>LR738713.1:245843246-246011757 GCA_902687465.1 Secale cereale
GGATAGCAAAGATGAAGACTATAAAGATGAAGCTGGAGCGGATATTATGGAATCCTCTGCCGATCAATATTTTTAGATGACCACCCTGTGACTAGTAGTTTACCTCCATATATTAGAATTAGAACACATTTGTAACGATCGTTAGATTTGTAAGACCTTGATTGAAATTGATTGGTGTGATATGATTGTGTGTTTGTCTCATGTGCATATGGGTAGTGACTTTCCCTTAGACCTCTTTTCTATTCTAATCTCTTCCGTCTACACCCATCAGATGCCTCCAAGACGTGAATTTGAGTTTCCCCCTGAGCTCACCCAGTTGATCCAGCAGCAGAACACCTTGATGCAACTTCTTGTCCAGAACACTCAGAACAACCAGAACAACAACAACAACCCTCCACCACCACCACCCGTGGACAACCTGACATGTTTCTTAAGGTTGCAACCACCCGTGTTTGCTAGCAGCATCAAACCAATTGTGGCTGATGACTGGCTACGCAAGATTGGAAGGGATTTGACCACCGCCAATTGCTCGGATCCTGAGAAGGTGCGATTTGCCGCACACCGGTTGTCTGGACCAGCTGCAGCATGGTGGGAGAACTACACAACCACTTACCCCGTAGCCAATGTGACTTGGGATCGGTTTTAGCAAGCTTTTTGTACCGCCCATGTCTCAACTGGAGCCATGAGTATGAAGAAGCAGGAGTTTCGCAATTTGCGCCAAGGGAATCGTACAGTGGCCCAGTACATGGATGAGTTTAGTACCCTATCTCGTTATGCCCCAGATGATGTGGCCACAGATGCCGCTAAGCAGGAGAGATTCATGGAAGGGCTGAATGATGAGATGAGCGTACAGTTGATGGTGGCAACTTTCAATAACTACCAGGAGTTGGTTGACCGCGCCCTAATGATTGAAAGGAAGCACCAGCAGATTGAGAGTCGCAAGAGGAAGTATGGGCAAGGGAAGTATAATTCTGGAGCTCAGCAGAAGCCCCGCTTTACCCCTAAAGCGGTAGGACAGTTTCAACATACCCATGGAGGAGGTAGCTCGCACAATCACAATGGCACCAAGAATGGCAATGGAAATGGGAATGGAGCAAATGGAAACCAGAACCGCCCTACACCGTCCACACCCACCAAGAGGGATTTTAGCCATGTCACTTGTTACAAGTGCGGGAAGAATGGACATTATGCCAATGAATGCCCAGAAGCTAAGAATGGGAACGACAATGGAAGCGCCGCGAAGAAGCCCAACCCATTCAGCAAAGGACAAGTGAACCACGTGACTGTGGAGGAGGTAGAAGAGCAACCAGATGCTGTTGTCGGTAAGTTTTTGGTTAAGACATTTACCGCAATAGTTCTTTTCGATACTGGTGCATCGCATTCATATATTTCAAGGGGATTCGTAAATAGACATAGGATGTCCACCAGAGTTCTTAAGACCCCCATGTTAGTAAGTTCGCGTGGAGTAGATTATATGGCACACCAAGGATGTTTTCAGACGCCATTGATCATAGGACGCCATACTTTCCCCTCTGACCTAATAGTTCTAGAGTCACAAGGATTGGATGTGATATTAGGTATGGATTGGCTATCGAAGTATGGAGGTAACATTAACTGTGCCAGTAAGTCTATTTTACTCACCACCCCGGAGGGAAAAAGGATTAAGTATGTATCTAGGCATTCGCCTACAAGGACTCAAGTACATTCTCTCACGGGAGTTGTTCAGGAGGAAGTGCCAGTAGTGAAGGATTATCCGGATGTGTTTCCAGAGGAGTTACCTGGCATGCCACCGGATAGAGATATAGAGTTTTTGATTGAACTTTTGCCAGGCACCGGGCCAATTTCTAAGAGACCATATAGGATGCCCGTAAAGGATTTGGAGGAGATAAAGAAACAAATTAAGGAGTTACTGGATAAAGGATTTTTACGCCCAAGTTCTTCGCCTTGGGGTTCGCCAGTACTTCTAGTGGAGAAGAAGGATGGATTGTTAAGAATGGTTGTTGATTACCGAGGATTAAATGAAGTAACGATCAAGAATAAGTACCCATTACCGGTGATCAATGATCTGTTCGATAGATTGCAAGGAGCTAAGATATTTTCCAAGATCGATCTGCGATCAGGGTACCACCAATTGAAGATCCGAGAGCAAGATATACCTAAGACGACCTTTACCACTAGGTATGGGTTGTACGAGTATACCGTTATGTCTTTTGGTCTAACGAACGCACCGGCATACTTTATGAACCTTATGAACAAAGTGTTTATGGAGTATTTGGATAAGTTCGTCGTAGTGTTCATAGATGATATTTTGATCTTCTCGAAGGATGAAGAGGAGCATGCAGAGCATTTGCGATTGGTATTGGAGAAGTTCAGAGAACATCAGTTATATGCCAAGTTTAGCAAATGTGAGTTTTGGATGAAGGAAGTCGGATTTCTCGGACACATTATATCTGGAGAAGGAATATCAGTAGATCCTGCTAAGGTGGACACTGTGACCCATTGGGAAGCACCGACGACAGTTGGAGAGATCCGGAGTTTCTTGGACTCGCAGGATACTACCGGAGATTTATTGAGAATTTCTCGAAGATTGCAAAGCCAATGATGGAGTTGTTGAAGAAGGACACCAAGTTCAGTTGGACAGAAGAATGTGAGGCCAGTTTTCAGGAATTAAAGAAGCGATTGGTCTCGTCCCCTGTGTTGATTGTGCCAGATCAACATAAGGATTATGAGGTGTACTGCGACGCTTCACGTCGAGGACTTGGAGCAGTTCTTATGCAGGAAGGAAGAGTTGTTTCGTATGCGTCACGACAACTGAAACCTCATGAGATGAACTATGCCACCCACGATTTGGAGTTAGCAGCCGTAGTGCATGCATTGAAGACGTGGAGACATTTCCTCATTGGAAACCATTGTGAAGTATATACGGATCACACGAGTTTGAAGTATATATTCACTCAGAAGGAGTTGAATCTTAGGCAAAGGAGATGGCTGGAACTCATTAAGGATTATGACATGAGATTGCATTATCATCCCGGAAAGGCTAACGTAGTAGCCGATGCGCTAAGCCGTAAGAGTCATGTAAATACCCTAATGATGGAGGAATTTCCAAAGGAGTTAGCCGAGGACCTACGAGAACTATGTATGGAGATAGTTCCGAGAGGCTATGTAGCAACATTAGAAATCCAGTCTACCCTGATGGATAAAATCAGAGAAGCTCAGAAAGCTGACAAGGAGGTTGTCGCTATAAAGGAGAGGATGAGCGAAGGAAAAGCTAAAGGTTTTCGTGAGGATGAACACGACACCCTATGGTTTGAGGATCGAATCTATGAGCCTAATGACCCGGGGATCAGGAAGTTGATTTTACAGGAGGCCCATGATTCACCATACTCGATTCACCCAGGAAATACTAAGATGTATTTGGATTTGAAGGATATTTTCTGGTGGGTCGGTATGAAGAAGGATATCGCGGAGTATGCAGCAGTTTGTGATGTATGCCAGAGAGTGAAGGCAGAACATCAGAAGCCAGCCGGATTGTTACAACCTATGCCAATACCCGAATGGAAGTGGGAGAAGCTTGGCATGGATTTTATCACCGGATTGCCCAGGACCAAAGCAGGATATGATTCAATCTGGGTAGTAGTAGACCGATTGACGAAGGTAGCCCACTTTATCCCTGTGAAAACCACTTATACCAGTGCAAAGTTGGCAAAGATATACATGACCAGAATTGTATGTCTGCATGGAGTTCCGAAGAGCATCATATCAGATAGAGGAACCCAATTTACCTCAAAGTTCTGGAATCAGTTACATGAAACTTTGGGTACCAGGCTAGAGTTTAGCACAACGTTTCACCCGCAGACAGATGGACAGACGGAGAGAGTAAATCAGATTTTGGAGGATATGCTAAGAGCCTGTGCATTAGATTATGGATCTAGTTGGGATGACAACTTGCCCTACGCGGAGTTCTCATAAAACAACAGTTACCAGGCCAGTTAGAAGATGGCACCGTTCGAGGCATTGTATGGAAGGAGATGCCGAACACCGTTGTCGTGGGATGAAGTTGGAGACCGACAGTTGTTTGGACCAGACTTAATCAAAGAGTCTGGGGAGAAGGTGAAGTTGATCCGAGATAGACTGAAAGTTGCTCAGTCCAGACATAAGAGTTATGCAGACTCGAAGCGCAAGGAGATAACCTACGAGATCGGAGACAGAGCATACTTGAGAGTATCGCCACAGCGAGGAGTTAAACGTTTCCGAGTTAAAGGGAAGTTAGCCCCGAGATTTGTGGGACCTTACCGTGTTTTGGAACGCATGGGAGAGGTTGCCTATAAATTGGAATTGCCCGAAGGATTGTCAGGAGTGCACAACGTGTTTCACGTATCGCAGCTTAAGAAGTGTCACGCGGAGATGGCCGATATACCGCTTTGAGACACAGTACCCCTGGAAGCAATTAAGTTGGACAGTGATCTGACCTACGAGGAGAAGCCTGTTAAGATTCTCGAATTTTCGAGCAGAGTTACTCACAGTAAGGTTATCAAATTTTGCAAAGTTCAGTGGAGTCACCACACCGAGGAAGAAGCCACCTGGGAACGATAAGATGATCTACGCAAGGACCACCCACACCTGTTCTCTAGCCAAGTCGAATCTCGAGGGCGAGATTCATTCTAAGGGGGGTAGGTTTGTAACATCCCAAATTTTCAATTTGGAATGTTATACATAGATCATATTGCATTTGCATGTTTTTGCACTTTTGTTCGTGGAGTTCCTCGAAATTCTAAGCAACTCAAGGACCTACGGAGAGAGTTGGGGATTTTACCGTTTTCGTATTTGAGTTCGCTCGAATACCGGTACGAGGACAATGTGATTCTAGTTATTTTTCTCTCCTAAAAATATTTATAAATAAAATATATGAGCGGAAATAACATGACTTCTCCAAAATAACAAAAATATTGGAGGAAAAATATTAAAATCACTTTTGGTATTTTTCTGAATTTATTTGCGGATTTATTTGCATAGGAAAAATACGCGTTTTCCAAAATTGCATTTAGGTCCGGGAAAAATGTTCACTTTGTCCTAAATATTATTGGAGGACGGTGAAAATTTATTTCGGGAATTTTGGAGTCCGTTTGGTATTTGTTTCGTTAGTTTTTCTGCGCCGGGACTGTTTTAGAAAAAAAAGTGAACCGACTTAGGATTCGTATAGGAGTAGGACTGTGGGCTTTATAAGCCGCCCGATCCGGCCCGATCGCCCCAGCCCAGCACCGCCCCTTGCCCTAGCCGCCAGCCCCGCCGCCAGCCCTAGCCGCCGCCGCCGCCTAACACCGCCGCCTGCCGCGCCGCCGCCGCCGCCCGCCTCCACCCGACGCCGCCGACGTCGCCTGCAGCCGCCGCCCCGCCGCCACCCGACGCTGCCGCCGCACCGCTGCCTTGCCCCGCCGGAGTACCGCGCCGCCGGACCGCCGCCACCGGAGTTCGTCGTCGAGGTATATCGGTTTTTTTAGAAATCGATCGGTTTAGTAATAAAACCGTAGATTCATTTTTTTATTATTAGATTAGATCGGTTCGGTTCTTCGGTTTTGTTATTTAGCGGACGTTCGTTTTAACGAACGGTTCTCGTTAGTTAACCGCAAACAGCGAACGTTCGTTCGTTAGCCTGTTCGTCGTTTTTCTTTTCGGGGTATTTATCCGCGGTTATTCCGATCGCGATTTCTGCCCTGATCTTATTTCGCGTTTTTCTTTTCGCTCGAGAGTCGGAATCAGGTGATTCAAAATCCCAGATCTACGTCTCGATGCCCTCTTTACGTTTAATCAACTTGAACAAAGTTTTGGCTACTGTAAAATTTGACTTTAGGCCAACTAGTAAACCGAAGCTCGTTTCTTTCGAAGTTTGAGTTTCGTTGCTTCTTTCGAGTTGATTCTTTTTGCAAACCGGAGTTCTTAAGTTGAACTTTCTGGTTAGATCTCTTATTTGAGTTTTACCCGTGCATTAGTTAAGTACTTATTGTGTGCTTGTTTGATTGCGATAGAGTACCCGGAGTGCGCCGCTTGCTACTTTGAGTCTCTAGGTTTTGCGGATCATCAGCAAGGCAAGTAACACTTTGATCATGCTTACCAATTACCCAGTTTTCATTGCATTAGTCCAACCCTCACACATTGCATGAGTAGGATCAATTAATTTGTGGGACTGGGAAGTAGTTTGAGGTAGTACCTATTACCTGCATTACATTCAAACCTTTGGGAGTTACTCTACGTTTGCTGTTAGGACATGCTATGCTCGTAGATGTGGTTTGGGTTTGAGTGAAATCCATGACAGATGTGAGTTTGTTAATTAAGGGTTCAACTTAAGGTGGCAACATTAATACACATCTGGGTGGATTGAGGCATCTATGTATTCCAGTGATTGCCTGTTTTTCTTTTGGACCGCCACCCAGGCTCAAACGGATCATGAGATTTTTCATACTAAAACTTCCGTGTGCATCCACATGCCATTATGGGCTCTGGCATAGTTGAGTAAGTTGTAGGAAACCTTTTCATGATGGGCTAGCAGATGTAGTGGGTTTTGTAGGTGTACCGGCATATCTATCTGGTTAAGGGGACCTCTTCGGAAAGACTGTGTCTCGGTCATCCGTTTCTCAAACACCATGCAGTGCGAGAAACCAAACGGAGGCGATCGAGTCTTGTGGGGAAAAGTGCACAAACCTCTGTAGAGTGTACAAACTGATCATGATTAGCCGTGTCCCCGGTTACGGACGTCTTGAGTATCTAGTACTTGGATTATCATGTGAATCTCATCATGTTACTTTAATAAATTTTGTTGGGTTTAATGATTACTTTAATTGGGGTTGAGAGGATGTCTATCTTCTCAACAATGTTTCAACTACCATGATAGTTAATTAAAATCTATCCCTTTGAAGTAGGGAAAAATTGGCTTTACGCAAAAACTTAACCATAGAGCTTTCCACCAGCCATATTGCATATAGTATAGCTTTACTTTCATTGCATTCTCTTGTGTTACCTTGCCAGCATATTCCATGTGCTGACCCGTTTTTGGGCTGCAACGTTTCATGTTGCAGACTTTACAGACGACGAGTAAGATGCCCTTTTTTAGGTCGTGGTTCTATACTCAGTGATGCCGCTGGAGTTGATGGACTCACTTATCTTCCAAGCCTTCCGCTGTTATCGTGTTAGATGGCCTTCAGCCATATTATTTGTAATAGATTCATCGTTGGATTATTGATGTAATAACTGTGTGATTGCTACTTTGTTATAAATCCTTCAAGTACTGTGCGTGTCAGCATTACTGATCCAGGGATGACACTGATGCACAGAGATCAGACTGTTTGAGGTCTGTTCGCTACAATGGCAAATATTACATAACTAATTATGGTGGTGACCCAACATTTTTATAAAGTAATTAAATGCCCTTTGTGAATAAAATAGTGGCAATAAAAACTAACTAAATGCCTTTTTTCATTTATAAAATGTAAAACTATTTTTTCTAGAAGTCAAAACTGTTGTGGCGGTAACATATGTAATAATACCAATTTAGAAAATAGTTCGGTTTTTTAAAATAATAGAAAAGAAAACAGGAAAACAATTAAACATAAAAGAATAAAAAGAAAAACCAAATTAATTAAAGGAAAAAGGGCTAAGCCTCGCACTGTGCACTTGAGGCCCAAGTGAACACAACCAGGCCCAACCCACCCCGCGCATCCCTCATTCCTCTGTTCACCAGGGGATCGTGGCAAGCATCCACCCGCGCAATAGCGCGTGCCGACGATCCCCCGGCTACCCAGAGGCATAAGAAGCCCCCCCCGGTGCGCAAACCCTAACACTCGCCCACTCCTCTCCCCCCTCGGTTCCCCTCCTGGATCCGGACGCCCGCGGCTCCCCATCCCCGTTGCAGTCGCCGCACTCATTTCCGTTGTCGTCGCACGCCTTCTCGACCTCCTCCTCGCCAGCTCCACCGAGCATCGATGCCCCTGTGCATCTACACCGAACGTGAGCTCCCGTTGTCGCGCTCGTCTCCCCCTCTCCTCTCTGTTGCAACGTAGGCCACCGTCCCCACCGTCCTCGTCGTCTTGCTCGTCCCCAACCACGACCGCAGACACCGACCGCCGCGGCCCCGCGCACGCGCTGCAGCGCAGCCCCTCCCCTTCTTGCCCTGCTGCTGCTCTTCACCATGCGGCCGCACGCCGGCCCGCGCCTGCACTTCGGCTGCCTACCGCTGCTATTCTGCTAGCTCCTGTCGTTGCATGCTGCTGCTATTAATACTGTTGCCGCTGCGTACTACTACTTGCTCATGTCGCCCGCGTAGCCCCCTGCTAGCTCGCGCTCACCCCGCGTTAGCGCCTCACTCACGCATGGCCTCGCCTCTGCCCCCACCGCTACTTGTCGCTGTTTTGTGGCGTGCTACCCCTACCCCGCATGCGCCCCACCTTCGCTCGCTGTGGCGCGGCACGCCTGCTGCTCGCGCCGCTCCGTACCACCGCCACCGCGCCATCGCTCGCCCCGTTCCCCTCCTCGGCGAGCTGCCCGCCGCTCTGACCCCGCCGCGCTTAGCGTCGACGCCCACCATGTACGCCCGAACCACCGCGCCGTTGTCGCCCTACGCCGGGCCCGGTCCGCGCCGGCCCCACCCGCTGCTGTCGCCGGCCACCTCCCCTCCGGCCCGCCGCCCAGTTCCGGCCGACGCTCATGCCCGGCTCCCCACCTGGCCGTCACTGGGGCGGGCTAAGCCCGCTCCCCAGGGGCTTCGCCCCGTTATCCCACGCCCGATAGGCCACTAGGGCCTATGGCAGGTGGGGCCCGCCTCCTTAAAAAATATATAATAATATTTTTAATATATACATATATAATAAAAATAATTAGTAATAAAATTAATTAGTTAATTATTTAATTACTTAATTAGTCTAATTAATTTAGGCCAACTAGGTAATTAAACTAATGTCTCTGTGACAGCGGGCCCCGCTTAGCAGATTTGACTAGTCAACGTCAATTCTGTCGACTGTTGACTGGGTCAACTGGGACCCCCCTGGCCTACCTGTCATCCTCTTTGTGCACTTATGTGTACACAGAGATGGGTACCCGTAGCATTTTACTTTTAATTTCGAATTAATAATAATTTCAGAAAATTGTTAAAATTTTGAAAAATCTTAGAAAATAATCCGTTACTCGGATGGAAGTTGCTCAGAACGACGATACAAATCTGAATACACGGTCCGTTTGTTTGTCACGCCTCCCTAGCTTAGCGAACATGGAACAACCCCCCTCCGGTTCGCCTGTCCGAAAATACCTAGCTCCGGGATAATATTCCCGGATGTTATCCCCCTTCGTCGGTATCGTGTAGCACTACGTTAGAACACCCCTAGCACCGCTTATTGTCATGTCATGCATCTGTGTGCTATGTATTTATTGTTTCTTCCTCCCTCTTCTCTCCGATAGACCCCGAGACCGTTGTTGATGCCCCTCTGATCGACCACGTCGACGACGACCCTCCTTCTGTTTCAGCAGAGCTTCCAGGCAAGCCCCCCTTTTGATCATCCCGACATCGCCCATTCTATTCTCTCTCATGCTTGCATTAGATTTTGCTAATGTTATTGATTGATCCTATTCTGATGCATAGCTTGCTTTTGTACCTGCTATTGCTACCTACATGCTTATGCTAAACTGCTTAGTATAGGTTGGATAGTGATCCAACAGTGACCCCCACCTTGTCCTTGTTGCCCCTGCCTCATCATCGACGACTCGAGCAACGTGATCGATGACCAGAGCCCAACACCTCACATCACTTCACCCCCTTAATTGTACAACTCTGCATAGTTACTATGGAGTGCCGAGGGTGATACTTCATAACGCACTCCTGATGATAACTCTGTAGCGAAGCTATTCGGTCGTGGTCATCGAGGGTGATTCCCCCTTCACCGCTCCCGAGACAACTCTGTCGTGCAGCCCTTCAAGTGTGAAGCTCGAGGGTGATTCCTCCTACATTCACCTTGATGATTACATCGAGTGGAATGCACCGAGGGTGATTCCTCGGGGTCTCCCCCTTGATGATTGGACACACGATTACATGGACTTTACTTGAGACCTTTGTGAAAGGCGGGCGGGCCCGGTGAGCACCCGCGGGAGTACTTACGATGGTGGCTGGCTGTTTAGCGGTATCACCCAGGAGGGGTGATAGCTCCGGACTTGTCCCGACAGCCATCACTTCTCTCAATAATGCACTAACAAATTTGGGTATTTGATTTGAATTGGCCTCTAGCCTTTACGCACTAATCGCCACACGAGAATAGATATGGGCCTCGGTGTCGTGGTATCAGCCAAAGCTTTGTCAGACGTCCAGTTCAGCATTGCAGCTTGACTGGGCTGGCACCTTCCTATAGTGTTGGAGCCTGGATCCGCCCTGCTCGCAACGACCCGGAGTGCAACGGGCGATGGCCCATGATCCCGGAGTGCTTAGGATGTAGACCAGCGGGGACCTCTTAGCTGAGTCTAGGTAGGGCTACGACGTGTTGATCTTCCGAGGCCGAGCATTAACCCAGAAAAGTGTGTCCGACCAGAGATGATTGAGTGTGAGTGTAACGTGGTGCACCCCTGCAGGGAAGTTAACTATTCGAATAGTCGTGTCCACGTTAACATACGTTCAGTCTTATATCCTAATCCATTACAAGTAGAAATGTATACTTGAGATATGTGATGGATATGTTGGCTATGAGATTACTTTCTCATAGGGAGTCGAGGAAGGATCTCTAGGTCGTTAATGCAACAACATGCTTGTTAATTATAATATGTTATTCTGTATTCCCTTCTACTACTGCAAGATGGTGGTTTCCAGAAGATGCTTGAAGATGCTAGTCTTCGATATGCTAGGCTTTTCCCCTCCTCTTCTGGCATTTTGCAGTTCAATCCACATATATAGCTTATTCCTTTGATACTGATACATACTTAGTATAGATCTGATGGTTGCGAGTACTTTGGATGAGTACTCACGGTTGCTTTGCTCCCCCTTTTCCCCCTTCTTCTTCTTTCTGGTTGTTGCAACCAGATGGCGGATCCCAGGAGCCAGATGCCACCCCAGTCGACTACTACTACTACCCCGACGGAGCCTACTACTACGTGGAGACCGCCGACTACCAGGAGTAGTGAGCAGGCCCCAGGAAGGAGGCCTTGCCTCTTTAATCATTGATGTTTGTGCTAGCCTTCTTAAGGCAAAACTTGTATAACTTATGTTTGTACTCAGATATTGTTGCTTTCGCTGACTCTGTTGCTTTCGAGCTTATGTATTCGAGCTCTCGAGGCCCCTGGCTTGTAATATGAAGCCTGTATTATTTTAATTTGTGTCTAGAGTTGTGTTGTGATATCTTCCCGTGAGTCCCTGATCTTGGTCGTACATATTTGCATGCATGATTAGTGTACGGACCAATCGGGGGCGTCACAAGTTGGTATCAGAGCCGACTGCCTTTAGGAACCCCCTTTCCAACTCCTTGGACGAAGTTGAGTCTAGCTTTTGAAAAACTGAATTACTAACATGGCTGTGTGTCTTACGGGCCCACGTCACCATTGGGTGGTATTAGGATCTTTTACTCCTCGATCTTTACTCCAGGACTCTGAACTCTCTTCTATTCGGGTTAAACGAATTTACAAACTCTAACATTAGGATCCCGTGAACACATTCACCCCAAAGTTGGATAAACCATAAATATTCCTTAGAATAGTATTTTGAATAATACCGACACTGTCATTTGACTCCTTTGAAACATCTTTGTTTCATATGGAACCCACAAGGCAGGTCATGCGCCATACGCTGGCCATTGGCGCCTCAGGATCACATGCTGTGCTAGCCGAGATGATGACCTATGTGGGTTATCGCTGGCACCGTGAGTACACCGTGTACGAGCAGTACCAGGACTTTAACCAGGAGCAGTACCATGCCATCGTCCATCTCTACTCTCGTGAAGAGGAATCATCTACTATGTTGCACACCGCTCATGGTGTTGGGGTGACCATCGATATGGCAGTCCACGATGATGCTTACGCTGCTCTGACACGTCTTCGTGGAGAGTATCAGGAGTTGGACACTTACCCTTTTAGGCACATAGATATCGCCTCCGACGATGGTGAGGAGGGGTACTACACTGCTGCCTACACCACTGTCACCCGGGATCCCTTCCACCATCAGAACCTTGTTCGGCATGCTGATGGACTGGATCGAGCTAACCGAGCTCTTCGCCACAAGTTGTACACCACCCGTTGACACCTTTACCGCGCCTTGACTCTGATGCACCCCTTTGTCCAGTCTGGAGAGCTGTCGTGTACTGCGATCTATCCAGCCAGTACCGTGATGCCCCCTGGTGTTGGTTGGCCAGAGGTGGGAGGCTACACTCCTGCGCTTGGTCCTCTTTTGCCACAGGGATGTCGGGTTCTACACCAGAGTATCCACGGCACCCAGGTTGCTAGCGTGGAGAACTTCCTGTCACAATGCTACCAGCTGACATGTGACATGCTACACTTACCTCCACAGTTCCTTCTGGGACTGATGTAGTCTTACTTATTAGAATTAGATGCATTCGCTGCGAGCCTGCGTGCCGCCTATCATGCCCTTAGTCTATGAGCTAAACTCTATGTACCAAATTTTATGCATGTCCCCTTTTGTAAGATATGCCGACCACTATGTAGTATCTAGCGTGCTCCTTTCTTTATGCGTGTTTCATTCATGAATGATTCTTGTCTTTGAAAATATCTCAACGTTTAACTACCCCTGTTATATATTAGTAGGATGTTTAGACCCGCTAGTCATAGTTGTGGTGGCAATGCCCCGCCACTGCTTGTGTACATGGATGGTATGATCCAACAATTTGAGTTGAACCGCCAGTTCATGGAAGGAATGATGGCTTAGTTTCCTCGCCCCAACTTGAACCAGCAGCCAGCCACTGTGACACTAAACAGCTTTGCACGTCTCAACCCAAGCATCTACCGCAGCTCAACTCAACAACTTGATGCTGATGACTGGCTCCGTGATATCACTTTTGAGCTAGAGTCTGCTGATGTACCCCCTGCCAACTTTGTCACCTTCGTGGCCTATTACCTGAAAGGTCCCGCTGCACAATGGTGGGACAGCCACATGCGTTAACTACCTGCTGGAAGGGTCATCACTTGACCGGATTTCCAAGCCGCCTTCCGTGCCCTCTTCATTCCTCAGGGAATTATGGTCAGGAAGAAGCGCGAGTTCCGTAACCTCACCCAAGGCAACAAGACTGTAGATGCTTATCAGCGAGATTTCCTTGACTTGTCCCGCTATGCTCAAGATGTTGGGGAACGTAGCAGAATTCAAAAATTTCCTACGCTTCACCAAGATCAATCTAAGGAGTCATCTAGCAACGAGCATAAAGGAGTGCATCTACATACCCTTTGTAGATCGCGAGCGGAAGCGTTCAAGAGAACGTGGATGAGGGAGTCGTACTCGTCGTGATCCCTATCACCGATGATCACGGCGCCGAACGGACGACACCTCCGCGTTCAACACACGTACGGTGCAGCGACGTCTCCTCCTTCTTGATCCAGCAAGGGGGAAGGAGAGGTTGATGGAGATCCAGCAGCACGACGGCGTGGTGGTGGATGCAACGGAAAAACTGCAAGGCTTCGCCAAGGACCTGCGGGAGGAGGGAGATGTGTAACGGGAGGGAAGAGAGGCGCCAGGGGCAAGGGTGCGGCTGCCCTCTCTCCCTCCCACTATATATAGGGGCCAGGGGGGCGCCGGCCCTAGGAGATGGGATCACCTGGGGGGGGGCGGCCAAGGGAAAGGCTTGCCCCCCAAGCCAAGGGGGCGGGGGCGCCCCCCACCCCTAGGGTTCCCAACCCTAGGCGCAGGGGGGAGGCCCAAGGGGGCGCGACACCCACTATGGGATGGTCCCCTTCCCCCTACGGCCCATGGGGCCCTCCGGGATGGGTGGCCCCACCCGGTGGACCCCCGGAACTCTCCCGATGGCCGAAACTGGACTTCCTATATATAATTCTTTCCCTTCGGACCATTTCGGAACTCCTCGTGACGTCCGGGATCTCATCCGGGACTCCGAACAACATTCGGGTTTCCATGTGCATATATATCTTAAACCCTAGCGTCACCGAACCTTAAGTATGTAGACCCTACGGGTTCGGGAGACACGTAGACATGGCCGAGAGGACTCTCCGGTCAATAACCAACAGCGGGATCTGGATACCCATGTTGGTACCTATGTGTTCCTCGATGATCTCATCAGATGAACCATGATGTCAAGGATTCACTCAATCCCGTATGATATTCCCTTTGTCTATCGGTATAGTACTTGCCCGAGATTCGATCGTCGGTATACCGATACCTTGTTCAATCTCGTCATGGCAAGTCTTTTTACTCGTTCCGTAATACATCATCCCGTGACTAACTCCTTAGCCACATTGAGCTCATTATGATGATGTCTTACCGAGTGGGCCCAGAGATACCTCTCCGTCATACAGAGTGACAAATCCCAGTCTCTGTTCGTGCCAACTCAACAGACACTTTCGGAGATACCCGTTGCGTACCTTTATAGCCACCCAGTTACGTTGTGACGTTTGGCACACCCAAAGTATTCCTACGGTATCCGGGAGTTGCACAACCTCATGGTCTAAGGAAAAGATACTTGACATTGGAAAAGCTTTAGCATTACGAACTACACGATCTTGTGCTAGGCTTAGGATTGGGTCTTGTCCATCACATCATTCTCCTAATGATGTGATCCCGTTATCAATGACATCCAATGTCCATGGCCAGGAAACCGTGACCATCTGTTGATCAACGAGCCAGTAACTAGAGGCTTACCAGGGACACGTTGTGGTCTATGTATTCACACATGTATCACTGTTTCCGTATAATACAATTCAAGCATGAATAACAGACAATTATCATGAACAAGGAAATATAACCATTTTATTATTGCCTCTAGGGCATATTTCCAACAGTCTCCCACTTGCACTAGAGTCAATAATCTAGTTACATTGTGATGAATCGAACACCCATAGAGTTCTCGTGTTGATCATGTTTTGCTCGTGGAAGAGGTTTAGTCAACGGATTTGCAACATTCAGATCCGTATGCACTTTACAAATATCTATGTTCCATCTTGAACATAATTCCGGATGGAGTTGAAACGGCGCTTGATGTGCTTGGTCTTATTGTGAAACCTGGGCTCCTTGGCAATGTCAATGGCTCCAGTGTTGTCACAGAAGAGAGTCATCGGGCTTGACGCGCTTGGAATGACGGTGATGAACTCCTTCATCCAGACTCCTTCGTGCGCTGCTTCGCAAGCAACTATGTACTCCGCTTCACATGTAGAATGTGCCACGACGCTCTGCTTGCAACTGCACCAGCTGACGGCCCCACCATTCAAAATGTACACGTATCCGGTTTGTGACTTGGAGTCATCCAGATCGGCGTCGAAGCTAGCATCGACGTAACCCTTTACGACGAGCTCTTCGTCACCTCCATAAACGAGAAACATATCCTTAGTCCTTTTCAGGTACTTGAGGATGTTCTTGACCGCTGTCCAGTGTTCCATACCGGGATCACTTTGGTACCTCCCTACCAAACTTATGGCAAGGTTCACATTAGGACTGGTACACATCATGGCATACATAATAGAACCTATGTGAAAGTGCAACTAATCCCTGGGTGGTTTTGGCAATTAATAACAACATATATATCATTGAACTAATAGTTACTTGAGAATCATTTCAGAGAAGTTCAGTGATATGGGTATGGCAAGGACTGAAGAAGTGGACCCCTCAAAATGCTAAGGCAAGCATTGGCAAAAGCTCAAGACTCCATTTTTGGTTTAGTGATCCAAGATCACATTGAGTCCATAGGAAAAGCCAATACTATTAAAAGGGGATGAGGTTATGTTGATGATCTGGTTGCTCAAGTGCTTAGTGATACATCTCCTAAACTATCAGCAACTTTCACTGCCATATACACTCATAAGTAATCTCGGTCCCACCGATATTCCAAACTCAGTCACACCGAGATGAACCAATTCAGCCATAAGCCAAACCCTAGCAAAATCTGATATTCCGATTCTGAAATCGGTTTCACCGAAACATGGGCTGCCAAGCTTCTGTAACCCTCTGTCATCAAATCGGTGTCACCGAGATGATGAAGTCGGTCCCACCGAAACTGGCATGCTCTTGTCTTTGCACGAATCGGACTAACCGATATTATATTTTCGGTCCCACCGAAAACCCCAACGTTCACATTATTTGAACTTTCGGTCTCACCGAGTTGTCCACTTCGGTCCCACCGAGATTGCTCAAATATGTGTGTAACGGTTGGATTTTGTGTGGAGGCTATTTATACCCCTCCACCCCCTCTTCATTCGTGGAGAGAGCCATCAGAAAGAACTACCACTCCTACCTTACATTTCTGAGAAGAGAACTACCTACCCTTGTGTTGAGATCAAGTGGCTCCACTCCCACCATATGAAGCTTGATCTCTAACCTTCCCAAGTTGCTTTCCACTCAATCCCTTCTTCCACCACAGCCAAATCAGTGAGGAGAGTTGAGTGTTGGGGAGATTATCATTTGAAGCACAAGAGCAAGGAGTTCATCATCATCTACAACATCTATTACCTTTTGGAGGGTGGTGCCTCCTAGATTGGTTAGGTGTCGCTTGGGAGCCTCCGTCATCGATGTGGAGTTGAACCAAGAAGTTTGTAAGGGCAAGGAGATCGCCTACTTCGTGAAGATCTACCCCGAGTAAGGCTAGCCCTCCGTGGGCGTAGGCCATGATGGAATAGACAAGGTTGCTTCTTTGTGGACCCTTCGTGGGTGGAGCCCTCCGTGGACTCGCGCAGCCGTTACCCTCCGTGGGTTGAAGTCTCCATCAACGTGGATGTACGATAGCACCACCTATCGGAACCACGGGAAAAATCATTGCGTCTCCAAAATTGCGTTTGCTCTTCTCCACCTCTCTTTACTACTTGTGCAATTTACTTTCCGCTGCCTATACTCTAGAATTGCATGTGTAGGGTGATGCTTGACTTGATCATAATTGTGAATCAGCCTAAAACTGTTCTTTGTCAAAAGGCAGAATTTTTATATTTACTAGTAGTCTAATCACCCCCCCTCTAGACATACTTTCGATCCTACAAGTGGTATCAGAGCTTTGGTCTCCATTGTATTGGTTTCCATTGCATTGGACTCCATAAGCTTGGTTTCACAACCTAGGAGAGTATGGCGTCTAGTGAGGGTAATTTTCGTAGAGTTCCTTATTTTGATGGTACAAATTTTGCTAGTTGGAAGCATAAAATGAAAATGCATATTCTTGGTCATAACCCAGCCGCATGGGGCATTATTTGTGTTGGTATGCAAGGTGAATTCTTCGAGGAAGGAAAAGTTCCGGATCGTGAAGCTACACCGGAAGAATTGCGGATGTTGCAAAACAATGCTCAAGCTTGTGACATTCTCTTCAATGCCTTGTGTCCCGAGGAGTTTAACAAAATCAGCCGTCTTGAAAATGCAAAAGAGATTTGGGATACTTTGGTTGAAATGCACGAAGGTACTGAGTCTGTGAAGGAATCAAAGCTAGATATTCTTCAAGGTCAACTTGACAAGTTCAAGATGAAGGATGGTGAAGGAGTCGCTGAAATGTACTCTAGGCTTGCTCTCATCACAAATGAGATTGCTGGCTTAGGAAGCGAAGAAATGACCGACCGATTCATCATCAAGAAGATTCTAAGAGCTTTGGATGGAAAGTATGACACCGTGTGCACTTTGATCCAAATGATGCCAAACTACAAGACTCTCAAGCCAACTGAAGTCATTGGAAGAATTGTTGCTCATGAGATGACACTTAAGGATAAGGAAGAGCTTCACAACAAGTCAAGTGGTGCTTACAAAGCTACAAGTGATGCTCCCACAACCTCAAGTGACAAGTTAGTTTCCAATGAAGAGATAAGCCTAATGGTTAAGAACTTCAACAAATTCTACAAGAATAGAGGCAAAGAGAGAAGCTCAAAGTCTAGATCATATGATGAAAAGAGATCTTCTAGTCGTGATCGAAACTGCTACAATTGTGGAAGACCCGGACACTTCTCAAATGAGTGTACGGCTCCCCACAAGAGAAGAGAAGAATCTCCAAGAAGAAGATCAAGAGATGAGTCACCTCGGAAAGAGAGAAGGAGTAGAGATGATCGTTATGAACGAAGACCCTCTCGGAGAAGCAAGGATTCGGAGAGGAAAGACAAGTCATCAAGGAGCTACACAAGAAGAAGACATCAAGCTCATGTAGGTGAATGGGTCTCCGGCTCCGACTCCGACAATCAATCCGATGGAAGCTATCACTCCGACTCCGACTACAGTCAAGATGAAGGTGTTGCCGGTCTTGCACTCGTATCCTCCAACTCCAACTCCTACGACTTATGTGATTCACCAAATGAGGGAATTGGAAGATGCTTCATGGCTAAAGGCCCCAAGGTATCACACCCTGAATTCATTGACTTCAATAGTGATGAGGATGACTTACTTGGTGAAGATGATCTCTTGCATGATAAATCTAGTGAGCCTAGTAACGATGAAAATGCTAGTAGTCTTTATAGTCGAGAAGAGTCGAATGACAATGCTATGAAGGAGATTGAGCGTCTAACTAAAGAACTAAAAACTCTTAAGTTAGCTCATGAAACAACTCAAGAAGATCATAGAGAGCTCCTAAGATCTCATGAGAAGCTACGCTTCGAGAAGCTCACTCTAGAGCAAGAACATGAGTTTCTAAAAGCGATCAATGACGATCTTCGAAAGAAGAGTTCTTCATATCTTGCCAAACGACTTCTCTTGTCTAATTTCTTGCCACCTATTAAGACTAAGCATGACAAGCATAAGAAAAATTCTTCCTCTAGTAGTAACAATAACCATGCTAAATCCAATATTGTTGCTTCTAGTAGTTCTCTTGATTCCACTAACAATGTTTCAAGCCAAGTTACACTTGAGCAAGAGAATAGTTTATTGAAAGGGATCATAGAGAAAGGTGTCTACAAGAGCCTTGCCGGAAGCAAGAACTTTGAGGAAATTATTCGCAAGCAAGGAAGGCACCGGAAGAATCAAGGAATTGGTTTTGAGCGAAAGTTCAACGCCGAAGGTGTTGAGTGGGAAGAAGGTCAATATCCTACTCCACAGTTTGTTTCTCAAAAGGAGAAGTATGATCCTACTTCTTCCAATGTGGAACAAGCTCAAGATGACCTTCCACCACAAGACCACAAGCTAAAGGCCAAGGACAAGCTTCAAGAGGAGATTGATGCATTCATTGAAGCACCTCAAGCCATGGTCAAGTGGGTTCCCAAGGAAACATCAAGTTCTACTTCGTCAAGCTCAACTACAACCCCAAGGATTCCCATCAAGATGATGTGGATCCCGAAGAAGAAGAACTAGAAAGTTCTTGAGGGTGACTCCGCCAACATACTTCACTCACATTCATTTTGGCAAAGAACTTGTGCAATCAACTTCCACATCATGCACTAGTTCATGGAGTCACAAACCCTCTTGTTGGTAAGTCAAGGGACAAGGTAATCATTGCTTTCATGGACATCATCTATTGTGAACTTCAATCTATGTCCATGGATATCCTTGTTTGTTCCTTGTGGGACTAACCCATGTAGGTATTGAAAGTGCCCGAATCCAAAGGATAGCTCCCAACTCTTGATGATCTCCATCAACATTGAGCATCCACATCATCAACATCTACATGAAGTCTTCTACGACAACCCAAGGTTAGTTTCACCCTTTAAAAGGGGTTCTCACATCTAGGGGGAGCTTTGCTCTAAAAATTGAGCTAAAGCATCTTCAAATGATGTGAACACATCAATGCTTTATGTAAAAGTGGTAACCCCACTTGTGCTTAAACGATGAGTATGACCTATGATCAAATGTTCTCATTTGGCTCCTAAGTCAAAATAATCATATAAAGATGACCTAGTCAACGACAAATTGTGTGTTAGTAGCTAGAGTTTTGGTTGTGCATGTTTGACACATATTTCATTTGCTATCTTATTGTGTGAGCATGTTGGATGCATGATTTTATCCATTCGAGGACATCCATTTGTTGTTTTGGTTGTTTTGATTTTTCTGACCAAATGGATGGACAAGAATGCCTAAGTACCTCCCCTAGCTATCTATGCTTTCTTGTCTCAAATTCTATTCATGCTTAAATCACAAACTTTGAACAAGTCATTTTCGGACCCTCCGGGTGAGGAGCACTCGGAGCCACCGATCCATCTAGGGCTAATCTCCAAAACCTTCTAAGTGATTTCGGTCAGACCAACTCACTCAAACTCGGTCAAACCGAAAGCATTTAGACTGATCTAGGTTTTCATCTCGGTGAAACCGAGTTGTGATTTTCGGCGTGACCGAAGTGCATAACTGCCTAGCAGTTATCCATCTCGGTGCCACCGAGTTTTACAACTCGGTCCCACCGACAGCAAAGGGATATATATACCAAGGGCCGCGCGCGTTGATTCCTCCTTCAAACGTTTTCGCCCCCACATCCCCTGCTGCCGTCGCCTTGATCTCCGGATCGTCGCCGTCGTCGCCTGTGCGCCCTCGCCGCAGGTCTCCATCGCCGTCAACGGACATCTCCTCCGCGCCGTTGCCGCCGTAGAGAAACCCCACCAAGTTAGGGTGAGTTTTGATCCCACTCGTGCTCCCATCTCCGATTCAATGCACGTTTGGATTGCCCAATATCTTGCCACGATTGAAATCTTCCTTTACACCAGATTGGTTCGTTTGAACTAGATTCGAGTAAAAGTTTTAGGGTTAGGTTTCCTCAGAACACATCTCGGTGAGACCGACTTTAAAATTTCGGTGTGACCCATTTGGCCTCTGGCCATTGCACTGCACCCTTCGGTCCAACCGAGTTGTGCAAATCGGTGTGACCGAAATGTAGTTTTTGTGAAACCCTAGTGTTTTCGGCAGGACCGAAACCCACTTCGGTCAAACCGAAAGTGGTGTGCCAAGCCCTGTTTAACACTTCGGATTCACCGAAACTGAAACTCGGTCTGACCGAAATGTCTTCTGTGAAAACTTAAAACTAGAATTTGAACTCATTTTTTTGCAAAAACTTCTGTAGTTTGTGATAACTCTTCTTCTCTGCCTATACCTTATCTATTCACAGGTTGTCAGCCATGTCAGATGCCAGTGACAGTCAGAACAGGTCAGAGACACCCATTGCAGACATTCCTGAGGCAGACACTAGTCCTGATGCTAGTAGCCCATTTGATGATGGTGAGAGGAGTACACCAAGTGGCATGCCTCCTGCAGCCACCAGAGCTAGAAAGGAGAAGAATTCCGATGATGAGGATTCAGATTTTGTCGTTGAGGAAGAAGTGACCTCCAAGCCTAAGAGGAAGGTTGTTGCCAAAGAGCAACAAGGTCACAAACTAAGAAGGGCACCAGCAAAGTCAAGCAGTCAACTGTTGCTAAGAAGCTGAATTTGGGAGAGGCAGCTCCAAGCAAAGTGAAGAAAACCTCCAAGAGAAAAAGGGTAGTGTATACTGATTCTCATGCAGATGCAACAGTAGAGGATGAAGATGAGGAAGCACCCCAGCCTACTCCTCAGAAGCAGAAGCTCATGGGTGATGCCATTAAGGCCGGAGCCACTTCAAAGCCCAAGAAATCTGCTCAAGCTAAGGCAGCTCCAGCAAAGCCTGCTGCCAAGCCCAAGAGAACAACCAGAAACATTACAGCATCTGAAAAGAACAAGGATGATGTGCCACCAGCTGAGTCTGACGATGAAGGACAAGTGTTGCTGAAACTTCGTCCAAAACTGCCACTTCACAATGATGCTCATCCTCAAGCTGAGGATATGAAGGCAAGGAAAGATAGAGGTCTCAGGCTATGGAGACAAGCTGACCCATATGCCGTGAGGAGAAGAACTGCTGTAGATCCCAGATTTCACACCAGAGAGCAGCAGGACTTCTATAAGACCGTGCTGATGGACAAGAAGCCAATAGTCGCAGACACCAGATATGTTGACTGGGAATACATTGACAGCGAAGAGCACAGAGATTTCTTTCCACATGTGCATGAAAGCTTCACTGCATGTGGAGTTGCAGAGTTTGTGGGTCAGAAGTTGACCAGTTGGAACGATGAGATGATAATGCAATTCTATGCCACAGCTCACTTCTATCCTGATGGAAAGATCACATGGATGACTGAAGGTCAAAGGTTCTCTTCTTCTGTTGAAGAATGGGCAGAAATTCTGAATGCTCCAGTGCAACGAGAAGATGATATTGATGTCTATGGGATTCCAAAGAAGAATCATGAATCCATGAAGAACATGTACAAAGAGATTCCAGCAGCGGACTTGGAAGTCTGGAAGCTCGGCTCAGTCTACCATCTCCAGGCAGGCTTACCTACCACTAATACTATTTTGAGGCATACCTTGATGCCCAAGTCTGGAGATCATCGCATGATCAGAGGATATTCTATCAACATGCTGCATATACTTGATGAGAAAGCACCTTTCAAGGTGATGGACTTAATGGTAGAGACCATTAAGAGGACTGCAGCTGACCAGAAAAGGTCATGTGGATTTGCCCCGCAGATTCAGATGCTTATCAATGCCAAGTTTGGCACGGGCAAATTCTTGTTGGATAGAAAACATTTACCGCTGCAGCCAGAGCATGAAGACAATGTTGTTGTGATGGATGAGGAGGATCCGACATCTGCTGAAGGTCAAGCCAAGATCGAAGCTGCTAAGAAAGCCAAAGCTGACAAAGAAGCAGCAGCAGCAGCAGCTAAACCAAAGAGTTTCGGAGAGCAAATTCTTGAAGCTACCCAAAGGATTGAACAACGCCTGGCCAGCATTGAACAGTCTCAGGAGAGCTTAGAGAGGATTGTTGACGAGAAGATCCACGCTCTGGACATGAAGCTGACTGAAATACAAGTGACCGTCAACAAGCTAGAGGCAGACATGGAGGAAGCAAAGCAGGACAAGGCAGAGCTTATGCAGGATGACTTAGTCTAGGATTCTCATCGACAGACTGCTCCGGTTCCCAAAGGATCCCGATCAGCTGCTATTCCAGTGACTAACACCAGGACTACAACTTCAGCACCTTCCACAGTTCCAGCAGTTACTACAGCTCCAGTGTCTACTCCTCCAGCACAGACATCAGCTGAAGTCTTCGCCGATGCCGTCTTATCTACTCCGACATCAACCCAGACGGGAGCCGCCAGCAGAGTCCCCAGTGACGTTTAGCTCTATACTTTTTCGAACTTTTTGGTAACTTGTTGCCAAAGGGGGAGAAATTGTATAGATCATAGGGCTTCGAGAGAGAGAGTGCTCTTTCGTTCTTTTGCGGTTTCTTTGAGATACTTTTGGTTTTCGAGACTTTCAGTGTGCTTGATACTCCGTTTGATGCTACCTTAATGAGTGCTTGGTCGTTCTATGCTTTAATGTGTGCTTAATGCTTATCATATGCTATTCCTATCTTGTATGACTATTTACTCATGTCTTGGTGATTGGGTGCATGCTGTTCATTCTTATCATTTTGTGCGCTCCACCAAGATGTATGTGACATGGAAGAGTGACCCATGATCCTAATCGATTGTGCATTTGCATTCAAACGCAAATCTTAAATAATGCACAAATTTAGGGGGAGCTCTTGCTTATCACATACTTCTCAAAGCGACGATATTATTCATTGATTATATCCTTTGTCGAAGCTTTGATCTATATGTTGTCATCAATTACCAAAAAGGGGGAGATTGAAAGTGCAACTAATCCCCGGGTGGTTTTGGCAATTAATAACAACATATATATCATTGAACTAATAGTTACTTGAGAATCATTTCAGAGAAGTTCAGTGATATGGGTATGGCAAGGACTGAAGAAGTGGACCCCTCAAAATGCTAAGGCAAGCATTGGCAAAAGCTCAAGACTCCATTTTTGGTTTAGTGATCCAAGATCACATTGAGTCCAAAGGAAAAGCCAATACTATTAAAAGGGGATGAGGTTATGTTGATGATCTGGTTGCTCAAGTGCTTAGTGATACATCTCCTAAACTATTAGCAACTTTCACTGCCATATACACTCATAAGTAATCTCGGTCCCACCGATATTCCAAACTCAGTCACACCGAGATGAACCAATTCAGCCATAAGCCAAACCCTAGCAAAATCGGATATTCCGATTCTGAAATCGGTTTCACCGAAACATGGGCTGCCAAGCTTCTGTAACCCTCTGTCATCAAATCGGTGTCACCGAGATGATGAAGTCGGTCCCACCGAAACTGGCATGCTCTTGTCTTTGCACGAATCGGACTAACCGAGATTATATTTTCGGTCCCACCGAAAACCCCAACGTTCACATTATTTGAACTTTCGGTCTCACCGAGTTGTCCACTTCGGTCCCACCGAGATTGCTCAAATATGTGTGTAACGGTTGGATTTTGTGTGGAGGCTATTTATACCCCTCCACCCCCTCTTCATTCGTGGAGAGAGCCATCAGAAAGAACTACCACTCCTATCTTACATTTCTGAGAAGAGAACTACCTACCCTTGTGTTGAGATCAAGTTGCTCCACTCCCACCATATGAAGCTTGATCTCTAACCTTCCCAAGTTGCTTTCCACTCAATCCCTTCTTCCACCACAGCCAAATCAGTGAGGAGAGTTGAGTGTTGGGGAGATTATCATTTGAAGCACAAGAGCAAGGAGTTCATCATCATCTACAACATCTATTACCTTTTGGAGGGTGGTGCCTCCTAGATTGGTTAGGTGTCGCTTGGGAGCCTCCGTCATCGATGTGGAGTTGAACCAAGAAGTTTGTAAGGGCAAGGAGATCGCCTACTTCGTGAAGATCTACCCCGAGTAAGGCTAGCCCTCCGTGGGCGTAGGCCATGATGGAATAGACAAGGTTGCTTCTTCGTGGACCCTTCGTGGGTGGAGCCCTCCGTGGACTCGCGCAGCCGTTACCCTCCGTGGGTTGAAGTCTCCATCAACGTGGATGTACGATAGCACCACCTATCGGAACCACGGGAAAAATCATTGCGTCTCCAAAATTGCGTTTGCTCTTCTCCACCTCTCTTTACTACATGTGCAATTTACTTTCCGCTGCCTATACTCTAGAATTGCATGTGTAGGGTGATGCTTGACTTGATCATAATTGTGAATCAGCCTAAAACTGTTCTTTGTCAAAAGGCAGAATTTTTATATTTACTAGTAGTCTAATCACCCCCCCTCTAGACATACTTCCGATCCTACACTATGGCTGAGGCATAGGGGATGACACTCATCTTTTCTCTATCTTCTGCCATGGTCGGGGATTGAGCCGTGCTCAATCTCATACCTTGCAATACAGGCAAGAACCCTTTCTTGGACTGATCCATATTGAACTTCTTCAATATCTTATCAAGGTATGTGCTTTGTGAAAGACCAATGAGGCGTCTTGATCTATCTCTATAGATCTTGATGCCTAGTGTAACATCCCAAATTTTCAATTTTAGAATGTTATACATAGATCATAATTGCATTTGCATATTTTTGCATTTTGTTCGTGGAGTTCCTCGAAATTCTAAGCAACTCAAGGACCTACGGAGAGAGTTGGGGATTTTACCGTTTTCGTATTTGAGTTTGCTCGAATACCGGTACGAGGACAGTGTGATTCTAATTATTTTTCTCTCCTAAAAATATTTCTAAATAAAATAAATGAGCGGAGATAATATGACTTCTCCAAAATAATAGAAATATTGGAGGAAAAATATTAAAATCACTTTTGGTATTTTTCTGGATTTATTTTCGGATTTATTTGCATAGGAAAAATACGCGTTTTTCAAAATTGCATTTAGGTCCTGGAAAAATGTTCACTTTGTCCTAAATATTATTAGAGGACCGTGAAAATTTATTTCGGGAATTTTGGAGTCCGTTTGATATTTCTTTCGTTAGTTTTATTGCGCCGGGAATCTATTTTAAAAAAAAAGGAACCGACTAGGAGTCGTTTTAGCCCAGGACTCCGGGCTTTATATAGCGCCCAGGCTGGCCCGTTTTCACCAACCAGCCCGCTCGCGCAAACCCTAGCCCTAAGCCGCGCTGCGCCTCGCCGCCGCCGCCGCCGCCACCACCCGCGCCCCGCCGCCGACGCCGCCGCCACCGCCCCTCGCCGCCGCCGCCGCCGCCGCCTCTCGCCGCCGCCGCCGCCGCCCCTTGCCGGACCCGCCACCCCGCCGCCCCTTGCCGGAGCCGCCGCCCGCAGGACTCGAGGTAGAAGCCGCCTCGGTTTTTTTTCTTTAAAGGATCATATCGGTTTTATATAAAAAAACCTAGATCTGTTTTTTTCGGTTTAGATCGGTTTTTCACCAGTTTAGTTAAATAGCGGACGTTCGTCCGTACGTTCGTTTTAACGAACGGTTTTCGTTAGTTAATTGCAGACAGCGAACGTTCGTTCGTTAGCTTGTTCGTCGTTTTTCTTTTTCGGGGTATTTTATCCGCGATTTTTCCGATCGCGATTTCTGCCCTGATCTTGTTTTTCGTTTATCTTTTTGCTCGAGAGTCGAAATCGGGTGATTCAAAATCCTAGATCTTCGTCTCGACGCCCTCTTTACGTTAGATCAACTTGAACAAAGTTTTGGCTACCGTAAAGTTTGACTATAGGCCAACTAGTAATTCGGAGCTCGTTTCTTTTGCAGTTTGAGTTTCGTTGCTTCTTTCGAGTTGATTCTTTTTGCAAACCGAAGTTCTTAAGTTGAACTTACTGGTTAGATCTCTTATTTGAGTTTTACCCGTGCATTAGTTAAGTACTTATTGTATGCTTGTTGTTTGATTGTGATAGAGTACCCGGAGTGCGCCGCTTGCTACTTTGAGTCTCTAGGTTTTGCGGATCATCAGCAAGGCAAGTAACACTTTGATCATGCTTTCCAATTACCCAGTTTTCATTGCATTAGTCAAACCCCTCACACATTCCATGAATAGGATCAATTAACTTGTGGGATTGGGAAGTAGATTTGAGGTAGTACATATTACCTGCATTACATTCAAACCCCTGGGAGTTACTTCTACGTTTGCTGATAGGACATGCTATGCTCGTAGACGTGGATTGGGTGAGTGAAATCCATGACATATGTGAGATTGTTTAATTATTGGTTCAACTTAAGGTGGCAACTTTAATACACATCTGGGTGGATTGAGGCACTTGGGTATTCCAGGATTGCCTGTTTTTCTTTTGGACCGCCACCCAGGCTCAAAGGGATCATGAGATTATTCATACTAGAAACTTCCGTGTGCAACCACAATGCTATTATGGGCTCTAGCATAGTATGAGTAAGTTGTGCGAACTCTTACAGTGGTGGACTAGCAGATGTAGGGGATGTAGGTTGGTACGGTCCGCCCGATCGTAAGGTGCTAGCGCTTCTGAAAGACTATGTCTCGGTCATCCGTTTCTCAAACACCATGCGGTGCGAGAAACCAAACGGAGGCGATCGAGTCTTGTGGGAAAGTGCACAAACCTCTGGAGAGTGTACAAACTGATCATGATTAGCCGTGTCCCCGGTTATGGACATCTTGAGTATCTGGTATCTGGATTTTCATGTGCATCTCAACATGTTACTCTAATTTAATTTTGTTGGGTTTAATGATTACTTTTAATTGGGGCTGAGAGGATGTCTATCTTCTCAACGATGTTTCAACTACCATGATAGTTAATTAAAATACATTCCTTTGAAGTAGGGAAAAATTGGCTTTACGCAAAAACTTAACCATAGAGCTTTCCACCAGCCATATTGCATATAGTATAGCTTTACTTTCATTGCATCTCTTGTGTTACCTTGCCAGCATATTCCATGTGCTGACCCGTTTTTCGGGCTGCAACGTTTCATGTTGCAGACTTTTCAGACGACGAGTAAGATGCCCTTTTAGGTCATGGTTCTATACTCAGTGATGCCGCTGGAGTTGATGGACTCACTTATCTTCCAAGCCTTCCGCTGTTACCGTGTTAGATGGCCTTTAGCCATGAGTTTTGTAATAAATTCATCGTTGGACTATCGATGTAATAAGTGTGTGATTGCTACTCTGTTATAAATCCTTCGAGTACCATGCATGTCAACATTACTGATCCAGGGATGACACTGATGCATGGAGATCAGACTGTTTGAGGTCTGGTCGCTACAAAGATGGTATCAGAGCACACGCTGACTGTAGGACACGACCACTAAGACAAGCCCTAGAACACTATTCACTCTTCTCTCTTCTGACTCCTCATCTTTTCTATTCTTTAGGATGGTGGAAGCAAAGCACAAGTTCATGCAACCGGATGATGATACACCTTTTGGACGACACCTGAAGGAGGTCACCAGATATCTACACATTGGATTACCAAGTTTCACTGGAACCTACAATGCCGCTCTACCTGAGGAGGAGCGTTGGTTGAGTCAAGCCCAAGTTCCAGAAAGGACGTATGCACCCGTCACCCCACTCATAGCATTTTCCTTTAATGCACCTACATGGAGCCTAGGAAGGAGTATGGCAGCCCACATTGCTATGGAAAGGATTGGAGAAGTCTACAAGCAGGAGTTAAAGGACACCATCTATCAGATTTGTGGACGCCGAGATGAGCATTGGGATATGATCAGCAGTAGGAAGGGTATATCCATTGCAGCACTCATCCAGGAGTTGAACCACCACATTCGTCGCCAGGAGCACCAGATGTGTGCTGGGATGATAGATTTGAAGAAGGCCCCAAATAGGAATTTGGAGCTAGAAGAAGAACTCAAGTCTACACGCGACGGATATGAGGAGGAGATGAAGATACTTGTGGAGAAGAATGACGATTTGACTCGGAAATTAGGGATACTCATGGGAGAAGAAGACGAGGAAGAAGAACCCAAGGAGATTCCACCGGAAGACTATATCATTATAGATGATATAGATTTAGATGCTGAGGATAGCAAGGATGAAGATTATGAAGATGAAGCTGGGGCAGATATTATGGAATCCTGTGCCGATCAATATTTTTAGATGACCACCCTATGACTAGTAGTTTACTACCAAGTATTAGATTTAGAGCACTTTTGTAACGATCGTTAGATTTGTAAGACCTTGTTTGAAATTGATTGGTGTGATATGATTGTGTGTTTGTCTCATGTGCATATGGGTAGTGATTTTCCCTTAGACCTCTATTCTATTCTAATCTCTTCCCTCTACACCCATCAGATGCCTCCAAGACGCGAATTCGAGTTTCCCCCTGAGCTCACCCAGTTGATCCAGCAGCAGAACACCCTGATGCAACTTCTTGTCCAGAACACCCAGAACAACCAGAACAACAACAACAACCCTCCACCACCACCACCTGTGGACAACCTGACACGTTTCTTAAGGTTGCAACCACCTGTGTTTGCTAGCAGCATCGACCCAATTGTGGCTGATGACTGGCTACGCAAGATTGGAAGGGATTTGACCACCGCCAATTGCTCCGAGGCCGAGAAGGTGCGATTTGCCGCACACCAGTTGTCTGGACCAGCCGCAGCATGGTTGGAGAATTACACAGCCACTTACCCCGTAGCCAATGTGACTTGGGATCAGTTTCAGCAAGCTTTTCGTACCGCCCATGTCTCACCTGGAGCCATGAGTATGAAGAAGCAGGAGTTTCGCAACTTGCGCCAAGGAAACCGTACTGTGGCTTAGTACGTGGATGAGTTTAGTACCCTATCTCGTTATGCCCCAGATGATGTGGCTACAGATGCCAAGAAGCAGGAGAGATTTATGGAAGGGCTGAATGATGAGATGAGTGTACAGCTGATGGTGGCCACTTTCAATAACTATCAGGAATTGGTTGACCGATCCCTGATGATTGAAAGGAAGCATCAACAGATTGAGAGTCGCAAGAGGAAGTATGGGCAAGGGAAGTATAATTCTGGAGCTCAGCAGAAGCCTTGCTTTACCCCTAAAGCAGTTGGACAGTTTCAGCATACCCATGGAGGGAGTAGCTCACACAACCACAATGGCACCAAGAATGGCAATGGTAATGGGAGTGGGAATGGAGCCAATGGAAACCAGAACCGCCCTACACCGTCCACACCCACCAAGAGGGATTTTAGCCATGTCACTTGTTACAAGTGCGGGAAGACTGGACATTATGCTAATGAATGCCCAGAAGTTAATAATGGGAATGGCAATGGAAGCACCGGGAAGAAGCCCAACTTGTTCAACAAAGGCCAAGTGAACCACGTGACTGTGGAAGAAGTAGAGGAGCAACCAGATGCAGTCATAGGTAAGTTCTTAGTTAAGACCTTTACTGCACTCGTTCTTTTCGATACTGGCGCATCGCATTCATACATTTCAAGGGGATTTGTGGATAAGTATAACCTGCCGACCCAAGCCCTTAGATCGCCCATGTTAGTAACCTCATCAGGAGCAGAGTATATGGCTAAGTCATGGTGTGATCAGTTGCCCTTAAGGATTGGTAATTACATTTTCCCTTCGGACCTAATAGTATTGGAGTCACAAGGACTGGATGTGATATTAGGAATGGATTGGTTATCTAAGTATGAAGGGAATATTGAATGTGCTAGTAAGACCATTTTGCTTACTATGCCGGAAGGAAGAAGGATCAAGTATGTATCCCGGCATGAGTCAAAGAGGAGTAGATTAAATTCCCTGTCAGGAGTTGTACAGGAGGAAGTGCTAGTAGTGAAGGATTATCCGGATGTGTTTCCAGATGAGTTACCTGGCATGCCACCGGATAGAGATATAGAGTTTTTGATTGAACTTTTTCCAGGCACCGGACCAATTTCTAAGAGACCATATAGGATGCCCGCAAAGGATTTGGAGGAAATTAAGAAGCAGATTAAGGAGTTACTGGACAAAGGATTCATACGCCCAAGTTCTTCGCCTTGGGGTTCGCCAGTACTTCTAGTGGAGAAGAAGGATGGATCGTTAAGAATGGTTGTTGATTACCGAGGATTGAATGAAGTAACGATCAAGAACAAGTACCCGTTGCCAATGATCAATGATCTGTTCGATAGATTACAAGGAGCTAAGGTCTTTTCTAAGATCGATCTGCGATCAGGGTACCATCAATTGAAGATTCGAGAGCAAGATATCCCTAAGACGGCCTTTACCACTAGGTATGGGTTGTATGAGTATACCGTTATGTCGTTTGGTTTGACAAACGCACCGGCCTACTTTATGAACCTGATGAACAAAGTGTTTATGGAGTATTTGGATAAGTTCGTCGTAGTGTTCATAGATGATATTTTGATTTTCTCGAAGGATGAAGAGGAGCATGAAGAACATTTGCGTTTGGTATTAGAGAAGCTTAGAGAGCATCAGTTGTATGCCAAGTTTAGCAAATGTGAGTTTTGGTTGAAGGAAGTCGGATTCCTCGGACATGTTATATCCGGAGAAGGAATAGCAGTAGATCCCGCCAAGGTGGAGACTGTGACCAATTGGGAAGCACCGACGACCGTTGGAGAGATCCAGAGTTTTCTTGGACTCGCAGGATACTACCGGAGATTTATCGAGAATTTCTCGAAGATTGCTAAGCCAATGACGGAGTTGTTGAAGAAGGAAACCACGTTCAGTTGGACCGAAGAATGTGAGACTAGTTTCCAGGAGTTGAAGATAAGGTTGGTATCATCCCCTGTGTTGATTCTGCCAAATCAACATAAGGATTATGAGGTGTACTGCGACGCTTCACGTCGAGGACTTGGAGCAGTTCTTATGCAGGAAGGAAGAGTTGTTTCATACGCTTCACAACAACTGAAACCTCATGAGATGAACTATGCCACCCACGATTTGGAGTTAGCAGCCGTAGTGCATGCGTTGAAGACGTGGAGACATTTTCTCATAGGAAATCATTGTGATGTATATACGGACCATAAGAGTCTGAAGTATATATTCACTCAGAAGGAGTTGAATCTTAGGCAAAGGAGATGGCTGGAACTCATTAAGGATTATGACATGAGATTGCATTACCATCCCGGAAAGGCTAACGTAGTAGCGGATGCGCTAAGCCGTAAGAGCCATGTCAATACCATAATGATGGAAGAGTTTCCAAAGGAATTAGCCGAGGACCTACGAGAATTACGTTTGGAGATAGTTCCGAGAGGCTATGTAGCAACACTAGAAATCCAGTCTACCTTGATGGATAAAATCAGAGAAGCTCAGAAAGCTGACAAGGAGATTGTCGATATAAAGGAGAGGATGAGCAAAGGAAAAGCTAAAGGTTTTCGTGAGGATGAGCACGACACCTTATTGTTTGAGGATCGAATCTATGTGCCCAATGACCCGGAGATTAGGAAGTTGATTTTACAGGAGGCCCATGATTCACCATACTCGATTCACCCAGGAAATACTAAGATGTATTTGGATTTGAAGGATACTTTCTGGTGGACCGGTATGAAGAAGGATATTGCGGAGTATGTAGCCGTTTGCGATGTATGCCAAAGAATAAAGGCAGAACATCAGAAGCCAGCAGGATTGCTACAACCTATGCCAATTCCCTAATGGAAGTGGGAGAAGCTTGGTATGGATTTTATCACCGGATTGCCCAGGACCAAAGCAGGGTATGACTCAATCTGGGTAGTAGTAGACCGATTGACGAAGGTAGCCCACTTTATTCCGGTGAAAACCACATATACCAGTGCAAAGATGGCAAAGATATACATGACCAGAATTGTATGTCTACATGGAGTTCCGAGGAGTATTGTATCTGATAGAGGAACTCAGTTTACCTCGAAGTTCTGGAATTAGTTACATGAAACTTTGGGTACCAGGCTAGAGTTTAGCACAGCGTTTCATCCGCAGACAGATGGACAGACGGAGAGAGTCAATCTGATTCTGGAAGATATGTTGAGAGCCTGTGCATTAGATTATGGATCTAGTTGGGATGACAACTTGCCTTACGCGGAGTTCTCATACAACAATAGTTACCAGGCCAGTTTGAAGATGGCGCCGTTCGAGGCATTATATGGAAGGAGATGCCAAACACCGTTGTCATGGGACGAAGTTGGAGACCGACAGTTGTTTGGACCAGAGTTAATCAAAGAGTCTAAGGAGAAGGTGAAGTTGATCCGAGATAGACTGAAGGTAGCTCAGTCCAGGCAGAAGAGTTACGCCAACTCGAAGCGCAAGGAGATAGCCTATGAGATCGGAGACAGAGCGTACTTGAGGGTATCGCCTCTGCTAGCCCCGAGATTTGTGGGACCTTACCGTGTTTTGGAACGCATGGGAGAGGTTGCCTATAAGTTGGAGTTGCCCAAAGGATTTTCAGGAGTGCACGACGTGTTTCACGTTTCGCAACTGAAGAAGTGCCACGCGGAGATGGCCGACATACCGCTTAGAGACACAGTACCCCTGGAAGCAATTCAGTTGGACAGTGACCTGACCTACGAGGAGAAGCCCATTAAGATTCTCGAATTTTCGAGTAGAGTTACCCGTAGCAAGGTTATCAAGTTTTGCAAAGTTTAGTGGAGTCACCACACCGAGGAAGAAGCCACCTGGGAACGAGAAGATGATCTACGCAAGGACCACCCACACCTGTTCTCTAGCTAAGCCGAATCTCGAGGGCGAGATTCATTCTAAGGGGGTAGGTTTGTAACATCCCAAATTTTCAATTTGGAATGTTATACATAGATCATAATTGCATTTGCATATTTTTGCATTTTGTTCGTGGAGTTCCTCAAAATTCTAAGCAACTCAAGGACCTACGGAGAGAGTTGGGGATTTTACCGTTTTCGTATTTGAGTTTGCTCGAATACCGGTACGAGGACAGTGTGATTCTAATTATTTTTCTCTCCTAAAAATATTTCTAAATAAAATAAATGAGCGGAGATAATATGACTTCTCCAAAATAATAGAAATATTGGAGGAAAAATATTAAAATCACTTTTGGTATTTTTCTGGATTTATTTGCATAGGAAAAATACGCGTTTTTCATAATTGCATTTAGGTCCGGGAAAAATGTTCACTTTGTCCTAAATATTATTAGAGGATGGTGAAAATTTATTTCGGGAATTTTGGAGTCCGTTTGATATTTCTTTCGTTAGTTTTATTGCGCCGGGAATCTATTAAAAAAAAGGAACCGACTAGGAGTCGTTTTAGCCCAGGACTCCGGGCTTTATATAGCGCCCAGGCCGGCCCGTTTTCGTCAGCCAGCTCGCCCGCGCAAACCCTAGCCCTAAGCCGCGCCGCGCCTCGCCGCCGCCGCCGCCGCCGCTGCCGCGTTCGCCGCCGCGCCGCCACCCGCGCCCCGCCGCCGCCGCCGCCCCTCGCCGACGTCGCCGCCGCCGCCCCTCGCCACGCCGCCGCCGCCCCTCGCCGGACCCGCCGCCCCGCCGCCCCTTGCCGGAGCCGCCGCCCGCCGGACACGAGGTAGAAACCGCCTCGGTTTTTTTTCTTTAAAGGATCAGATCGGTTTTATAAAAAAACCCTAGATCTGTTTTTTTCGGTTTAGATCGGTTTTTCGCCGGTTTAGTTAAATAGCGGACGTTCGTCCGTACGTTCGTTTTAACGAACGGTTTTTGTTAGTTAATCACAGACAGCGAACGTTCGTTCGTTAGCCTGTTCGTCGTTTTTCTTTTTCGGGGTATTTTATCCGCGATTTTTCCGATCGCGATTTCTGCCCTGATCTTGTTTTTCGTTTATCTTTTCGCTCGAGAGTCGGAATCATGTGATTCAAAATCCCAGATCTTCGTCTCGACGCCCTCTTTACGTTAGATCAACTTGAACAAAGTTTTGGCTACTGTAAAATTTTACTTTAGGCCAACTAGTAATTTGGAGCTCGTTTCTTTTGCAGTTTGAGTTTCATTGCTTCTTTCGAGTTGATTCTTTTTGCAAACCGAAGTTCTTAAGTTGAACTTACTGGTTAGATCTCTTATTTGAGTTTTACCCGTGCATTAGTTACGTACTTATTGTATGCTTGTTGTTTGATTGTGATAGAGTACCCGGAGTGCGCCGCTTGCTACTTTGAGTCTCTAAGTTTTGCGGATCATCAGCAAGGAAAGTAACACTTTGATCATGCTTTCCAATTACCCAGTTTTCATTGCATTAGTCAAACCCCTCACACATTGCATGAATAGTATCAATTAACTTGTGGGATTGGGAAGTAGATTTGAGGTAGTACCTATTACCTGCATTACATTCAAACCCCTGGGAGTTACTTCTACGTTTGCTGACAGGACATGCTATGCTCGTAGACGTGGATTGGGTGAGTGAAATCCATGACAGATGTGAGATTGTTTAATTAATGGTTCAACTTAAGGTGGCAACTTTAATACACATCTGGGTGGATTGAGGCACTTGGGTATTCCAGGATTGCCTATTTTTCTTTTGGACCGCCACCCAGGCTCAAAGGGATCATGAGATTATTCATACTAGAAACTTCCGTGTGCAACCACAATGCTATTATGGGCTCTAGCATAGTATGACTAAGTTGTGCGAACTCTTACAATGGTGGACTAGCAGATGTAGGGGATGTAGGTTGGTACGGTCCGCCCGATCGTAAGGTGCTAGCGCTTCTGGAAGACTATGTCTCGGTCATCCATTTCTCAAACACCATGCAGTGCGAGAAACCAAACGAAGGCGATCGAGTCTTGTGGGGAAAGTGCACAAACCTCTGCAGAGTGTACAAACTGATCATGATTAGCCGTGTCCCCGGTTATGGACATCTTGAGTATCTGGTATCTGGATTTTCATGTGCATCTCAACATGTTACTCTAATTTAATTTTGTTGGGTTTAATGATTACTTTTAATTGGGGTTGAGAGGATGTCTATATTCTCAACGATGTTTCAACTACCATGATAGTTAATTAAAATACATTCCTTTGAAGTAGGAAAAAATTGGCTTTACACAAAAACTTAACCATAGAGCTTTCCACCAGCCATATTGCATATAGTATAGCTTTACTTTCATTGCATCTCTTGTGTTACCTTGCCAGCATATTCCATGTGCTGACCCATTTTTCGGGCTGCAACGTTTCATGTTGCAGACTTTTCAGACGACGAGTAAGATGCCCTTTTAGGTCGTGGTTCTATACCCAGTGATGCCGCTGGAGTTGATTATCTCACTTATCTTCTAAGCCTTCCGCTGTTATCGTGTTAGATGTCCTTTAGCCATGATTTTTGTAATAAATTCATCGTTGGACTATCGATGTAATAAGTGTGTGATTGCTACTCTGTTATAAATCCTTCGAGTACCATGCATGTCAGCATTACTGATCCAGGGATGACACTGATGCATGGAGATCAGACTGTTTGAGGTCTTGTCGCTACACCTAGTATGTAAGCAGCTTCTCTAAGGTCCTTCATTGAAAAACTCTTATTCAAGTAGGCCTTTATGCTCTCCAAGAATTCTATATCATTTCCCATCAGCAGTATGTCATCTACATATAATATGAGAAATGCTACAAAGCTCCCACTCACTTTCTTGTAAATACAGGCTTCTCCCCAAGTCTATATAAACCCAAACGCTTTGATCACATCATTAAAGCGAATATTCCAACTCCGAGATGCTTGCACCAGCCCATAGATTGAGCGCTGGAGCTTGCATACCTTGTTAGCATTCTCAGGATCGACAAAACCTTCCGGCTGCATCATATACAACTCTTCCTTGAGGAAGCCATTAAGGAATGCCGTTTTGACATCCATTTCCCATATCTCAAAATCATAGAATGCGGCAATTGCTAACATGATTCAGACGGACTTCAGCATCGCTACGTGAGAGAAAGTCTCGTCGTAGTCAATCCCTTGAACTTGTCGATAACCTTTAGCGACAAGCCGAGCCTTATAGATGGTCACATTACCATCCGCGTTAGTCTTCTTCTTAAATATCCATTTACTTTCTATGGCGTGCCGATCATCGGGCAAGTCCACCAAAGTCCATACTTTGTTTTCATACATGGATCCTATCTCGGATTTCATGGCTTCAAGCCATTTGTTGGAATCCGGGCCCGCCATCGCTTCTTCATAGTTCGAAGGTTCACCGTTGTCTAAAAACATGATTTCCATGACAGGGTTGCCGTACCACTCTGGTGCGGAACGTGTCCTTGTGGACCTTCGAAGTTCAGTAGTAACTTGATCTAAATCTTCATGATCATCATCATTAACTTCCTCCCTAGTCGGTGCAGGCACCTCAGGAACAATTTCCTGTGCTGTGCTACTTTCCGGTTCGGAAGGGGTGACTGTCACCTCATAAGGTTATACTTTCCTCCCACTCACTTCTTTCGAGAGAAACTCTTTCTCCAGAAAGGACCCATTCTTGGCAACGAAGACCTTGCCTTCGGATCTGAGGTAGAAGGTGTACCCAATCGTTTCCTTTGGGTATCCTATGAAGACACATTTTTCCGATTTGGGTTCGAGGTTTTCAGGTTGAAGTTTCTTGACATAAGCATCGCAACCCCAAACTTTCAGAAACGATAGCTTAGGTTTCTTGCCGAACCAAAGTTCGTACAGTGTCGTCTCAACGGATTTTGACGGAGCCCTATTTAAAGTGAATGAGGCAGTCTCTAAAGCATATCCCCAAAAAGATAGCGGTAAGTCGATGAGAGACATCATAGATCGCACCATGTCCAACAGAGTACAATTTCGACGTTCGGACACAACATTACGCTGAGGTGTTCCGGGCGGTGTCAATTGTGAAACAATTCCACTGTTCCTTAAGTGCGTGCCAAATTCGTGACTTAAATATTCACCCCCATGATCCGATCGTAAGAACTTTATTTTTCTGTCATGTTGGTTCTCAACCTCATTCTGAAATTCCTTGAACTTTTCAAAGGTCTCAGACTTGTGTTTCATCAAGTAGACATACCCATATATACTCAAGTCATCTGTGAGGGTGAGAACATAACGATAGCCTCCGCGAGCTTCAACACTCATTGGACCGCACACATCGGTATGTATGATTTCCAATAAGTTGGCCGCTCGCTCCATTGTTCCGGAGAACGGAGTCTTGGTCATCTTGCCCAAGAGGCATGGTTCGCACGTGTCAAATGATTCATAATCAAGAGACTCTAGAAGTCCATTTGCATGGAGCTTCTTCATATGTTGACGCCAATATGACTAAGGCGACAATGCCACAAGTATGTGGGACTATCATTATCAACTTTACATCTTTTGGCATTCACACTATGAATATGTGTAACATCACGTTCGAGATTCATCAAGAATAAACCATTGACCAGCGGGGCATGACCATAAAACATATCTCTCATATAAATAGAACAACCATTATTCTCGGATTTAAATGAGTAGCCATCTCGCATTAAACGAGATCCAGATACAATGTTCATGCTCAAAGCTGGTACTAAATAACAATTATTAAGGTTTAAAACTAATCCCGAGGGTAGATGTAGAGGTAGCGTGCCGATGGCGATCACATCGACCTTGGAACCATTCCCGACGCGCATCGTCACCTCATCCTTCACGAGTCTCCGCTTATTCCGCAGCTCCTGCTTTGAGTTACAAATGTGAGCAACTGCACCGGTATCAAATACCCAGGAGCTACTACGAGCGCTGGTAAGGTACACATCAATAACATGTATATCATATATACCTTTGACGTTGCCGGCCTTCTTATCTGCTAAGTATTTGGGGCAGTTCTGCTTCCAGTGACCCGTTCCCTTGCAATGAAAGCACTCAGTATCAGGCTTGGGTCCATTCTTTGGCTTTTTCCCGGCAACTGGCTTACCGGGCGCGGCAACTCCTTTGCCGTCCTTCTTGAAGTTCTTCTTACCCTTGCCTTTCTTGAACTTAGTGGTTTTATTGACCATCAACACTTGATGTTCTTTCTTGATATCCACCTCCGCTGATTTCAGCATTGAATACACCTCGGGAATGGACTTCTCCATCCCTTGCATATTGAAGTTCATCACGAAGCTCTTGTAGCTAGGTGGGAGTGACTGAAGGATTCTGTCAACGACCGCTTTGTCTGGGAGATTAATTCCCAACTAAGACAAGCGATTGTGAAACCTAGACAATTTGAGTATGTGCACGCCGACAGAACTATTCTCCTCCATCTTACAACTGTAGAATGCGTCGGAGACGTCATATCTCTCAACTCGGGGATGAGCTTGGAAAACCATTTTCAGCTCATGGAACATCTCATATGCTCCGTGGTGCTCAAAACGCTTTTGGAGCCCCGATTCTAAGCTGTAAAGCATGCCGCACTGAACCAGGGAGTAATCATCACAACGTGACTGCCAGGCGTTTATAACATCTTGGGCTGCCGGGAAAACGGGTGCATCACCTAGTGGTGCTTCAAGGACATATGATTTCTTGGCAGCTATGAGGATAATCCTCAGGTTACGGACCCAATACGTATAGTTGCTACCATCGTCTTTCAGCTTGGTTTTCTCTAGGAACGCGTTGAAGTTGAGGGCAACATGAGAGTGGGCCATTTGATCTACAAGACATATTGTAAAGATTTTAGACTAATTTCATGACAATTAAGTTCATCTAATCAAAATTAATGAACTCCCACTCAAATAGACATCTCTCTAGTCATCTAAGTGATACATGATCCGAATCAACTAGCCCGTGTCCGGTCATCACGTGAGACGGACTAGTTATCAACAGTGAACATCTTCAAGTTGATCGTATCTACTATACCACTCATGTTCGACCTTTTGGTCTTCCGTGTTCCGAGGCCATGTCTGCACATGCTAGGCTCGTCAAGTGAACCCTAAGTGTATTGCGTGTGTAAATCTGGCTTACACCCGTTGTATGCGAACGTTAGAGCCTATCATACCCGATCATCACGTGGTGCTTCAGAACAACGATCCTTAGCAACGGTGCACAGTTAGGGGGAACACAATTCTTGAAATTTTAGTGAGAGATCATCTTATTTACTACCGTCGTTGTAAGCAAATAAGATGCATAAACATGATAGACATCACATGCAATCAAATAAAGTGACATGATATGGCCAATATCATTTTGCTCCTTTGATCTTCATCTTCGGGGCACTATGATCATCTTTGTCACCGGCATGACACCATGGTCTCCATCATCATGATCTCCATCATCGTGTCTTCATGAAGTTGTCTCGCCAAATATTACTTCTACTACTATGGCTAATGTTTAGCAATAAAGTGAAGTAATTACATGGCGTTATTCAGTGACACGCAGGTCGTACAATAAATAAGACAAATCCTATGGCTCCTGCCGCTTGTCATTCTCATCGACATGCAAGTCGTGATTCCTATTACAAGAACATGATCAATCTCATACATCACATATATATCATTCATCACATCTTTTGGCCATATCACATCACATAGCACGTGCTGCAAGAACAAGTTAGACGTCCTCTAATTGTTGTTGCAAGTTTTTACGTGGCTATTATAGGTTTCTAGCAAGAATGTTTCTTACCTACGCCAAAACCACAACGTGATATGTCAATTTCTATTTACCCTTCATAAGGACCCTTTTCATCGAATCTGATCCGACTAAAGTGGGAGAGACAGACACCCGCCAGCCACCTTATGCAACTAGTGCATGTAAGTCGGTGGAACCAGTCTCACGTAAGCGTACGTGTAAGGTCGGTCCGGGCCGCTTCATCCCACGATGCCGCCGAATCAAAATTGGACTAGTAGCGGCAAGAGAATTGAACAAATCTACGCCCACAACTTGTTTTTGTTCTACTCATGCAAGATGCTACGCAAAGACCTAGCTCAGATGCCACTGTTGGGGAACGTATCAGAATTCAAAAATTTCCTACGCTTCACCAAGATCAATCTAAGGAGTCATCTAGCAAAGAGCATAAAGGAGTGCATCTACATACCCTTTGTAGATCGCGAGCGGAAGCGTCCAAGAGAACGTGGATGATGGAGTCGTATTCGTGGTGATCCCTATCATCGATTATCCCAGCGCCGAACGGACGGAACCTCCGCGTTCAACACACGTACGGTGCATCGATGTCTCCTCCTTCTTGATCCAGCAAGGGGGAAGGAGAGGTTGATGGAGATCCAGCAGCACGATGGCGTGGTGGTGGATGCAACAGAAAAACTGCAGGGCTTCGCCAAGGACCTGCGGGAGGAGGGAGATGTGTAACGTGGGGGGGGGGAGAGGTGCAAGGGGCAAGGGATCTCATCGGGGACTCCTCATGACGTCCGGGATCTCATCGGGGACTCCGAACAACATTCGGGTTTCCGTGTGCATATATCTCTACAACCCTAGCGTCATCGAACCTTAAGTGTGTAGACCCTACGGGTTCGGGAGACACGTAGACATGACCGAGACGACTCTCCGGTCAATAACCAACAATGGGATATGGATACCCATGTTGGTTCCTATGTGTTCCTTGATGATCTCATCAGATGAACCAAGATGTCAAGGATTCACTCAATCCCGTATGCTATTCCCTTTGTCTATCGGTATAGTACTTGCCCGAGATTCGATCGTCGGTATATCGATACCTTGTTCAATCTCGTCATGGCAAGTCTATTTACTCATTCCATAATACATCATCCTGTGACTAACTCCTTATACACATTGAGCTCATTATGATGATGTCTTACCGAGTGGGCCCAGAGATACCTCTCCGTCATACGGAGTGACAAATCCTAGTCTCGGTTCGTGCCAACTCAACAGACACTTTCGGAGATACCCGTTGCGTACCTTTATAGCCACCCAGTTACGTTGTGACGTTTGGCACACCCAAACTATTCTTACGGTATCCGGGAGTTGCACAACCTCATGGTCTAAGCAAAAGATACTTGACATTGGAAAAGCTTTAGCATTACGAACTACACGATCTTCTGCTAGGCTTAGGATTGGGTCTTGTCCATAACATCATTCTCCTAATGATGTGATCCCGTTATCAATGACATCCAATGTCCATGGCCATGAAACCGTGACCATCTGTTGATCAAGGAGCCAGCAACTAGAGGCTTACCAGGGACACGTTGTGGTCTATGTATTCACACATGTATCACTGTTTCCGTATAATTGTAATGCCCCGGATGTAATACTTTCCCTTTTGGGTATATAATATATCTCCGGCTTCATCTATTTCCATTCCGGGTTCTTTGTCATTCGGGTTTTGGTCGTTTTGTTGTGTGAGTGTGTGGCATTCATTCATATCATGTAGACATGTGCATTGCATTGCTTTCGTGTTGACGGTTGCATCCGGTTCCGCGTGTTTCTTCCCGTTGTCCGTTTCGCGTTCCGGAGCTCCCTCACGTGTCCGTGACGTCCCGTAGGCCTACTTTGTTGTTTGGCCGTGTAACGTTGCCGGTTTGGCGCGAGACTTGTCGTGTGTAATTATTTTGGTGTGCGTAACCCGCCTGTCAAATCTCGTCGCGTTTCGAGTTCGTTTGCTCCTCCAACAGTTGTTTGTGTGGGCTCAAAGTGCCTCCACTTTGAGGCCCAAAACACCCCTCCAACAGCCCATCATCCACTCCTAACCACTTCTATCATCTAGGCCATCAAAATCTGATCCGGTGGCCGAAAACCGCGCTCCATTTGGAGTCTCCTAGCTCCTTGTGCCTATAAAAACGTCCCCCACGTCCATTTTTCGGACGAAACCTAGCCCCTCCTCCCTCCGCGCCGCGCCGGACACAACCGACCGGGCCGGACATGTCCGCCGCCGCACATCCACATCGCCCCGTCCAATAGGGGAGCGCCACCTCAGCTCCGCCGCCACGTGGCCGCTCTCCATTGGCCCGCGCCGCCACTGCTCCTCCCACCTCCGCCCCGCGGCCCGCCGGGCCCGCGAGGGGCCCGCCCGGCCCGACCGCCGCCATCGCCACCTGCGCGCCCCGCGCCTTCGTCCCCGCCGCCGGCTGCCGCCGCGCCGCCTCCGCCACCGCCGGCCGCCTCCACCGCCGGCCACCACCTCGCCACCGCAGCCTCCCCGCCGCTCCTCCAACGACCTCCGCCGCCGGGTCCTCTCTCCGCCGCCGCGAGGGTCCCGCCTCCCGCATCCCGTCGTCGCCTCCGGCCGGGGCCGGCGCCGCCCCGCCGACGGGCGCCCCTTCCGCCGGTCCCCGTCGCTCCTCAGTCCGTCGCGCGCCACCAGCTCGAGGTCGGGGAACCCCCCCGATCCAGAGCCCGATCCAGCCGCTAACGGGCCCGTTGACCGCGGATCCGGCCCGTTAGCCAGTTGGCCGAGCCCGATCCGTCAACCGCCTCCAGCCCGATCCGCTCTGCCAGGACCCGCTCCGCGTCAGATCCGCTTCGGCCCGACCCGGTTGACCCGTTTGACCCAGTTCTAAGGTTGTTTTTTTACTAAGTCCCAGTTATTTTGTTCTGTGATGCAATGTTTGAACTGCTCTAACTTTTTGTCTGTTGCTCCGATTCGCGCATATAGCATGTCCAGACGTTCGTGGGATCGTGCTCTACGTTTTATCTGTTATTGTCATGCATGTTGGAGATCATCTAGGTGCTCGTTTTGCTGTTGCAAGAGTGCATCATGATATAAACTGCTGCTATGTGATGTTTTTATGTTATCTTTGCCATGTGATATCTTTTAGCTCGTTTGTCCGAATGATGCAAATGACATGTCCACGTGTTCGTCTTGCCATGCTCTACGTGTTGTATGTGATAGGTTGCATGATAGATTTATTATTGCCTTGTTATCATCGTTGCAAAGTGCCATGTGTCTGTGATGTTGTTTCACTTGTTATGAAATGCCATCTTGTTGAGCTCGTTGCAATCGTTGTGTTCACCTCAATGATGCATGCTTGTGTGTTTCGAGATCACCTTCATGTGCACTTTGATGAGGTGCTTACCTTTTGCCATGTTTAGTTTCGAGGTGACTTAAACATGCTCTTTTATATGCCTTGATGTTATTGCTGTTTTAGGACTTAGTGGTTTTTCACTAAGTCTGAAATCTGTAACGTTCCGATGCCATGTTCGTGTGATGTTCTAGGACAAAGCATGATAGTTTTGGAGTGGATCTTGATTGTTCCTTGTAGTATATATTGTTGTCTTTCCATTCATGTCCTCACATGTCTATTTGAGTGGCTGTAGCATGTTTATCTTTTGCTCCAAAGTTTCAATAAAATTCTGCTGCCAGAATTTTATTGTCAAGTTCAATATGTCCAAGATCATTGCTATTGATCCGTGACTCCGATGGGGGTGCACCTTTGGACTTAGTTGCTGTAGTATATGTCTAGTTTGTGTTCATGTCCTTTGCCATGATATTTGAATGCTGTAGCTCAATTATTTTGAGCTCCGAAGTTGCTATGATGCTGTAATTTTCAGCTTTCGCTCAATTCTTGTTTCAGGCATAACTTTTAGCCCGTAACTCCGATTTCAGCGAATCTTATATCAAACTTGATTGATTTTCCGTGTAGATTCATAATATCAGCTTGTTATCATGTTTTGAGGTGATTTGCTTGAGTGATATTTTCCGTGCTCCGTGTGCATCCTTAGTGCATCCATCATGCATTCATTTTTTTCGAGTGCGCATTGCATCTTGTTGATTGGTGCTTGGTGTGATTGTTTTGTTTAGAGCCGGGAGCTGAGTCTAAGTTCAAGTACGAGCACGAGGTTTCCAACGAGGTTGAGCACGAGGACCCTTCTTACGATCCGAACGACTTCTCTTCAGGCAAGATGACCGAACCCCGATAACATTACTATCTTTGCCTATTGCTAGTAGTCTCGATCTATAGTTTTGCCTCGATGCCCATGATCTTCTTGTCAGCCTCCTACTTGTAACCAATTGCCATGTTTAACCAACCTACCTATGCAAACCGTTGCTTGGCTAAGTACGCTTCGCTCAGCCCTTCTTATAGCATTGCTAGTTGCAGGTGAAGATCGAAGATGCTTGCTTCATGTTGAAGTTTGGTTGGGTTATATCACACTATATAAATGCTTTAAATGAAATCATCTATATATTGGCAAGGGTGGAAGGCTAAGCCTTTTGCTTGGTGATTTGTTCCACTCATGCCGTTAGGAACCGTATAAACCGGTGTTATGTTCCTTGATTATGCGTTCCTAACACGGTTGGGGTGTATGGGACCCCCTCGATAAACCGCTAAGTGCTAAGTCTTTTCCAGCAAATCCCAACATTGGTACTATTTGCCTAATAACTAAATAACTTGCATAGGGAGTAATTAACCCGAGTTCTTAATCAACAACCCCGGGCCAGTGCTCCACATGAGTGTTGGTCTGAAACGGGGAGCCTGCGGGGTCACCACGAGGAAACTCAAGGATTGATATAAACCCGTAGCTTCGCCCATCCGGTCGTGTCCTGAGACTTAGATACGCGCGGCTACTATCAGGGTGTCGACACGCCGGGAGGATTTGCTGGATTAGCCTTACCTTAGTTCGGTATATCTTGAGCACGGGATTCCGAGGATACTCGGGTCTTCCCACTTTGGAGTTGCGACTCCGCGGATCGTGGGCTTGTAATGGGTCAAGTTGGAACACCCCTGCAGGGTTTGAACTTTTGAAAGTCGTGCCCGCGGTTATGTGGCAGATGGGAGCTTGTTAATTCCGGTTGTAGATAACTTGACACAATGTTTCTAATACACTACCAGCGTGTGTTCCGTGACTGTCAATTTCCGAATAGGGATTCGGGAGTTGAACACGAAGGGGTTATGATTGTGGAGCTTGTAGCTAGGATCACTTCGTGATCACTTCTCGCCGAGGCTTTCTCTTCTCGCTCTCACTCACGTAAGCTAGTTGCTAGTTGCTGCTGCAGACACTTATTCTTTCTTCAGCCTTATCCTCACCCAAAGGCTTAGATAGTCTTGTTACCCGGTAACGGGATTGCTGAGTCCTCTATGGCTCACAGTTACTTCACCCACCAGATGCAGGTCCAGCTGTGAGCTATCCAGGTGATGGCACCGAGCTGGATTGGGAGTTCGACGAGGAGCGTAGTCGGTACTATGTGCGATACCCGGATGATCAGTAGTGGAGACTCTTACTAGGATTCGATCCGCCTGTGGTTTATTTATCTAAGTTCGGTACTTTGACATTTGGTTTTTGCCCTTAGAGGGTTGTGATGTTCTTAATGTATGATGATTGAGACTTGAATTGTAATTCTGTGACGTGGCTAGTGTAAGCCAACTATTTTCTGTTTACATCCCCTCTTTTACATGAGATGTGCAAAGAATTACCAAACTTGAGATCATTCTAGGATGGATTTATGCCTTTAAGTCGTGCCTCGACACGTAGGAGGTATAACTCCATCCTGGGCATTACAAGTTGGTATTCAGAGCCTTCTCCGACCTAGGAGCCCCCACTATTTGATCGAATCGTTGACGGTCGAGTCTAGGCACACACTGAAAACTTTTTGAGTCCTATATTATATCGGAGAGTAGGATTTCTTTGCTTCTCATCCCCTTTCTCTCTGGTGAGGACTCCTGACGACTACTCTTGTCTCTCCTATCTTCAAAAATTGCACAAATTTTCTTTAGGAATCCCGCGAGTATTCTGGGATTGTTTCGATGTTCTCGTGACAAGGATATTGTTCTCGATGCCTCCTGTTACCGAGGAGTTGAGCTTCGGGGTATTGTTGTCACAAGCATATCGCGGCAGTACTAAATACTTAAGACGGCCGACATCGAAAATCTCCCCTATACGGCCAGTGGCAAGATAACCCCGACATCACCCAGTACTGGGGAGGTAGTTCGGGAGTATTGCCATAGCTTGTTATAGTGGATGCTTTTCGAAGGTCCGAGGTACACAGTTTCCGAGAAAGACTGGTTATGTGTTGAAGGATGGATACACCTGGATGTAGGTTAGAGTTGATTGCGCAGTGCTTCCCGTGTATCCCCAACACCTGATTGCATAACTGGAATCTTTCGGAAATCTATAGGTGGGTTTATCCAGTAGATCGTAGGCATTCTTCCAACGAATGCAGGTTAGTGAGTTCGGGGTTCGACATTGAGTGAAGGGGTTATATGACCGATGTTACTATCAGGAGTTGCATCTTAAAGGATCCTTGGCTATGCTGATCCGGGGATTGCAAAACCTTTTCGTAACGCGTTCATATGCTTTCAGCACAAAGATGTTAGAACGAAACTCCTCTCTTGTGTTTGTTCCCGTCCGTACCTTGCTGTTTTTCTTATTTTCATTTTTGTCCCCTATGTGGCTTCTCGTGAAGACTGATGTTATCATTTAACTGAGAATTTCATCCGTTCCTCTTGTTCGGATGTTTTCATTCGTTCTTATTGTTCGAATGATTATTGTGAAGACTTGTTGCAATTCATGCCATTGATTCAGCTTATTCCTTTTGTCAATCAATTGCTGATTCGTGGTCATCTCTTACAGGATGGCTCCGAAAAGGGTTCCCAACGCTAACCCAGAGGTGGAAGAGGTCCCAGAACATCCTCCTTCCCCTCCTCCTCCGCCTGAGGCTTGGAGAGCAATTATGCAGACTACAGCTCAGAACACTCAGTTAATGATGCAGATGATGCATCAGATGCAAGCTATGCAAGCTAATCAGGGTGTTCCAGGGAATCAAGGCAACTTCTTCCAGCAGCACCATGCTACCCTCAACCAGTTCTTGGCAAACAATCCTAAAGCTTTCAGTTACTGTGTCGACCCTCTTGATGCTGAGGATTGGTTGACCGACATAAAGAAGCATTTTGAGTGCAGTAACGTGAAGGAAGATGATTATGTGAAGTTTGCAGCCTTCCAACTGAAAGATCAAGCAGCTGACTGGTGGCAGCAGTACAAAGACTCCAGGCTAGGTCAAGTGATCTCTTGGGAGAATTTCTGCAAGGATTTCCGCTCGCATCACATTCCTACAAGTGTCATCGAGGGTATGCGTGAGCAATTCCACAACCTGAAGCAGGGCTCCATGACAGTCTATTAGTATAATGTCAAGTTCCAAAACCTCGCTCGCTATGCTAAGCAAGACATTCCTGATGCCAAGAGTAAAATCTACCAGTTTCGTGGAGGTCTCAAAGATGAACTTCAGCTTGCTCTCACTTTGTTCGAGCCCGATGAATTCGACAAGTTCTATAACATGGCTTTGAAACAAGAAGCAGCTCAGCTTAAGATGGAGGCTTCTAAGAAGAGAATTCGAGATGCTGTTCACTCTTCCTCATCGTCTCAGATGGTCTCGAAGCATAAGAAATTCTGGCTTCCTCCTCCTCCAGTGATTCGAGCTCCATACAACAACTTCAACAACTCCAACAACAAGAACTCTAGTGGTCGTGGTTTCTCCCACCCACCCAACTCCAACAAGCAGTCCAAGCAACAGTTCCAAGCTCCAAGACAAAGTGCTCCTCCTACCCGTCCGCTCTCTGAGGTGACTTGCTACAAGTGTGGCCAGAAGGGTCATTATTCCAACAAGTGCAACAACCCAAGGCGCCTTCCGCCTCCTTCTCCTGTCGGTACCGCTATGGTCAAGCATGATCCAAAGGCAGCAAGGGTCAATCTGATGAATGCAGCACAAGCGGAGAATTCTTCTGATGTCATTTTGGGTAACCTTCCAGTGAACTCTTTTCCAGCTAAAATGTTATTTGATTCGGGTGCTTCATGCTCTTTCATGTCTCAACCATTTGCATCCAAGCACAATATTGCCACTTCAAATTTGCCTCAGAGGTTGCAAGTTATTTCTTCGGGGAGACGTATGTCTTCTACTGTCTATGCTCCGGATGTTTCTATTCGCATGGGAGATTATCGATTTCTGGCTAAACCGGTGATTCTTGGCAATTCTGACATCGACCTCATCCTCGAAATGGTTTGGCTTTCTCAGCATGATGCTCACATTGATTGTGCTCAGAAGGAAGTCAAGTTGACTCATTCTGATGAAGATGTGATTATCTTCGCCTCCAGGGATAACACTATCCGGCTTTTCTCTCTCAATGATAAGGGCGAAATTAATGCCATATCTCAAATTCCGGTGGTGAACGAATATCAAGACGTCTTTCCTGAAGAACTTCCAGGCATGCCTCCACACCGTCAGGTGGAGTTTGTCATTGAACTCGAGCCGGGTACTGAGCCTGCTTGCCGGCGTCCGTACAAGCTATCTCCGGATGAATTGAAGGAATTGAAGAAGCAGCTTGATAAGCAGGAGAGTATGGGTCTCATCAGACCTAGTACATCTCCGTGGGGCTGTGGTGTCTTATTTGTCAAGAAGAAAGATGGCACGGAGCGTCTCTGTGTTGACTACCGGCCATTGAACAAGCAGACGATTAAGAACAAGTATCCGCTCCCCAACATCAACGAACTCTTTGAGCAGCTCAAAGGAGCTAAAGTGTTCTCTAAGCTTGACCTCCGAATGGGTTATCATCAAATTCGCATTCGCGAGGAGGATATTCCCAAGACGGCCTTCAGAACGAGCTACGGTTCATACGAGTATACCGTCATGTCCTTCGGTCTCGCCAATGCTCCTCCTACCTTTTCAAGGATGATGCATTACATCTTCAACCCCTATACTGGCGAGTTTGTGCTTGTGTATCTGGATGATATTCTGGTGTTTTCCAAGAATGAAGAAGATCACGAAAAGCACTTACGCCTGGTTCTTGATCGACTCCGAGAGCATAAATTCTATGCTAAGTTCTCCAAGTGCGAGTTTTGGCTCGATAAGGTTTTGTACCTGGGCCACATCATCTCACCTGATGGCATTGCAGTTAATCCCGAGAAAGTTGAAGCAATTGTCAACTGGGAAGCTCCTCAGAACGTCAAGCAGCTCCGCAGTTTTCTGGGTCTTGCCAGCTATTGCAGAAGGTTTGTTGAGAACTTCTCCAAGATTGCCAAGCCTCTTTCCAACTTGCTTCAGAAGAATGTCAAATACTTTTGGTCTCCAGAGTGTGAAGTGGCATTCAAAACCCTCAAAGATAAGCTTGTCTCCGCTCCAGTTCTGACTCCTCCGGATGAATCCAAGCCCTATGAAGTGTTCTGTGATGCTTCTCTTCAAGGTCTTGGTGGTGTGCTTATGCAAGATAAGAGAATTGTGGCATACACTTCTCGTCAGCTAAAGCCAAGTGAGAAGAACTATCCCACACATGATCTCGAGCTAGCAGCTGTGGTACATGCTCTGATTACGTGGAGACATCTGTTGTTGGGCAGAAAGGTCGACATCTTCACTGATCACAAGAGCTTGAAGTACATCTTCACACAGCCGCATCTGAACCTCCGCCAGACTCGTTGGGTTGAAATGATCCAAGAGTATAATCCCAGCATTGAATACACTCCTGGCAAGGCGAATGTGATTGCAGATGCTTTGAGCAGAAAGGCATATTGCAACAGCCTTCTTATCAAGCCGTACCAGCCTGAGCTTTGTGAAGCATTCAGGAAACTCAACCTCCAAGTTGTTCCGCAGGGTTTTCTTGCAAATCTCCAAATTGCTCCTACCTTGGAAGATCAAGTCCGTGAGGCCCAGCTCAGTGATACCATGGTGAAGAAGGTGAAACATGGGATTGCAAAGGGCACTCCAAAATATAAGTGCTTCCGTGTTGATGAGAGAGATACCTTGTTCTTCGAGGACAGACTCGTTGTTCCCAAAGGTGATCTCAGGAAGCTCATAATGGAAGAAGCTCATGATTCTCTCCTTTCCATTCATCCCGGCAGTTCCAAGATGTATCAAGATCTCAAGCAGTCTTACTGGTGGACACGCATGAAAAGGGAAATTGCCCAATTCGTGAACGAATGTGATGTAGGCAGAAGAGTGAAAGCAGAACATCAACGTCCAGCCGGTCTTCTCCAACCTCTTCCTATCCTCGAGTGGAAGTTCGACCACATTGAAATGGACTTCGTCACTGGCTTTCCTAAATCCAAGCGAGGAAATGATGCTATCTTTGTGGTGATTGACAAGCTTACCAAAGTCGCTCACTTTCTTCCAGTCAAAGAATCAATCAATGCAGCTCAACTTGCAGAGCTGTATACTTCCAGAATTGTGTCCCTACATGGCATTCCTCAAGTTATATCCTCAGACCGTGGAAGCTTGTTCACATCAAGGTTCTGGGATTCCTTTCAGTCCGCCATGGGCACTAAGATCAGGTTCAGCACTGCTTTTCACCCTCAGACTAGTGGTCAAGTCGAGCGTGTGAATCAGATTCTAGAAGACATGCTCAGAGCCTGTGTCATCTCCTTTGGCATGAAATGGGAAGACTGCCTTCCATTTGCCGAGTTCTCTTACAACAACAGCTTTCAAGCAAGTGCAGGCAAAGCACCGTTTGAAATTCTCTATGGCAGAAAGTGCCGTACCCCTCTCAACTGGTCTGAAACAGGCGAACGCCAACTTCTTGGCAATGACTTGATCTCAGAAGCCGAAGAAATGTGCAAAGTCATACGTGAGAATCTCAAGGCCGCTCAGTCGCGTCAGAAGAGCTACTATAACGGAAAGCATCGTGATTTGGCTTTCAACATCGGTGATCATGTCTATCTCCGAGTTTCTCCGATGAAAGGAACCCAAAGATTCGGTATCAAAGGAAAGCTTGCTCCTAGATACGTCGGGCCTTTCAAGATTCTTGGCAAAAGAGGCGACCTAGCCTATCAACTTGAGCTCCCTCCCAACTTCGCCAATGTTCATGATGTCTTCCATTTGTCTCAACTTCGCAAATGCTTCAAGGCACCTGAGCGCATGATTCCGTTTGAAGAGATTGATCTTCAACAAGACTTGTCCTACCGAGAGCACCCAGTTGTAATTCTCGAAGAAACCGAACGCAAGACCCGCAACAAGTCCATCAAATTTTTGAAAGTCAAGTGGTCACATCACACCGACCGAGAAGCTACCTGGGAACGAGAAGATCATCTTCGTTCCGAGTACCCTTCCTTTTTCCAGTCCTAGATCTCGGGACGAGATCTTTTTGTAGTAGAGGAGAGTTTGTAATGCCCCGGATGTAATACTTTCCCTTTTGGGTATATAATATATCTCCGGCTTCATCTATTTCCATTCCGGGTTCTTGTCTTTCGGGTTTTCGTCGTTTTGTTGTGTGAGTGTGTGGCATTCATTCATATCATATAGACATGTGCATTGCATTGCTTTCGTGTTGACGGTTGCATCCGGTTCCGCGTGTTTCTTCCCGTTGTCCGTTTCGCGTTCCGGAGCTCCCTCACGTGTCCGTGACGTCCCGTAGGCCTACTTTGTTGTTTGGCCGTGTAACGTTGCCGGTTTGGCGCGAGACTTGTCGTGTGTTGTTGTTTTGGTGTGCGTAACCCGCCTGTCAAATCTCGTCACGTTTTGAGTTCGTTTGCTCCTCCAACAGTTGTTTGTGTGGGCTCAAAGTGCCTCCACTTTGAGGCCCAAAACACCCCCTCCAACAGCCCACCATCCACTCCTAACCACTTCTATCATCTAGGCCATCAAAATCTGGTCCGGTGGCCGAAAAGGGCGCTCCATTTGGAGTCTCCTAGCTCCTTGTGCCTATAAAAACGTCCCCCACGTCCATTTTTCGGACGAAACCTAGCCCCTCCTCCCTCCGCGCCGCGCCAGACACATCCGACCGGGCCGGACATGTCCGCCGCCGCACAGCCACATCGCCCCGTCCAATAGGGGAGCGCCACCTCAGCTCCGCCGCCACGTGGCCGCTCCCCATTGGCCCGCGCCGCCACTGCTCCTCCCACCTCCGTCCCGCGGCCCGCCGGGCCCGCGAGGGGCCCGCCCGGCCCGACCGCCGCCATCGCCACCTGCGCGCCCCGCGCCTTCTTCCCCGCCGTCGGCTGCCGCCGCGCCGCCTCCGGCCACCGCCGGCCGCCTTCGCCGCCGGCCACCACCTCGCCACCGCAGCCTCCCCGCCGCTCCTCCAACGACCTCCGCCGCCGGGTCCTCTCTCCGCCGCCGCGAGGGTCCCGCCTCCCGCATCCCGTCGTCGCCTCCGGCCGGGGCCGGCGCCGCCCCGCCGACGGGCGCCCCTTCCGTCGGTCCCCGTCGCTCCTCAGTCTGTCGCGCGCCGCCAGCTCGAGATCGGGGAACCCCCCCGATCCAGAGCCCGATCCAGCCGCTAACGGGCCCGTTGACCGCGGATCCGGCCCGTTAGCCGGTTGGCCGAGCCCGATCCGTCAACCGCCTCCAGCCCGATCCGCTCTGCCAGGACCCGCTCCGCGTCAGATCCGCTTCGGCCCGACCCGGTTGACCCGTTTGACCCAGTTCTAAGGTTGTTTTTTTACTAAGTCCCAGTTATTTTGTTCTGTGATGCAATGTTTGAACTGCTCTAACTTTTTGTCTGTTGCTCCGATTCGCGCATATAGCATGTCCAGACGTTCGTGGGATCGTGCTCTACGTTTTATCTGTTATTGTCATGCATGTTGGAGATCATCTAGGTGCTCGTTTTGCTGTTGCAAGAGTGCATCATGATATAAACTGCTGCTATGTGATGTTTTTATGTTATCTTTGCCATGTGATATCTTTTAGCTCGTTTGTCCGAATGATGCAAATGACATGTCCACGTGTTCGTCTTGCCATGCTCTACGTGTTGTATGTGATAGGTTGCATGATAGATTTATTATTGCCTTGTTATCATCGTTGCAAAGTGCCATGTGGCTGTGATGTTGTTTCACTTGTTATGAAATGCCATCTTGTTGAGCTCGTTGCAATCGTTGTGTTCACCTCAATGATGCATGCTTGTGTGTTTCGGGATCACCTTCATGTGCACTTTGATGAGGTGCTTACCTTTTGCAATGTTTAGTTTCGAGGTGACTTAAACATGCTCTTTTATATGCCTTGATGTTATTGCTGTTTTAGGACTTAGTGGTTTTTCACTATGTCTGAAATCTGTAACGTTCCGATGCCATGTTCGTGTGATGTTCTAGGACAAAGCATGATAGTTTTGGAGTGGATCTTGATTGTTCCTTGTAGTATATATTGTTGTATTTCCATTCATGTCCTCACATGTCTATTTGAGTGGCTGTAGCATGTTTATCTTTTGCTCCAAAGTTTCAATAAAATTCTGCTGCCAGAATTTTATTGTCAAGTTCAATATGTCCAAGATCATTGCTATTGATCCGTGACTCCGCTGGGGGTGCACCTTTGGACTTAGTTGCTGTAGTATATGTCTAGTTTGTGTTCATGTCCTTTGCCATGATATTTGAATGCTGTAGCTCAATTATTTTGAGCTCCGAAGTTGCTATGATGCTGTAATTTTCAGCTTTCGCTCAATTCTTGTTTCGGGCATAACTTTTAGCCCGTAACTCCGATTTCAGCGAATCTTATATCAAACTTGATTGATTTTCCGTGTAGATTCATAATATCAGCTTGTTATCATGTTTTGAGATGATTTGCTTGAGTGATATTTTCCGTGCTCCGTGTGCATCCTTAGTGCATCCATCATGCATTCATTTTTTTCGAGTGCGCATTGCATCTTGTTGATTGGTGCTTGGTGTGATTGTTTTGTTTAGAGCCGAGAGCTGAGTCTAAGTTCGAGTACGAGCACGAGGTTTCCAACGAGGTTGAGCACGAGGACCCTTCTTACGATTCGAACGACTTCTCTTCAGGCAAGATGACCGAACCCCGATAACATTACTATCATTGCCTATTGCTAGTAGTCTCGATCTATAGTTTTTCCTCGATGCCCATGATCTTCTTGTCAGCCTCCTTCTTGTAACCAATTGCCATGTTTAACCAACCTACCTATGCAAACCGTTGCTTGGCTAAGTACGCTTCGCTCAGCCCTTCTTATAGCATTGCTAGTTGCAGGTGAAGACCGAAGATGCTTGCTTCATGTTGAAGTTTGGTTGGGTTATATCACACTATATAAATGCTTTAAATGAAATCATCTATATATTGGCAAGGGTGGAAGGCTAAGCCTTTTGCTTGGTGATTTGTTCCACTCATGCCGTTAGGAACCGTATAAACCGGTGTTATGTTCCTTGATTATGCGTTCCTAACACGGTTGGGGTGTATGGGACCCCCTCGATAAACCGCTAAGTGCTAAGTCTTTTCCAGCAAATCCCAACATTGGTACTATTTGCCTAATAACTAAATAACTTGCATAGGGAGTAATTAACCCGAGTTCTTAATCAACAACCCCGGGCCAGTGCTCCACATGAGTGTTGGTCCGAAACGGGGAGCCTGCGGAGTCACCACGAGGAAACTCGAGGATTGATATAAACCCGTAGCTTCGCCCATCCGGTCGTGTCCTGAGACTTAGATACGCGCGGCTACTATCAGGGTGTCGACACGCCGGGAGGATTTGCTGGATTAGCCTTACCTTAGTTCGGTATATCTTGAGCACGGGATTCCGAGGATACTCGGGTCTTCCCACTTTGGAGTTGCAACTCCGCGGATCGTGGGCTTGTAATGGGTCAAGTTGGAACACCCCTGCAGGGTTTGAACTTTCGAAAGCCGTGCCCGCGGTTATGTGGCAGATGGGAGCTTGTTAATTCTGGTTGTAGATAACTTGACACAATGTTTCTAATACACTACCAGCGTGTGTTCCGTGACTGTCAATTTCCGAATAGGGATTCGGGAGTTGAACACGAAGGGGTTATGATTGTGGAGCTTGTAGCTAGGATCACTTCGTGATCACTTCTCACCGAGGCTTTCTCTTCTCGCTCTCACTCACGTAAGCTAGTTGCTAGTTGCTGCTGCAGACACTTATTCTTTCTTCAGCCTTATCCTCACCCAAAGGCTTAGATAGTGTTGTTACCCGGTAACGGGATTGCTAAGTCCTCTGTGGCTCACAGTTACTTCACCCACCAGATGCAGGTCCAGCTGTGAGCTATCCAGGTGATGGCACCGAGCTGGATTGGGAGTTCGACGAGGAGCGTAGTCGGTACTATGTGCGATACCCGGATGATCAGTAGTGGAGACTCTTACTAGGATTCGATCCGCCTGTGGTTTATTTATCTAAGTTCGGTACTTTGACATTTGGTTTTTGCCCTTAGAGGGTTGTGATGTTCTTAATGTATGATGATTGAGACTTGAATTGTAATTCTGTGACGTGGCGAGTGTAAGCCAACTATTTTCTGTTTACATCCCCTCTTTTACATGAGATGTGCAAAGAATTACCGAACTTGAGATCATTCTAGGATGGATTTATGCCTTTAAGTCGTGCCTCGACACGTAGGAGGTATAACTCCATCCTAGGCATTACAATAATACAATTCAAGCATGAATAATAGACAATTATCATGAACAAGGAAATATAACCATTTTATTATTGCCTCTAGGGCATATTTCCAACAGAAGAAGACATTGCCGCTGATGCACGTAGTCAGGAAAAGATCCATGATGTACTTCAAGCCGATATTAAGCTTCCACTCCTTGCACTTGACTTTGCTGACTTCGCCAACTTGGTGAACAAGGCAATTCATGTCGAAACTGGTATACAGGAACACGAGGGATCTCTCAGGCGCAACCATGACACTGGGTCATCTTCGGTCCCTTCATCACAGAAGCATAGGATCTGGATCCCCAACAACATGTACCACCCAACCGCACTTGCACCAAGGTAGTCCCATGCCGCACCTCGCTTGCCACCTACACCACCTGGGCAGCCGAGACTTCAAGCTGCACCACCCCAAGCTCCCGCTCCCCGTCCAAATGATGGGCTATGCTTCAAGTGTGGCCAACCAGGACACCGTGCTAGAAATTGCTACCAGAATCAGAACGAGCTTGCACTCCCTCCAACTAGTCGTGGAAATAGTTAGCCCCGCAACAACAATGCCGTGCCTTATGGTCGTGGCCAGGCTAACCACATTGATCTGAATGAAGCTCAAGGCTAGCCTGCTACAGTGTTGGGTACTCTTCTTGTTCACTCAATACCAGCTTCTGTTTTATTCGACTCAGGAGCATCGCATTCTTTCATATCAGAAGATTTTGCATTCATGCATGGCATTAAGTTTGACGAGATGGATAATCTGCTTGTGGTACACACCCCTGTGGGCCAATGTCGAGCCACCATGGTTAGTCACAACATCACCGTTGAAATTGAAGGGTTGGAATTCTATGTTTCTCCCATTGTCTTGAAGTCATCCAATATTGACCTCATTATGGGAATGGAACGGTTGAAAACACATACCACTTCTATCATTCGCGCCACTAAGACCATCCATCTGCTACATCGTTCAAATGAGATAGTAAGCTACCATGCTCATATTGTTCAAAATGGTGAAGCACGTATTTAACCCTTGAATGCGTGTAATGCTTCTCCTTTTGTGAGGCTTGGAAATGCAACATCGAGGTGTGAAGTTTCTGTCCGGTTCACGTCTTGCATCAAGCTGAACACCGCACCCGTCAGGGGCCTATCAAATCTTTAAAAAGTTCGTGGTCAAATACTTCTGAAGATGAAGCAACTTGGGAACTCGAGGATCGTCATCGTGATGAATACCCCGTTTTGTTTCCTTCTACCTCCTAAAATCTTGGGACGAGATTTCTTGTAGTGGAGGAGATTTTTAACGCCCGGATACTTAAGCTACGGTAATCCTCTGCTAAACGATGCCACGTCATCGCTTTTACTGTTGCTAGAAATCACTTTGGTTCAAACCGGTTCGAATTAAAATTAAAATAAAGCCAAACAAATAAAGTTTTCAAAGGACAAATCTAAATCTAAAATGTTCAAAGTATGGCAAATATTACATAACTAATTATGGTGGTGACCCAACATTTTTATAAATTAATTAAATGCCCTTTGTGAATAAAACAATGGCAATAACAATTAACTAAATGCCTTTTATGATTTATAAAATGTAAAACTATTTTGTCTGGAAGTCAAAACTGTTGTGGTAGTAGCATATGTAATAATACTAATTTAGAAAATAGTTTGGTATTTTATAGAACTAAAACAATAGAAAAGAAAACATGAAAACAATTGAACATAAAAGAATAAAAAGAAAAACCAAATTAAGTAAAGGAAAAAGGGCTAAGCCTGGCACTGTGCACTTGAGGCCCAAGTGCATAGCACCAGGTGATGCGGAGCATCCCACGATCATCCCCATGTTCACTTCGACGAGACCTCAAGTACACACCATTGGACACAAGGTTTAATCCCTCCTCTCGAAACCTTTACTTTCCACATGTGAGACATGGCTACTACCTCAAACATATGTGCTATGCATGACCAGGAACCAAGAGGGAGGCCATGGAATAGCTAGGAGCATTGGACAAGACAGCGAGGACACCAAGTACAAGGACCAAGCAGAGAAGCTGCCATAAGTCTACAGCCACCGGACGACCGGTCTGGACTGGACGTCCGACCCTGGGAGCTCCACCAGCCAGATTGACCCCAGCCGAGGCAACCTACAGCGCCCGGACGATCGCCAGACACCGGACGTCCGACACTCTTCAGCGCCTGGACGACCGGCCCCCCACCGGACGTCCGACAGGTCCATCACAGAAGCAAAACGTCGGAAGTCCGACGACTTTCGGACGTCCGGACGACCGCGGGCCACCATACGACCGGAACCCACCGGACATCCGGTACCTGTGTGCGCACAGTGTGTTGAGCCCGAGGCCCATGTATCTCCCACTTACCCCTTCGTGGACCTAGACTATATATACTCCTTCCCCTCCTCCTAATTAGGGTTAGCTTTTTGATAGCTCATTTGAGACCTAAAGCATTGCTCATCCATAGTGGTTCTACTCCACGAGAGAGACCGCGGCCTCTACATAGAAGATCCACACCGGATTCAAGACCCCTAACGGGAAGATCCCTCGCGGATTCAAGATCTACTCACATAGATGAACTAGCTACCTTGTATCTTTCCTTTTGTTGAATTTGGACCGTGTATCTTGTTGTGTTGAGGATCTAGCACATGTGTGATCGTTTCTTATTGATTCGAGTGTTTTATCTCGTTTCCCCTCGTGATTTCCCTTCGTGTTCTTCGTGTTCATCCTCGAGGATCCCTCCAATCGTGAAAGATCGGCCTAGATCGGGTTAGCCCCGCATCATATGGTATCATGAGCCAAGGTTTCTCACGAATTTGGAGCCCCTCACCATTTTCTAGCCTTGTTTTGTTGTGTTCTTTCCCAAATTCGAAAATTCCTCACGAAGAATAGCCCCAATTTTTTTTTGTGATTTGTTGGTTTGATGATGTTTTGTTGATTTTGATCCATGGATTTGCTTGGTTTCAAGTGGATCTAGCATTTACCCAAGTTTCCCCATCTTTCGCCCACGAAATCTCATCAATTTTGAGCCCAAAATCTCCATTTTCTGCCCAAAATCACGTTCCGAAACTCAAATCCCGTGTTGACCCCAACCCACCGGACGACCGATGTTTTACCGGACGTCCGGACCCTCCCGAAGCACCAGACGTCTGTCATCCACCGGGCAACCGGAACCACCCAACAGAAGTAATTACTGGATTTCTGACGATTTCTGATGATTTCCGGACGTCCGGCCACCGGACATCCACCCTTCCTGGATGTTCGATATCTGTAGATTCCCACTTCGGCTGATTTTTGTTTTGTCCATAACTAATTCACCCGAACTCTGATTTTGACGTTCTTTAGCTCGTTTTGAAGCTCTTGACATCCCCCATACGACAAAAATACTACCATAATAATTTGAATCCATCAAATTTTGTCAAATTTGGCAAGTTTGCCTAGGCCTTCCACCATATCATCCGCATAGCCACCATAGCCTTCCGCAACCTAACCCATTGTGTTCCCCATAGCATTTGTGGTTGCTTGAGTAGTGATTTGAGTCTCCTAAGGTGATTATGCTACTTAGGGACAATTGCTTCTTCATCAACCACCACCATCACTTCCGCATAACATTGCCCACCATACATTTCCGCCAACCCGACTTAACCAAATTTTGTTTGAGCTTGTTTGAGTTGTGGCTTGTGTCGCCTAACGTGTTTCAGCTACTTAGGGACCGTGACTTGAACTCCAACATCGTGTATAGCGCATCATACCCTTCCGCCACCATAACCAATTTTGACCGGGTTTCCACCAACAATTCCGCAACCACCATTTGACATTTGTCCTTGAGATTTTGAGATGTGGGTTTTCCGTTTCCTAAGGTGCTTCGGCTAATTAGGAACGGTTCTACATCAAGAGCACCGCTTCTCATCATCGTCATCGGACGGTAACCTCTATGACATCATTGTATATCCCCTTTGGCATTGCATTGTTAACCCCTAGCCCATTTTCCGTCACTTGCCTATCGAGACTAGCCTTTGAGTATTGCCGGCAACGTTACTTGTGCACATTAGTGATCATCAATCCGCGCTTCCATTGCATACATACCATATCATCTTGGTATCATCATATCATCTCTTGTGTCAAAGATTGTTCCCGCATATACACAAGCTATCTTGGTTTGTGCATTTCGCATAGTGACCATACAAAAAAAGAGAATAAGTTTTTAAGCAAAGGAGAAAAACAAAGAAGCTTGTAAGCAAGAGCCATAGCATCACAAAATATCATATCATACTTGATCATCTTGGATCATCTTGTGCTCAAAGCACCGGAACATCATACATACATAACATACTTGTGATAGGAAGTCGCTACATTTTATCTCATATAGGTAGTGCACAAGTTCGTATCCGCCTATTGAGCAATCGGCTAGCGTCTCTCTAGTGTTGTGTGATACGTCTCCAACGTATCTATAATTTTTGATTGTTCCATGCTATTATAGTATCCTTCTAGGATGTTTTATGGGCTTTTATATACACTTTTATATGATTTTTGGGACTAATCTATTAACCCAGAGCCCAGTGCCAGTTTCTGTTTTCCCCTTATTTTAGAGTATCGCAGAAAAGGAATATCAAACGGAGCCCAATTGACCTGAAACTCAATGAAGGACATTTTTGGACCAGAAGAAGACCAGAGAGTACCGGAGGAGGACCAGAAGGTCCACGGGCTGCCCACGAGGGTGGGGGCGCACCGCCCTGGGCGCGCCCCCTGCCTCGTGGACAACCCGGAGGTCCCCTTTACTTGTCCTCGACTCCAACACCTCCTATATATACAGAAACCTCCGGAAAATAACCTAGATTGGGAGTTCCACCGCCGAAAGCCTCTATTGCCACCAAATAGACCCGTTCCGGCACCCTGCCGGAGGGGGAATCCCTCTCGGGTGGCCATCTTCATCATCCCGGCGCTCTCCATGATGAGGGGGGAGTAGTTCACCCTCGGGGCTGGGGGTATGTATGTCAGGCCCAAGATGCGATTCTATCACGATCACGTGACACATTCGTGGTTGGGGCACAACCGCATTTCGGGCACTTAGCAAGATGGATATCATTACATCGTACCATTACATAAATACATGGGGATACATACAATTCATACAAGTCACATGAATACAATGACGTCAATACATGGCATCCGACTACGGATGCAAACATGAAAAGCAGAACGACATCCATCTGCTATCCCAGGCTGCCGACCAGGAACCTAGCCCAAGACTGGCGAAGAAGAAGAAGAAAGAACTCCAACAAAAGGTAACATCGCTCTCACGTCAAGTCATCGGAAACCTGCACCTGCAACTGTTGTTGTAGTATCTGTGAGCCACGAGGACTCAGTAATCCCATAACCATGGGTATCAAGACTAGCAAAGCTTAATGGGTAGGAAGAGGTTAAGTGGTGAGGTTGCAGCAGCGACTAAGCATATGTATGGTGGCTAACTTACGAGTACAAGAATAAGATGAGCATCTACGCCAACGGTCGCAAACTGGTAGTGATCGCTAAAGATCCTGAACTACCTATGAGTCAAACATAACCCCACCGTGTTCTCTTCTCAAAGTGAAAAGAGACAGTCACTGTTACTCACGCGGTTGTGTGTTTTATCTCGGATCCTCTGTCAAGTTTTCTACAACCGGACATTAACAAATTCCAATCTGCCACATAACTGCGGGCACGGCTTTCGAAAGATCATAACCCTGCAGGGGTGTCCCAACTGAGCCCATCACAAGCTCTCACGATCAGCAGAGATAATAATAATATTGCCCCTTATCTTAGGGAAGGCCTGATCAGACTCGGAATTCCCGGTGCACAAGACATTTCGACAATGGTAAAACAAGTCCAGCAAGACCTCCCGGCGTGCCGACACCCTGATAGTAGCCGCACGTATCTCGTCTTAGGCCACGACCGGATGAGCTAAGCGTACAGGTGCCAGATACCCAAGTTGCCAAGGGGCGGCCCCGCACAATGCTCTATTTGGGACCAACACGATCGGCACTGGCCCCCCTGTATGTAGAAGAATCCTCGGGTAGTGCTAACTCCCTATGCAATTAATTAATTAAGTTTTTATTATGTTGCAAATTAAAAACCAATGTTGGGCCTTGTTGGAGGAGTTTTATTCAAAGACGAACTGTCAAGGGGTCCCCATATACCCAACCATGTGAGGAATGCAAAATCAAGGAACATAACGCCGGTTTATTGGCTCCTAAGGTGGCTAATAACCCTCAACCGTAAGGGGTCGAGATAGTCTTCACGGGTAAGAATAACCCAATTTATAGATTCGACACACGGGGAGCCAAAGAGTATTTATAAGCTTTGACAGTTGAGTTGTCAATTCAACCGCACCTGAAATATACTTACTTGCAACAAAAGATAAGTGGTAACGGTGATATGATAGTGATGGTGGTGACAGCAAAAGTGAACAGCAAAAGTAACAACTAATAACCAACAGGATTGAAACACTGTAGGCTAGGGAGATGGATGGTTGGGCGCTGCATGGATGAGATACATCATGAATCTAACTTGGGGCAAGGCACACAGAAAAGTAATGATCATCTAGGCAAATATCAAACATTAGGCATGTATCCCACATGTAGTTGTACGTGCTTGCAAATAAGAACTTGCACAACATCTTTTGTCCTACCATCCCGCTACGAACGGGGCCAAAAGGAACTTATGGAGATTAAGGTGCTCCTGTCAAAGAGCACCGGAACAAAGCAATAAACTCAATGGATACATGGAATCCTCAAATTATGGACCACCCCCTTTGGTGTCCCAAGCTGTCACCTTTGGGATCGCCGGTTCCGGACCATAATAGGTGCAAACAACTCATAAATAGGATCAAGAACACAAATATATTCATGCAAACACATAGGGTTCAGATATGAAAACATGGCACTCGGGCCCAAAGTGACAAGCATTAAGAGCAACAAGTTGAAGCAAAGATGATAAACACCAAAGTAGATGATAGGCAACATGCCCCCAACAATCTGATAAACTATTACATGATCTAACTCATCCAATCCCTACCATCCCCTATGCCCACAGCAGGGAATTACTCACACATGGAAGGAGAAGTCATGGAGGGAGGATGGAGTGGTGATGATGATGACGATGGCGACGATCTCCCCTCTCCGGAGGCCAAATCAGCCTCCAGATTAGCCCTCCCGAAGAAGAACAGTGGGTGGCGGCGGCTCTGCGACGAAAACTGGAAAAACGACTTCTGTTTTGGGGTTTCCTCGCCACGGGAATAAATAGGAGCCAAGGTAGGGCACCAGAGGGGGAGGACCCTCCCAGGCGGCCTCCTGGCGCGGCCAGGGGTGGGGCCGCGACTGCAGGGCGCCTGGGGCCCCCCTAGCTGTCCTCTGGCCCCACTTCTGGCACAATGGCCCTTCGGGTGCGTGGATTTTCTGTGATTTTTCTTGGAATTTTCTGAGACACCTAAAAATCCATTTTCCTGCACACAATAAAACCATACAGGCAGCTCTGCTGAAAACAGCGTCAGTCCGGGTTAGTTTAGTTCAAATCATGCAAGAATGAGGGCAAAACAATAGCAAAAGTGTTTGGAAAAGTAAATTCGTTTGAGACGTATCAACTCCCCCAAGCTTAGCATATTGCTTGTCCTCAAGCAATTCAGTTCAACGAACTGGACGCGACAAAGAAAACTTTGACAAACTCTTTTGCTTCATTAGATGTATATAAGCATGTACTACGAAAAGAGTCTAGCAAGGATTGAAACAATGCTATGAGGACAATGCACGAAGCAATCCTTCTTTCAAGTGACCAATCACAAATAACTAAAAGTAAATAATATGCTACTGAAAATCAAGACAAGATTACATTGCACATAGCTTGAACATACTAGAGTGGTATCTCGCTAGCCTCCATGAGTGAAGCAAAACATAAATGTAGAAACTCCTCCAGAGTTTTAAAGGAGACTAGAACTAAGAATTTCAGAATAAATAATACCACAAGCATGCAGAAGACAATGTAATACTTTGGGACAATGCACATTACACTTAGAATGACAATTATGCTCTCCTAGTTGGTGCTTTGAAGAAAGAAGGTGGAGACTCTCGAACTGTGGAATTTGATGGCGAGGTTGAAAACCCGTGGTTGGAAGCAAAGACTAAACATGTACCAGAGCTCTTGGTTTTGAAAACAGAGGTAAAAATGATTTTGGGAGGTGCATATTTCATCAACGAATCCTAGTAGACAACCCAATCACTTCTTATGCTAGACATGTTTCAAGGAACGGCTCCCAAGATGGGGATGATCACATCCCCTTAATCTCCTTTGCTTATCACTACCAAAGTTTTCTGATTTCTCATAAACAAAGCGTGAAGGAGGGTTTGTTGGTTGTGATTATCTTTTGTGAGCTGGGCGCACTCATGCCAGTCCCTCCTCGTATTAGGGGTTTGCAGATTAGACATGCAATCCCGGGATAAAACATGTCCAACATAAGAAGATCATGAATTACCTACTACTTCCTCATGAGCTAAAACAGAGGCACAAAACATGAGTAAATTTGAATAATTTCGAGATGGTACAAGAAAGTCTTCGTTAGGATGGCCGGTAAATACCACATAGGAAGGTATGGTGGACTCATATGGACTAACTAGTTTGAAAGGATTTGGATGCACAAGAAGAATTCCGCTTAGTGCGAGCGAAGGCTAGCAAGAGACTGGGAAGCGACCAACTAGAGAGCAATAACGGTCATAATCATGCAGAGCGACAAAGCAACATTGAATTGGGCATGAAAGTGATATAACTATTCTGAAACTCAACGATTATCAAGGCAAAGCAGACTTTTTAGTCTTAAACATGTGTAAACATGTGCCAAGTCAATCCAAGAATTCTCCAAAGGGAAATACCACCTTAGTATACCAAACTATGAACAATGCAATGCATGTAAATCATTTCAATAACACATTATATACTCTAGCTATTTGAGATTAGCCACAAGGAAAGCATGAACCACTGGGAAAGCATTGTAAACATAGCACTATTTCGCTACAAGCTGGTCTCTAGATCATAAGTACAGGCATATGTACAAAAGTAGAAACAAGAAGAGTTCATACCGGTTTTCCTTGTTGCTTCCCTTCCGTCGATCTTCGTCATTACTGCCTTGTCACTTACACGATCGAACATAGGAAATATAATTAAATGCCATCACGGACTCGAGCTGAACTATGAAAACAAAGCAAACTAAAGAGAGAAAGGAAATCTTTTTGGGTTTTTTTCAAAGGTTGAACGAAAGCAAAAGAAAGAGAAAATCTTTTTGTTGTTTTTGCAAAGAAAGAAACAAAGAAGAACGGGCAAAAACTTCGAAAAGATCAAAGCGAACAAAAATAAAACGGATAATACAATGGAAAAGTGAGAAGGGCACGTACTCCCCCAAGCTTAGGCTTTTGGCCTAAGTTGGTAGTAGCTACTGCCCCCAGGAGCCTCCTGCTCCGGGGTGGTACTGGTGAGTCCAAGGGTCGTATAAGGATTCCGGCGCGTACACCGAAGTCCTCGGATCCTCCCACGAAGAAGGGTCTGCACTCCAAGCAGAGGAAGACCCTTCACCAAACTGGGTGACGGTCTCCCCCTGAAAAGGTGGTAACTCACCGTGCTCCTCGTCGGGCACAACCCCCTCCATGGGGTTATGAAACTGATGCTATGCCATGAACTCATCGAACTGGATAACATCAAAGGACCATCCGTTCCTGCGAGAAAAATCAAACAAAAGAGGTGCAGGTAGACGGATCTTGCGTTCCGCGGTAGTTCCGAAACGCAAGATATAAACAAGGTTACCAAACTCAGAAGTCATGGTAACAAACTTAGGCCTTTTCATAGCAGCAAGATCAAAACTTAAATAAGTAAAAGGCTTATCATCAGGGTGTGGGGTGCCTTTAAGATACTCTAAGATAAGTGTGGCATAAACGCCACCAAATAAATCTCCCTTGTTATCGTTCATAGCAAGGCGTCGAGCAGTTAAGGCACCCACATTATAATCAAACCTCCCTGAGAGGGCGGTTGCCAGGATAGCAATATCCGGCGCAGAAATGCTGCTCGTGTTGTCACGAGCTAACACCCCTCTAGCAACATAATACGCAAAATACCTGAGGTGAGGGAATAAGATGCTGGAGATTTTTGACCGATGAATATCCCTCGTATCCATGTTGCAGAGAGAGTTGAAGACGGTTCTCAGCTCGGAGGGCTGAGAGGTCATCTTCGCCGTCCGCCCAACGTTTGGCACACCTATTATTTCACAAAACTTTTCCAAGGGCATGGTCAAAAGATTATTGTAAATTTTAAACTCAATAGAACCAGTATCAAGGTTATATCTAAAACTGTTAATGAAACCGGAGGTGAGTTTTTGATACTGAGCAACACGGCACGTGACGAGCCGTGTCAGACCTGCATTAGCACAAAGATTATAAAACTCATCCTTAATTCCTGCAGCTTCAAGGAATTCATCACATGGGAACATCATCACACGTGCTGGATTTGTGTCTTCCAACAACTCTAGGGGCACATGATCTTCATTGTAGCTCACCCTAGCAGTCGAGGGTGAAGCTGCGGCGCTAGTAACTCGATCGGAGCACGTGGGCTTCTTCTTCTCAAGCCACCCCTTTGCCCTTCCTAACAAACTCATTTCTGAAATTTTTGGCAAATTACAAAAACAAGGATTTAAACAAAGTGGGTTAAGGCAAACTACTCAACTCACTTACCTAAGACATAAACTTGCATCAAAACTTGAAAAATAAATTTCTACACATGCATGCAAGCTCATCTACATAGCACCAAGAACTACTAAATACTCACAAATGAAGCCACCAACCAAAAATCTAATTGGAGGGGTGGAGGAGTTACATACCAGGGAGTATTTGTTCAAAATCTCAGCTCGAATGATAGGCTGTAGAGAGAGATCGAAAATTGCCTCCAAGAACAGCAAGAACGCAAGAACAGGTGCAGAATTCGTGTTTTCGGAGAGAAAGAGAGAGAGGAAGAAGACTCACCTGGAGGCGGGACCTGTGGGCCCCAGGTGCCCTATGGGCGCGGCCAGGGGGCAGGCCGCGCCAGCTGGCCGCCTGGGCCACTGGTGGCCCCCCCTGGTCAGCCCCAGGTGCCTCTGGGTCACTCCCGGCATGGAAATTTTAATTTTTTTTCTGGAATTTTTCTGAAAACTTCACTGTTGAAATTTTTTCGAAGTTCAAAAAGCTGCAAAACTTTCTGAAAACTTAAAGCAGTGATTAGTATTGTGAAGCTTCAAAAACACAAACACTTGGTACAACAAGGAGAACAAAAGCTAAAACAAATGAAAACATAACAAGCTCAACTTTTTACCTATATAAAACATGCTCACTAGTAAGGTTGATCAAGTCTTACCAACAAACCGGCGATATATAGAGCAAAAAGTCCCACCTCTTACGAAGTGATCATTGCACCTTTACTTTAATGGACATTGTCCCCACCATAATAGTTTTGTATTTGTGGTGCACATGTAGTGGACAGTCCCATTCTCCAATCTTCACGGTCTTGATATTTTCTATAGAGTTGAGGCCATGCCTCTTGTCGGTCTTCTTTGGAAAATACACCGTGTGTTCTTTATCATTCACATTGAAGGTAACCTTTCCTTTATTGCAATCAATAATAGCACCTGCGGTGTTAAGAAAAGGTCTACCAAGAATAATGGACATGCTCCCATCCTCGGGCATGTCAAGCACGACAAAATCAGTAAGGATAAAACAATTAGCAACTTCTACGGGAACATCCTCACAAATACCTATCGGGACGGCTGTTGACTTGTCAGCCATCTCAAGATAGATATCTGTAGGAATTAGTTTCTCTAAACAAAGCCTCTTGTAAAGAGAGAAAGGCATAACACTCACTCCTGCTCCAAGATCACATAAAGCAGTTTTGACATAATTATTCTTTATGGAGCAAGGAATGGTGGGTATACCTGGATCACCAAGCTTCTCAGGAATCTTGCCACTGAAAGAGTAGTTAGCAAGCATAGTAGATATTGCTTCATTAGGAACTTTTCTTTTATTAGTAACAATATCTTTCATATATTTTGAATAGGGAGGTAACTTAATAGCATCAGTCAAAGGGATTTGAAGAAAAAGAGGTTTCATCCACTCACAAAACTTATTGTAATGCTCTTCTTCTTTAGATTTGAGAGACTTACCTGGAAAGGGCATGGGTTTCTGTATCCATGGTTCTCTTTCCTTCCCATGTCTTCTTGCGACGAAGTCTTCTCTAGTGTACTTCTTGCGTTTGTCAGGTGCTTCTTCTTCTCGAACTTCAGGCGGATCATTCTTCTCCTTATCCTTATCTTCAGGTTCGTCACCGTCTTCAGTCTCAGCATCGGAGGTAGATATACTGTTGGGATCAACAGCTGGCTCTTCACTTGTAATAGGATCATTGGAATTGTCAGCCTCCTTGTGTTCCTTCTTCTTCTTCTTTGGAGAGCCAACAATTTCTTCTTCCTGCATTTGAGAATCTTGCTCGATTAGGATCTTGAGTGCTAGTTCCTCCTCGGGTCTTAATCCCGAAGGCCTGTAAATCATCTTGTTTGGTATTGTTAGCAAGCAAATCTTTTTGCACATTAGAAATTTGTTCAAGCTGAGTTTGAACCATATGGAAATGCTTCACAAGACATTTAACATCATTAACTGTTCTACCTAGAACATCAAGCAAACTTTTGTTAGCAAGGGAATTATCATGCAATTGACTTTGTATCCTCTCATTAAAATGACTTTGCTTCATAATAAAATTATCAAGCTCATCTAAACATTGATCAGGAGGCTTACCATGAGGGATGTCACTTGCGTTGAAATCTAAAAGAGAGTGTACCTCTACCATAGGAGGGTGAGTAGTAGGCTCACACAACTTCTCAATAGGGGGTAGATTTTTCACGTCTTCAGTTTTAATACCCTTCTCTTTAATAGACTTCTTTGCTTCTTGCATAATTTCGGGGCTTAGAACAAGCATGCCCCTCTTCTTTGGTGGTGGAGGTGGTTCAGGGACGGACCAATCTTCATGGTTTTTGGCAATCCTGCCCATCAATTCTTCTGCATCGTCCGATGTTCTTTTCCTGAAAACACAACCAGCACAACTATCCAAATAGGATCTGGATTCATCAGTTAGACCAGCATAAAATATATCGATTAATTCATTCTTAGGGACTCCATGTCCTGGTCTAGCCTGGATCAGACTACAGTACCTCCCCAAGCTTTAGGGAGGTGCTCATCCTGCAACTGTTTAAAGTTATAAATTCTTTGTAAAGCAGCATGTTGCATATGAGCAGGAAAGTACTTATCAACAAAAGAGTGAGCTAAGTCTTGAGGACTCTTAATGGAACCACATGGTAGTGCATCATACCATGTTTTAGCACCTTCCTTCAAAGAGAAAGGAAGAAGCTTAGTAAAAGTTTCGTATCTTTTCATTCGTGGTAAACAAGCCACCCAACTCAGTTAGTTTGGTCAGGTGTGCAATAGCATCATCATTTTCTCTACCATAAAAGGGGTCAGCTTCAACCATAGATATAAGTGAAAGATCAACAGAGAAATCATAATCAGTATCATTGATGCATATAGGAGATGTAGCAAATTCAGGATCAGGAACAGTCTTGTTCTTCAAGGAGTGTTTTTCAAGCAGCTTCTTAATAGCTTCAGGGTCAGAGTCGGCAAACTCTGTCAGTTCCCTGCATAAATCATCATCAAGCATAATGTAATCATCATCAAGGAGACTCTCCTTGAGTTTACTCAAATCAGGATAATCATAAGTCCCACCAATAGGGTAGCGAGTAACAGGAATTTCAATTCCTGATTTTTTTGCAGCAGCATCGATCTGTTTCTCAAGAGCATAACCAAGTGAACCAATATCATCAAGAGTAGTAGAAGCATCATCAAAAGTATCGAACATAGTAACAGATTCAGTAGAAGCATCATGTGGTGGTGGTGAGGCAAACTTACTCATAACAGAAGGTGAATCAAGTGTAGCACTAGTGTTCAGAACAGTACCTCTTCTTGTAGTGGATAGTAAGATTGGAACCTTGGGGTCTCCTTTCTTACCCATAGCGGATGAAGTGCAGCAGGTAGGATACTTCAAGTAGACTTGTAAATATTGCTATGCTCCCCGGCAACGGCGCCAGAAAACGGTACTTGATAACCCTCAACCGTAAGGGATCGAGATAGTCTTCACGGGTAAGAATAACCCAATTTATAGATTCGACACACGGGGAGCCAAAGAGTATTTATAAGCTTTGACAGTTGAGTTGTCAATTCAACCGCACCTAAAATATACTTACTTGCAACAAAAGATAAGTGGTAACGGTGATATGATAGTGATGGTGGTGACAGCAAAAGTGAACAGCAAAAGTAACAACTAATAACCAGCAGGATTGAAACACTGTAGGCTAGGGAGATGGATGGTTGGGCGCTGCATGGATGAGATACATCATGAATCTAACTTGGGGCAAGGCACACAGAAAAGTAATGATCATCTAGGCAAATATCAAACATTAGGCATGTATCCCACATGTAGTTGTACGTGCTTGCAAATAAGAACTTGCACAACATCTTTTGTCCTACCATCCCGCTACGAACGGGGCCAAAAGGAACTTATGGAGATTAAGGTGCTCCTGTCAAAGAGCACCGGAACAAAGCAATAAACTCAATGGATACATGGAATCCTCAAATTATGGACCATCCCCTTTGGTGTCCCAAGCTGTCACCTTTGGGATCGCCGGTTCCGGACCATAATAGGTGCAAACAACTCATAGATAGGATTAAGAACACAAATATATTCATGCAAACACATAGGGTTCAGATCTGAAAACATGGCACTCGGGCCCAAAGTGACAAGCATTAAGAGCAACAAGTTGAAGCAAAGATGATAAACACCAAAGTAGATGATAGGCAACATGCCCCCAACAATCTGATAAACTATTACATGATCTAACTCATCCAATCCCTACCATCCCCTTTGCCTACAGCAGGGAATTACTCACACATGGAAGGAGAAGTCATGGAGGGAGGATGGAGTGGTGATGATGATGACGATGGCGACGATCTCCCCTCTCCGGAGGCCAAATCAGCCTCCAGATTAGGCCTCCCGAAGAAGAACAGAGGGTGGCGGCGGCTCCGCGACGGAAACTGGAAAAATGACTTCTGTTCTGGGGTTTCCTCGCCACGGGAATAAATAGGAGCCAAGGTAGGGCACCAGAGGTGGGAGGACCCTCCCAGGCGGCCTCCTGGCGCGGCCAGGGGTGGGGCCGCGCCAGCAGAGCGCCTGGGGCCCCCTGGCTGCCCTTTGGCCCCACTTCTGGCATAATGGCCCTTCGGGTGCGTGGATTTTCTGTGATTTTTCTTGGAATTTTCCGAGACACCTAAAAATCCATTTTCCTGCACACAATAAAACCATACAGGCAGCTCTGCTGAAAACAGCGTCAGTCCGGGTTAGTTTAGTTCAAATCATGCAAGAATGAGGGCAAAACAATAGCAAAAGTGTTTGGAAAAGTAGATACGTTTGAGACGTATCAGTGGCATGAGTGGAACAAAACACCGAGCAAAAGGCCAAGCCTTCCACCCATTGCCAAGTATATAGGTAAGTTAATATATATAAGATATATTGTGATATTCCAACAAGCCAATCTCCAACATGGAGCAATCGTCATCTTCACCTGCAACTAACAACGCTATAAGAGGGGCAGAGTAAGCGGGTAACATAGCCAAACAACGGTTTGCTGGGAAGGTGTCAAAGATTAGAGGTTTCATGGCAACAGGGAGAGGGGCTGACAATAAAAGATGGTAGCGCGGCATATAACGATAGCTTTGAGATAGCTAGCATGGCAATGATAGTAAAGGTATCCAAGGTGATGGTCATCTTGCCTGAGATCCCGCAAGGAAGAAGAACGAATCCATGAAGAAGACGAAGAAGAAGCCTCGAAGACGGACCACGTGTAGTCGAACGAATCCTCGCGATTGCAACGGAACAAGCACTAACGAGAAGAAGCAAGCAACACGGTAAACACACCACTGAAGAACATGACAAGATGCTCAACCAAGTATGATGCAAGACAAGTCCATATGATGCAATACATGGCAAGGGATGATGCACACAAGAACAACACAAACCATCAAGTTTAAATGAGGCCGGAATCAACGTATAACAATTCCGGTAAGTCCTCATATGCACATTTCTAAAATGGTCCAGATCTGAACAAACATTAAGTTAAAGTTGTTAAACAGCAATTTAACATGCACCATGATGATCTACTCGAAATTCTAGTCAAGTTTCATATCAAGTTTGTTTAATTTTGAGCTACGGCCTAGAAGATATGAACAAAACAAGACAAGCATGTCAAATATGCAAGATGCATCCAAACAACAAGCAAACACACTCCAAACATGTAAACAACATGATATTATGCTTATACATGCAAAATCACACAAGTTTCATATATAGCACGCTCAAAACGGAGCAAACGGTTCAACACATACACATCAAACAAGATATAACAACAAGCTGTCCAAAATCAGCAACATAGCAACTTTGGAGCAAGGTAAATATATGCTACAACACCCAAACATGATAACAAGAGGTATGGATGTGAAATAGACATGATACTTAACAAGCATGAACTTAGAGCACACCCAAAAACTTGCTGAAACACAATTAAACAAGCATGGCAAGTTGCAATAAATTTATCCAGACTTAGTCAAAATCTGGGAAGGCAAAAACATCATCACAATGCTGCCTTCGGAGGCACAAAACTTTAGGCATACCAACTCTACTAAGTATATAAAGATCATGGACATGTAGTAGACATAGCATACATCAAACAACTCCATTGGAACAACTCCATAGGAGGCATGGATCAATAACAACAAGCTTCACCAAATTGATCATGTTGATAAAAATCTGACAGGTACATTTATAGCAACTTGAGAGCAAGAAATAAATAAGCTACAGCAGGCCATATATGCAAACAAGGGCATGGATGGATAGAGCATAACATGGACAATAAGACATGATCATTTGACATACTAAAACAAGCAAGGATTTGAGTGCGACATCAAGCAAACGTAGTATCAGGTTTAACAGATCCATACTTAGCAGTTTTTTCACTAAGTATAAAACAACAACATTGTCATGGCATGTTTACAAGCTTGTTTAAGTCACCTCAAGGCATATCATGGAAAGTGTATTGCACCACAGCAAAGACCATATGATTGTGCTTCTAAAACATATAGACATGTGGCATAAAAGACAAACACATCAATAGCTATGAACAATTCAAATGAGCATCTCATAACAAGTTTTATCACTTAACAACCAAATGCACTTTTGCAATAGACATTAACATGGCAATATGGCACCTAACATGAATGCTACAGCAACCAACATGTAGAGCACTTCCCAATGAACATTTTGACATATCATATGCTTCATTTGGATAAACACGCACAAAGTTATCACCATCACAAGCATGCAACAAAATTACAGTTAACAACAGTTTTAAACATATAACACTCTTGCACCGATGATTAGGGCATCAAGATGAAGTCAAACAAGCATGCCACAAAATGAAGAGCATATCACCACGATCATTTTGACATATTATATGCATCATTTGGACATACACACAAAGAGATACACCACTCAAAGTATGCAACATTTTTACAATTCTCAGGGACTTAGTGGCAATAACTACCTCCCGGGGCATATCTGGACATTGTCCGTCTTGGGGCGGACATGTCCCGCACGCAGAGGCTGACGTGCGGGCCCGGGGGGGGGGGATCAGACGTGTGCGAACCCACCCGGACGTGTCAGTCGGTGAGGTGGTTGACTCCGACGAGGAGGTGTCCGGAACCAGCGAGGAGATGGACGGGGAGGGTGGATCCGGGCTGGATCTCGCCGGATCCGGCCAGATCCCGGCGTGGAGAGTACGGCGGCGAGCCACGGCGGTGAGGCTGGCGGACGACGGCAGGCACACGGCGGTGGAGTGGAGCTCGCTGGAGGGAGCGGGGCTCGGGGCGCCGGCGACGGGTTCCGCGAGGGCGCGGACGGCGGGGCGGAGCACTCCGGTGAAGGCGGGTGGAGGCGGAGGCGAGGTCCAGCGGGACGGGATGCGAAGGGCAGCGGCCCTGGAGGTCCGGCGGCTGCCGGCGGCGAGCAGTGTGGCGGCGGGGCAGAACTTAGGCGGCGGGGACGAAGGCTCGGGGAAGGAGCGGAGGCTCGGGCGGCCTGGCTCGGGGCGCGGCCCGGTTCGGCCCGCGGGCGCGCCACCGCTGGGCCCGAAGGGCCGCGGCGGCGGGGAAGGCGCAGGGGGCGCGTGGCAACACACCACTCGCCCGGGGCGGCGGCGCAGGTGACTTGGCGGCGGGGCAGGGGTTGGGCGCTGATTTTGAGGAGGGAGGAAGGAGAAGGCCAAAATTGGGATGGGGAAGGGGTTTAATTAGGGAAGGGGCTAGAATTAGGGTTAGGAGGGGAGTTTTTGGAGCATCCGATCGCGATCCGGTGGCTCCGGACACGAGGGGGGTCTAGGCAGGCCTAGGTGGGCTGCGTAGGAGGCCTTTGGGCTGAGAGGAGAGAAGAGAGAGTGGCCCGCGGGGGGTTTCGGAGACCGAAAACGTCCGACGTTTTAACCGGCGATAGTGCCACTATATTTATCGGTTGGGCTAGCAAACCGACTCCGAATGCGATGAAATTTGGCAGGCGGCCTGTCTACACTATAATAAGACCACACGCCAAGTTTCATCCCATTCCGAGAACATTTTTCGGCCACTTATAAAATAAATATTCGGAGGTGCTGCAGACGCGTGCAAGTGTGTCTAGGCTCAGAACGGACAACGGAAAGGACGGGCGGACTCGGACGGATGCAAGTTTTGAAAACATGATGATGCAACCCACATGATGACAAGGCAAATATGCGACACGCAAGCAGATGACATGGCAATGACGACGAATAACTGGCTGACACCTGGCGCATCGGTCTCGGGGTGTAACAATGTACCGGTAGTTATATGTTTGATCCCTCTCTCTCGTGTTCTTGAGATGGCACGATCTTGATGTATCGCGAGCTTTGCTATTATTGTTGGATCTTATGTTGTTTCTCCCCCTCTACTCTCTTGTGATGAATTGAGTTTTCCCTTTGAAGTTATCTTGTCGGATTGAGTCTTTAAGGATTTGAGAACACTTTATGTATGTCTTGCATGTGCTTATCTGTGGTGACAATGGGATATCACGTGATCTACTTGATGTATGTTTTGGTGATCAACTTGCAGGTTCTTGTGAACTTACGCATAGGGGTCGGCACACGTTTTCATCTTGAATCTCCAGTAGAAACTTTGGGGCACTCTTTGAAGTTCTTTGTGTTGGTTGAATAGATGAATCTGAGATTGTGTGATGCATATCGTATAATCATGCCCACGGATACTTGAGGTGACAATGGAGTATCTAGGTGACATTAGGATTTTGGTTGAGTTGTATCTTAAGGTGTTATTCTAGTATGAACTCTATGATAGATCGAACGAAAAGAATAGCTTCACATTATTTTACTACGGACTCTTGATTAGATCGAGCAGAAAGAATAACTTGGAGGTGGTTTCTTACCCTACAATAATCTCTGCATTTGTTCTCTGCTATTAGTGACTTTGGAGTGACTCTTTGTTGCATGTTGAGGGATAGTTATATGATCTCGTTATGTTATTATTGTTAAGAGAACTTGCACTAGTGAAAGTATGAACCCTAGGCCTTGTTTCCTAGCATTGCAATACCGTTTATGCTCACTTTTATCATTAGTTACCTTGCTGTTTTTATATTTTCATATTACAAAAACCTATATCTACCATCCATATTGCACTTGTATCACCATCTCTTTGCCGAACTAGTACACCTATACAATTTACCATTGTATTGGGTGTGTTGGGGACACAAGAGACTCTTTGTTATTTGGTTGCAGGGTTGTTTGAGAGAGACAATCTTCATCCTATGCCTCCCACAGATTGATAAACCTTAGGTCATCCACTGAGGGAAATTTGCTACTGTCCTACAAACCTCTGCACTTGGAGGCCCAACAACATCTACAAGAAGAAGGTTGCGTAGTAGACATCAAGCTCTTTTCTGGCACCGTTGCCGGGGAGGTGAGTGCTTGAAGGTATATCTTTAGATCTTGCAATCAAATCTTTTAGTTTCTTGTTTTATCACTAGTTTAGTTTATAAAAGAAAACTACAAAAAAATGGAATTAAGGTTGCCTCATATGCTTCAGCTTTTTAATATCTTTCGTGAAAATGATGGGAAGGAAAATTGTGCTCAATTACTAGAAGAGGAATTACATAGAATGCTTGGCACTAAAAACTTGAATGATGATCATTATTGCAATGTTGTTAGTGTGAATTCTTCGAATATCCATAGTACTAATGATGGTTGCACTAGTCATGATTAAAATATCTCATATAAGCATGTCAATTTTTGTGGAGTGCATAGAGTTTGCAAGTACATACCAAATAGGGAAGATATATTTTGCAAGCGGCATAAGTATTTGGAAACTAAATGGTTGCAAGAAAGGCTAGATGATTATGCTGAAAATTGAAATTGTCTTACCCGTACTTGTGAACTTTGCAATGAACGTGGTCATTTAAATCTCCAATGCAAATTGTTTCATGATCAAATCGTGTCCAATAATTGTGATGACTTGATTTCCCTTGCACATCATAATGAACTTAGCTTGCTTTTGGGTTATGGAGAAATCAAACGTAGAACTAAGAATCTTCCAGGATTTGCCCTTGATAAACTTCTTGATTTTGATCTAGAGGAAATTTATATGTATTGTGCAGTGAATTGCATTGAAAATCCTTATATTGCCAATTACCTAAAGACAAGAAAACAAATAGGAGATGAATAGAATACTAATGAAAGGGAAGAGATTTCCCAATATCCTCCTATTCTTTCTTATGATGAATCGGGTAACGAGGAGGAGCCTTCTATTCAGCCAATCTCATTAATAAGGAGCTCCAAAAAGAGGATTAAACCCATACATGATGTGAAGAAGAAAAAAAAACGGAGAAACAAAGATAAAAAGGTATCCCTTCTGAATGATGTTCCTCCTATTACTCATTGTGATGATGATAATTGCTATACTATCGCTGCTATCCATACTATTAATGATGGAGTTATTATGCTTATGATATGAAAGGGCCCAAGCTTGGGGATGCTATATTTGATGAATGACATGTTTGAGAATTTATGTGCTGCAATTAATGTTTTTCCCAAGCTTGGGGATGCTACGCTTGATAAAGATGATATTTTTAGCCTCCCAAGTCTTGATATGCAAATCTATTATGATGAAAGCATGCCTCCTACTTATGATGATTATTGTGATGCCACTTATGCTATACAAAGTAGTGATGGTTATATTTGTAAAACTTGTCATGATTAAGATTACCCTTTTTCTGAACATTACTCTTTTAATGTGGAAACAATCTATAGTATTCAAGTCTCTTATGATACTCCCACTATTCCGAATGAGAAGAATTTTGCTTATATGGAGAGTAATAAAAATTATATGCTTGGGGATCATGACAAAGATGCTTTATGTGATAGTTATATTGTTGAATTCATTCATGATGCTACTGAAAATTATTATGAGAGAGGATCATATGCTTGTAGGAATTGCAATAATATCAAGTTTTCTCTCTATGTGCTTGAAGTTTTGATGCTATGGTTGTTTTTCTTTCCTATGCTAGTTGATTATTGTTCCCATAAGTTGTTTTCTCACAAAATCCCTATGCATAGGAAGTGGGTTAGACTTAAATGTGCTAGTCATATTCTTCATGATGCTCCCTTTATGTTTCAATTCTTATCTTTTATGCGAGCATCATTGAAATCATGTGCCTAGCTAGGGGCATTAAACGAAAGCGCTTGTTGGGAGGCAACCCAATTTTATTTTCTTTGCTTTTGCTTCTGTTTAGGAATAAATATTGCATCTAGCTTCTGTTTAGATGTGGTTTTGTGTTTTAATTAGTGTTTGTGCCAAGTAGAACCTTTGGAAGACTTGTGTGAAGTTTATGCAATCATGCTGTAAAAAATAGAAACTTTAGCGCTCACGAGATTGGCTACCATATTTTTTACTGGAGAGTGATTTTAAGTTGATTCTTTTTTGCAGATGATTAATAGACAAATTCCCGAGGTCCACCAATTTGTTTCAGAATTTTAAGAGTTAAAGAAGTATTCGAAAGTTACAGATTGCTACAGACTGTTCTGTTTTTGACAGATTCTGTTTTTCGTGTGTTGTTTCTTTATTTTGATGAATCTATGAGTAGTATCGGAGGGTATGAACCATAGAGAAGTTGGAATACAGTAGATATTACACCAATATAAATTTAGAATTAGTTCATAACAGTACCTAAGTGGTGGTTTTATTTTCTTATACTAACGGAGCTTACGAGTTTTCTGTTGAGTTTTGTGTTGTGAAGTTTTCAAGTTTTGGGTCAAGATTCGATGGACTATGGAATAAGGAGTGGCATGAGCCTAAGCTTGGGGATGCCCAAGGCACCCCAAGGTAAAGTTCAAGGACAACCGAAAGCCTAAGCTTGGGGATTCCCCGGGAAGGCATCCCCTCTTTCGTCTTCGTCTATCGGTAACTTTACTTGATGCTATATTTTTATTCACCACATGATATGTGTTTTGCTTGGAGCGTCATTTTGTTTTTTGTTTTGCTTGCTGTTTGAATAACATCCCAAGATCTGAAATTCTTAAATGTTAGAGAGTCTTCACATAGTTACATAATTATTCTACTACTCATTGATCTTCACTTATATCTTTCAGAGTAGTTTGTCGTTTGCTCTAGTGCTTCAATTATATCTTTTAGAGCACAGCGGTGGTTTTATTTTGAAGAAATAGATGAACTATCATGCTTCACCTATATTATTTTGAGAGTCCTTTAGAACAACATGGTAATGTGCTTTGGTTATAAAACTAGTCCTAATATGATAGGCATCCAAGATGGGTATAGTAAAAACTTCCATAAAGTGCATTGAATGATAGGAGAAGTTTGATACTTGACGATTGTTTTGAGAAATGAGGATGGTGATATTAGAGGCATGCTAGTGGAGTAATTGTGAATTTGAGAAACACTTGTGTTAAAGTTTGTGATTCCCGTAGCATGCACGTATGGTGAACCGTTATGTGATGAAGTTGGAGCATGATTTATTCATTGATTGTCATCCTTTGTGTGGAGGTCGGGATCGCGCGATGGTTAAATCCTACCAACCCTTCCCCTAGGAGCATGCGTTGAATACTTTGTTTTGATGAATCGTAGATTTTTCAATACGTATATGAGTTCTTTATGACTAATGTTGAGTCCATGGATTATACGCACTCTCACCCTTCCACCATTGCTAGCCTCTCTTGTACCGCGCAACTTTCGCCGGTACCATACACCCACCATATACCTTCCTCAAAACAGCTACCATACCAACCTATCATGGCATTTCCATAGCCATTCTGAGATATATTGCGAAGAAACTTTCCATCGTTCCATTCATATGACACGCTTCATCATTATCATTCACATAGTCATATTTTGTTCTAGCTTCGAGTTGTAATATTTGAGTTGTAAGTAAATAAAAGTGTGATGACCTTCATTATTAGAGCATTGTTCCGTGTGAGGAAACAAAAAAAAGAGAGAAAGGCCAAAAAAAGGAGATGGCCCAAAAAAAGAGAGGGGGGCTAAAAGAAAAAAAAGCCCCTCCAAAAAAGGGAGAAGGGACAATGCTACTATCCTTTTCCACACTTGTGCTTCAAAGTAGCACCATAATATTCATGATAGAGAGTCTCTTGTTTTATCACTTTCATATACTAGTGGGAATTTTCATTATAGAACTTGGCTTGTATATTCCAACGATGGGCTTCCTCAAAACGCCCTAGGTCTTCATGAGCAAGCAAGTTGGATGCACACCCACTTAGTTTATTTTGTTGAGCTTTCATACATTTATAGCTCTAGTGCATCCGTTGCATGGCAATCCCTACTCACTCACATTGATATCTATTAATGGGCATCTCCATAGCCCATTGATACGCCTAGTTGATGTGAGACTATCTTCATCTTTTGTCTTCTCCACAACCACCACTCTATTCCACATAGTGCTATATCCATGGCTCACACTCATGTATTGCGTGAAAGTAGAAAGGTTTGAAAGAATTAAAGTGTGAAACAATTGCTTGGCTGAAACTAGGGTTGTGCATGATTTAAATATTTTGTGTGATGAAGATAGATCATAGCCAAACTATATGATTTTGTAGGGATATCTTTCTTTGGCCATGTTATTTTGAGAAGACATGATTGCTTTGTTAGTATGCTTGAAGTATTATTATTCTTATGTCAATACAAACTTTTATCTTGAATCTTTCAGATCTGAACATTCATGCCACAATAAAGAAAATCACATTGAGAATTATGTTAGGTAGCATTCCACATCAAAAATTCTATTTTATCATTTACCTACTCGAGGACGAGCAGGAATTAAGCTTAGGGATGCTTGATACGTCTCCAACATATCTATAATTTTTGATTGTTCCATGCTACTCCCTCCGTTCCCAAATATAAGTCTTTCTAGAGATTCCAACAAGTGACTACATACGGAGCAAAATGAGTGAATCTATACTTTAAAGTATGTCTACATACATCCGTATGTTGTATTCCATTTGAAATGTCTAAAAGGACTTATATTTAGGAACAGAGGGAGTATTATATTATCCTTCTAGGATGTTTTATGGGATTTTATATACACTTTTATATGATTTTTGGGACTAACCTATTAACCCAGAGCCCAGTGCCAGTTTCTGTTTCCCCCTTGTTTTAGAGTATCCCAGAAAAGGAATATCAAAAGGAGCCCAATTGACCTAAAACTCAACGGGGGACGTTTTTGGACCAGAAGAAGACCAAAGAGTACCGGAGGAGGACCAGAAGGTCCACAGGCTTCTCGGAGCTCCCCTTTACGTGTCCCCGACTCCAACACCTCCTATATATACAAAAACCTCCGGAAAATAACCTAGATCGGGAGTTCCGTCGCCGAAAGCCTCTGTTGCCACCAAAAACCAATCTAGACCCGTTCCGGCACCCTTTCGGAGGGAGAATCCCTCTCTGGTGGCCATCTTCAACATCTCGGCGCTCTCCATGATGAGGGGGGAGTAGTTCACCCTCGGGGCTGAGGGTATGTACCAGTAGCTATGTGTTTGATCTCTCTCTCTCTCTCTCTCTCTCTCTCTCTCTCTCTCTCTCTCTCTCTCTCTCTCTCGTGTTCTTGAGATGGCACGATCTTGATGTATCGCGAGCTTTGCTATTATAGTTGGATCTTATGATGTTTCTCCCCCTCTACCCTCTTGTGATGATTTGAGTTTTCCCTTTGAAGTTATCTTATCGGATTGAGTCTTTAAGGATTTGAGAACACTTGATATATGTCTTGCATGTGCTTATCTATGGTGACAATGGGATATCACGTGATCTACTTAATGTATGTTTTGGTGATCAACTTGCAGGTTCTTGTGAACTTATGCATAGGGGTTGGCACACGTTTTCGTCTTGACTCCCCGGTAGAAACTTTGGGGCACTCTTTGAAGTTCTTTGTGTTGGTTGAATAGATGAATCTGAGAATGTGTGATGCATATCGTATAATCATGCCCACGGACACTTGAGGTGACAATGGAGTATCTAGGTGACATTAGGATTTTGGTTGATTTGTATCTTAAGGTGTTATTCTAGTACGGACTCTATGATAGATCGAACGGAAATAATAGCTTCACATTATTTTACTACAGACTCTTGAATAGATCGAGCAGAAAGAATAACTTGGAGGTGGTTTCGTACCCTACAATAATCTCTTCATTTGTTCTCCGCTATTAGTGACTTTGGAGTGACTCTTTGTTGCATGTTGAGGGACAGTTATATGATCCAGTTATGTTATTATTGTTGAGAGAACTTGCACTAGTGAAAGTATGAACCCTAGGCCTTGTTTCCTAGCATTACAATACCGTTTATGCTCACTTTTATCATTACTGCTGTTTTTATATTTTCGTATTACAAAAACCTATATCTACCATCCATATTGCACTTGTATCACCATCTCTTCGCTGAACTAGTGTACCTATACAATTTACCATTGTATTGGGTGTGTTGGGGACATAAGAGACTCTTTGTTATTTGGTTGCAGGGTTGTTTGAGAGAGACCATCTTCACCCTATGCCTCCCACGGATTGATAAACATTAGGTCATCCACTTGAGGGAAATTTGCTACTGTCCTACAAACCTCTCCACTTGAAGGCCCAACAATGTCTACAAGAAAAATGTTGCGTAGTAGACATCATTGTGCGACAAGAACATTTTCCGCTCAATCCTTGGTTGCACAACCACATTTATCTATTCGTGCGTGTGTTTCCGTGTGCCACTCCTTGCTATTGTTCTACTTGTTACACTTGCAAATTTGTGAATCTCTTTCAACATTATTGACTCTTGCTAACGTTTTGCATCAAATTTTTGTCCCACTATCCTCACCAAGATACTCCATAAGCCTTGTCGTGTAGGTGTGAGAATTGACGAGAATCAGTACCAGTTGTGCTATTTCCTTGATACATGTTGCATGATCATTGATCCATTCTCAACATCGGGTAAGGTAGATTGGTCTAGTTTTCTCTTTCTCCCACTCACCACTACTTGATTATTGTGATGGATAGGCAAAGTATTTCATCCCCGGTCTTCGACATCGATGGCGCAAACAACGACATCCATGCGAAAACCATCAGACTACAATGAGCAATGCAAGAATGCTTGGACAACATAGCCATCAAACTACCACGCTCCGAGACAAGGAGAAGGGCTTACATCAACGACATGTGCGACTCATTCAACAAACAAATGACAGAGCTCCGACACTTGGTGTTCGATTGCAAGTCTTCTTCCCCTTCGTCATCCTCTCGGCGGCGACTTTCAAGTCACAAGTCTTCGGAGCACAAACACGATGCAAGCGCAAGTCATCCACATCCACACCGCCATGGCAACCATCGACATCGTCATGAAGGGCAAGTCAGCTCCAAGCATCATGTGCACGACGACGATGAACGACATCTACCAAGAGCTCAAGCATGACAACGACACCATCATCATGAAGATGCTCGACAAGCGTATGCCTACAAGTCCGATCAAGCTCTACTTCACACCAAGGACAAGCTTCAAGAGCACATAAGAAGACCCGAGACAAGCCACACCAAGAAGGAGCTACAACTACAACCACCACTTCGGCATCTTCGCCAATTGTTATCAAGGCATCTTCGCCTTTGGACGTACGACATCATCGCCTACTTCCCATGAGTTCGCCTACATAGACATCTTCAACATCAAGGCAATCATCTACAAGTGAGGGAGACACTTCCATCTTCGGAAGCTACCCACAACACGACGGCGACAAGACGGTCGAGCATGGGCCATCCCCTTCGACCAAGGTGACGAGCATGAACCTCTTCGACACCATGAAGACGGCGCCTATATTGGACTCCTACTCTGGGTCAAGCTACACGAGAAAACACGAGACCTTCTCTTTGATCTCGGAGGAGAGTGATGATTTGCCACACCCTACAACATTCATCTTTGGAGGCATTACAGATGAGGAAGTTGAGCATGGAGACAATTGCACCTACACCTCTTCGACATCCACATATGACGAGATGCCCCAATTTCCATGTGAGGAGAGACACCACGACATGAGTGATATGAGTGACTCCACCATATGTGACATTGAGAGCATTTCCTTTGAGACGATGAGAGTGACCACCGCTAGCCCCACACATGAGAGCATGCCACATCTCCTATGTGAGGTTGCGAGCCATTTGAGTGACTCCACCAGCCATACGAGTGAGTGCTTCCAAGAGGGAGTGAGTGAGCCACAACATTTAGTGAGTGAGGTAGTTGATAGGAAATGTGAGGCCTCTATGATTTCTAATGACTTACCCTCTACTCCGAGTGTGTTTTCTTCTTTGGTGCTAGGTCTCCTACATGACGACATGCCTACCCTCAATGAGTCCATCCCTCCAATGGACAAACCGATGGCCATGGTGGAAGAATATGCACCACCCACATGGTTCGATCAAGATGAAGATGACCACCATTTGGTCTTTCCCACCTCACCTACATCACATAAGTGGAATGAGAAAGGTAAACTAGGTGAAGGTGACGCTCTTGTCCCACTAGTGGACTATCTTACCAATGATTGCTTGCATGATGTTGACACACCTATTCCCATGCTTCATTCTAGCGCGATTTCATCATATCATGACTTACCTATTTATGATGAATATGATGATGAGCATTTGAGTTGCCTAGTTGTGATGCTATGATCCATAGGATATCATGTGAAAATTCTTTTGGTCACATCATTTTCGACAACCCTCTAAACTTATCATATGCTATTAGTGAGATCTCCCATATCGCATCATTTCAATCTCAACATAGTAACTATGAATGCCCCATTAAAGTAAATCCAATTTGCACTTATGGCATAGATGACAAGATGATGGTCATTGGCTTTCGTTTTTCATGCGATGATATTGCCATGCTTCCTTTATATGATTTGCACAATTCATCTACTATGCCATGCCATGAACACATTGTTTCGGATATGCATTGTTTTGGATGTTGTCAATATTCTCCTTGTGATATTCCCACTAATTGTCATGAGGAGACCCCCATAGTTTCCTCATACATACTAGGAGATCTTGATGCATTCCATACCTTGCATGATTGCCATGATTGTGTGCACCATATGAATTCTATGAATAGCAATGCTCTACATACTTCTCATGATGCATTACACAAATTGATTCTCCACTATGCCATACATAACAACAAACCTCTCATGATGGATGACATGTTTCCATATCACGCATCTCATTTATTTGAGAATTGGCTATTTTGTGCTCACCAACACATGCACATGCACATCATGATGGATGATGTGTACATATACCACGCACACACAATTTTTCCTTTGTCTTTGTTTTTTGTAGGTACTCACCAATACTTCTCAACCTCACAATCCCATGAGTTGACAAAACGAGCTCTTGAGAGCAATGATGATTTGGGATTCCGCGGATTGTCCTTAACACCGTTCTCTTCGCGTAATCACTACGTGCATCTCTTTTACTTGGCTCTCACACGGCTCTGGGCTATTTACCACTTGTCACCTTATGCCCATACTATCATGTTCGCTTTGCATGTTATGCCTCTTGCTAGGACTTTGCCAAGCAATTGTGACCCTTGCTTGCTGATACGTCTCCAACGTATCTATAATTTTTGATTGTTCCATGCTATTATTTATGATGTTTTGGATGTTAAATGGGCTTTGTCATACAGTTTTATATTATTTTTAGGACTAACCTACTAACCCAAAGGCCCAGTCCAGATTGTTGTTTTTTGCCTGTTTCAGGGTTTTACAGAAAAGGGATATCAAACGGAGTGCAAATAGAATGAAACCTTCGAGAGATATATTTTTGGAGAAAATCACGCATGGGAGACTTGAGAACCACGGAGTAGGGCTTACGTGGTGCCCACGAGGGTGGGGGCGCACCCCCTAGGGCGCGCCTCCTGCCTCGTGGGCTTCACGTATGGCCCCCGGTGCCCTCCTTCCTCCCATATATGCCTACGTACCCCGAAACCATCATCATCATCGCCTCACCATGAGTTGTGAGTAGTTTACCACAGACCTTCGGGTCCATAGATAGTATCTAGATGGCTTCTTCTCTCTCTTTGAATCTCAATACAAAGTTCTCCTCGGTCATCGGGGAGATCTATTCGATGTAATCTCTTTTTGCGGTGTGCTTGTCGAGATCCGATGAATTGTGGGTTTATGATCAAGATTATCTATGAGAAATATTTGGTTCTTCTCTGAACTCTTTATGTATGATTATAATATCCTTGCAAGTCTCTTCGAATTATTGGTTTGGTTTGGCCTACTAGCTCTATAGTTCTTGCGATGGGAGAAGTGCTTGGCTTTGGGTTCAATCTTGCGGTGTCTGATACGTCTCCAACGTATCTATAATTTTTGATTGTTTCATGCTATTATTTATGAAGTCTTGGATGTTTAATGGGCTTTATCATTCACTTTTATATCATTTTTGGGACTAACATACTAACCCAAAGGCCCAGTCCAGATTGCTGTTTTTTGCCTATTTCAGGGTTTTGCAGAAAAAGAATATTAAACGGAGTCCAAATGGAATGAAACCTTCGCGAGAGATATTTTTGGATAAAATCACGCACAGGAAGCTTGAGAACCACGCCAGAGGATCGATTAGTTGCCCTCGAGGGTGGGGGGCGTGCCCCCCTTTGCAGGGCGCGCCCCCTGCATCGAGGCTTCCTCAAGTGGCCCCCAGTGCCCTCCTTCTTCCTATATAAGTCCACGTACCCCAGAAACTCCGTGAACAGAGAGAAAACCCTAATTCCACCGCTGTACCTTCTGTTCCCGTGGAGATCCCATCTTGGAGCCTGTTCGGAGCTCCACCGGAGGGGGATCCATCATGGAGGCCTTCATCATCATCATCATCGCCCTCACCATGAGTTGTGAGTAGTTTACCACAGACCTTCGGGTCCATAGCTAGTATCTAGATGGCTTCTTCTCTCTCTCTCTGGATCTCAATACAAAGTTCTCCTCGGTATTCGAGGAGATCTATTCGATGTAATCTCTTTTTGTGGCGTGTTTGTCGAGATCCGATGAATTGTGAGTTTATGATCAAGGTTATCTATGAAAGATATTTGGTTCTTCTCTGAACATTTTATGTGTGCTCATAATATCCTTGCAAGTCTCTTCGAATTATTGGTTTGGTTTGGCCTACTAGATCTATAGTTCTTGCAATGGGAGAAGTGCTTGGCTTTGGGTTCAATCTTGCAGTGTCCTTTCCCAGTGACAGTAGGGGCAGCAAGGCACGTATTGTATTGTTGCCATCGAGGATAAAAAGATGGGGTTTATATCATATTGCTTGAGTTTATCCCTCTACATCATGTCATCTTGCTTAAGGCGTTACTCTTTCGTATGAACTCAATACACTAGATGCATGTTGGATAGCGGTCGATGTGTGGAGTAATAGTAGTAGATGCAGGCAAGAGTCAGTCTACTTGTCTCGGACATGATGCCTATATACAATGATCATGCCTAGATAGTCTCATAATTATTCGCTTTTCTATCAATTGCTCGACAGTAATTTGTTTACCCGCCGTAGAATATCGCTATTATGAGAGAAGCCACTAGAGAAAACTATGGCCCCCGGATCTATTCTCAACATATCAATCTACATCTACTTTACTTTTACTGCTTTTATTTGCTGTTTTAATAAAATAAAAATACGAAAAATATAAACTATCATCTCTATCAGATCTCACTCTCGTAAGTGACCGTAAAGGGATTGACAACCCCTTATCACGTTGGCTGCGAAGTTCTTATTTGTTTGTGCAGGTGCGAGGGACTCACGCGTGGTCTCCTACTGGATTGATACCTTGGTTCTCAAAAACTGAGGGAAATACTTACGCTACTATGCTGCATCTCCCTTTACTCTTCGAGGAAATACAACACAAGCTCAAGAGGTAGCAAGAAGAATGTCTGGCGGCGTTGCCGGGGAGGCTTACGCAAAAGTCATATACCAAGTACCTATCACAAACCCTTATCATTCACATTACATTTTTTGCCTCTCGTTTTCCTCTCCCCCACTTCACCCTTGCCGTTTTATTTCCCCTTCTTCCGCCGTGTGTTTATCGTTCGTTTGCTTCTTGTCTGCTTGTGTGTGTTGGATTGCTTGCTTGTCACTATGGCTCAGAACAATACCAAATTGTGTGACTTATCCAATACCAACAACAATGACTTTATTAGCACTCCGATTGCTGCTACTACCGATGCTGAATCTTGTGAGATCAATGCTGCTTTGTCGAATCTTGTCATGAAAGATCAATTCTCTGGCCTGCCTAGTGAAGATGCCGCTACCCATCTAAACAACTTTGTTGATTTGTGGGACATGCAAAAGAAAAGGGATACAGATAACGATATTGTTAAATTGAAGTTATTTCCGTTTTCACTTAGAGATCGTGCTAAAACTTGGTTTTCCTCTTTGCCTAGAAATAGTATTGATTCGTGGAATAAGTGCAAAGATGCTTTTATCTCTAAGTATTTCCCTCCTGCTAAAATCATCTCTCTTAGAAACGATATTATGAATTTTAAGCAACTAGATCATGAGCATGTTGCACAAGCTTGGGAGAGAATGAAATTGATGATACGTAATTTCCCTACACATGGTTTGAATCTATGGATGATTATTCGGAACTTTTATGCTGACTTGAATTTTGCTTCTAGAAATCTTTTAGATTCGGCCGCCGGAGGCACTTTCATGAAAACTACCTTAGGAGAAGCTACCAAACTCCTAGATAATATTATGGTTAATTATTCTAAATGGCACACCGAAAGATCTACTAGTAGAAAAGTGCATGCTATCAAAGAAATTATTGTTTCGAGTGGAAAGATGGATGACCTTATGAAATTGTTTGCTGCTAAGAGTGCTTCTTCTGATCCTAATGATATGCCTTTGTCCACTTTGATTGAGAATAATAATGAATCTTTGGATGTGAATTTTGTTGGTAGGAATAATTTTGGTAACAATGCTTATAGAGGTAATTTTAATCCTAGGCCTTTCCCTAGTAATTCCTCTATTAATTATGGTAATTCCTACAACAACTCTTATGGAAAGATGCCTTCTGAATTTGAAACTAGTGTTAAAGAGTTTATGATCTCGCAAAATAATTTCAATGCTTTGCTTGAAGAGAAATTGCTTAAGGTTGATGAATTGGCTAGAAGTGTGGATGGAATTACTCTTGATGTTCATTCTTTGAAACTTAGATCTATCCCACCTAAGCATGATATCAATGAGTCTCTCAAAGCCATGAGAATTTCCATTGATGAATGCAAAGAAAGAACCGCTAGAATACGTGCTAAAAGAGAAGATTATATTAAATCGTGTTCTTCTAGTTATCATGAAAATAAAGATGAAGATCTAAAAGTTATTGATGTGTCTCCTATTAGATCCTTGATTTCTAGTATTAATCTGGATGAAAATAGGATTGGAGATGATTCCGCTTTAAGGTGTCCCAATGATTCGGAGTTCTTAGATCTTGATGCTAAAATTGCTAAAAGTGGGAGTGAAGAGAACTTTGCATAGTGATGAACCCACTACTTTGGATTTCAAGGATTCAATTATGATAATTGCTCTTTGATTGATTGTATTTCCTAGTTGCAATCCGTGCTAAATTCTCCGCATGCTTATAGTCAAAATAAAGCTTTCACTAAGCATATATTTGATGCTTTGATGCAATCTTATGAAGAAAAACTTGAGTTGGAAGTTTCTATACCTAGAAAGCTTTATGATGAGTGGGAACCTACTATCAAAATAAAAATAAAAGATCATGAATGCTATGCTTTGTGTGATTTGGGTGCTAGTGTCTCCACTATCCCAAAAACTTTGTGTGATTTGCTAGGGTTCCATGAGCTTGATGATTGTTCTTTAAATTTGCATCTTGCGGATTCCACTTTTAAGAAACCTATGGGAAGAATTAATGATATTCTTATTGTTGCCAATAGAAAGTATGTGCCCGTAGATTTCATTGTTCTTGATATAGATTGCAACCCTTCATGTCCTATTATTCTTGGTAGACCTTTCCTTAGAACGATTGGTGCAATTATTGATATGAAGGAAGTAAATATTAGATTCCAATTTCCGTTAAGGAAAGGCATGGAACACTTTCCTAGAAATAAAATCAAATTGCAATATGAATCTATCATGAGAGCCACTTATGGATTGCCTTCCAAAGATGGCAATACCTAGGTCTATCTTGTATCGTGCCTAGCTAGGGGCGTAAAACGATAGCGCTTGTTGGGAGGCAACCCAATTTTTTGTTTTTTGTTTTTGTTGCTGTTAGGGAATAAATATTGCATCTAGCCTATGATTAGATGTGGTTTCATGTTTTGTTTAGTGTTTGTGCCAAGTAGAACCTTTGGGAAGACTTGTGTGAAGTTTATATGATCTTGCTGTGAAAAACAAAATTGTTAGGGCTCGCTAAAGTAGTCGTGGGATTTTACTGGAGCGTTCTTTTTAGTTGATTAATTTTGCAGATGATTGGTAGACAAATTCCGAAAATTTACCAATTTAGTTTGAATTTTTTGGAGTTCCAGAAGTAGGCGAAACCTGCAAATTACTTCAGATTGTTCTGTCTTTGACAGATTCTGTTTTTCGTGTGTTGTTTGCTTATTCCGATGCATCTATGAGTAGTATTCGAGGATATGAACCATAGAGAAGTTTGGGTACAGTAGGTTTAACACCAATATAAACAAAGAATTAATTCATTGATGTACCTTTGAGTGGTTGTTTTTCTTTCTTATACTAACGGAGCTCACGAGAATTTGTATCTAAGTTTTGTGTTGTGAAGTTTTCAAGTTTTGACTATTGCTTTGATGGACTATGGAACAAGGAGTAGCAAAGACCTAATCTTGGTGATGCCCATGGCACCCCAAGTAAATTCAAGGTAATCAAAATCCTAAACTTGGGGATGCCCCGGGAAGGCATCCCCTCTTTTGTCTTCATCCATCGTTAACTATACTTGGAGCTATATTTTTATTCGCAACATGTTATGTGTTTTGCTTGGAGCGTCTTGTATAATTTGAGTCTTTGCTTGTTAGTTTGCCACAATCATCCTTGCTGGACACACCTATTTGAGAGAGTTAAATATGGCCTAGAAATTGTTAGAACACTCTATGTGCTTCACTTATATCTTTTGAGTTGAATAGTTTTTGCTCTAGTGCTTCACTTATATCTTTTAGAGCACGGTGGTGCTAATATTTTGTAGAAAAACTCTCATGCTTCACTTATATCTATTTGAGAGTCTATTAAAACAGCGTGGTAATGTGTTTAGGCTAAAGAATCTAGTCTTCACATGATAGACATCCAATGTCAATGTAGTACAAAATTTCACACTAAGTGCATTGAATAGAATGAGATGTTGGATGCTTGATAATTTTTTTTGAGACATGAGGATAGTGATATTAGAGTCATGCTAGTGGAGTTATTATGAAATTGAGAAATACTTTTGTTAAGGTTAGTGATCCCCATAGCATGCACTTATGGTGAACCGTTATGTGACTAAGTTAGAGAATGATGTATTTGTAGAGTGCCAACCTTTGTGTGGAGGTCGGGGGCGCGCGACGGTTAACTCCTACCAACCCCCCCTAGGAGCATTCGTTGATTGCTTTGTTTTTATGACTCATAGATTTTTGCAATAAGTATATGAGTTCTTATGACTAATGTTGAGTCCATGGATTATACGCACTCTCACCCTTCCACCATTGCTAGCCTCTCTTGTACCGCGCAACTTTCCCCGGTGCCATAAACCCACTATATATCCTTCCTCAAAATAGCCACCATATTGTTCCTCAAAACAGCCACCATACCTACCTATCATGGCATTTCCATAGCCATTCCGAGATATATTACCATGCAACTTTCCACCGTTCGGTTCATATGACACGCATCATATTGTCATATTGCCATTGCATGATCTTGTAGTTGACATCGTATTTGTGGCAAGGCCACCATGCATAACTTTTCATACATGTCACTCTTGTTTCATTGCACATACCGGTACACCACCGAAGGCATTCATATAGGGTCATACTTTGTTGTTGTAGTATCGAGTTGTAATATCGTGTTGTAATGAAAGTGTGATGATCATCATTATTAGAGCATTGTCCCATGGGAGGAAAGGCTAAATCTATAAAGCCCCTCCGCAAAAAAGGCAAAGAAAAAAAAAGAGAAAGGCCCAAAAAAAGAGAAAAAGAAAAAGGGACAATTGCTACTATCTTTTTCCACTCTTGTGCTTCAAAGTAGCACCATGTTCTTCATTGTAGAGAGTCTCATGCTTAGTCACTTTCATATGCTAGTGGGAATTTTTCGTTATAGAACTTGGCTTGTATATTCCAATGACGGGCTTCCTCAAACGCCCTAGGTCTTAGTGAGCAAGGAAGTAGCCGAATTCCGAAGGAAGAAGAACGAGTCCATGAAGTAGTCGAACAAAACCTCACAACTCCGGAACGAAACCGAAGCTACCGAGAGAAGCATACCGAAAAGAAGCAAACAACACGGTAAACACACATCTCATAACCATGGCATGGTGCACAACCAAATATGATGCATGTCTGGTTTAAATATGCATGGCATGGCAAGGTGCACAAGCAATACTACAAGTTAAGTGGAGCTCAATATGCAACGAGTTGCATATTGACAAAACACCACATTTTATTCATTTAGTTGATTCTCGTTTATTTACAAGACAAGATTAAATGTTTTCATTAAACATGACAAGAGGTGAAGCATGAGCAAAACTACACTATCTAGTCATTTTAAATGAGGCCGGAAATAACAACAACAATTTCGGAAACTCCTCATGTCATTTAGCAATTATTGAAGCAAACAACAATTTAATCATTTTAATGTTGTTATCATGATGCAGATGACATTTGCAAGTTTTATGCAATTTCAGTTAAAAGTCGACATTAAGATGATATGGAGCATCCCGTCACCGTGGTGGAAAGAAAGGGTGCCACGGCAATGATCCGAAAATGATGCAACGGCAACATCCCAGTTCCGGTAACTTGTTGGGAGACCGGTGCAAAAGAAAGGGTCGACGTGAGCGTGTCATGCAAGATAATGGGGTGCTCCTGGTTTCTGGATTCCCATGGGTCGGCGACTAAAGAGGGGCACAACGGACACGGTGCAAACAAGGGATGCAACTCGTACATCGCAAGCAAATGTTCTCGGGTGTCGCCTCTCGGTATACCTTCGGAGCGTGCGTTTCGGGGCGGTTCGAGTCATCAAGGGAAGTAGTTGTACATGCTCGTAGTGGGAGGTAGTCGTTCGCGGACGTCCTGGAAGTAGTGGTCTTCGGCGTCGGTAGTGGTACAAGGTTTGAGTTCATTCGGGTCATCGGTAGGGAACTTGACGTCCACGGGCCGATGGTAGTGGAACTTGACGGTCGGTGGAAGTCGTGGTACTCGTTTCGTAGCCGTTCAAGTCATCGGTAGAGGAACTTGGCGCATCGTCGTGGTACTTGGCGACCTCGGTCTTGTCAAACTTGTAGATGGCAGAAGAGTTACACGGTCGTCTCGGCACTTGGCGAAAAATGGTCGTCGTGGAACTTGACGTGTCCGAGAGGTACTTGTTGTCCCGTGTGGTCGAACGTGAGACGTTCCTGGCGAACCCAAAAAGAAAACGCTCCTGAACAAGGAGGACTCGGTCTTGGACTTCGCCGGTCATGGCGGACTCAACTCGGGGCGCTGGTTCTTGACGCCTGGCCGAGCAGCAACTAGACGAAGCGATCGCGGACGAAGCAGCAGCACAACATGGACGAAGCCGCAGGCCATCACGGTGCTGGCGACCACGGGATCGGGCGCGGCGCGGGCCTCCTGGCGGCGAGGACGAGCTTGGACGGCGACGGCAGCTCGTGGCGCAGGTGGCCGGTGTCAAGGCGAGGTCGAGGCAGCGCGTAGCAGCCTAGGCGGCACTGGACAAGGCGAGGCGGAGTAGCTCGCTGGCGGCTGGCTGCGGTGTGAGTGGCGCCCGGTGGGGGGGGTCTCTCCGTGGCAGCACGAGGGGGAGGAAGGAGGTCCGGCAGGCTCCTATAGGGCGCAGCCACCGCGAGGGCGGCTGGACGACGGGGACGCGGGGCGATGGAGGAGGAGCAGAGGGCGGCGGACACGGGCTCACTGGCGGCGGCGCACAGGCGAGAGGGAGAGGGGGAGATCGAGGGAGCGGCGAGTTGAGCGAGGGGATCGGGATGCTCGAGGGGCGCAGGTCAAGCGGGGGAGTGCGAGGGGGGTCGGGCTCCTCCCCTGGTCGCGATGAGTGGCGGCGGCAGAGGGAAAGGGAGGGGGGAGATCGAGAGGATGGGCAACGGGCTAGGTTAAGCAAGGGAGAGAGAGAGGCTATTGGGCCTGGGGAGGCTGGCGGGCGGCAGAGGGAAAGAATTTACACCTGAGGTTAATTTTCTCGGGCTCATAAAAATGTACCTGTTCCGAGAAAAATAGGAGAGGCATGAACGCAAGAGTTAAATTCAAACTCATTTGAATTTAATTCAAATTGTTTGAATTAGGACAAGGTTTAGGAAGTGTCCAAAAATGTTCGGATTTTTGGAGGAACCTCGATAAAGTGGATAAGAATTGTGGGCAAGATTTGAACGTGAAACTTGGAGTGAAATAGGCATGGGGAATATTTGCAAGTGTGTTTAGGTGATTCCAAAACAATGGAATATTTTAATATAGGTCCTTAATAATATTGGGAGACTTTTATATGTTATAAAGAGAAGTCACCATTGTGAATTCCCTCGATTTAAATGGATCGAAGATCCATACTATTTATTTGGTTTAGAGCAAAGATTAATGACATGATGGCAAGATGACATGATGCAAGCAAAATTAAAATGAAGCTAGCAAATAAAACACACGGCGAAGCCCGGAATATCTGGAAATCTTCTGGAGAGTCGGTCTTGGGGTGTCACACGTGTGGTCTCCTACTGGATTGATACCTTGGTTCTCAAAAACCGAGGGAAATACTTACGCTACTGTGCTGCATCTCCCTTTCCTCTTCGAGGGAATACAACGCAAGCTTGAGAAGTAGCAAGAAGAATTTCTGGCGCCGTTGCCGTGGAGGCTTACGCAAAAGTCATATACCAAGTACCTATCACAAACCCTTATCCTTCGCATTACATTTTTTGCCTCTCGTTTTCCTACCCCCACTTCACCCTTGCCGTTTTATTTGCCCTTCTTCTGCCGTGTGTTTATTGTTCGCTTGCCTCTTGTTTGCTTGTGTGTGTTGGATTGCTTGCTTGTCACTATGGCTCATAACAATACCAAATTGTGTGACCTCTCCAATACCAATAATAATGATTTTATTAGCACTCCGATTGCTCCTATTACCGATGCTGAATCTTGTGAGATCAATGCTGCTTTGTTGAATCTTGTCCTGAAAGATCAATTCTCCGGCCTTCCTAGTGAAGATGCCGCTACCCATCTAAACAACTTTGTTGATTTGTATGATATGCAAAAGAAAAGGGATACGGATAACGATATTGCTAAATTGAAGTTATTTCCGTTTCACTTAGAGATCGTGCTAAAACTTGGTTTTCCTCTTTGCCTAGAAATAGTATTGATTCATGGAATAAGTGCAAAGATGCTTTTATCTCTAAGTGTTTCCCTCCTGCTAAGATCATCTCTCTTAAAAACGATATTATGAATTTTAAGAAACTAGATCATGAGCATGTTGCACAAGCTTGGGAGAGAATGAAATTAATTATATGTAATTGCCCTACACATGGTTTGAATATATGGATGATTATTCAGAACTTTTATGCTGGCTTGAATTTTGCTTCTAGAAATCTTTTAGATTCGTCCGCACGAGACACTTTCATGGAAACTACCTTAGGAGAAGCTACCAAACTCCTAGATAATATTTTGGTTAATTATTCTCAATGGCACACCGAAAGATCTACTAGTAAAAAAGTGCATGCTATTGAAGAAATTAGTGTTTTGAGTGGAAAGATGCATGAACTTATGAAATTATTTGCTGCTAAGAGTGCTTCTTCTGATCCTAATGATATGCCTTTGTCCACTTTGATTGAAAATAACAATGAATCTTTGGATGTGAATTTTGTTGGTAGGAATAATTTTGTTAACAATGCTTATAGAGGAAACTTTAATTCTAGGCCTTTTCCTAGTAATTCCTCTAATAATTATGGTAATTCCTACAACAACTCTTATGGAAAGATCCCTTCTGAATTTGAAACTAGTGTTACAGAGTTTACGATACCGCAAAAGAATTTCAATGCTATGCTTGAAAAGAAATTGCTTAAGATTGATGAATTGGCTAGAAGTGTGGATAGAATTACTCTTGATGTTGATTGTTTGAATCTTAGATCTATCCCACCTAAGCATGATATCAATGAGTCTCTCAAAGCCATGAGAATTTTCATTGATGAATGCAAAGAAAGAACCGCTAGGATGTGTGCTAAAAGAGAGAATTATATAAGAGCGTGTTCTTCTAGTTATCATGAAAATAAAGATGAAGATCTGAAAGTTATTGATGTGTCTCCTATTAGATCCTTGTTTGCTAGTATGAATCTTGATAAGGATAGGATTGGAGATGATTCTACTTTAAGGTGTCCCAAAGATTCAGAGTTTTTAGATATTGATGCTAAAATTGTTAAAAGTGGGAGTGAAGATATTAAAACTTTGCATAGTGATGAACCCACTACTTTGGATTTCAATGGATTCAATTATGATAATTGCTCTTTGATTGATTATATTTCCTTGTTGCAATCCGTACTAAACTCTCCGCATGCTTACAGTCAAAATAAAGGTTTTACCAAACACATACTTGATGCTTTGATGCAATCTTATGAAGAAAAACTTGAGTTAGAAGTTTCTATCCCTACAAAGATGTATGATGAGTGGGAACCTACTATCAAAATAAAAGTTAAAGATCATGAATGCTATGCTTTGTGTGATTTGGGTGCAAGTGTCTCCACTATCCCAAAAACTTTGTGTGATTTGCTAAGGTTCCATGAGCTTGATGATTGTTCCTTGAATTTGCATCTTGCGGATTCCACTATTAAGAAACCTATGTGAAGGATTAATGATGTTCTTATTGTTGCCAATAGGAATTATGTGCCCGTAGATTTCATTGTTCTTGATATAGATTGCAATCCTTCATGTCCTATTATTCTTGGTAGACCTTTCCTTAGAATGATTGGTGCAATTATTGATATGAAGGAAGGAAATATTAGATTCCAATTTCCGTTAAGGAAAGGCATGGAACACTTTCCTAGAAATAAAATCAAATTACCATATGAATCTATTATGAGAGCCAGTTATGGACTGCCTTCCAAAGATGGCAATACCTAGATCTATCCATGTATCGTGCCTAGCTAGGGGCGTAAAACGATAGCAATTGTTGGGAGGCAACCCAACTTTATATTTTTTGTTTTGCTTCTGTTTAGGAATAAATATTGCATCTAGCTTCTGTATAGATGTGGTTTTGTGTTTTGTTTAGTGTTTGTGCCAAGTAGAATCTTTGGGAAGACGTGTGTGAAGTTTATGTGATCTTGCTGCGAAAAACAGAATCGTCAGCGCTCGCTAGAATGGTCACCAGATTTTACTGGAGTGTGATATTTAGTTGATTATTTTTGCAGATGATTAATAGACAAATTCCTCACGTTTACCAATTTAGTTTGAATTTTTTGGAGTTATATAAGTGTGCGAAACTTGCAGATTACTACAGACTGTTCTGTTTTTGACAGATTCTGTTTTTGTGTGTTGTTTGCTTATTTCAATGCATCTATGAGTAATATTGGGAAGTATGAACCATAGAGAAGTTGGAATGCAGTAGGTTTAACACCAATATAAACAAATAATTAATTCATTGCAGTACCTTTGAGTAGTGGTTTGCTTTCTTATACTAACGGAGCTCACGAGATTTTTGTCTAAGTTTTGTGTTGTGAAGTTTTCAAGTTTTGAGTATTGCTTTGATGGACTATGGAATAAAGAGTGGCAAGAGCCTAAGCTTGGGGATGACCATGGCACCCCAAGGTAAAATTCAAGGACAACCAAAAGCCTAAGCTTGGGGATGCCCCGGGAAGGCATCCCCTCTTTCGTCTTCATCCATCGGTAACTATACTCGGAGCTATATTTTTATTCACCACATGATATGTGTTTTACTTGTAGCGTCTTGTATAATTTGAGTCTTTGCTTGCTAGTTTGCCACAATTATCCTTGCTGGACACACCTATTCGAGAGAGTTAAATATGGCCTAGGAATTGTTAGAACACTCACTTATATCTTTTGAGTTGAATAGTTTTTTCTCTAGTGCTTCACTTATATCTTTTAGAGCACGGTGGTGATAATATTATGAAGAACTCTCATGCTTCACTTTTATCCTTTTGAGAGTCTATTAAAACATCATGGTAATGTGCTTAGGCTATAAAACTAGTCTTCACATGATAGACATCCAATATCAATGTTGTAAAAACATTCACACTAAGTGCATTGAATATGATGAGAAGTTGGATGCTTGATAATTGTTTTGAGATATGAAGATAGTGATATTAGAGTCATGCTAGTGGAGTTATCATGAAATTGAGAAATACTTGTGTTAAGGTTAGTGATGCCCGTAGCATGCACGTATGGTGAACCGCTATGTGACGAAGTTAGAGCATGAGGTATTTGTAAAGTGTCAACCTTTGTGTGGAGGTCGGGGGCGCGCGATGGTTAACTCCTACCAACCTTCCCCCCTAGGAGCATGTGTTGATTGCTTTGTTTTGATGACTCGTAGATTTTTGCAATAAGTATATGAGTCCTTTATGACTAATGTTGAGTCCATGGATTATACGCATTCTCACCCTTCCACCAATGCTAGCCTCTCTTGTACCGCACAACTTTCGCCGGTACCATACACCCACTATATATCCTTCCTCAAAACAGCCACCATATATATTCCTCAAAACAGCCACCATACATACCTATCATGCCATTTCCATAGCCATTCCGAGATATATTGCCATGCAACTTTCCACCGCTCCGTTCATATGACACACATCATATTGTCATATTGCCATGCATGATCATGTAGTTGACATCGTATTTGTGGCAGAGCCACCATGCATAATTTTTCATACATGTCACTCTTGATTCATTACACATCCCGGTACACCGCCAGAGGCATTCATATAGAGTCATACTTGTTCTAGCATCGAGTTGTAATTCAATGAAAGTGTGATGATCATCATTATTAGAGCATTGTCCCACGTGAGGAAAGGCTAAATCAATAAAGCCCCTCGAAAAAAAAGAAAAAAAAGGAAAGGCCAAAAGAAAAAAAAAGAAAGGCCCAAAAAAAAAGAAAAAAAGGAAAAAAAATAAAAAAGAAAAGAAAAAGGGACAATTGCTACCATCCTTTTTCACACTTGTGCTTCAAAGTAGCACCATGTTCTTCATGATAGAGAGTCTCATGTTTAGTCATTTTCATATACTAGTGGGAATTTTCATTATAGAACTTGGCTTGTATATTCCAACGATGGGCTTCCTCAAATGCCCTAGGTCTTCATGAGCAAGCAAGTTGGATGCACACCCACTAGTTTCTTTTGTTGAGCTTGCATACATATTTAGCTCTAGTACATCCGTTGCATGGCAATCCCTACTCACTCACATTGATATCTATTGATGGGCATCTCCATAGCCCGTTGGTACGCCTAGTCGATGTGAGACTTTCTCCCTCCTTTTTGTCTTCTCCACAACCACCTCTCTATTCCACCCATAGTGCTATGTCCATGGCTCACGCTCATGTATTGCGTGAAATGAAAGGTTTGAATGAATAGAGTACGAAAACAAGTGCTTGGCTGAAATCGGGGTTGTGTATGATATGAATATTTAGTGTGATGAAGAGGGAGCATAGCCAGACTATATGATTTTGTAGGGATAACTTCCTTTAGCCATAGTATTTTAGGGATAACTTCCTTTAGCCATAGTATTTTGAGAAGACATGATTGCTTTGTTAGTATGCTTGAAGTATTATTATTTCTTATGTCAATATAAACTTTTGTCTTGAATCTTTCAGATCTCAACATTCATGCCACAATTAAGAGAATTACATTGAAAACTATGTTGGTTAGCATTCCACATCAAAAATTATGTTTTTATCATTTACCTACTCGAGGATGAGCAGGAATTAAGCTTGGGGATGCTTGATACATCTCGAACGTATCTATAATTTTTGATTGTTCCATGCTATTATTTATGATGTTTTGGATGTTTAATGAGCTTTGTCATACACTTTTATATTATTTTTGGGACTAACCTACTAACCCAAAGGCCCAATCCAGATTGCTGTTTTTTGCCTGTTTCAGGGTTTTACAGTAAAGGGATATCAAACGGAGTCCAAACGGAATGAAACCTTCGGGAGAGATATTTTTGGAGAAAATCACGCACGGGAGACTTGAGAACAACGGAGTAGGGTTTACGTGGTGCCCACGGGGGTGGGGGGCGCACCCCCCTAGGGCGCACCCCTTGCCTCGTGGGCCCCACATATGCCCCCCTATGCCCTCCTTCCTCCTATATATGCCTACGTACCCCGAAACCATCAGAACAACAGAGAAAACCCTAGTTCCACCGCCGTAACTGTAGCGACCACGATCCGAATAGACCGAAGTCTCCGTGTTTCAGTGTCATCCCTGGATTGGTAATGCTGACACACATAGTACTTGAAGGATTTATAACAGAGTGGCAATCACACACTTATTAAATCGAGTGTCTCCAAAGAGAACTTATTACAAAAGTCTATGGCTTAAGGTCATCTATCAAAATAACAGCGGAAGGCTTGGAAGATAAGTGAGTCCATCAACTCCAACGGCATAGCTGAGTGCATGACAAACGACCTAGACCGTCTTACTCCTTGTCTGAAAAGTCTGCAACGTAACATGTTGCAGCCCGAAACGGGTCAACACATGGAATATGCTGGCAAGATAACACCGTAGAATGCAAGTAATAGAATAAAGGCTACACTATATGCATATTTGGCTGGTGGAGGCTCTAAGGTTAAAGTTTTTGCGTAAAGCCAATTTTTCCCTACAACAAAGGAATTAATTTTGTTTTAACTATCATGGTAGTTGAAACATCATTGAGAAGGTACATCCAACTCAATCCCAATTAAAGTAATCATTAACCCAACAAGTTAATTTTAGAGTGATAAGATCAACCAATAATTCAAGTACCAGATACTCAAGATTGTCCATAACCGGGGACATGGCTAATCATAATCAGTTTGTACACTCTGCAGAGGTTTGTGCACTTTTCCCACAAGACTCGATCTCCTCCGTTGGATTTCTCGCACTACATGGTGTTTGAGAAACGGATGACCGAGACACAGTCTTTCAGAAGCATTTACTCTTTACCCCGGGTGGACCGGTACACCTACTTTCCCCTACATCTGCTAGTCCACCACCAAAAGAGCTCACCCAACTTACTCATACTATGCCAGAGCCCATAATGGCATTGTGGCTGTACACATAAGTTTCTAGCATGAATAGTTTTATGACCCCTTTGAGCCTGGGAGGCATTCCATAGGACAATCACACGGAAACCTCGGGATTTCCTAGGACAACACTGGATTCCCCAGGTGCCCTGCAACCAATCCACCCAGATGTGTATTCAAGTAGCCACCTTAAGTTGAACCATTAATTAACAACTCACATCTGTCATGGATTTCACTCAAACCCAAACCACGTCTACAAGCCTAGCATGATAACCTAAGCATAGCGTAGAAGTAACTCCCTAGGGTTTGAAAATAATGCAGGTAATAGGTTCTACCTCAAACTACTTCCTAGACCCACAAGTTAAAAGATCCTACTCATGCAATGTGTGAGGGTTTGATCTAATGCATAAAAATTGGGAAATAAAAGGGTATGATCAAAGTGTTACTTGCCTTGTTGATGATTCGCAAATCCTAGAGACTCGTAGTAGCACGCTTCACAGTCCGGGTATTCTATCACAAGCAAACAATAGCATACATAAGCAATCAAGCAATGGTGCACAAACAAAACTCCAAATAAGAAGATCTAACCAGAAAGTTCAACTTCAGAACTCCGGGTTGCAAAGATAAACAAATCGAAAGAAGCAACGAAACTCAAACTACGAAAGAAACGAGATCCATTTACTAGTTTGATCTAGGGTCAAATTTTACAGTAGCAAAACTTTGTTCAAGTTGGTTAAACGGAAAGAGGGCGTCGAGACGAAGACCTAGGATCACCTGATTCAGACTCTCGAGCAAAAAGAAAAACGAAAAACAAGATCAGGGTAGAAATCGCGATCGAAATAATCGCGGTTAAAAACACCGAAAAAGAAAACTGACGAACAGGCTAACGAACGAACGTTCGTTGTCTGCGGCTAACGGACGAATAACGTTTACTAAAATGAACGTACGGACGAACGTCCGCTAAATAACTAAACCAAAAAAACCGAACCGATCTGAAAAAAATAGACCTAGGGTTTCTAAAAAAAACCGACGGCGGCTACCTCGGGCAAGGCGGCGGTGAGTTCCGGCGGCGGGGTCCGGCGGCGGCGGCGACGACCGGTGGGGCGGCGGCGGCGGGGCGCGACGGCTAGGGTTTTCGGCGCGGGGTTGGGCGAGGCAAGGTCGGCTGGCTGGGGCTCGTGTGGGCCTTATAAGAGGCCTGCTAGGCGGAGTCCTAGTCGGTTACGGCCCGTAGGTCGGTTCCTATTTTTTTTAACACAAGTCCTGGCGTACGAAAACTAACAAAAGAAATACTAAACGGACTCCAAAAATTCCGAAATAAATTTTCACCGTCCTCTAATATTATTTAGGACAATGTGAACATTTTTCCCGGACCTAAATGCAATTTTGAAAAAAGCGTATTTTTCCTATGCAAATAAAATCGCAAATAAATCCGAAAAAAAAGTGATTTTAATATTTTTCCTCCAATATTTCTGTTATTATGGAGAAGTCATATTATCTCCGCTCATATATTTTATTTAGAAATATTTTTAGGAGAGAAAAATAATTAAAACCAACACTATCCTCGTACCGGTATTCGAGTAAACTCAAATACAAAACGGTAGAATTCCCAACTCTCTCTGTTGGTCCTTGAGTTGCTTAGAATTTTCGAGGATCGCCACGCACAAAAATGCAAAGAAATATGCAATGCAGTATGATCTATGTATAACATTCCAAATTGAAAATTTGGGATGTTACAAACCTACCCCCTTAGAATGAATCTCGCCATCGAGATTCGGCTTGGCTAGAGAACAGGTGTGGGTGGTCCTTGCGTAGATCATCTTCTTGTTCCCAGGTGGCTTCTTCCTCGGTGTGGTGACTCCACTGAACTTTGCAGAACTTGCTAACCTTACTGCGGGTGACTCTGCTCGAAAATTCAAGAATCTTGACGGGTTTCTCCTCATAAGTCAGATCACTATCCAACTGAATTGCTTCCAAGGGTACTGTGTCTCTTAGCGGAATATCAACCATCTCTGCATGGCACTTTTTAAGCTGCGAAACGTGAAACACATCGTGCACTCCTGACAATCCTTCGGGTAACTCCAACTTATAGGCAACCTCTCCCATGCATTCCAAAACACGGTAAGGTCCCACAAATCTCGGGGCTAGCTTTCCCTTCACTCCGAAACGTTTAACTCCTCGCAGAGGCGATACTCTCAAGTACGCTCTGTCTCCGATTTCATAGGCTACTTCCTTGCGCTTCGGGTCTGCATAACTCTTCTGCCTGGACTGAGCTACCTTCAATCTATCTCGAATTTGCTTAACCTTCTCTTCATACTCTTTGATCAAGTCCGGTACAAACAAACTGTCGGTCTCCAACTTCATCCCACATTAACGGTGTTCGGCATCTCCTTACGTACAACGCTTCGAACAGTGCCATCTTCAAGCTAGCCTGGTAACTGTTATTGTATGAGAACTTAGCGTAGGGCAAATTGTCATCCCAATTGGATCCATAATCTAGCACACAAGCTCTCAACATGTCCTCCAGAATCTGATTGACTCTCTCGGTCTGTCCGTCGGTCTGCGGATGAAAAGCTGTGCTGAATTCCAGCCTCGTTCCCATAGTTTGGTGTAGCTGATGCCAAAACTTTGAGGTGAACTGTGTTCCTCTATCTGATACAATGTTCCTCGGAACTCCGTGCAGACATACAATCCTGGTCATGTATATCTTGGCCAACTTCGCACTGGTGTATGTGGTTTTCACGGGGATAAAGTGGGCTACCATGGTCAAATGATCCACTACTACCCAGATTAAGTCATATCCTGCTTTGGACCTGGGCAATCCAGTGATGAAATCCATGCCAAGCTTCTCCCAATTCCATTCGGGTATCGGCATAGGCTGTAGCAATCCCGCTGGCTTCTGATGCTCTGCCTTTACTCTCTGGCATACATCACATATGGCTACATACTCGGGAATATCCTTCTTCATTCCCGTCCACCAGAAACGTTCCTTCAAATCCAAATACATCTTGGTGTTTCCGGGGTGTATCGAGTATGGCGAATCATGTGCTTCCTGCAGTATCAACTTCTTGATCTCCAGGTTGTTGGGCACATAGATTCGATCCTCAAACCACAAGGTGTTGTGTTCATCCTCACGAAATCCTTTGGCTTTTCCTTCACCCATCCTCTTCTGTATCTCGGCAAACTCTTTGTCATCCTTCTGGGCTTCACGTATCTTCCCCAACAATGTTGACTGAACCTCCAATGTTGCGACAAAACCTCTAGGAACTATCTCCAAACGAAACTCCCTCAGATCTTCTGCCAACTCCTGGGGCAATCCCCCTTTTACTAAGGCATTTACATAACTCTTCCGGCTCAAAGCGTCTGCAACAACATTCGCCTTTCCTGGGTGATAGTGCAGCTTCATATCATAATCCTTTATAAGCTCCAACCATCTCCTCTGTCTGAGGTTCAGCTCCTTCTGAGTGAAAATGTACTTCAAACTCTTGTGATCCGTGTACACATCACAACGATTTCCAATAAGGAAATGTCTCCAGGTTTTGAGTGCGTGCACTACAGCTGCTAACTCTAGATCGTGCGTCGCATAATTCAACTCGTGCGGTCGCAGTTGACGGGATGCATAGGAAACAACTCTTCCATCCTGCATAAGTACTCCTCCAAGTCCTAAGCGTGAAGCGTCGCAGTACACTTGGAAATCCTTGCGTATATCTGGCAATATCAGCACTGGGCTGTCGTCAACCGTTTCTTCAACTCCTGGAAACTTTCTTCACACTCTTCAGTCCAATTAAACTTTGTCTCCTTCTTCAACAATGTCGTCATTGGCTTAGCAATCTTGGAGAAATTTTCTATGAATCTCCGGTAGTATCCCACGAGTCCAAGAAAACTGCGGATCTCTCCAATTGAAGTGGGTGCCAACCATTCAGTGACTACCTGCACTTTGGCGGGGTCCACTGCTATGCCTTCTCCTGATATAACATGCCCTAAGAATCCAACTTCCTTCAACCAAAACTCGCATTTGCTAAACTTGGCATACAACTGATGTTCTCTGAGCTTTTCCAGTACCAAACGCAAATGCTCTGCGTGTTCCTCCTCATTCTTCGAGTACACCAAAATATCATCAATGAATACCACGACAAACTTATCCAAGAACTCCATGAACACCTTGTTCATCATACTCATCAAATAGGCAGGGGTGTTAGTCAATCCAAATGACATAACCGTATACTCATATAGCCCGTACCTTGTGGTGAAGGCTGTCTTAGGTATATCATTTTCTCGGATCTTCAACTGGTGGTATCCAGATCGTAGATCGATCTTGGAGAATACTTTCACTCCCTGGAGTTGGTCGAACAAATCATTGATCATCGGCAGCGGGTACTTATTCTTAATAGTCACTTCATTCAGTGCACGATAATCAATGACCATTCTTAAAGATCCATCCTTCTTCTCGACCAAAAGCACTGGGGCTCCCCAAGGTGATGAACTCCGGCGAATAAAACCGTTCTCCAATAACTCCTTAATCTGCTTCTTGATCTCCTCCAGATCATTCGCTGGAATCCGATATGGTCTCTTTGATATAGGTCCGGTGCCAGGCAACATCTCAATCAAAATATTCAATATCCCTATCCGGTGGCATGCCTGGTAACTCCTCTGGAAACACATCCGGATAATCCTTTACTACAAGCACTTCCTCCTGAACAACTCCCGTGAGAGAATGTACTTGTGTCCGTATAGGCGAATGCCTAGATACATACTTAATCATTTTTCCCTCTGGGGTGGTAAGCAAAATAGACTTGCTGGCACAATCGATGTTCCCTCCATACATCGATAGCCAATCCATACCTAATATCACATCCAATCCTTGTGACTCCAGAACTATTAGGTATGAGGGGAAAACATGGCGTCCTATGACCAATGGCGTCTGAAAACATCCTTGATGTGCCATATACTCCGCTCCTGGGGAGCTTACTAACATGGGGTCTTAAGGACTTGGGTGGGCAACTTATGTATGTTTACGAATCCCCTTGAAATGTATGAATGCGATGCACCAGTATCGAAAAGAACTACTGCGGTAAATGACTTAACCAAAAACTTACCGATCACCGCATCTGGTTGTTCTTCAACTTCCTCCACGGTCACGTAGTTCACTTGTCCTTTGTTGAACGGGTTGGGCTTCTTCCCGGCGCTTCCATTGCCGTTCCCATTCTTAGCTTCAGGGCACTCATTGGCATAATGTCCATTCTTCCCGCACTTGTAACATGTGACGTGGCTTAAATCCTTCTTGGCGGGTGTGGATGGGGTAGAGCGATTCTGATTATTGTTTGCTCTATTCCCATTCCCATTCTTGGAGCCAATGTGGTTGTGAGAACTTCCTCCAGTGTGGGTGTGGCTTCCATGGTTATGGCTGTATCCTCCCGAATTCGGAGTGAATCGAGGCTTCTGCTGGGCTCCAGAATTATTCCTTCCTTGTCCATACTTCCTCTTCCGACTCTCAATCAGCTGCTGCTTCCCTTCAATCATAAGAGCTTTATCTACCAACTCCTAGTAGTTGTTGAAGGTTGCCACCATCATCTGATACGCTCATCTCATCATTTAGCCCTTCCATAAATCTCTCCTGCTTAGCGGCATCTGTGGCCACATCATCTGGGGCATAACGAGATAGGGTACTAAACTCATCTACATACTGAGCCACATTACGATTTCCTTGGCGCAAGTTACGAAACTACCGCTTCTTCATGGTCATAGCTCCAGTTGAGACATGGGCAGTGCGGAAAGCTTGCTGAAATTGATCCCAAGTGACATTGGCTATAGGGAAAGTGGCTGTGTAATTCTCCCACCATGCTGCGGCTGGTCCAGATAACTGATGTGCGACAAATCACACCTTCTCAACATCCGAGCAATTGGCGGTGGTCAAATTCCTTCTAATCTTGCGCAGTCAGTCATCAGCAACTATTGGTTCAATACTGCTAGCAAACACCGGTGGTTGCAACCTTAAGAAACGTGTCAGGTTGTCCACGGGTGGTGGTGGTGGTGGAGGGTTGTTGTTGTTCTGGTTGTTCTGAGTGTTTTGGACAAGAAGTTGCATCAAAGTGTTCTGCTGCTGGATCAACTGAGTGAGCTCAGGGGGAAACTAAAATTCTGGCTCACGTCTCGGAGGCATCTGATGGTGTAGAGGGAAGAGATTGAATAGAAGTGAGGTCTAAGGGAAAATCACTACCCATATGCACATGAGACAAACACAAACATATCACACCAATCAATTCCAAACAAGGTCTTACAAAGATCTAACTAGCGTTACAAAAGTCCTCTAAGACTACTTGGTTGGGAAAACTGCAAGTCATAGGGTGGTCATCTAGAAATTTTGATCGGCAGAAGATAACATGATGTCTGCTCCAGCTTCATCTTCATAGTCTTCGTCATCACTATCATCGGGGTCTGAATCTGTGTCATCGATGATGATGTAATCTTCAGAACGAATCTCCTTGGGTACTTCTTCCTCTTCTTCTCCCCCCGATGCTGGATCTCCCATGAATACTCCTAGCTTCCATGTCAAATCATCATTCTTCTCCACTAGTATCAACATCTCCTCCTCTTATCCGTCTCGAGTAGACTTGAGTTCTTCTTCTAGCTCCAAATTCCTGTTTAGTGCCTTCTTCAAATCTATCATCCCAGCACACATCTGGTGCTCCTGTCGACGAATGTGCTCGTTTAACTCCTGGATGAATGCTGCAATGGACCTATCCTTTCGGGTGCTGATCATGTCCCAACGCTCATCTCGGCGTCCACAAATCTGGTAGATAGTGTCCTTAAGCTCCTGCTTGTAGACTTCTCCGATCCTTCCCATAGAGATGTGGGATGCCATACTCTTGCCTAGGCTCCAGGTTGGTGCATCAAAATAAAACTCTATTGGCTCAGGGAATGGTGCGAAGGTTCTCCCGGGAATTTGAACTTGAATGCTCCATCGCTCCTCTTCTGGTAAAGTGGCGGTGTAGGTCCCGGTAAAGCTTGGTATTCCTATGTTCAGGTACCTAGTGACTTCTTTCAAGTGTCGTCCAAAAGGTGTGTCTTCATCTGGTTGCGTGAACTTGTTCATTGGGTCCACCATCCTAAAGAAGTAGAAAATGGAGAGGAGTCAGAAATGAGTAGAGAAGAGTGACCTAGGGTTTATCTTAGTGGTCGTGTCCTACAGTCAACATGTGCTCTGATACCATCTTGTAGCGACAACGATCCGAATGGACCGAAGTCTCTGTGTTTCAGTGTCATCCCTGAATCAGTAATGCTGACACACACAGTACTTGAAGGATTTATAACAGAGTGGCAATCACACACTTATTACATTGAGTGCCTCCAAAGAGGACTTATTACAAAAGTCTATGGCTTAATGCCATCTAACAAAATAACAGCGGAAGGCTTGGAAGATAAGTGAGTCCATCAACTCCAACGGCATAGCTGAGTGCATGACAAACGACCTAGAACGTCTTACTCCTCATCTGAAAAGTCTGCAACATAACATGTTGTAGTCCGAAACGGGTCAGCACATGGAATATGCTGGCAAGATAACACCGTAGAATGCAAGTAACAGAATAAAGGCGACACTATATGCATATTTGGCTGGTGGAGGCTCTAAGGTTAAAGTTTTTGCGTAAAGCCAATTTTTCCCTACAACAAAGGAATGAATTTTAGTTTAACTATCATGGTATTTGAAACATCATTGAGAAGGTACCTCCAACTCAATCCCAATTAAAGTAATCATTAACCCAACAAGTTAATTTTAGAGTGATGAGATCAACCAATAATTCAAGTACCAGATACTCATGATTGTCCATAACCGGGGATACGGCTAATCATGATCAGTTTGTACACTCTGCAGAGGTTTGTGCACTTTTCCCACAAGACTCGATCTCCTCCGTTGGATTTCTCGCACTGCATGGTGTTTAGGAAACGGATGACCGAGACACAGTCTTTCAGAAGCATTTACTCTTAACCTCAGGTGGACCGGTACACCTACTTTCCCCTACATCTGCTAGTCCACCATCGAAAGAGCTCACACAACTTACTCATACTATGCCAGAGCCCATAATGGCATTGTGGCTGCACACGGAAGTTTCTATCATGAATAGTTTATGATCCCTTTGAGCCTGGGTGGCATTCCATAGGACAATCACACGGAAACCCCGGGATTTCCTAGGACAACACTTGATTCCCTAGGTGCCCTGCATCCAATCCACCCAGATGTGTATTCAAGTAGCCACCTTAAGTTGAACCATTATAACAACTCACATCTGTCATGGATTTCACTCAAACCCAAACCACGTCTATGAGCATAGCATGATAACCTAAGCATAGCGTAGAAGTAACTCCCCAGGGTTTGAAAATAATGCAGGTAATAGGTTCTACCTCAAACTACTTCCCAGACCCACAAGTTAAGTGATCCTACTCATGCAATGTGTGAGGGTTTGATCTAATGCATAAAAACTGGGAAATAAAAGGGTACGATCAAAGTGTTACTTGCCTTGCTGATGATTCGCAAAACCTAGAAACTCGTAGTAGCACGCTTCACAGTCCGGGTATTCTATCGCAAGCAAACAAATAGCATACATAAGCAATCAAGCAATGTGCACAAACAAAACTCCAAATAAGAAGATCTAACCAGAAAGTTCAACTTAAGAACTCCGGTTTGCAAAGAGAAACAAATCGAAAGAAGCAAGGAAACTCAAACTGCGAAAGAAACGAGATCCATTTACTAGTTTGATCTAGGGTCAAGTTTTAAAGTAGCAAAACTTTGTTCAAGTTGGTTAAACAGAAAGAGGGCGTCGAGACGAAGATCTAGGATTTTGAATCACCTAATTCCGACTATCGAGCGAAAAGAAAAACGAAAAACAAGATCAGGGCAGAAATCGCGATTGAAATAATTACGATAAAAATGCCGAAAAATAAAACCGACGAACAGGCTAACGAATGAACGTTCGCTGTCTGCGGCTAACGGACGAATAATGTTCGTTAAAACGAACGTATGGACGAACGTCCGCTAAATAACTAAACCGAAAAAACCGGCGTCGATGGAACGCCGACGGCTACCTCGGGCAAGGCGGCGGCGAGGTCCGGCAAAGGGCGGCGAGGCGGCCGGTGGCTCCGGCAGCGGGGTCCGGCGGCGGCGGCGGCGACTCCGGCGGGGCGGCGGTGGCGACTGGCGGCGGCGCCGGCTGGAGGCGGCGGGGCGTGGCGGCTAGGGTTTTCGGCGCGGGGTCGGGCGAGGGAGGTGTCACACCCTGCATTTTGTAACATGTCATTTGCATCAGAAGTATGGAAATTTGGACGAGCAAATTTTTTTGGCATCTTTTGGCTTTTATTTGGAATTAAGTTTTTCTCTCTGTGATTTTCAAGTGCTCTTTAAAGTCAACTACTCCCTCTTGTAGATTTCATCTCCTTTCCCCAAAACTTCTGCCCAATGATCATACCAAGTGTATATAGCAGTATAGTATTTTCTTATAAAATTAATTTGGCCAAAAAGTATTTTCAAAAATTAGTTTTCCAAAAACCCCTGAATTGAGGTTTGCACTGCAAGTGCTTGATTTAGGGTGAGAAAATATTTCAAAGAGTATATTTGAAACCTAGTAGATATAGGACTCCCATAAACCACAAAAATATAATTTTAAAAGTTATTTTCCTATTTTATTTAAAGGCTTTTTCTTAAGGCCAGAAATGGTCTTTAATAGGGAAAAATTATTTAACTGTTTCAAAAATATTTGCCAAAATTCAGGGAGACTCATAGGACATATATTGTCCATATATAAGAGTTTCAACACTTGTTCATGTTCAAAATATTGGACAAATCCCTCAGAAACCCTTTCTGGATATTTCAAGCTTTTGAAGTATTTACAAAGGAAATATTCTCTAAAAATTCCAGGGAAATTCTATCATGTCATATATGACATATCTGATGATCTTGCCAAGACACATGCCTTGGGAAGCAAGAAAACATCATCAAAACCCCTCAAAACCATTATGTCCATATTTGAAGTTTGAGCAACTTTACATTGCCAAACTTGTCCAAATGCTCTCAAACTTGGTACACATGCCATAATGGTCTAATAAGGCATCTAGACAAAATGGCACAAGCTTTGGAGAAGGGTAACTTGATCAGAGTACCCCAAAACCATTTCTGTTCAAATTCAAATTTGAACAACTTTACATTACCAACTTTTTACTTGGGGCTTCACACTTTGTGGGCATGATCATAACCCCAAATGATAACACTACACCAAGTGGTGCATCAAGGAGGGATGATTAGCTTTACTCAAACATGGTGAAACCATTTCTGTTGATTTCTAGGGTTCACCAAAGTTACATTGGCAAGTTTCTTCAAATAAGCCCAAACTTGGTGAAACACCCTATTTCCATATGCCATTTAATCCTGTTAAGTATCATGTCTAGTGGAAATCATTTGATTGCTCAAAACCACATCAAACACCTTCTGGTGATTTTCCAAAGTTACCATTTTCACCTCTTACCTTGTTCTCCTTGAGCCCAACTTTTTACCACAGCTTCCCCAGGTTCCCTTGCGCCTCCAGTAACTTCCCCATGGCCAGAGCTCAATAATTGAGGGGTGAAAACCCCATTTTTACTTTGCTGGACAGCCCAATTTCCACTCTCCCTCAACCTCCCTCCTCTTCCATTGGGTAACCAGGGTATCCAAGGCCACAACCCACTTGTTTACTCCTCACCTGCCCCCCAGACAAGGTGGCTGCGCCCAGCAAGCCAAAGACATGCCCTGGCATGCAATAGACGTGCTCCAGAGCGCGCTACAGTGCACACCCGCACTGTAGCCTCCTCCAATCAGCAGCCCCCGACCACCTCGAGCTTCCCCCTCGCGCCAGTCGATGCGGCTCGAAGTCCGCAACGCGCCCCGGCTATGTCCCCCTCCTCCTTCTCCCTCCTGTGGCTGCCCTCGCACGCGCGCCGGCCGCCTGCAAGCCCCAATCTCCGGCCTCACATGCGCGAGCCTCTGGAGCCTTCCCCCGCTCCTTCTCTTCCCCTCTCCGGACGTGAACCACACCCTCAAGCACCCCAGACACGCCCCGACGAGCCCCCGTGGCCTGTAGCGACCACAACGAGCTCGCCGGCGCACACCTCCTCGGTGGACCGCCGCCCGCCTATAAAAAGGCCTCCCTGAGCCCTCTCCTCTCCTCCACTCGCCTCTGAGCTCACTCAAGCGCCCCCTACACCCCCAGTTCTCTCCCAAAAGCTCCCGAGCTCGAGATCGAGCTCGAGCTCCGCCGCGGCGGCTCACCTTCGTCCGCTCGGTACGGGCCGTCCCCACTGTCCTTGAGCCTCGATCTGAAACCGCCGAGCCTCACTGACCATTTCCCCCTCGTTTCCCCTCTCTGCAACTGCCGGAAACAGCCGGAACCACCACCACCCGAAGCTCCTCCGCCGCGTGACCTCGCCGCCGGCGAACCTGGCCACTCCAGCGACCAACTCCACCTCCACCAGATCGGCGACACCACGCTGACTCCGTCCCTGCCCTTAGCTCGCCCTGCCGTACCCCGAATCGCCGCCGGTGAGCTCGCCGGCCCTTTGCCAGAGGGTTAGGGATGACAGGCGGACCCCGCCTGTCAGCCTCTCCTCGCCCTCGCCTCTCTCTCCTCTCACTAACGTCGGGCCCCGCCCGCCAGGTTTGAAACCTGGCACGCGCGCAGGCGCCCGTGCGCTGGGCTGGTTCCCCCTTTGGGCTTGTGCACTCTGGCCATTCTGGCCCAGTTGTACAGCAGCCAATTTTCTTTTTCTTTACTATTAAGTTTTCAAATAATTCCACAGGATTAAATATTTATCCAAATAAATTAATTCCAGTTCCTAAAAACTTGTAAAAATCCAACCTATTTAATGATGTCACTTTCACCCATATTCATGGACCTTTTCCGTTCTGTTCAAATTTAAATCTATATTTGAACACAAAAACCACTGTTCAAAAATTCATGTACCCCATTCTGTAACTCCAAATCTCAAACTAAGAATTTTTGCCATCTTAGTTTTGCCTTTAGTATTTTATAAAAATAAGTTGACATTTTTCTGAGCACTTTGGTTTTTCTGTTTTTATTATGGTCTTATTTTCCCGTTGTTTATTGCGACGATTAGATACCGTATTTGACGAGGTTGCTGAAGAAGAAGGAGGGGAAGGATTTGAAGACCTTGAAGACCAAGCCAATCTAGGCAAGCAGCCCTTTGACCATGATACACTTGTGTTCCTCGGAACCCTTTTATTTCCGAATGCATGATGATAAGAGTGACGGTGGTGAACTAGTTGAAAGCCACCACATGATGCATACCCTACTCATGATCTTTACCACGTGCTTAGATGTAATGATAAATGATTAGTTGTGATGCTTAGTGATGCATATGAGCCGTGAATCCTTCGTGGTTGCATTCTTTTTGAAAACCCCATCGGGTGCCCCTAATGCCCGAGGGTGATGTCGAGTTAGGTCATCACTTGAGGAAGAAGTGGTGTACCAAGAGAGATCTTGTGTGTGGGTGAAATGATGGATTAGATTTATGTGTGATTACCGTCCCAACCAAACATGTGCAACCACTCTACCCTTATGGGACGGGGCATTATTGATTACTTAGGCTGATGCTAGCATGGTGCCCACATCACTAGTGACGGGGGAGACTTGAGGTCACTCCCGGGACGGGGTCGTGCTTGGATAGGCGACCATGACCGTTTTTACAGGGCACCAAACACACCATTGGTCCCTTCGTGTATGCGTGACATTGAAAAAGGGCAAGTCCCATGATCTATTGTTTGTACTCGAGGGCCGTGCACCAACGAGTGGACCCTGTGTTAGTTTCGTCTAGGGAAAGGTAATGACCGGGTGCTTCCCTCGAGTACTTGAGGTACCGCGGGATCGTGGGTGACACGAAAGCTTCCCGGATCTTGTGGGTAAAGTGCGCAACCTCTGCAGAGTGTAAAACTATTCGAATAGCCGTGTCCACAGTCATGGACAGTTGGGAGGTGCTACTTAAACTATGTCCAGAATTTTACAATCTCGGTGAAAGTATGTGTGTGTGTTGAGTCAAGGTGGTGACTTGACTCATTGATAAAGAATTGAACTCTATACATGTTGATATCTGTAACATGTCTTCGAGGTTACCCAAATTCATTGATGCATGTTACATGATGGTAGAATAACTTAGCTAGCTTGCAGCTAGGTGGCTTATTGTTATTTTTGCATTGTTACCTTGAACCAAATCATGGGTTGCTTGCGAGTACATTCAAAGTACTCATTGGATTGCCACTCCTTATTTAATTGGCCAGGCATGGAGGAGCAGAAATTTGAAGAAGAATTCTATGGAGACGAACATGCGAACTAGGACGCTTTCTCAGTCAGAGTGCCTGTAGGGTTAAGGCAGATGGCATGGGTACTACTTATCTACGAAGACTTCCGCTATTCATGTTTATTTGCTATTCAGCCCTTGAGGCTTTATCTATGTAAGACTTGGCCATAATGGTCATAATTTGTGTAAGACGGTATGTATGGATGTAAGACTCTTGTTATTCAGCTTCTGTGTGTTAAGTGAGCATTGTTCTCTAGGATCACTGTACACGTGCATTCGGTGATCTCGACTCTTAAGTCGGGGTCCCCATAGAGCTGGTATCAGAGCCATCCTGACTATTGGAAGCCTTAGTTAGCATGGGCGTTAGTTAGATGAGACCCTTTTCAAAAACCTTCTAAACTTCTCTTCTTTTCTAAACCTTACCAAACCTGAGGTATCATCAGCTTATTAACCTCTCCTATTCAACCTTTGTAGATGGCCGCTGTACCTGAAGAGCACCTGACCACTGGGTTCCCCTTGCTTCTCGAGGATAGCCTCCAGGAGTGCCAGTTCCACCGAGCACCCATCCTCACCTACCATGAGTATTGGGTTAATGACACTAAGGTGGAGTACCATGTGGAAGTGATCGTGAAGGCAAATGATCCTCCCACAAGTTGGTTCTTCGAGGGACCCCAGATGGCAACACTACCCCTCGCTGTCGAGGCTGCTGCACTCAAGGCACTAACCCGTCTTCGCGAGCTTATTCCGGAGATGGCAGCCAAGATGACAACCCGCTTCTTGCCTTACCAGAAGGATGGCGAAGATGAAAGCAGCGCGCAAGCCCCTCTACTGAAGGAAGGACTTCCACTTCAATTCCAGACCTACTTCAGCCTATGTGCCGATAGCTTGGCACAAGATTTGGCCTCGGACTCGATGAAGCTCCGAGAGGAACTTCACAAGACCAAGGCACTTCTTCGTCGAGCACAAGAGAAGACGAATAGGATCAAGAAGGAAGGTGCGCCTCCCGGACAGTCCGCTATCGCGTATCGAGGCGGAAGGCCCTCAGGAGATGTATCTTCCAAGGATGAAGAACCACCCCGGCGACGCCGTATGATGGCAAGGGAATATCGCAAGCTTTTCCCTGCACCACCGACAAAACACCGCCGTATCCAACTCCTCCACTCCCCCACACCCTCAAGTGATAAGGGGCCCAGACAGATGAAGACAAGGAGGAAGACCCAAAAGAGCGAGAATACGCGACCGAGCATTCCGCCGCTTAGGCATTATTCGCAACTCAGATATGCCAGTTCGTGACCTCTATGGTAGGATAGGTCGTGTAACCCCTATGCGAAGTCGAGTCCTTGTATGGTTCATATGAAGCCATCTAGTAGTTGCTTTTGTTGTGTTTTGATGTACGTGGTATCTTCCCTTCGGGAATATGTAAATGACCGCATCACCCATTTGGATTTTAATGAATGTGTTTGGCCCTTTCGGCCCTTGCATGAAATGATTAGTGTCACACCCACCCCCTTACTAGGCACCCATCTTTATTGCTTTCCCTCTTCCAAATCATGAGACCTTTTACTGCTCCAACATGATGCCTGTTGTAACTCATACTGGTACCTCTACCCAGCAGCCTTAAGCCGGAGCATCCGTCCAATCAGAGGCCGGCCAAGATCAAACCCACGACCAAGCTCCACCACCACCTCCTCCGAACATGGACATGGCTCAACTTCTCCAAGCTTTCGGAGAGGAACACCAAGCCAACACCGCAGCCCTTCAGATGATTGCTCAAGATGTCACCAACAACCGCCAGCCGGCGGGGAATGGCAATGGACGTTCCACGTTGGCAGAGTTCAAAAAGCATGCACCGCCAACTTTCATCGAGACTGCTGAACCCCTGGATGCAGACGACTGGGTCCGCACCATTGAGGACTTGCTGGAACTAGTCGGATGTACCAAAGACCGCGAGAAGGTGGCTTATGCTGCCCACTGCCTCGGGGGGACTGCTAGAGCTTGGTGGGATGGATTCAAGGTCATGCATGCTGGGCAAGACATCACTTGGGACAACTTCAAGGCAGAATTCCGCAAGGCCCATATTCCTTCCGAAATCATGGCTATCAAAAAGCGTGAGTTTCGAGCTCTGAAGCAAGGAAGTGGCACTGTCAAGGAGTACATGCAGAAGTTCAGTGTTCTGTCAAGGTATGCTCCTGAAGAAGTCAGCACTGATGCTACAAAAAGGGAGCGCTTCATGGAAGGCCTCAATCAGACTCTGCAGTACTCGCTTGTCGTGTGCGACTGCCCAACCTTCCCTGACCTGGTGAACAAAGCACTCATGCTTGAAGACAAGCGACGTACTCTGGAAGACACTCGCAAGCGCAAGATGGTCAGCAAGGGAAGTTCCACCAACTAGAAGCCTCGCCCGTGGCAGCCAGCCCCGGTCAAGCCATCCTACCAGCAGCCAAGAGCTCCTGCACCTCGCACCAAATATCAGCCTCAGCAGTATGCCAACCCAAGGCCAGCATTCAACCCCAATAACAGTGGTGGCAACAAGATCAATAATCCAGACCAAGTTACTTGCTTTGGATGTGGTCAGTCGGGACACATCTCAAGGGTGTGCCCCAACAAGAAGCCTGATGCCCCGCGCCCCAATGCGCAGAACCCCGGACAAGGCTGCGTGATGCCACCAAGGAACCAAGCTCCTCGCAACCCGCCTAACCATGGGAAGGGGCGTGTGAATCACGTCACTGCTGAAGAAGCCCAGGAAGACCCGGACGTCGTGCTGGGTACGTTCCTTGTCAACTCAGCACCTGCAACTATCTTGTTTGATTCTGGAGCCACACATTCATTTGTCACTCAAAGATTTGCATTAAAAAGTGGCATGACCCCTACACCCCTGAATAACCCCATGGTGGTACAAACCCCCGGAGCAGAGATGAGAGCCAAGATAGGCTGTAAGGGAGTCAGTATTACCATTAACGGGGTAGATTTCCTAGCAGACCTTATCGTCCCGAGATCACAAGGCTTGGATGTGATCCTAGGCATGAATTGGCTCAGCAAGCACCAAGGCTTATTAGACTGTGCCAATCGGACTGTCACTATGACCAATGACCAAGGACTCAAAGTTAAGTTTGCTTCCAACTCCTCTTCCGCTCAGACCGCTCAAGTCAACTGTCTGTCTGAATTTGGACTGTAGCAAGTACCGGTAGTCTGTGAGTATCCCGATGTCTTTCCGGATGAGCTACCGGGAATGCCCCCTGACCGCGACATTGAGTTCATCATCGAGCTCGTGCCCGGGGCAGGACCCATCTATAAGAAGCCTTCTAGAATGGGGATGGAAGAATTAGCCGAGTTGAAGAAGCAACAGGAGGAGCAGCTGAGGAAGGGATTTATCCGCCCAAGTGCCTCCCCTTGGGGATCACCTGTTCTGTTTGTGGCAAAAGGGATGGTACCATCCACTTATGCATTGACTACCGTTCCCTCAATGAGGTTACAATAAAGAACAAGTATCCACTTCCCAAGATTGAAGATCTGTTTGATCAACTCAGCGGAGCCAAGGTGTTCTCCAAGATCGACCTCAGATCTGGGTACTACCAGCTGAAGATCAGACCCCAAGATATTCTGAAGACGGCATTTGTAACCAGATATGGCCTGTACGAGTGGACGGTCATGTCCTTTGGATTAACCAATGCCCCAGCTTACTTCATGTATCTCATGAATAAAGTCTTCATGGAATATTTGGACAAGTTTGTTGTTGTCTTCATCGATGACATTCTTGTCTTCTTGAAGACGGAGGAATAGCACGAGCAACATCTGAGGATGGTCCTAGACAAGCTTCGGGAGCACCAACTATACGCCAAATTCAGCAAGTGTGAGTTTTGGCTGCATAAAGTTGGATTCTTAGGTCATGTCTTGACCGAAGAAGGATTGTCAGTTGATCCCGCAAAGATCGAAGCTGTGACCCAATGGCAATCTCCAACGACCGTCAAGGAAGTCAGAAGCTTCCTCGGACTTGCGGGCTATTACCGCAAATTCGTGGAAGGATTCTCTAGCATTGCCCGACCAATGACTCAGCTCTTGAAGAAGGACAAAAAGTTCGAATGGACGCCAAAATGCGAAGAAAGCTTCCAAGAGCTCAAGAAGAGATTGACCACCGCCCCAGTTCTGGCAACACCTGATATTCACAAGGACTTCGTGATATATTGTGATGCCTCTCGAACCGGATTGGGAAGTGTTCTGATGCAAGAAGGCCGAGTCATAGCTTACCTCTCAAGGCAGCTACGACCTCATGAAGAAAACTACGCTACTCACGATCTTGAGTTAGCAGCAGTGGTTCATGCCTTGAAGACATGGCGACATTACCTCCTAGGGAAACGGTGTGAGATATACATAGACCACAAAAGTCTGAAGTACATTTTCACCCAGAAGGAATTGAACATGAGGCAACGCAGATGGTTGGAACTAATCAAATATTATGACCTCAGTGTTCAATATCACCCCGGGAAGGCTAACATGGTAGCCGATGCCTTAAGCAGAAAGGCTTGCTCCCTGAATGCCATAACTCAAAAAAGGCAGCCAGCCCTATTTGAAGAGCTGGAACATTTCAATTTGGAATTGGTCACCCCTAGATTTCTAGACCATCTGGAAGTCAAACCAACCCTGATAGACAAAGTCAAGAAGGCACAAGGTGGGCACGCAAGCATTGAAGGCATCAACAAGAAGATGAAGCTAGGCAAGGCCCCATGATTCTTCGAGGACGAGCACGGGATTGTTTGGTACAAAGGCCGCATCTGCGTACCAAACAAGATGGAGCTGAAGAACCTGATCCTGCAAGAAGCCCACGACACTTTGTATTCCATCCACCCCGGAGGAACCAAGATGTATCAAGACTTGAAGGAAAGATTCTGGAGGCACGGGATGAAAAGAGAGATTGCAACCTATGTTGCAAAGTGTGATGTGTGCCAAAGGGTCAAGGCTGAATATCAGCGACCCGCTAGATTTCTCCAACCACTCAAGGTTCCTGAGTGGAAGTGGGATAAAGTCGGAATGGACTTCATCACTGGATTACCAAGGTCGAATAAAGGACATGACTCCATCTGGGTCATAGTCGACCATTTGACCAAGGTAGCCCATTTCATTCCTGTCAAGACTACTTATGATGGCAACCAGCTGGCAGCTCTCTACATCGACAGAATCGTAAGCCTTCATGGTGTTCCCAAGGAGATTGTGTCAGATCGAGGAACCTAGTTTACGTCAAGGTTCTGGAAGAAGTTCCAAGAAGCCTTGGGAACCAAGTTGTCTTTCAGCACGGCTTTCCACCCGCAGACCGGAGGTCAGACAGAGCGAGTAAATCAAATTCTCGAAGACATGCTCCGAGCCTGTGTCTTGGCATATGGAGCCAAGTGGGAAGATTGCCTCCCTTTTGCCGAGTTCTCCTATAACAACAGTTATCAGTCGAGCCTTCAAATGGCACCATTTGTGGTGCTGTACGGACGCAAGTGTCGCACACCCCTCAACCGGTCAGAGACCGGAGAAGGACTAGTCTTTGGACCAGATATTCTCCACGAAGCAGAAGAGCAAGTCCAACTAGTCAGAGAACGTTTAAAGGCAGCCAAGTCAAGGCAGAAGAGCTATGCTGACACTCATCACCGAGATATGAGTTTTCGTGTCGGAGACCACGTGTACCTGCGAGTAACTCCTCTGAAGGGAACCAATCATTTCCACGTTAAGGGGAAGCTCGCACCAAGGTTCATTGGACCCTTTGAGATCACTTTACGATGAGGAGAAGTGGCTTACCAGTTGGAACTACCACCTGAGCTATCCAATGTGCACAACGTATTCCACGTGTCACAACTCCGGAAGTGTCTCCAAGTTCTGAACAAGCCTGATCTCTACAAGGATGTTGATCACCAAGCCATTGATCTTCAGCCTGATTTGACCTACCGCGAGAAGCCCATTCGCATTCTGGATGAAGCAGAACGACAGACGCGAAGCCGCACCATCAAGTACTTCAAGGTCCAGTGGAGCAACCACACGGCAGTAGAAGCAACCTGGGAACGTGAAGACTATCTTAGATCCGAGTATCCCGATCTCTTTTAAGACCTAGTTTAGGAATCTCGGGGACGAGATTCTTGTAAGGGGGGTAGGTCTGTCACACCCTGCATTTTGTAACATGTCATTTGCATCAGAAGCATGAAAATTTGGACCAGCAATTTTTTTTGGCATCTTTTGGCTTTTATTTGGAATTAAGGTTTTCTCTGTGTGATTTTCAAGTGCTCTTTAAAGTCAACTACTCCCTCTTGTAGATTTCATCTCCTTTCCCCAAAACTTCTGCCCAATGATCATACCAAGTGTATATAGCAGTATAGTATTTTCTTATAAAATTAATTTGGCCAAAAAGTATTTTCAAAAATTAGTTTTCCAAAAACCCCTGAATTGAGGTTTGCACTTCAAGTGCTTGATTTAGGGTGAGAAAATATTTTAAAGAGTATATTTGAAACCTAGTAGATATAGGACTCCCATAAACCACAAAAATATAATTTTAAAAGTTATTTTCCTATTTTATTTAAAGGCTTTTTCTTAAGGCCAGAAATGGTCTTTAATAGGGAAAAATTATTTAACAGTTTCAAAAATATTTGCCAAAATTCAGGGAGACTCATAGGACATATATTGTCCATATACAAGAGTTTCAACACTTGGCCATGTTCAAAATATTGGACAAATCCCTCAGAAACCCTCTCTGGATATTTCAAGCTTTTGAAATATTTACAAAGGAAATATTCTCTAAAAATTCCATGCCTTGGGAAGCAATAAAACATCATCAAAACCCCTCAAAACCATTCTGTCCATATTTGAAGTTTGAGCAACTTTACATTGCCAAACTTGTCCAAATGCTCTCAAACTTGGTATACATGCTATAATGGTCTAATAAGGCATCTAGACCAAATGGCACAAGCTTTGGAGAAGGGTAACTTGATCAGAGTACCCCAAAACCATTTCTGTTCAAATTCAAATTTGAACAACTTTACATTACCAACTTTTTACTTGGGGCTTCACACTTTGTGGGCATGATCATAACCCCAAATGATAACACTACACCAAGTGGTGCATCAAGGAGGGATGATTAGCTTGACTCAAACATGGTGAAACCATTTTTGTTGATTTCTAGGGTTCACCAAAGTTACATTGGCAAGTTTCTTCAAATAAGCCCAAACTTGGTGAAACACCCTATTTCCATATGCCATTTAATCCTGTTAAGTATCATGTCTAGTGGAAATCATTTGATTGCTCAAAACCACATCAAACACCTTCTGGTGATTTTCCAAAGTTACCATTTCACCTCTTCCCTTGTTCTCCTTGAGCCCAACTTTTTACCACAGCTTCCCCAGGTTCCCTTGTGCCTCCAGTAACTTTCCAATGGCCAGAGCTCAATAATTGAGGGGTGAAAACCCCATTTTTACCCTGCTGGACAACCCAATTTCCACTCTCCCTCAACCTCCCTCCTCTTCCATTGGGTAACCAGGGCATCCAAGGCCACAACCCACTTGTTTACTCCTCACCTGATCCCCCAGACAAGGTGGCCGTGCCCAGCAAGCCAAAGACATGCCCTGGCATGCAATAGGCGTGCTCCAGAGTGCGCTACAGTGCACACCTGCACTGTAGCCTCCTCCAATCAGCAGCCCCCGACCACCTCGAGCTTCCCCCTCGCGCCAGTCGATGCGCCTCGACGTCCGCAACGCGCCCCGGCTCTGTCCCCCTCCTCCTTCTCCCTCCCGTGGCTGCCCTCGCACGCGCGCCGGCCGCCCGCAAGCCCCAATCTCCGGCCTCACACGCGCGAGCCTCTAGAGCCTTCCCCCGCTCCTTCTCTTCCCCTCTCCGGACGTGAACCACACCCACAAGCACCCCAGACACGCCCCGACGAGCCCCCGTGGCCTGTAGCGACCACAACGAGCTCGCCGGCGCACACCTCCTCGGTGGACCGCCGCCCGCCTATAAAAAGGCCTCCCCGAGCCCTCTCCTCTCCACCACTCGCCTCTGAGCTCACTCAAGCGCCCCCCCTACACACCCAGTTCTCTCCCAAAAGCTCCCGAGCTCGAGATCGAGCTCCGCCGCGGCAGCTCGCCGTCGTCCGCTCGGTACGGGCCGTCCCCGCTATCCCCGAGCCTCGATCTGAAACCGCCGAGCCTCACTAACCATTTCCCCCTCGTTTCCCCTCTCTGCAGCTGCCGGAAACGGCCGGAACCACCACCACCCGAAGCTCCTCCGCCGCGTGACCTCGCCACCGGCGAACCAGGCCACTCCGGCGACCAACTCCACCTCCACCAGATTGGCGACACCATGCTGACTCCGTCCCTGCCCTTAGCTCGCCCTGCCGTGCCCTGAATCGCCGCCAGTGAGCTCGGCGGCACTCTGCCGGAGGCTTAGGGATGACAGGTGGACCCCGCCTGTCAGCCTCTCCTCGCCCTCGCCTCTCTCTCCTCTCACTGACGCCGGGCCCCGCCCGTCAGGTTTGAAACCTGGTGCGCGCGCAGGCGCCCGTGCGCTGGGCTGGTTCCCCGTTGGGCCTGTGCACTGTGGCCGTTCTGGCCCAGTTGCACAGCAGCCCTTTTTCTTTTTCTTTTCTGTTAAGTTTTCAAATAATTCCACAGGATTAAATATTTATCCAAATAAATTAATTCCAGTTCCTAAAAACTTGTAAAAATCCAACCTATTTAATGATGTCACTTTCACCTATATCCATGGACCTTTTCTGTTCTGTTCAAATTTAAATCTATATTTGAACACTAAAACCTCTGTTCAAAAATTCATGTACCCCATTTTGTCACTCCAAATCTCAAACTAAGAATTTTGGCCATCTTAGTTTTCCCTCTAGTATTTTATAAAAATAAGTTGACATTTTTCTGAGCACTTTGGTTTTTCTGTTTTTATTATGGTCTTATTTTCCCGTTGTTTATTGCGACGATTTGATACCGTATTTGACGAGGTTGCTGAAGAAGAAGGAGGGGAAGGATTTGAAGACCTTGAAGACCAAGCCAATCCAGGCAAGCAACCCTTTGACCATGAAACACTTGTGTTCCTCGGAACCCTTTTATTTCCGAATGCATGATGATAAGAGTGACGGTGGTGAACTAGTTGAAAGCCACCACATGATGCATACCCTACTCATGATCTTTACCATATGCTTAGATGCAATGATAAATTATTAGTTGTGATGCTTAGTGATGCATATGAGCCATGAATCCTTCGTGGTTGCATTCTTTTCGAAAACCCCAATGGGTGCCCCTAATGCCCGAGGGTGATGTTGAGTTAGGTCATCACTTGAGGAAGAAGTGGTGTGCCAAGAAAGATCTTGTGTGTGGGTGAAATGATGGATTAGATTTATGTGTGATTACCGTCCCAACCAAACATGTGCAACCACTCTACCCCTTATGGGACGGGGCATTAATGATTACTTAGGCTGATACTAGCATGGTGCCCACATCACTAGTGACGGGGGAGACTTCAGGTCACTCCCGGGACAGGGTCGTGCTTGGATAGGCGACCATGACTGTTTTTACAGGGCACCGGACACACCATTGGTCCCTTCGTGTACGCGTGACATTGAAAACGGGCAAGTCCCATGATCTATTGTTTGTACTCGAGGGCCGTGCACCAACGAGTGGACCCTATGTTAGTGTCGTCTAGGGAAAGGTAATGACCGGGTGCTGCCCCCGAGTACTTGAGGTACCGCGGGATTGTGGGTGACACGAAAGCTTCCCGGATCTTGTGGGTAAAGTGCGCAACCTCTGCAGAGTGTAAAACTATTCGAATAGCCATGTCCACAGTCATGGACAGTTGGGAGGTGCTACTTAAACTATGTCCAGAATTTTATAATCTCGGTGAAAGTATGTGTGTGTGTTGAGTCAAGGTGGTGACTTGACTCGTTGATAAAGAATTGAACTCTATACATGTTCATATCTGTAACCTGTCTTCGAGGTTACCCAAATTCATTGATGCATGTTACATGATGGTAGAATAACTTAGCTATCTTCCAGCTAGGTGGCTTATTGTTATTTTTGCATTGTTACCTTGAACCAAATCATGGGTTGCTTGCGAGTACATTCAAAGTACTCATTGGCTTGCCACTGGCTATTTAATTGGCCAGGCATGGAGGAGCAGGAATTTGAAGAAGAATTCTATGGAGACGAACATGCGAACTAGGACGCTTTCCCAGTCAGAATGCCTGTAGGGTTAAGGCAGATGGTATGGGTTCTACTTATCTACGAAGACTTCCGCGATTCGAGTTCATTTGCCATTCAACGCTTGAAGCTTTATCTATGTAAGACTTGGCCATAATGGTCATAATTTGTGTAAGACGGTATGTATGGATGTAAGACTCTTGTTATTCAGCTTCTGTGTGTTCAGTGAGCATTGATCTCTGGGATCACTATACACGTGCATTCGGTGATCTCGACTCTTAAGTCGGGGTCCCCACACGAGGTGGGCTGGCTGGGGCTCGGGCGGGCCTTATAAGAGGCCGGCTAGGCGGAGTCCTAGTCGGTTACGGCCCGTAGGTCGGTTCCTCTTTTTTTAAACACGAGTCCTGATGTACGAAAACTAACAAAAGGAATACTAAACGGGCTCCAAAATTTCCGAAATAAATTTTCACCGTCCTCTAATAATATTTAGGACAAGGTGAACATTTCCCAGACCTAAATGCAATTTTGAAAACGTGTATTTTTCCTATGCAAATAAAATCACAAATAAATCCAAATAAAACAAAAATGATTTTAATATTTGTCCTCCAATATTTCTGTTATTTTGGAGAAGCTTTATTATCTCCGCTCATATATTTTATTTAGAAATATTTTTAGGAGAGAAAAATAATTAAAACCAACACTATCCTCGTACCAGTATTCGAGTAAATTCAAATACAAAACGGTAGAATTCCCAACTCTCTCCATAGGTCCTTGAGTTGCTTAGAATTTTGGAGGATCGCCACGCAAAAAAATGCAAAGAAATATGCAATGCAGTATGATCTATGTATAACATTCCAAATTGAAAATTTGGGATGTTACAGTAACCTTCTGTTCCCGTGAGATCCCATCCGGTGGCCTGTTCCGAATCTCCGCCGGAGGGTGGACCTACCATGGAGTGCTTCTACATCATCATCATTGCCTCACCATGAGTTGTGAGTAGTTTACCATAGGCCTTCCGGTCCATAGCTAGTATCTAGATGGATTCTTCTCTCTCTTTGGATCTCAATACAAAGTTCTCCTCGGTCTTCGTGGAGATATATTCGATGTAATCTCTTTTTGCGGTGTGTTTGTCGAGATCCGATGAATTGTGGGTAGAAATATTTGGTTCTTCTCTGAACTCTTTATGTATAATTATAATATCCTTGCAAGTCTCTTCGAATTATTGGTTTGGTTTGGCCTACTAGATCTATAGTTCTTGCAATGGGAGAAGTGCTTGGCTTTGGGTTCAATCTTGCGGTGTCCTTTCCCAGTGACAGTAGGGGCAACAAGGCATGTATTGTATTGTTGCCATCAAGAATAAAAAGATGGGGTTTATATCATATTGCTTGAGTTTATCCCTCTACATCATGTCATCTTGCTTAAGGCGTTACTCTGTTCTTATGAACTCAATACACTAGATGCATGCTGGATAGCGGTTGATGTGTGGAGTAATAGTAGTAGATGCAGAATCGTTTTGGTCTACTTGTCTCGGACATGATGCCTATATATAATGATCATGCCTAGATAGTCTCATAATTATTCGCTTTTCTATCAATTGCTCGACAGTAATTTGTTTACCCGCCGTAGAATATCACTATCATGAGAGAAGCTACTAGAGAACACTATGGCCCCCGGGTCTATTCTCAACATATCAATCTACACCTACTTTACTTTTCCACTTTTAGTTTTTGTTCTTATAATACAAAATACCAAAAATATCAAACTATCATCTCTATCAGATCTCACTTTCGTAGGTGACCGTAAAGGGATTGACAACCCCTTACCGTGTTGGCTGCGAAGTTCTTATTTGTTTGTGCAGGTGCGAGGGACTCGCGCATGGTCTCCTACTGGATTGATACCTTGGTTCTCAAAAACTGAGAGAAATACTTACGCTACTGTGCTGCATCTCCCTTTCCTCTTCGAGGGAATACAATGCAAGCTCGAGAAGTAGCACTTGCATTTACCCATGATTCACCATTCTACTCCTACTATGTGTATTTGCATGCTTGGTGGAGATACTTGTAGCTATTGTCATCATTTCTTTGTGCCCCATGCTATTGATGATATTTTGATAATATCTTGCTTTAATGCTTGTCATTTTTCATCTGCATCATGTATGTCCATTATTTGCACACATGACATGCTTGCCATGATTACCTCTAGTATGTTGCATCTTCGCTCAACTAGCTTGCTTGACTTGATCACTATGATTGCTTGCTATGTTGCATCACCCATGTTCCACTCTTACTTGCTTTCTTGGGTTGATGATATATATGTTTATGCATCTCACATGAAATATCTTGATCATTGTCCCTTTTCTCCAATAGTTGCATCTCTCATATTCAATTATAGTGAGTGCAACCGTGTTATGCTTGTTGATCTCAGAGACTTTAACACCCTTCTTGTGATGCATACTTGCTTGATTGCGCCTATTGCACTTGGTTGTTCTCGCATCTTATGCCTAAATACCACGCCCCACACCATTGTACTTTCTTATGATAAGAATGATGCAAGCACTTGTTCGGTATTTTCCCGCACGAATGCTAGGTTTTGCATTACAGCTAACCTCATTTGTTTTTCCGAGTGTTTGACATGTTCTTTCATTTTGAAGGATTCACAAGGCGGCACCATCACGAGGCGTCTTGGGCATGTGAAGGCATACACGTTGCGCGACACAACACCTTCGAGAACATACATAAGGTGAATTCCTTCTTTGTTGACCATCCTCACATATGCATATGGATGGGCCATACTTTCATTGTTGTTTCCTTTTTGTTGTCTACATGATACATCTACGGGATGGAGGACCGACATTGAAGATGGATCCTATGGATACACCACCGGTCTACAGCTCTTGCCATGATATTGAGCAATGTTACAACACAACTCATGACAAATTTGCACCTTATCCATGGAATGACTTGCATTATGATTGCCTTGTTGCATCGTGTATTCCCATGTCATCCATGATATATGAGGTTGTGCACTTTCTTAGCAAGTCTGTTGTGATATACCTTGATGGCATATTCATACATCATGATCACGTTGCCAAACATCAATTGCATGATAACATACAAACATTGAGCATCACTTGCCATGTTCATGCTCTTGACAAACCGTCCCATTATGACATTATTTTGCACAATGGTAGAATTTTTAGCTTTGTGCACCATGCCAATTACCCTACCTTTGTGTGCATAACAAATGAATTTTCTCACATGAATGCTTTACATGTCATTGTACATCTTTTAGATAAGCATGTTCTGCCTTGCCACGCCCAAACTTGTCACACGGACTCATTCTTATATGATAGAAACTCGTGCGCTAATCATTGTATTTCTGAGTGTCATTTGTGTCTGCTCTTCTTGCATGTATACCACTCTGGCGACACCTTGGACTACTTGGATTATGCCAAGTCTTCAACTCGGTCCAACTACAAGTCCGTCCACGACAACCGTTTCCATGGTGAGAGCTTTTCGATTCGAGGTCGGATCTTTCCCAAGGGGGGGGGGAGATGATGCGGAGCATCCCACGATCATCCCCATGTTCACTTCAACGAGACCTCAAGTACACACCATTGGACACAAGGTTTACTCGCTTCTCTCCAAACCTTCACTTTCCACATGTGAGACATGGCTACTACCTCAAACATATGTGCTATGCATAACCAGGAACCAAGAGGGAGGCCATGGATCACGTAGGAGCATTGGGCAAGACAACGAGGACACCAAGCACAAGGACCAAGCGGAGAAGCTGCCAGAAGTCTATAGCCACCGGACGACCGGTCAAGACTAGACGTCCAACGCCTGGGAGATCCACCAGCTAGATCGACCCTAGCCGAGGCAACCTACAGCGCCCGAACGACCGCCAGACACCGAACGTCCGACACTCTTCAGCGCCCGGACGACCGGCCCCCACCGGACATCCGACAGGTCCATCACAGAAGCAAAACGTCGGAAGTCCGACGAATTCCCGATGTCCGGACGACCGCGAGCCACCGGATGACCAGAACTCACCGGACGTCTGGTACCTATCTGCGCACAGTGCGTTTGGCCCGAGGCCCATGTATCTCCCACTTACCCCTTCGTAGACCTAGACTATATATACTCCTTCCCCTCCTCCTAGTTAGGGTTAGCTTTGTGATAGCTCATTTGAGACCTAGAGCATTGCACATCCATAGTGGTTCTACTCGACGAGAGAGACAGCGGCCTCTACGGAGAAGATCCACACTGTATTCAAGACCCCTAACGGGAAGATACCTTGCGGATTCAAGACCTCCTCTCCCCCCTCGGTTCCCCTCCTGGATCTGGACGCCCGCGACGCTCCGTCCCTGTTGCCGTCGCCGCACTCATTTCCTTCGTCGTCACACGCCTCCTCGACATCCTCCTCGCCGGCTCCATCGAGCCTCGACACCCTCGTGCATCTACACCGGACGTGATCTCACCGTCGACGCGCTCGTCTCCCCCTCCCCTCTCTATTGCATGTAGGCCGCCGTCCCCACCGTCCCCGTCATCCTGCTCGTCCCCGGCCACGACCGCGGACCACGACCGCCGTGGCCCCGTGCACGCGCTGCAGCGTAGCCCCTCCCCTGCTTGCCCTGCTGCTGCTCTTTGCCGTGCAGCCGCACGCCGGCCCGCGCCCGCACTTTGGCCGCCTACCGCTACTATTCTGCTAGCTGTTGTCGCTGCATGCTGCTGCTGTTAATACTGCTGCCACTGCGTACTACTACTTGCTCCTGTCGCCCGCATAGCCCCCTGCTAGGTCGCGCTCGCCCCGCACTGGCGCCTTGCTCGCGCATGGCCTTGCCTCCGCCCCCGCTGCTACTTGCCGCTGCTCTGCGGCGTGCTGCCGCTACCCCACATGCGGCCCACCTTTGCTCGTCGTGGCGTGGCACGCCTGCTGCTCACGCCGCTCCGCCCCGCAGCCGCCGCGCCACCGCTCGCCCCGCTCCCCTCCCCGACGAGCCGCCTGTCGCTCAGACCCTGCCGCACCTAGCGTCGGCTCCCGCCATGTGCGCCCGCACTACCGCGCCGTCGTCGCCTTGCGCCGGGCTAGGGACACGCCGACCCCTCCTGCTGCTGCCGCCGGCCACCTCCCCATCGGCCCGCCGCCCAGTTCGGGCCGGCGCCCGTGCGACCTCTGGCCGCCGGCGCCCGGGTCCGGCTCCCCACCTGGCTATCGCTTGGGCGGGCTATGCCCGCTCCCCACGGGCTCCGCCCCGTTATCCCACGCCCGATAGGCCACTAGGGCCTATGGCAGGTGGGGCCCGCCTCCTTAAAAAATATAATAAGATTTTTTTAAAAATATAAAAGAAAAGTAATTAATAAATTTAGTTAACTAACTAATTACTTAATTATTCTAATTAATTTAGGCTAACTAGGTAATTAAACTAATGTCTCTGTGACAGCGGGCCCTGCTTAGCAGATTTGACCAGTCAACGTGAATTCTGTTGACTGTTGACTGGGTCAACTAGGACCCCCTGGCCCACCTGTCATCCTCTTTGTGCACTTCTGTGTACACAGAGCTGGGTACCCGTAGCATTTTACTTTTAATTTTTAATTAATACTAATTTCATAAGATTGTTAAAACTTTGAAAAATCTTAGAAATAATCCGTAACTCAGATTTAAAAGTTTTATATATGAAAGTTGCTCAGAACGACGAAACGAATCCGAATGTGCGGTCCGTTTGTCTGTCACACATCCGTAGCATAGCAAACAAGGAAAAAAGCCCCCTCCGGTTCGCTTGTCCGAAAATACCTAACTCCGGGAAAACATTCCTGGATGTTATCCCCCTTCGTCGGTATCGTGTAGCACTGCATTAGAACACCCCTAGCACCGCTTATTTTCATGTCATGCATCTGTGTGCTATGTATTTATTGTTGCTCCCCCTGCTCTCTCCGATAGACCCTGAAACCACTGCTGATGCCCCCGTGATCGACTACGTCAACGATGACCCTCCTTCTGTTTCAGCAGTGCTTCCAGGCAAGCCTCCCTTTTGATCATCATGATATCGCCCATTCTATTCTCTCTCATGCTTGCATTAGATTAGGCTACTGTTATTTATTGATCCTATTCGGATGCATAGCCTGCTTTTGTACCTGCTATTGTTACCTACATGCTTATGGTAAACTGCTTAGTATAGGTTGGATAGTGATCCATCAGTGACCCCCACCTTGTTCTTGTTGCCCCTGCCTCATCATCGACAAATCGAGCAAATGTGATTGACGACCAGAGCTCGACACCTCACATCACTTCACCCCCCTTAGTTGTACGACTCTTCATAGTTACTATGGAGTGCCGAGGGCGATACCTCGTAACGCACTCCTGATGATAACTCTGTAGTGAAGCTATTCAGTCATGGTCATCAAGGGTGATTCCTCCTTCACCACTCCCGATGCAACTTTGTCGTGCAGCCCTTCAAGTGTGAAGCTCGAGGGTGATTCCTCCTACGTTCACCTTGATGATTACATCGAGTGGAATCCACCAAGGGTGATTCATCGGGGTTTCCCCCTTGATGATTGGACACACGGTTACATTGACTTTACTTGAGACCTTTGTGAAAGGCGGGTGGGCCCGGTGAACACCTGGGGGAGTACTTACAGTGGCGGCTGGCTGTATAGCAGTATCACCCAGGAGGGGTTATAGCTCCAGACTTGTCCCGCCGGCCGTCACTTCTGTCAATAAATGCACTAACAGATTTGGGTATTTGATTTGAATTGACCTTCGGCCTTTACGCACGCGAGAATAGATATGGGCCTCGGCATCATGGTATCAGCCAAAGCTTTGTCAGACGTCCATTTCAGCATTGCGGCACGGCTGGGCCGGCACCTTCCGGTAGTGTTGGAGCCTAGATCCGCCCTGCTCGCAACGACCCGGAGTGCAACGGGCGATGGCCCATGACCCCGGAGTGCTTAGGATGTAGACCAGCGGGGACCTATCTACTAAGCCTAGGTAGGGCTGTGACGTGTTGATCTTCCGAGGCCGGGCATTGACCCAGAAAAGTGTGTCCGGCCAGAGATGATCGAGCGCGAGGGTAACGTGGTGCGCCCCTGCAGGAAAGATAACTATTCAAATAGACGTGTCCATGGTAACAGACGTTCAGTCTTATATCCAGATCTATTACAACTAGAAATGAATACTTGGGATATGTGATGGATATGTTGGCTGCGAGATTACTTTCTCGTAGGGAGTCGAGGAAGGATCTCTAGGCCGTTAATGCTACAACATGCTTGTTAATTATAATATGTTATTCTATATTCCCTTCTACTGCTGCAAGATGGTGGTTTCTAGAAGATGCTTGAAGATGCTAGTGTTTGATTGGCTATGCTTTTCCCCTCCTCTTCTCGCACTCTGTAGTTCAGTCCACATTTACAGCTTATTCCTTTGATACTGATCTGATGCTTGTGAGTACTTTGGATGAGTACTCACGGTTGCTTTGCTCCCCCTTTCCCCCTTCTTCTTCTTTCTGGTTGTTGCAACCAGATGGCGGATCCCAGGAGCCAGATGCCACCATAGTCGACTACTACTACTACCCTGACGTACCCTACTACTACGTGGAGACTGCCAACGACCAGGAGTAGTTCGGAGGTCCCAGGCAGGAGGCCTTGCCACTTCGATCATTGATGAATGTGCTAGCCTTATTAAGGCAAAACTTGTTTAACTTATGTTTGTACTCAGATATTGTTGCTTCCGCTGACTTTGTTGCTTTCGAGCTTATGTATTTGAGCCCTCGAGGCCACTGGCTTGTAATATGAAGCTTGTATTATTTTAATTTGTGTCTAGAGTTGTGTTGTGATATCTTCCCGTGAGTCCTTGATCTTGGTCGTACACATTTGCGTGCATGATTAGTGTACGGACAAATCAGGGGCGTCACAAGTTGGTATCGGTGCCGACTGCCTATAGGAACCCCCTTTCCAACTCCTTGGCCGAAGTTGAGTCTAGCTTTTGAAAAACTGAATTACTAACATGGCTGTGTGGCTTACGGGCCCACGTCACCATTGGGTGGTATTAGGATCATTTACTCCTCGATCTTTACTTCAGGACTCTGAACTCTCTTCTATTCGGGTTAAACGAATTTACAAACTCTAACATTAGGATCCCATGAACACATTCACCCCAAAGTTGGATAAACCATAATTATTCCTTACAATAGTATTTTGATAGTCCCGACACTGTCATTTGACTCCTTTGAAACATCTTTGTTTTTCAGATGGAACCCACGAGGCAGGTTGTGCGCCACACGCTGGCCATTGGCGCCTCAGGATCACCTGCTGTGCTAGCCAAGATGATGACCTATCGCGGTTATCGGTGGCACCCTGACTACACCGTGTACGTGCAGTTCCAGGACTTTAACCATGAGTAGTACCGTGCCATTGTCCACCTCTACTCTGGTGAAGAGGACTCATCTACTGTGTTGCACACCGCTCATGGTTTTGGGGCGACCATCGATATGGCAGTGCACGATGCTGCTTACGCTGCTCTGACACGTCTTTGTGGAGAGTATCAGGAGTTGGACACTTCCCCTTTCAGGCACATTGCTATCGCCTCCGACGATGGTGAGGAGGGGGTACTACACTGCTGCCTACACCACTGTCACCCAGGATACCTTCCACCATCAGAACCTTATTTAGCATGCTGATGGACTGGATCGAGCTAACCGAGCTCTTCGCCACGAGTTGTACACCACCCGTTGACACCCTTACCATGCCTTGACTCTAATGCCCCCTGGTGTTGGTTGGCCAGAGGTGGGAGGCTACACTCCCGCGCTTGGTCCTCTTTTGCCACCTGGACGTCGGGTTCTACACCAGAGTATCCACGCCCCCCCAGGTTCCTGGCGTGGAGAACTTCCCGTCACAACGCTACCAACTGACAGGCTACACTTACCTCCACAGTTCCTTCTGGGACTGATGTAGTCTTACTTATTAGAATTAGATGCATTCTTCGCGAGCCTGCGTGCCGCCTATCATGTCCTTAGTCTATGAGCTGAACTCTATGTACCGAACTTTATGCATGTCCCCTTTTGTAAGATATGCCGACTACTATGTAGTATCTAACGTGCTCCTTTCTTTATGCGTGTTTCATTCATGAATGATTCTTGTCTTTGCAAATTTCTCAATGTTGAACTACCCCTGTTATATATTAGCAGGATGGTTAGACCCGCTGGTCGTGGTCCTGGTGGCAATGCCCCGCCACCACTTGAGTACATGGATGGTATGAACCAACGGTTTGAGTTGAACCTCCAGTTCATGGAAGGAATGATGGCTCAGTTTCCTCGCCCCAACTTGAACCAGTAGCCAGCCACTGTGACACTAAACGACTTTGCACGTCTCAACCCATGCATCTACCGCAGCTCAACTCAACCTCTTGATGGTGATGACTGGCTCCGTGCTATCACTTTCGAGCTAGAGTCTGCCGATGTACCCCCTGCCAACTTTGTCACCTTCGCGGCCTATTACCTGAAAGGTCCCGCTGCTCAATGGTGGAACAACCACAGGCGTTCACTACCTGCTGGAACAGTCATCACTTATCAGCGGGATTTCCTTGACTTGTCCCGCTATGCTGAAGAAGACATTGCCACTAATGCACGTAGGCAGGAAAAGTTCCGTGATGGAATTCAAGACGATATCAAGCTCGCACTCCTTGCACATGACTTTGCTGACTTCGCCACCTTGGTGAAGAAGGCAATTCATGTCGAAACTGGTCTACAGGAACACCAGGGATCTCTCAGGCATAACCGTGACACTGGGTCATCTTCGGGCCCTTCATTACAGAAGCGTAGGATCTGGATCCCCAACAGCATGTACATAACCACTTGTTTAAAACATCTACATAACCACTTGTGGACATGTTAGTTTTGTTTCCTTTTGCTTGTGTTCCACATGTGTTGTGACCTTGCTTTCTTGCCATGATGCTTGTGCACTCTTCTTGTCCCTAGGAGTTGCATCATATCTTATCCATGTCCATGTGCATCATATCCATGCATCATGTGGTTGAGCATTGCATAATGATTGATCATTGTTCAGGTGTTTGCAATGTTGTGTTGGTTAGAGTCCGGAGAAGATCGGAGTTCGAGGTTCCTTTCGAGGCTGAGTTTGAGGAGCAAGGTTACGATCCCTCCGTGGAATCAACAGGCAAGATGACCGTTCCCAGATATCACTTCTATATTTGGCTATGCTAGATGTCTCGTTCTTTAGATATTGCCTTGATGCCTATTCTTGTTTGTCAGCCCCCTATTGTTGCCATGAAACACTCTAACCACCTTCCTAGCAAACCGTTGTTTGGCTAAGTACGCATCGCTCAGCCCCTCTTATAGCGTTGTTAGTTGCAGGTGAAGTTTTTGAAGATTGCTCCACGATGAAGTTGTTATTGGGATAGCACAATATATTACCTGTTAATCTAATGCACCTATATATTGGTAATGGGTGGAAGGCTAAGCCTTTCTGCTTGGTGAATTGTTCCACTCATGCCACCCTAGGATCCGATAAACCGGTGTTATGTTCCTTGATTTTGCGTTCCTAACACGGTTGGGGTTTATGGGCCCCCCTTGATAATTCGCTCTGTTTAAAGCTTTTCCAGCAAGGCCCAACATTGGTTTTACATTTGCCTAAACAACTAAAACTTGCAAAGGGCGTTTGTCGGATTCAGGGCTCCGCAAAACCCGATAAGTTCGAACACAGGGGCGTGAACGAAGATCTCTCCCACTCACGTCTACCTAGCGCCTCGCTCTCATCTCGGTGGACGGATTCAAGCAAACAACACATAGAACACACAAGAGTTTATCCAGGTTCGGGCCACTGCGTGGTGTAAGACCCTACTTCCTGCTTTGGTGGATTAGCCTCGGGCGAGCTGGGATACGAGCTAGTACAATGGTTCCTGGGCTCAGGAGGTGAGCTCAGGAGGGTCAGAAGGCTAGTGTTCTTGCTCCTTGCGTGATGGCAGAGTGTATCTGTTGATCCCCTCACAGTGGGAATCCTAGCTACTTATATAGGCGGCCAGGGTCGTCTTCCCCTGAAATGTTTAGGTGGGAAGGGATCCCACAACGGCCATTTTTGAGCGGGAACACAAGGACGTTCTTATCCTGACAAAAGCGGACTTCGCCTGCAAAAGGATCAGGCGGTGACACAGTGGTGGGCTCGACGGTGACATCCTCCTTGTCGTCCTTGTGGTCTTCGGTCTTGTTGCACCAAAGGGGAAACCTTTGCCCCGCTCCTCGGGAACTTGCGGCTGCGCTGTCCCCCTTGCACCAAAATGGTAACTGTGCCGCTGGCGCGCGCTGGCACCCGTTGGCGCGATGCGTCACTACTAACATCACTGCCTCCTCCTGAGGCAGGCTTGGCCTTGGATTCTCCGCCCCTCCGGAGCGCCTTGCTGAGGCCGCTCCAAAGGAGGTCCTGACATCGTCCCCTCGCGAGGCTTGGCCCCCTCGCGAGGGTCTTGGACAGCTGGTCGATCAGCTGGGCCGCACCAGGCCGCTTGTAGGAGCGTGTCGCGGCCCGCAGACAGGCAAGTCTGGGTACCCTGGTTCCCAGGACGCCGAAAGTAGCCCCCAGGCCCAAGGCGCGAGGAGAGTTGGCTGCGGGGCGAAGCCTTAGCCGAGGACGAAGCGCCGCGAGCCCCAAAAAGGCTGCGGGCCAGGCCGGCGTGTGACGGTTGGATGGGACGTGGGCGACTCCACTTCCCACGCAGTCTTGGCAATCGTGCGACTTGACAACTCCTTGGCGCGGGCGATGGGGCCATTATGGCTGCACGAGTGTGGCCTCCGGTTGATCTTCTTGGCCTATAAACGGGTGGTGAGGCACCATGCCTCTCACTTGACTGTCGCAGGCCGATCCCCACTGCTTCCATTGCTCCTAGGGCTTCCATGGCGCCGATTCGCAGGTTCTCGGCCGCGGAGAAGGGGAAGAGCCCGATGGTAGAGCCTGAGCAGCTCCCCCCGAAGAAGAGGCACCATAGTTCTCCGAGTGCGTCCCTGAGACCGTCGGACGCCCGTACATGGTGCATGCGTGCACCGCCAGGATTTCCGCTTCCCTTGTGTGCTGTAGTGGCATGCATATGGAGCGGGGGCGGCGACAGGGGTGGCGCCATCAGTCGCCCGGAGAGATGGGCGCCTCCTCGCACCCTGCTGCTGTCCCATTCTGAGGATGATGCCCGCGAGTTCATCGTGTGGGCGGGGGCCCCTCCGCAATCATGGATCCTTCTTCCTCCGTTCCTGAGGGAGGTGCTCCCGGCTCGCGGCCGGGTGACGATGGAGCTGAGGCAGGAGGGGTGTCGCCTTCCTCCTTCGCATGCCGACGTGGAAGTGATTTCTTCTGGTCAGGTCTTCATGACGTGGGGCTAGGGTGTGGTGCGCCACGCCTGCGCCCCCGCCGGGAGGCACATTCTTCATTTCGCGCTGGATATGACGGATGCGATGACCTTCAAAGTCTTCGGGGCACACGGCCTCCGACTGTCGTGTGGTGCAGGGAATGGGCTCGCCGGCAACCATTCCCCATGCCGTCAGGGCAGCGAGGCGCTCGCCATTGGCTACGTCTCCGACTCTCTTGGTAGAAGCTACGCTACCCCTGAGACGGCCTCGAGCTCAGACGAGAGCTATGAGCCGCCAAGTCACCGCCCCTATCGCCCGAGGGAAATGGTGTCCTCCCGGCGTTGTCGTTGTTGAAGGAGTTCAAGCCGCGTTTCTCGAGAGCGTCTGTGTCCCGAGGGAAACAGTGTCCTCCCGGCCTCGTCGTTTGCTTAGGTGCTCTGCGTCGGCAGGGCCCAACCCCGCACATACCTCGACCGCCATTGAGCCCTCCGAATGACCGGGGTTACCGTAGTAACTAGACTCGCCATTGAGCCCTCCGGATGACCAGGGTTACCGTAGTAACTAGACTCAAGGGATGAGGGGCTATGTCGCTAGTGAGGCCCTTGGGTCGCGATGCCCAACGGTCCCCCTTGATGTTCAAGTGATCCCGTTTTCGTTCTACGTCGGCAGGGCCCAACCCCGCGCATACCTCGATCGCCATTGAACCCTCCAGATGACCGGGGTTATCGTCATAACTAGACTCAAGGGATGAGGGGCTACGTGGCCAGTTAGGCCCCTGGGTCACGATGCCCAGGGGTCCCCTTTGACGTACGAATGGCTCTCATGAAGGAGAACGAGCACCATACCTTGCCCACGAGCCTTCGCCTGGGATGGGGGCATGAGAAGGCCAGGTGTCTGGGCACCTGGTAGGGTGGCGTGTGCCAGGCGTGACCTGAGCATAGCCCCCGTGCCTAGCCCCCCTCGCGACACCCATTCAAGGAGAAGCTGTGAGCGTCGTGAGCTAAAAAGCTCCCTGAGGTTAGTGCGACCACTAGGGGCCACCCTCAGTTGTTTATAACTAGAGTGGAGCATAGAGCTACCACACTTGCGCGGAGTGTGGGCATAACCGCGCCTCGGTCGTAGCGGCTAGCGCGGAGCTTGGTGCTTCCACTGGTTCGTGGGCATAACTGCTCCTCGGTTGGATCTGCCAGCGCGGAGCTTGGTACTTCCACTGGACCGTGGAAGGGAGCCTCCCACCGGGAGAGACTCCGGGGCGTGTACAACCCCGTCCTGACACGTGGCTTGCACGGTAGGACAACCAAGGTGTATATGGGCCCTCCTCAGGATGAGCTGAACGACTCTGAGGAAGTTCTCGTGATCTTACGCATCACTCACGAGACCCTACCTTGAGGCGGGTTGCGCCTCAGTCTTCTTCTACAAAATGTGAAAAGAGCGGCGTTGTGTCGACCTGCGCCGAGTGCACCTCTAGAGGGTATCGCATGAGAAGGCCGCAGCACCAGCGACCACAGGAGGTGACGTCATGGGAATGGCTTGCGGGACAGAGCTCAGCCACGGGATTTATCGAAGCTGCAGGGACGGACCCGAGCACAGACGTCGTGCCCACTCTTCTCATGCAACGATCCAAAAGAAAAACAACCGGCGCGCGGTTCCCACGTGAGCGAGGCACCTGCCACGGGCCCCTACTTACCCATCCACGATTAGCCCATGCGAGAACAATGCACCAAGGACCATGGGAGGTGACGTCGCGGGAATGGCTCGCAAGACAAAGCTCAGCCCTTGGATTTATCGACGCTGCAGGGACGGACCTGAGTACAGACATCGTGCCAGTCCTTCATCATGGGGCAGTCGCGAGTGGGCTCACAAGGGCTCATGACGTTAGTGGTGGTGAGAACGCCAAGCATGTAGATAATGCGAATGGAAAGAAACATCTAGCCTTGACCATGCAAAAAGGGAGATAACCACGGGGGAACAGCCCCCAGCGGTCCGAGGATGATGGAGCCCGAGGGGCGCCCTCGTTTGGATACCTGAAGTGTCACCTGATACTTGTCGAAGGAGAGTTGGGGTAGCTGAAGACGTGAGCTGTGCGGGTCACTCCCGAGGATCGTCGGGCTCCTGAGGCCCAGGGGCTCTGGAGGCTCTCAGCGGTCGCGCGGGTACGACTCTCGCTCTGTCCGGACCGGCTGCCACTGAGCCTCCCGAGCCCCCAGGGCATGCTGCGCGAGATGTTGGAACGTGGCAGCTGCGTTGTGGAAGCTGAAGAGTGTGCGGACGTAGCTGCAGGGGAGGGCCCTCCTCCGGACGACCCCCGTCGGCCAGAAGAGCTCCTGACAGGCGGCTCGGTTGAGACCCGCGATGTCGACGCAAACGCGGAAGCGGTCGCTCGGGCTGCGAGCGGGTGAACTTGGGGTTGTGTGATTACGCCCACTGCAGATGAGTCTTGTGTACTGAAGTTCATCGATAACTTGGTCATTGAAGTCCTGAGTCCCCAGCGCTGAACGGCTCACGCTGGGCTCACAAAAACGCGCGTCAAGACACGCTTGCAGGTGGTGCTCGAACACCTCCCTCGAGACGCCGGTCAGCCCAGAGACACTCCAGAGGAGAGCCCCCGAGCCCGTCACGAGAGGGGCGTCGAGCGCGCCTCCCTATGCGAGGGTGGAGGGCGCCTTGTCAGCATGCAAGTCCTGAGGCTAGGCCGTCGGGAGCCCCTGCGTCCTGAGGTCCGTCGACGGGTAGGTTCTTCTTCTTCTTTGGGGCGGTCTACAGGGCGAGAACGGCTCCATCCTCATCGGAGCATTCGACCGCCGCGGTCTAGTAGGCAAGCTCCAGGGAACGCACTGCTTCCTTCTCGTCGGAGGTGATCGTGATGACTCCGCTGCTCCCGGGCATCTTGAGGACGTTGTAGCCGTGATGGGTCGCCGCCATGAACTTGGCGAGGGCAGGATACCCTAGGATGGCGTTGTACGGGAGGTAGATGTTGGCGACGTCAAAGTCGATGAGCTCTGTGTGGTAGTTGTCGCGGTCGCCAAAGGTGACGGAGAGGCGGACCTGCCCCATCGGGAGAGTGGAGCCATCCGTGACCCCGTAGAAGGGCTTGGTCGAGTGGAGCCGATCGTAGGGAACCTGGAGCATCTCAAAGGTCTGGACGGAGAGGACGTTGAGCCCTGCTCCGTCGTCGATGAGGGTCTTGGTCACGAGAACGTTGCTGATGGTTGGGGTGCAGAGCATCGGGAGGGCGCCTGGGGTCGTAGTGCACTTGAGCTGGTCCTTGGGGTCGAAGGCGATGACTTGCTTTGTCCACCTGAGGTTGCGCGCGGCGTCAGGCCTGGGAAGCACCGCGTTCACCTCACGGGCAAACTGCTTGGGAAGATGCGGTTGGAAGCTGGGGCATGGGCTCCTCCCAAGATGCATGCAACTGCACGCGGCTCCTAGAAGCCCCCTGCCCCGTATCCCTGGCGGTTGTCGTCGTTCCTCCTTGGCGGTGGTGGCAGCGGAGGCAGGCCTCCATTGCCCTGAGGGCGACCCTCATGAGGCTAGTCGCGCCAGGGGGCGTCACAAGGCTGCTCCTGCCAGTGGTCTTCACGAGGCTGCTCACTCCACCCTTGGAGCGAGTTCCTGCTATCCCAACATCCTCCTCCTCGGCCTCCTCCACGGCCATAGCCACGGTTGTCACGCTCAGGGCGCTGCCCGACGCGCCTGCCGCGCATCGCCCTGAGCTCCTGGCAGTCATTGGTGTTGTGGCTGTGGACGTTGTGGAAGACGCAGTATGGTCGATTGTCTCTTGGGAGGTCATCGTAGCCGCAGCCACGCTTCACTTATAGCTCCGCAGCCAGCACGGCGGGCCCCTTGCTCTTTGATTCTGTCACACCCTGCATTTTGTAACATGTCATTTGCATCATTGAAGCATGAAAATTTGGACCAGCAAATTTTTTTTTGGCATCATTTGGCTTTATTTGGAATTGAGTTTTTCTTCCCGTGTTTTTCATGTGCTCATTAAAGTCAACTATTACCTCTTGAGGAATTCATCTTCACACCCAAAACTTCTGCCCAATGATCATACCAAGTATATATAGCAGTATAGTATTTTCTTATAAAATTAATTTGGCCAAAAAATATTTTCAAAATTTAGTATTCCAAAAACCACTGAATTGAGGTTTGCACTGCAAGTGCTTGATTTAGGGTGAGAAAATTATTTCAAAAAGTATATTTGAGACCTAGTAGTCATAGGACTCCCAGAAACCACAAAAGTATAATTTTAAAAGTTATTTTCCTATTTTATTTAAAAGCTTTTTCTTAAGGCCAGAAATGGTCTTTAATAGGGGAAAATTACTTAATTATTTCAAAAATATTTGCCAAAATTAAGGGAGACTCATAGGACATATATTGTCCATATATAAGAGTTTCAACACTTGGTCATGTTCAAAATAATGGGCTAATCCCTCAAAACCCTGTCTGGATATTTCAAGCTTTTGAAATATTTACAAAGGAAATATTCTCTAAAAATTCCAGGGAAATTCTATCATGTCATATATGACATATTTGATGATCTTGCCAAGCCCCATGCCTTGGGAAGCAAGATAACATCCTCAAAACCCTTCAAAACCATTCTGTCCATATTTGAAGTTTGAGCAACTTTACATTGCCAAACTTATCCAAATGCCCTCAAAATTGGTGCACATGCTAGAAAGGTCTAATAAAGCATCTAGACCAAATGGCACAAGCTTTGGAATAGGGTAACTTGATCAGAATACCCCAAAACCATTTCTATTCAAATTCAAATTTGAACAACTTTACATTACCAACTTTTTACCTGGAGCTTCAAACTTTGTGGGCATGATCATAACCTCAAATGATGACACTACACCAAGTGGTGCATCAAGGGGAGATGATTAGCTTGACTTAAACATGGTGAAACCATTTCTGTTGTTTTCTAGGGTTCACCAAAGTTACTTTGGCAAGTTTCTTCAAACAAGCCCAAATTTGGTGAAACACCCTATTTCCATATGACTTTCAATCCTGTTACGTGTCATGGCTAGTGAAGATCATTTGCTTGCCCTAAACATGATCAAACACCTTCTGCCATTTTACCAAAACCATCATCTTTACCTCTTTTAGTATTTACTTTTGCCTCAACTTTCTACCACAGCCTCACCTAGTTACATTCTACCTCCAGTAACTTCCCCAGGTCCACAGCTCAATGACTGAGGGGTGAAAACCCCAATTCACCTTGCTGGACAACCCATTTCTACCCATCTACCAGCCTCCCTCCTCTCTCACTGAGCACCCAGAGAATCCAAGGCCACAGCTAGATAGTTTACTTCGTGCTGGACCCCCTAGACACGGCGGACACGCCCAGTGAGCCAACGGCATGCCGTGGCATGCAGAAGTCGCGCTCCAGAGCGCGCTACAGTGCGCACCCGCACTGTAGCCTCGCCCAATCCCTCGCCTCCGACCACCTCGTGCTCCCCCTCGCGCCAACCGATGCACCTCGGCGTCCGCAACTCTCCCCGGCGCTGTCCCCCTCCTCCTTCTCCCTCCAGTGGCCGCCCTCGCACGCGCGCCGGCCGCCCGCAAGCTCCAACCTCTGGCCTCACACGCGCGGGCTCTCTGGATGCTTCCCCGCTCCTCCTCTTCCCTCTCCTAGGCGTAGACCTCATCCACGAATGTCCCCAACTCGACCACAAGTGCCTGCACGGCCTTTGGCCTCGCCCGTAACATCGCCGGTGCACGGGTCCACGGTGGACCAGGGCCTGGCTATATAAGCATGCCCCGAGCCTCTCCAACAGCACCCATCTCCTCCCCATACCCCTAGAAGCACACCAGCACCACCCACTTGCCCTCGAAGAGCCTCTGTGCACGGGATCGACCGGAGCTCCGCCGCGTCGGGCGACCGGTGATCTCACGGTACAACCTCCCTCCGCCCCAACTCTTGCTCGATCTAGAGCCACCGGACCTCACTGACCCGTTCCCCTCCTTCTCCCACTCCTATTGCAGCCCGGAGCGAGCCAGCGAGGATCCTCCCGACGCTCCGCCGTCGTTCCACCTTGCCGCCGACGAACCAGGACCCTCCGGCGACCCGCACCACCACCACTAGAATGGCGACACACTGCTGAGCCCATTCCTACCCTCAGTTTGCCCCGCCGTGCACCGTATCGCTGTCGGTGAGCTCGCCGTCTCTCTGTCCGCAAGGTTGAAGATGACAGGCGGGCCCCGCCTGTCATCCTCACCTCTCTCTCTCTCTCCCCTCTCTGCCGCTGACCGTCGGGCCCCACCCGTCAGGTTTAAAAAACCCTGGCGCACGCGCTGGTGCCCGTGCGGTGGGCTATTCGCCCTGGGCCGTGCACTGTGGCCGTTCTGGCCCAGTGGCACAGAGCCTTTTTCTTTTATTCTTTTATGTGGAATTTCAAATAATTTCACATAATTAAATATTTGTCCAAATGAATTATTTCCAGTTCCTAAAAACTTGTAAAAATCGAACCTATTTATTGGTGTCACTTTCACACATATCCATGAACCTTTTCTGTTTTGTTCAAATTTAAATCCATATTTGAACATTAAAACTTCTGTTCAAATATTCATGGACCCCATTCTGCAACTCCAAAACTCCAACTAAGAATTTTTGCCATCTTAGTTTTCCCTCTAGTATTTAACAAAAATAAGTAGACATTTTTCTGAGCACTTTGATTTTTCTGTTTTTATTGTGGTCTTATTTTCCCGTTGTTATTTTGCGACGTTTAGATACAGTATTTGACGAGGTTGCTGAAGAAGAAGGTGGGGAATGATTTGAAGACTTTGAAGACCAAGCCAATCCAGGCAAGCAGCCCTTTGACCATGATACACTTGTGTTCTTCGGAACCCGTTTGTTTCCAAATGCATGATGATAAGAATGACGGTGGTGACATAGTTAAGAACCACCACATGATACATGCTTTACTCATAATCTTGCTATGTGCTAGATGCATTGCAAATGACTAGTAGTGATGCTTAGAGATGTATGTGTGCCATGATACCTTCGTGGTTGCATTCTTTTTAAGACCCCATCGGGTGCCACTTATGCCCAGGGGAAAAAGATGAGATGGGTAACCACTTGTTGACGAAGTGGTGTACCAAGACAAGTGTGGGGACCCCGACTTAGAAGTCGAGATCACCGAATGCACGTGTACAGTGGTCCCAGAGATCAATGCTCACTGAACACACAGAAGCTGAAATAACAAGAGTCTTACATCCATACAAATAGTCTTACACGAATTAAGGCCATTATGGCCAAGTCTTACATAGATAGAGCCTCACGGGCTGAATAGGAAATAACTCAAATAGCGGAAGTCTTCGATAAACGGGTAGAACCCATGCCATCTGCCTTAACCCTACAGGCATTCTGACCGGGATAGCGTCCTAGTTCGCATGTTCGTCTCCAAAGAATTCTTCCTCATAATCCTGTTCTTCCATGCCTGGCCAATTAAATAACCAGTGGCAAGCCAATGAGTACTTTGAATGTACTCGCAAGCAACCCATGATGTGGTTCAAAGTAACAGTGCATTTGAATAATAATGATCAATCTAGCAAGGCTAGAACAAATATTCTACCATCAAGTTAATGCATCAATAATCTCGCGTAACCTCGAAGACAGGTTACCGATATCAACATGATTATGATTCAACTCATCGAGTCAAGTCACCACCTTGACTCACATACACACGCATGGTTTCACAAACATTGGACGTAGCCCAAGAGCGGTTACCCAACTGTCCATGACCGTGGACACGGCTATTCGAATAGTTTGACACTCTGCAGAGGTTGTACACTTTACCCACAAGATCCGGAGAACTTTCGTGTCATCCACGACCCGCGGTACCTCAAGTACCCGGGGTAAGCACCCGGTCATTATCTTTCCTTAGACGACACTAACATAGAGTCCACTCGTTGGTACACGGCCCTCGGGTACAAACAATAGATCACGGGACTCGCCCTAATTACAATGTCACGCATACCCGAAGGGACCAACGGTGTGTCCGGTGCCCTGTGAAAACAGTCATGGTCGTCTATCCAAGCACGACCCCATCCCGGGAAAGACCTCAAGTCTTCCCGTCACTAGTAATGCGGGCACCATGCTAGTATCGACCTAAGTAATCAATAAAGCCCCGTCCCATAAGGGGTAGTGTGGTTGCACATGTATGGTTGGAATAACGGTCGCAACTTAAACCAATCCGTTTGAAAAACACACACACTTGCCTTGGTACACCACTTCGTCATCAAGTGGTCACCCAACTCATCATCATCATCTCCCTCGGGCATGAATGGCACCCGACGGGGTTTTATGCAAAGACTTCAACCACGAAGGTTCATGTCACACATGCATCACTAATCATAACCACTAACCATACGCAAGTCATCTAGCACTTAGCAAGATCAAGATCATGGCATGCATCATATGGTGGAATCACCTAGGTCATTATGTAACCCTAACATCATGCATCGGAAACAAACGGGTTCCGAAGAACAAGTGTATCATGGTCAAAGGGCTGCTTGCCTGGATTGGCTTGGTCTTCAAAGTCTTCAAATCTTTCTCCTTCTTCTTCCACAGCAACTTCGTCAAATACGGGATCTATACGTCGCATAATAACCATGGGAAAATAAGAATACAAACAATACAGAAAAATCAAAGTGCTCAGAAAAATGTCAACTCATTTTTGTAAAATACTAGAGGAATTTCTAAGGTGGGGAAAAATCTTAGTTGGAGTTTTGGAGTTACAGAATAGAATCTATTGATTTTTGAACAGGAGTATTACTGCCCAAATTTGAATTTAAATTTGAACAGTACAGCAAAGTTTCATGGATTTGAGTGAAAGTGGTACCATTAAATAGGTTGGAATATTACAAGATTTTAGGAGTAGGAATTATTTAATTTGGATAATTATTCTTTTCTGTAGAAATGTTTAAAACATTTACAGAAAAGAAAAAGAAAAAAGTGACCTGTGCACTGGGCCGGAGGAGGCCACAGTGCACGGCCCAGGCGGTCCAGCCCAGCCGCACGGGAGCCTGCGCGTGCACGTCAGGTTTTTAAACCTGACGGGCGGGGCCCGTGGGTCAGTGACACAGAGGAGGGGGAGAGAGGTGTGGGGATGACAGGCGGGGCCCGCCTGTCATCTCCAACCTTGCGGCCACGGCGACGGCGAGCTCACCGGCGAGTTTTCCGGCCACGGCGACGGCAACGAATGGCAGGGATGGAATCAGCGTCGTGTCGCGGATGCAGGGGTGGTGGTGCGGCACGTCGGGGAGGTCCGGTTCGCCGGCGACGAGGTGGGACGGCAGAAGCTCGTCGGGAGGTGGTGGCTGAGGTTGTTTCCGACTGCAAGCGGAGGGGGAAACAAGGGGGAAAGGATCAGTGAGGCGAGGGGGTTCCGAATCAGGTGGAAGGAGGGGCAGGGAAGGCCCGTACCACGAGATCACCGGCGACCCCGACGCGGCGGCGCTCAGGTCGATCCCGAGTACCGGGACCTCTTGGGGTCGAACTGAAGATGCTGGGGGGCTCAGTGGAGTGGAGTGAGGCTTGTGGTGCTGCTGGAGAGGCTCGGGAGGGGCTTATATAGCCGCGCCCACGATCCACCGTGGACCCGTGCGCCGGCGAGGTTGCAGGCGAGGCTAGGAGGGGTTCTGGAGCCTGGGATCACGCCGGGGAGGACCGTGGACTTGCTCCACGTCCAGCTGAGGGGAAAAGAGGAGCGGGGAAATGTCTGGAATGCGCGCGCGTGTGAAGCAGCAGAGTGGCCGTCGCGGACGGCCAGCGCGCGTGCGACGTCGGCCACTGGAGGGCGCAGGAGGAGGGGGGACAGCGCCGGGGAGGTTGCGGACGTCGAGAGGCCTCGACTGGCGCGAGGGGGAGGCCCGAGGCTGTCGGGGTCAGCGATTGGCCGGAGCCACAGTGGTTGTCTGCACTGTTGCATGCTCCAGAGCGCGCGTTTGGCTGGCATCGCCGCGCTCTCGCCGTCCTGGTCAAAACTAGCGTGTCCAGCAGCGTCTAGAAGGTCAGGGAGGAAGTAAAGAATTGGCCTGAGGCCTTGGATGCCCTGGAGATGCTGAGAGAGAGGGAGGATGCTGGTGAATTGGTGAAAACCTGCTGTCCAGCAAGGTAAAACAGGGTTCTTACCCCTCAATCATGGAGCTGGGGTGCTGGGGGAGTTACTGGAGGTAGCTAGTAACTCAATGATCATGTGATAAAAAGTACAGGCCATGAAGAAGAGTCAAAGTGATCAAGTTGGAGGTTTTAGTAAAAAGTCAGAAGGTGTTTGATCAGTGTTTGGTCAAGTAAATGACCTCCACTTGACATGGCACTTAACAGGGTTGAAAGACATGAGAAAATAGGGTGCTTCACCAAGTTTGGGCCCATTTGAAGAAACTAGCCAATGTAACTTTGGTGAACCCTAGAAATCAACAGAAATAGTTTCATCTTGATTGAGTTAAGCTAATCATCTCCCCTTGATGCACCACTTGGTGTAGCATCATCATTTGGGGTATTGATCATGCCCACAAAGTTTGAAGCCCCAGATAAAAAGTTGGTAATGTATAGTTGTTCAAATTTGAATTTGAACAGAAAGGGTTTTGGGATGGTCTGATCAAGTTGCTCTATTCCAAATCTTGTGCCATTTGGTCTAGATACCTTATTAGGTCATTCTAGCATGTGCACCAAGTTTGAGAGCATTTGGAAAAGTTTGGCAATGTAAAGTTGCTCAAACTTCAAATATGGACAGAATGGTTATGAAGGGGTTTGAGGATGTTTTCTTGCTTCCCAAGGCATGGGACTTGGCAAGATCAACAAATATGTCATATATGACATGATAAAATTTCCCTGGAATTTTTGGAGAAAATTTCCTATGTAAATATTTCAAAAGCTTGAAATATCCAGAAAGGGTTTTAGAGGGTTTAGCCCATTATTATGAACATGACCAAGTGTTGAAACTCTTATATATGGACAATATATGTCCTCTGAGTCTCTCTGAATTTTGGCAAATATTTTTGAAATAGTTAAATAATTTTCCCCTATTAAAGACCATTTCTGGCCTTAAGAAAAAGCTTTTAAATAAAATAGGAAAATAACTTTTAAAATTATACCTTTGTGGTTTCTGGGAGTCCTATGACTACTAGGTCTCAAATAAACCTTTTGAAATAATTTTCTCACCCTAAATCAAGTACTTGCAGTGCAAATCTCAATTTAGGGGTTTTTGGAAAACTAAATTTATAAAATACTTTTTGGACAAATTAATTTTGTAGGAAAATACTATACTGTTATATAACACTTGGCATGATCATTGGGCAGAAGTTTTGGGTATGGAGATGAAATCTACAAGAGGTCATAGTTGACTTTAATGAGCACATGAAATAGCACATGAAGAAAACTCAATTCCAAATAAAAGCCAAATGATGCTAAAAAATTTTGCTGGTCCAAATTTTCATGCTTCAAAGATACAAATAACATGTTACAAAATGCAGGGTGTGACAGACCTACCCCCCTTACAAGAATCTCGTCCCCGAGATTCCTAAACTAGGGCTTAAAAGAGGTCGAGAAACTCGGATCTAAGATAGTCTTATCGTTCCCAGGTTGCTTCTGCTTCGGTGTGGTTACTCCACTGGACCTTGAAATACTTGATGGTACGGCTCCGCGTACGTCGTTCTGCTACGTCCAGAATACGAATGGGCTTCTCGCGGTAGGTCAAATCATGCTGCAGATCAATGGCTTGGTGATCCATATCCTTGTAGAGATTGGGCTTGTCCGGAACTTGGAGACATTTCCGGAGTTGTGACACATGGAATACATTGTGCACATCGGATAGCTCAGGTGGTAGTTCCAACTGATAAGCCACTTCTCCTCGTCGGTCGGTGATCTTGAAAGGGCCAATGAACCTTGGCGTGAGCTTCCCCTTGACGTGGAAACGCTTGGTTCCCTTCAGAGGAGTTACCCGCAGGTACACATGATCTCCGACACGGAAACTCATGTCTCGGCGTCGAGTGTCAGCATAACTCTTCTGCCTTGACTTGGCTGCCTTTAATCGCTCTTTGACTAGTTGGACTTGCTCTTCTGCTGCGCGAAGAATATCCGGTCCAAAGACTAGTCCTTCTCCAATCTCCGACCAATTGAGGGGTGTGCGGCATCTGCGTCCGTACAACACCTCAAATGGTGCCATCTGAAGGCTTGACTGGTAACTGTTGTTATAGGAGAACTCGGCAAAAGGGAGACAGTCTTCCCACTTGGCTCCATATGCCAGGACACAGGCTCGGAGCATGTCTTCGAGAATCTGATTGACTCGCTCATTCTGACCTCCGGTCTATGGGTTGAAAGCTGTGCTGAAAGACAACTTGGTTCCCAAGGCTTCTTGGAATCTTCCCCAGAACCTTGAAGTGAAATGGGTGCCTCGATCTGACACAATCTCCTTGGGAACACCATGAAGACTTACGATTCGGTTGATATAGAGAGTTGCCAGCTGGTTGCCTGAGTAGGTAGTTTTGACAGGAATGAAATGGGCCACCTTGGTCAAATGATCGACTATGACCCAGATAGAGTCATGTCCTCTATTCGACCTTGGTAATCCAGTGATGAAGTCCATTCCGACTATATCCCACTTCCACTCAGGAACCTTGAGTGGTTGAAGCAATCCAGCAGGTCGCTGATATTCAGCCTTGACCCTTTGGCACACATCACACCTTGCAACATAGGTTGCAATCTCTCTCTTCATACCGTGCCACCAGAATCGTGCCTTCAAGTCTTGGTACATCTTGGTTCCTCCGGGGTGGATGGAATACGGAGTGTCGTGGACTTCTTGCAGAATCAGCGTCTTCAGCTCGGTGTTGTTTGGTACGCAGAGGCGACCTTTGTACCAAACAATCCCATGCTCGTCTTCGGAGAATCCTGGGGCCTTGCCCAGCTTCATCTTCTTCTTGACACCTTCAATGCTTGCGTGTCCATCTTGTGCCTTCTTGACGTCGTCCATCAGGGTCGGTCTGACTTCCAAATGATCCAGAAATCCAGGGGTGACCAATTCCAAATTGAATTGTTCGATCTCCTTAAACAAGGCTGGCTGCCTTTCTTGAATAATGGCATTCAAAGAGCAAGCCTTCCTGCTTAAGGCATCGGCCACCACGTTAGCCTTCCCAGGGTGATATTGAACACTGAGGTCATAATCTTTGATGAGTTCCAACCATCTCCGTTGCCTCATGTTCAATTCCTTTTGGGTGAAAATGTACTTCAGACTTTTGTGGTCTGTGTAAATCTCACACCGTTTCCCTAGGAGGTAATGCCGCCATGTCTTCAAGGCATGAACTACTGCCGCTAGCTCAAGATCGTGAGTAGCGTAGTTCTCCTCATGGGGTCGTAGCTGCCTGGAGAGGTATGCTATGACGCGGCCTTCTTGCATCAGAACGCTTCCCAATCCGGTTTGAGAGGCATCACAATATATCACGAACTCCTTGTGAATATCAGGTGTTGCCAGAATTGGGGCGGTGGTCAATCTCTTCTTGAGCTCTTGGAAGCTCTCTTCGCATTTTGGCGTCCACTCGAACTTCTTGTCCTTTTTGAGGAGCTGAGTCATTGGTCGTGCAATGCTAGAGAATCCTTCCACGAACTTGCGGTAATAGCCCGCTAGTCCGAGGAAGCTTCTGACTTCCTTGACGGTCGTTGGAGATTGCCATTGGGTCACAGCTTCGATTTTTGCAGGATCAACAGATAATCCTTCCTCGGTCAAGACATGACCTAAGAATCCAACTTTATGCAGCCAGAACTCACACTTGCTGAATTTGGCATACAGTTAGTGCTCACGAAGCTTGTCTAGGACCATCCTCAGATGCTGTTCGTGCTCATCCTCCGACTTCGAGAACACAAGAATGTCATCAATGAAGACAACAACAAACTTGTCCAAATATTCCATGAAGACTTTATTCATGAGGTACATGAAGTAAGCTGGGGCATTGGTCAACCCAAAAGACATGACCGTGCACTCGTACATGCCATATCTGGTTACGAATGCCGTCTTCGGAATATCTTGGGGTCTGATCTTTAGCTGGTAGTACCCAGATCTGAGGTCGATCTTGGAGAATACCTTGGCTCCGCTGAGTTGATCAAACAGATCTTTGATCTTGGGAAGTGGATACTTGTTCTTGATTGTAACTTCATTCAGGGAACGATAGTCAATGCATAAGCGGATGGTACAGTCCCTCTTTGCCACAAACAGAACAGGAGATCCCCAAGGGGAGGCACTTGGGCGGATAAATCCCTTCCTTAGCTGCTCTTCCAGCTGCTTCTTCAACTCGGCTAATTCTTCCGTCCCCATTCTATAAGGCTTCTTATAGATGGGTCCTGCTCCGGGCACGAGCTCGATGATGAACTCAATGTCACGGTCAGGGGGCATTCCCGGTAGTTCATCCGGAAAGACATCAGGATACTCACATACCACCGGTACTTGATCTAGCCCAACTTCAGACAGACAGTTGACTCTAGCGGCTTGAGCGGAAGAGGAGTTGGAAGCAAACTTAACTTCGACTCCTTGGTCATTGGTCACAGTGACTGTCCGATTGGCACAGTCTAACAAGCCTTGGTGCTTACTGAGCCAATCCATCCCTAAGATCACATCCAAGCCTTGCGATCTCAGGATGATAAGGTCTGCTAGGAAATCTACACCGTTAATGGTAATACTGACTCCTTTACAGCCTATCTTGGCTCTCATCTCGGCTCCGGGGGTTTGAACCACCATAGGGTTATTCAGGGGTGTAGGGGTCATGCCACTTTTTAATGCAAATCTTTGAGTGACAAATGAATGTGTTGCTCCAGAATCAAACAAGACAGTTGCAGGTGCTGAGTTGACAAGGAACGTACCCAGCACGACGTCCGGGTCTTCCTAGGCTTCTTCAGCAGTGACATGATTCACACGCCCCTTCCCATAGTTCGGTGGATTGCGAGGAGCTGGGTTCCTTGGTGGCATTCCACGGCCTTGTCCCTGGTTCTGCGCATTGGGGCGCGGGGCATCAGGCTTCTTGTTGGGGCACACCCTCGAGATGTGTCCGGGCTGACCACATCCAAAGCAAGTGACTTGGTTTGGATTGATCTTGTTGCCACCACTGGTATTGGGGTTGAAAGCTGGCCTGGGGTTGGCATACTGCTGAGGCTGAGGATTGGCACGAGGTGCAGGAGCTCTTGGCTGCTGATAGGTTGGCTTGGCCGGGGCTGACTGCCACGGGCGAGGCTTCTGGTTGCTGGAACTTCCCTTACCGACCAACTTGCGCTTGCGAGTGTCTTCCAAAGCACGCCGCTTGTCTTCAAGCATAAGTGCCTTGTTCACCAGGTCAGGGAAAGACGGGCAGTCGCACACGACAAGCGAGTATTGCAGAGTCTGATTGAGGCCTTCCATGAAGCGCTCCCTTTTGGCAGCATCAGTGCTGACATCTTCAGGGGCATACCTTGACAGAATACTAAACTTCTGCATGTACTCCTTGACAGTGCCACTTCCTTGCTTCAGGGCTCGGAACCACGCTTTTTGATAGCCATGATTCCGGAAGGAATGTGGGCCTTGTGGAATTCTGCCTTGAAGTTAACCCAAGTGATGTCTTGTTCAGCGTGCATGACCTTGAATCCATCCCACCAAGCTCTAGCAGTTCCCCCGAGGCACTGGGCTGCATAAGCCACCTTCTCGCGATCTTCGGTGCATCCGACTAGTTCCAGTATCTCCTCAATGGAACGGACCCAATCGTCAGCATCCAGGGGTTCTGCCGTCTCGATGAAGGTTGGCGGTGCATGCTTCTTGAACTCTGCCAACGTGGAACGTCCGTTGCCATTCCCCGCCGGCTGGCGGTTGTTGGTGACAGCTTGAGCTATCAGCTGGAGAGCTGCAGTGTTGGCTTGGCGTTCCTCTCGGAAAGCTTGGAGAAGCTGGGCCATGTCCAAGCTTGGAGGAGGTGGTGGTGGAGCTTGGTCGTTGGTTTGGTCGTGGCCTGCCTCTAGCTGAGAGGATGCTCCGGCTTCGGGCTGCTGGGTAGAGGTACCAGTACGAGTTACAACAGGCATCCTGTTGGAGCGGTAAAAGGTCTCATGACTCGGAGGAGGGAAAGCAAGATAGATGGGTGCCTAGTAAGGGGGTGGGTGTGACACTAAATCAAATCATGCAGGGGCCGTAAGGCCAAAACACATTCATTAAAAATCCAAATGGGTGATGTAGTCGTTTACACATTCCCGAAGGAAGAATACGACATACATCCAGACACAACAAAAGCAAACACTAGATGGTTTCATATGAACCATACAAGGACTCGACTGCGCATAGGGGTTACACGACCTATCCTACCGTAGGGGTTACAACTGGCATATCCGAGTAGCGAATAATGCCTAAGCGGCGGAATGCTCGGTCGCGTATTCCGGCTCTTCTGGGTCTTCCTCCTTGTCTTCATCTGTCTGGGCCCCCTTGTCACTTGAGGGTGTGGGGGAGTGGAGGAGTTGGATACGACGGTGCTTCGTCGGTGGTGCAGGAAAAAGCTTGCGATATTCCCTTGCCGTCATCCGGCATCGCCGAGGTGGTTCTTCACCCTTGGAAGATACATCCTCGGAGGGCCTTCCGCCTCGGTATGCGATAGCGGATTGTTCAGAAGGTGCTCCTTCCTTCTTGATCCTGTTTGCCTTCTCTTGAGCTCGACGAAGAAGTGCCTTGGTCTTGTGAAGTTCTTCTCGAAGCTTCATTGATTCCGAGGCCAAGTCTTGTGCCAAACTGTCGGCACATAGACTGAAGTAGGTCTGGAATCGAAGCGAGAGTCCTTCCTTCAGTGGAGGGGCTAGTGCGCTGCTTTCTTCGTCACCTTTCTTCCGGTAAGGTAAGAAGCGAGTTGTCAACTTGGCTGCCATCTCCGGAAGAAGCTCGCGGAGACGGTTAGTGCCTTGAGTGCAGCAGCCTCGACAGCGAGTGGTAGTATTGCCATCTGGGGTCCCTCGAAGAACCAACTTGTGGGAGGATCGTTAGCCTTCATGATCACTTCCACATGGTACTCCACCTTAGTGTCGCTAACCCAATGCTCAAGGTAGGTGAGAATGGGTGCTCGATGGAACTGACACTCCTGGAGGCTATCCTCGAGAAGTAAGGGAAACCCAGTGGTCAGGTGCTCTTCGGGTACAGCGGCCATCTACAAAGGTGGAATAGGAGGGGTTAATAAGCTGATGTAATCTCAGGTTTAGAAAAGAAGAGAGGTTCAGAAGGTTTTTGAAAAGGGGGGGTCTCAACTAACTAACGCCCATGCTAACTAAGGCTTCCTACAGTCAGGATGGCTCTGATACCAGCTCTATGGGGACCCCGACTTAGAAGTCGAGATCACCGAATGCACGTGTACAGTGATCCCAGAGATCAATGCTCACTGAACACACATAAGCTGAAATAACAAGAGTCTTACATCCATACAAATAGTCTTACACGAATTAAGGCCATTATGGCCAAGTCTTACATAGATAGAGCCTCACGGGCTGAATAGGAAATAACTCAAATAGCGGAAGTCTTCGATAAACGGGTAGAACCCATGCCATCTGCCTTAACCCTACATGCATTCTGACTGGGATAGCGTCCTAGTTCGCATGTTCGTCTCCAAAGAATTCTTCCTCATAATCATGTGCTTCCATGCCTGGCCAATTAAATAACCAGTGGCAAGCCAATGAGTACTTTGAATGTACTCGCAAGCAACCCATGATGTGGTTCAAAGTAACAATGCATTTGAATAATAATGATCAATCTAGCAAGGCTAGAACAAATATTCTACCATCAAGTTAATGCATCAATAATCTCGCGTAACCTCGAAGACAGGTTACCGATATTAACATGATTATGATTCAACTCATCGAGTCAAGTCACCACCTTGACTCACATACACACGCATGGTTTCACAAACATTGGACGTAGCCCAAGAGCGGTTACCCAACTGTCCATGACCGTGGACACGGCTATTCGAATAGTTTGACACTCTGCAGAGGTTGTACACTTTACCCACAAGATCCGGGGAACTTCCGTGTCATCCACGACCCGCGGTACCTCAAGTACCCGGGGTAAGCACCCGGTCATTATCTTTCCTTAGACGACACTAACATAGAGTCCACTCGTTGGTACACGGCCCTCGAGTACAAACAATAGATCAAGGGACTCGCCCTAATTACAATGTCACGCATACCCGAAGGGACCAACGGTGTGTCCGGTGCCCTGTGAAAATAGTCATGGTCGTCTATCCAAGCACGACCCCGTCCCGGGAAAGACCTCAAGTCTTCCCGTCACTAGTAATGCGGGCACCATGCTAGTATCGACCTAAGTAATCAATAAAGCCCCGTCCCATAAGGGGTAGTGTGGTTGCACATGTATGGTTGGAATAACGGTCACAACTTAAACCAATCCGTTTGAAAAACACACACACTTGCCTTGGTACACCACTTCGTCATCAAGTGGTCACCCAACTCATCATCATCATCTCCCTCGGGCATGAATGGCACCCGACGGGGTTTTATGCAAAGACTTCAACCACGAAGGTTCATGTCACACATGCATCACTAATCATAACCACTAACCATACGCAAGTCATCTAGCACTTAGCAAGATCAAGATCATGGCATGCATCATATGGTGGAATCAGCTAGGTCATTATGTAACCCTAACATCATGCATCGGAAACAAACGGGTTCCGAAGAACAAGTGTACCATGGTCAAAGGGCTGCTTGCCTGGATTGGCTTGGTCTTCAAAGTCTTCAAATCTTTCTCCTTCTTCTTCCACAGCAACTTCGTCAAATACGGGATCTATACGTCGCATAATAACCATGGGAAAATAAGAATACAAACAATACAGAAAAATCAAAGTGCTCAGAAAAATGTCAACTCATTTTTGTAAAATACTAGAGGAATTTCTAAGGTGGGGAAAAAATCTTAGTTGGATTTTTGGAGTTACAGAATAGAATCTATTGATTTTTGAACAGGAGTATTACTGCCCAAATTTGAATTTAAATTTGAACAGTACAACAAAGTTTCATGGATTTGAGTGAAAGTGGTACCATTAAATAGGTTGGAATATTACAAGATTTTAGGAGTTGGAATTATTTAATTTGGATCATTATTCTTTTCTATAGAAATGTTTAAAACATTTACAGAAAAGAAAAAGAAAAAAAGTGACCTGTGCACTGGGCCAGAGGAGGCCACAGTGCACGGCCCAGGCGGTCCAGCCCATCCGCACGGGAGCCTGCGCGCGCACGTCAGGTTTTTAAACCTGACGGGCCGGGCCCGTGGGTCAGTGACAGAGAGGAGGGGGAGAGAGGTGTGGGGATGACAGGCGGGGCCCGCCTGTCATCTCCAACCTTGCGGCCACGGCGACGGCGAGCTCACCGGCGAGTTTTCCGGCCACGGCGACGGCAACGGAGGGCAGGGATGGAATCAGCATCGTGTCGCGGATGCAGGGGTGGTGGTGCGGCACGCCGGGGAGGTCCGGTTTGCCGGCGACGAGGTGGGACGGCGGAAGCTCGTCGGGAGGTGGTGGCTGAGGTTGTTTCCGACTGCAAACGGAGGGGGAAACAAGGGGGAAGGATCAGTGAGGCGAGGGGGTTCCGAATCAGGTGGAAGGAGGGGCAGGGAAGGCCCGTACCACGAGATCACCGGCGGCCCGACGCGGCGGCGCTCCGGTCGATCCCGAGTATCGGGACCTCTTGGGGTCGAACTAAAGATGCTGGGGGGCTCAGTGGAGTGGAGTGAGGCTTGTGGTGCTGCTGGAGAGGCTCGGGAGGGGCTTATATAGCCGCGCCCACGGTCCACCGTGGACCCGTGCGCCGGCGAGGTTGCAGGCGAGGCTAGGAGGGGTTCTGGAGCCTGGGATCACGCCGGGGAGGACCGTGGACTTGCTCCACTTCCAGCTGAGGGGAAAAGAGGAGCGGGGAAACATCTGGAGTGCGCGCGCGTGTGAAGCAGCAGAGTGGCCGTCGCGGGCGGCCAGCGCGCGTGCGACGTCGGCCACTAGAGGGCGCAGGAGGAGGGGGGACAGCGCTGGGGAGGTTGCGGACGTCGAGAGGCCTCGACTGGCGTGAGGGGAGGCCCGAGGCTGTCGGGGTCAGCGATTGGCCGGAGCCACAGTGCTTGTCTGCACTGTTGCATGCTCCAGAGCGCGCGTTTGGCTGGCATCGCCGCGCTCTCGCCGTCCTGGTCAAAACTAGCGTGTCCAGCAGCGTCTAGAAGGTCAGGGGGGAAGTAAAGAATTGGCCTGAGGCCTTGGATGCCCTGGAGATGCTGAGAGAGAGGGAGGATGCTGGTGAATTGGTGAAAACCTGCTGTCCAGCAAGGTAAAACAGGGTTCTTACCCCTCAATCATGGAGCTGGGGTGCTGGGGGAGTTACTGGAGGTAGCTAGTAACTCAATGATCATGTGGTAAAAAGTACAGGCCATGAAGAAGAGTCAAAGTGATCAAGTTGGAGGTTTTAGTAAAAAGCCAGAAGGTGTTTTATCAGTGTTTGGTCAAGTAAATGACCTCCACTTGACAAGGCACTTAACAGGGTTGAAAGACATGAGAAAATAGGGTGCTTCACCAAGTTTGGGCCCATTTGAAGAAACTAGCCAATGTAACTTTGGTGAACCCTAGAAATCAACAGAAACAGTTTCATCTTGATTGAGTCAAGCTAATCATCTCCCCTTGATGCACCACTTGGTGTAGCATCATCATTTGGGGTATTGATCATGCCCACAAAGTTTGAAGCCCCAGATAAAAAGTTGGTAATGTAAAGTTGTTCAAATTTGCATTTGAACAGAAAGGGTTTTGGGATGATCTGATCAAGTTGCTCTATTCCAAATCTTGTGCCATTTGGTCTAGATGCCTTATTAGGTCATTCTAGCATGTGCACCAAGTTTGAGAGCATTTGGACAAGTTTGGCAATGTAAAGTTGCTCAAACTTCAAATATGGACAGAATGGTTATGAAGGGGTTTGAGGATGTTTTCTTGCTTCCCAAGGCATGGGACTTGGCAAGATCAACAAATATGTCATATATGACATGATGAAATTTCCCTGGAATTTTTGGAGAAAATTTCCTTTGTAAATATTTCAAAAGCTTGAAATATCCAGAAAGGGTTTTAGAGGGTTTAGCCCATTATTATGAACATGACCAGGTGTTGAAACTCTTATATATGGACAATATATGTCCTCTGAGTCTCTCTGAATTTTGGCAAATATTTTTGAAATAGTTAAATAATTTTCCCCTATTAAAGACCATTTCTGGCCTTTAGAAAAAGCTTTTAAATAAAATAGGAAAATAACTTTTAAAATTATACCTTTGTGGTTTCTGGGAGTCCTATGACTACTAGGTCTCAAATAAACCTTTTGAAATAATTTTCTCACCCTAAATCAAGTACTTGCAGTGCAAATCTCAATTCAGGGGTTTTTGGAAAACTAAATTTATAAAATACTTTTTGGCCAAATTAATTTTGTAGGAAAATACTATACTGTTATATAACACTTGGCATGATCATTGGGCAGAAGTTTTGGGTATGGAGATGAAATCTACAAGAGGTCATAGTTGACTTTAATGAGCACATGAAATAGCACATGAAGAAAACTCAATTCCAAATAAAAGCCAAATGATGCTAAAAAATTTTGCTGGTCCAAATTTTCATGCTTCAAAGATACAAATAACATGTTACAAAATGCAGGGTGTGACAACAAGTGTGTGTGATGTTTTTCAAACGGATTGGTTTAAGTTGCGACCGTTATTCCAACCATACATGTGCAACCACTCTACCCCTTATGGGACGGGACATTATTAATTACTTAGATCGATACTAGCATAGTGCCCGCATTACTAGTGACGGGAAGACTTGAGGTCTTTCCCGGGACGGGGTCGTGCTTGGATAGACGACCATGACTGTTTTTACAGGGCACCGGACACACCGTTGGTCCCTTCGGGTACGCGTGACATTGAAATTAGGGAAAGTCCCATGATCTATTGTTTGTACCCGAGGGCCGTGTACCAACGAGTGGACCCTATGTTAGTGTCGTCTAAGGAAATATAATGACCGGGTGCTTCCCCCGAGTACTTGAGGTACTGCGGGATCGTGGGTGACATGAAAGCTTCCCGAATCTTGTGGGTAAAGTGCGCAACCTCTGCAGAGTGTAAAACTATTCGAATAGCCGTGTCCACGGTCAAGGACAGTTGGGTAACCGCTATTGGGCTACGTCCAATGTTTGCGAAACCTTGTGTGTGTGTGTGTATGTTGAGTCAAGGTGGTGACTTGACTCGTTGAGTTGAATCATATTCATGTTGATATCGGTAACCTGTCTTCGAGGTTACGTGAATTTATTGATGCATATACTTGATGGTAGAACATTTATTCTAGCTCGTAGCTAGATTGCTCATTGTTGTCCAATTGCATTGAACCAAATCATGGGTTGCTTGCGAGTACATTCAAAGTACTCATTGGCTTGCCACTGGTTATTTAATTGGCCAGGCATGGAGATGAACATGCGAACTAGAACGCTATCCCAGTCAGAATGCCTCTAGGGTTAAGGCAGATGGCATGGGTTCTACTTATCTTGGAAGACTTCTGCTATTCGAGTTATTTGCTACTCAGCCCTTGAGGCTTTATCTATGTAAGACTTGGCCTTAATGGCCATAATTTGTGTAAGACGGTATGTATGGATGTAAGACTCTTGTTATTCAGCTTCTGTGTGTTCAGTGAGCATTGATCTCTGGGATCACTGTACACATGCATTCGGTGATCTCGACTCCTAAGTCGAGGCCCCCACAGATTCCTTGGCCTTGGTCTTCTTGTCGTCTGCCTCCGCCTCAGGCAGCTCCTGGAGGGAGAGGCGTCCTTCCTCTGCCCTGGCGCACTTCGCCGCGAGCTTGAACATCTCGAGGGTGTACACAAGTCTTCGTGAATGGCGAGCTCCTCCCTCATCCTGACGACACGGACGCCGTCGGAGAATGCGGAGATGATGGCCTCGTTCGAGACCCTGGGAATCCAGAGGCGCATGGTGTTGAAGCATTGGATGTACTTTTGCAGTGTTTCTCCCGACTGCTGCCTCACGTGGCGCAGATCAGCAGCTGCCGGGGCTCGGTCTTGGGTGCCTTGGAAGTAGGCGACGAAACGCTTGCGAAGCTCTTCCCAGGAGGAGATGGATCCCACGGGGAGGTTCAGGAGTCAGGAGTGTGCGCCGTCCTTCAGAGCCATGGGGAACCAGTTCGCCATGACCTGCTCGGTGCCGTTGGATGCCTTGATGCTCAGCTCTTAGAGTTGGAGGAACTCCGTGGGGTCGATGGTGCCGTCGTAGCGTGGAGGTAGGTCCGGCTTGAACTTGCCGGGCCAGACGAGGCACCGTAGCTCAGGAGCTAGGGCGCGACACCCAGCCACGCTCATGATCGCAGGCGCCCCGTGCGCCTGTGGTGCTGGTTCTTGAGGTGCTGGCGCCACCACCTCCTGTGGCGCGTGGTCTGGGCGCTGCGGGCCAGGGGGCCCGCGAGCCCCTGCATGAGGGTGCAGAATCACCTGGCAGCTCTCTTCGTCCCTTGCGTGGGCTCTGCGGGGTTGCTCACGTCGAGGGGCCTCGCGCCGGGCCTCCTGGCCGGCGTGGTGGAGTGGAGGCGGGGCCGGGACCCCGTGGCCTTCGTTCCCCACCGGGGTCGACGGAGGATGTGAGGAGTGCGTCAGTGCGGGTGCTTCCCCCGCGGCGTTGACGAGCTCGGTGATGCGGTGGAGCCACTCGTCGTAGAGGTCATCTGCTGGGCGGTAGCGCAAGTGCTCCCGCGCCATAAGCAGCGCAGATTGCTGGTAGACCGGCCCGCGGCGGACCAGCAAGGACGACACCGTGGCCAGCGAGGGTGAATGTGTTGCCGTGCGGCCATCCCGCCACACGGACGGTGGCAGCGACGAGTCCTGCTGCTCGTGGACGGCCGGGTCGGTGGTGGCGTTGGCGACCGGCGAGTTGGGGCGGAGCGGCGCACCATTGCCCGCGGGCGCCATCTAAGCGACGTTCGCAGCGCGGCGGGCGGCGCGAGCTCGGCGTGTGTCCACCATGGTTGTGGAGCAGGGTCGACAACGAGAACGCGATGAGGTCGTCGGAGAGGCGAGATTTCGACATGTCCCCTACCTGGCGCGCCAGGTATTTTATTCAGGGCTCCGCAAAACCCGATAAGTTTGAACAGAGAGGCGTGAACGAAGATCTCTCCCACTCACGTCTACCTAGCGCCTCGCTCTCGTCTCGGTGGAAGGATTCAAGCAAACAATAGACAGAACACACAAGAATTCATCCAGGTTCGGGCCACCGCGTGGTGTAAGATCCTACTTCCTGCTTTGGTGGATTAGCCTCGGGCGAGCTGGGATACGAGCTAGTACAATGGTTCCTGGGCTCAGGAGGTGAGCTCAAGAGGGTCAGGAGGCTAGTGTTCTTGCTCCTTGCGTTGTGGCGGATTGTATCAGTTGATCCCTTCATAGTGGGAATCCTATGTACTTATATAGGCGGCCAGGGTCCTCTTCCCCCGAAATGTTTAGGCGGGAAGGGATCCCACAACGGTCATTTTTTAGCGGGAACACAAGGACGTTCTTATCTTGACAAAAGCGGTCTTCGCCTGCAAAAGGATCAGGCGGTGACACGGTGGTGGGCTCGACGGTGACATCCTCCTTGTCGTCCTTGCGGTCTTCGGTCTTGTTGCACCAAAGGGGGAACCTTTGCTGCGCTCCTCGGGAACTTGCGGCTGCACTGTCCCCCTTGCACCGAAATGGTAACTGCGCCGCTGGCGCGCGCTGGCACCCGTTGGCGCGATGCGGCACTGCTGACATCACTGCCTCCTCCTGAGGCAGGCTTGGCCTTTGATTCTCCACCCCTCCAGAGCGCCTTGCTGAGGCCGCTCCCGAGGAGTTCTTGACGTCATTCCCCTCTCAAGGCTTGGCCCCCTCGCGAGGGTCTTGGACAGCTGATCGATCAGCTGGGCTGCACCAAGCCGCTTGTAAGAGCACGTCGCGGCCCGCAGACAGGCAAGTCTGGGTACCCTAGTTCCCAGGACGCCGACAGCGTTGCAAACCCGAGTTCTTAATCCACCCCCCGGGCCAGTGCTCCTCATGAGTGTTGGTCCAACCCAGAGTCGTGTGCGGTACCCCCTTTGGCAACTTGGGTTTTGGTCACCATAAGCTGTGCTCATCCTATCATGGCCTGAGACGAGATACGCGCGGCTACTATCAGGGTGTCGGCACTCCGTGAGCTCTTGCTGGATTAGTTTTACCTTTGTCGAAATATCTTGAGCACGGGATTTCGAGAATACTTGGGTCTTCCCACTTTGGAGTTGCGACTACGTGGATCATGAGCTTGTGATGGGCTAAGTTGGGACACCCCTCCAGGGTTTGATCTTTCGAAAGCCGTGCCCGCGGTTATGTGGCAGATGGGAATTTGTTAATATCCGGTTGTAGATAACTTGACACCTTATTCATGAATACACTACCTGTGTGAGTAACCGTGATGGTCTCTTTCCGAAGGGCTTCGGGAAGTGAACAAGGTGGGGTTATGTTTAACCGTGAGTAGCTAGGATCACTTCTTGATCAACTTGGCGATCGTTGGCACTTGTTCTCTTCTCGCTCTAAACTCGTAAGCTAGTGCTTAGTGCTTCCTGCAACCCTTGTTATAGCCTTTCCACACCTAAGGCTTTGGTAGTTTTGATACCCGCGAACGAGATTGCTGAGTCCTCTGTGGCTCACAGATTCAACACACACCAGATGCAGGTACTGTTGAGAACAATAAAGGAGATGGTTCAGAACTTCACTAGGAGCTCGATGAAGAGCGTGGACATTACTATGTTTCTTATCCCGACGATCAGTAGTGGTTCTTACTAGGAGGATCCGGGGCTTGTGTTTTGGTATCTTTCTCATTTGGATTTTCGTCCGTAGTCGGACCCTGATGTTCTTTGGATGATGTATGCTATTGTATTCATTGTGTGACATGGCGAGTGAAAGCCAACTATAATTTTACAATTTCATCCCTGAATTTTACATGAGATGTGCAAAGATACCATACTTGAGATCATTCTAGTATGCGTTTATGTCCTTAAGTCGTGCCTCGACATGTGGGGGACATAGCCGCATACTGGGCATTACAGTGGTGACCCAACATTTTTATAAAGTAATTAAACGCCCTTTGTGAATAAAACGGTGGCAATAACAATTAACTAAATGCCTTTTTTGATTTATAAGATGTAAAACTATTTTGTCTAGAAGTCAAAACTGTTGTGGTAGTAGCATATGTAATAACACTAATTTAGAAAATAGTTTGGTATTTTATAGAACTAAAACAATAGAAAACAAAATAGGAAAACAATTGAACAGAAAAGAAAAAAAAGAAAAACCAAATTAAGTAAAGGAAAAAGTTCTAAGCCTAGCACTGTGCACTTGAGGCCCAAGTGCACATCACCAGGTGATGCGGAGCATCCCACGATCATCCCCATGTTCACTTCGACCAGACCTCAAGTACACACCATTGGACACAATGTTTACTCGCTCCTCTCCAAACCTTCACTTTCCACATGTGAGACATGGCTACTACCTCAAACATATGTGCTATGCATGACCAGGAACCAAGAGAGAGGCCATGGAACAACTAGGATCGTTGGACTAGACAACGAGGACACCAAGTACAAGGACCAACCGGAGAAGCTGCCAGAAGTCTACAGCCACCGGACGACCGGTCTGGACCATACGTCCGATGCCTGGAAGCTCCACCAGCTAGATCGACCCCAGCCGAGGCAACCTATAGCGCCCGGACGACCGCTAGACACCAGACGTCCGACACTCTTCAGCGCCCGGACGACCTCCCCCCACCGGACGTCTGACAGGTCCATCACAGAAGCAAAACGTCGGAAGTCCAAAAATTTCCGGACATCTGGATAACCGCGAGCCACCAGACGACCGGAACCCACCAGAGGTCCGGTACCTGTCTGTGCACGGTGTGTTGGGCCTGAGGCCCATGTATCTCCCACTTACCCCTTCGTGGACCTAGACTATACATACTCCTTCCCCTCCTCCTAGTTAGAGTTAGCTTTCTGATAGATCATTTGAGACCTAGAGCATTGCTCATCCATAGTGGTTCTACTCCACGAGAGAGATTGCGGCCTCTACGGAGAAGATCCACACCGGATTCAAGACCCCTAACGGGAAGATCCCTCGCGGATTCAAGACCTCCTCACAGAGATGAACTAGCTACCCTGTATCTTTCCTTTGTTGGATTTGGACCGTGTATCTCGTTGTGTTGATGATCTATCACATGTGTGATCGTTTCTTGTTGATTTGAGTGTTTTCTCTCATTATCCCTCTTGTTCTTCGTGTTCATCCTTGGGGATCCCCCCAATCATGAAAGACCGGCCAAGATCGGGTTAGCCCCGCATCATATGATATCATGAGCCAAGGTTTCTCATTAATTTGGAGCCCCTCATCGTTTTCTAGCCTTGTTTTGTTGTGTTCTTCCCGTCATTCAAAAATTCCTCTCCAAAAATAGCCCCAATTTTTTTTGTGATTTGTTGGTTTGATGATGTTTTGTTGATTTTGATCCATGGATCTGCTTGGTTTCATGTGGATCTAGCATTTCCCCAAGTTTTCCCATCTTTCACCCATGTAATCTCATCAATTCTGAGATCAACATCTCCATTTTCTGCCCAAAATCGCGTCACGGAACTCAAATCACGTGTTGACCCTGACCCACCGGATGACCGACGTTTTACCGGACGTCCGGACCGTCCAGAAACACCGAACGTCCGTCATCCATTGGACGACCGGAACCACCCAACAGAAGTAATTACTGGGTTTCCGATGATTTCCGGACGTCCGGCCACTAGACATCCATCCATTCCCGGACGTCCGGTACCTGTAGATTCCCACTTCGGCTGATTTTTGTTTTGTCCATAACTAATTCACCCGACCTCCGATTTTGACGTTCTTTAGCTCGTTTTGAAGCTCTTGACATCCTCCGTACCAGAAAAATACTACTATAACTATTTGAGTCCATAAATTACTTTCAAATTTGGCAAGTTTGCCTAGGCCTTCCACCATATCATCCGCATAGCCACCATAGCCTTCCGCAACCTAACCCATTGTGTTCCCCATAGCATTTGTGGTTGCTTGAGTAGTGATTTCAGTCTCCTAAGGTGTTTAGGCTACTTAGGTACAATTGCTTCTTCATCAACTGTCGACGTCCGGGGAACCAGGGTACCCAGACTTGCCTATCGGCGGGCCGCGACGCGCTCCTATCATGGCCTGGTACGGCCCAGCTGATCGATCAGCTGCCCAAGACCCTCGCGAGGGGGCTAGACCTCGCGAGGAGAACGACATCAAGACCCCCTTAGGAGCGGCCTCGGCTAGTAGCTCCGGAGGGGCGGAGAATCCAAGGCCAAGCCTGCCTCAGGAGGAGGCAGTGACGCAAGCAGTGACGCACCGCGCCAGCGGGTGCCAGCGCCCGCCAGCGGCGCAGTTGCCATTTTGGTGCAAAGGAGACAGCGCAGGACAAAGGTTCCCCCTTCGGTGCAACAAAGACCGAAGACCGCAAGGACGACAGGGAGGATGTCACCACCGAGCCCACTACCGCATCACCACCTGATCCTTTTGCAGGCGAAGACTGCTTTTGTCAGGGTAGGAACATACTTGTGTTCCTGCTCAAATGGCTGTTGTGGGATCCCTTCCCACCTAAACATTTCGGGGGAAGAGGACCCTGGCCGCCTATATAAGTAGCTAGGATCCCCACTATGAGGAGAGAGCCCTGATCAGATAGAGATTGGGATCAGATCCAGAAACTCTGCATTCGCATAAGGGAGCAAGAACTCTTGCCTCCTGACCCTCCTTAGCTCTCCTCTTGAGCTCTGGAACCACTGGACTCATCCATATTCAACCCCTCCCGAGGCCAATCCACCAAAGCAGGAAGTAGGGTTTTACACCGCAAGGTGGCCCGAACCTGGGTAAACTCTTGTGTGCTTTACTTGTTGTTTGCTTGAATCTCTTTACTGGACGAGGGCAAGACGCTAGGTAGACGTGAGTGGGAGGGATCTTCGTTCACGCCCCTGTGTTCGAACTTCTTGGGCGCGGAGCCCGTAATCCGACATTTGGCGCGCCAGGTAGGGGCATGTCAAGATCTCACCTCTCCGACGACCACATCCCGCTCTCGTCGTCGACTTCGCTCCACAGCCATGGTGGACACACGCCGAGCACGCACCGCCAACCGTGTTGCGAACGTTGTTCAGACAGCGACCGCGGGCAACGGTGCACCGCTCCGCCCCAACTCGCCGGTCGCCAACGCCGCCACCGACCCAGCAGTCCACGAGTAGCAGGACTCGTCGCTGCCGCTGTCCGTACGGCGTGATGGTCGCACGGTGACGCCGTCACCCTCGCCGGCCGCGGCATCGTCCTCGCTGGTCCGCCGCGGGCCGGTCTACCAGCAGCCTGCGCTGTTGATAGCACAGGATCTCCTGCGTTACCGCCCGGCGGATGACCTCTACGACGAGTGGCTCCACCGCATCACCGAGCTCGTCAACGCCATCGGGGAGGCACCTGCACCAACTCACTCCTCCCGTCCCCCGTCGCACATGGCGGGGAACGAGGGCCACGGTGCCCCGGCTCCACCTCCACTCTACGGCGCCGGCCAGGAGGTCCGGCGCGAGGCTCCGCGGTGTGAGCCGCCCTGCAGGGCTCATGCGCGCGACGAGGAGAGTTTCCAGGTGATCCCTCATCCCCAGGCAGGAGCTCGCGGGCCCCCAGTCCCGCAGCACCAAGACTGTGCACCACAGGAGGAGGTGGCGCCAGCGCCCCAAGAACCAGCACCGCAGGCGCAGGGGGCGACTACAATCATGAGCGTGGCTGGATGTCGGGCCTTAGCTCCCGAGCTACGGCGCCTCGTCTAGCCCGGCAAGTTCAAGCCGGATCTGCCTCCGCGCTACGACGACACCACCGACCCCAGGGAGTTCCTCCAGATCTACAAGCTGAGCATCGAGGCGTCCAACAGCACAGAGCAGGTCATGGTGAACTGGTTCCCCATGGTTCTGAAGGATGGCGCACGCTCCTGGCTCCTGAACCTCCCCGTGGGATCCATCTCCTCCTGGGGGGAGCTTCGTGAGCGTTTCTTCGCCAATTTCCAGGGAACCCGCGACCGAGCCCCGGCGGCCGCGGATCTGCACCGCGTGAGGCAGCAGCCGGGGAAGACCCTGCAAAAGTACATCCAACGTTTCAACACCATGCGCCTCCGGATCCCCAGGGTCACGGACGAGGCCATCATCTCGGCATTCTCCGATGGCGTCCGTGACATCAGGATGAGGGAGGAGCTCGCCATCCACGAGGACCTGTGCACAGCCCTCGAGATGTTCAAGCTCGCTACAAAGTGCGCCAGGGCGGAGGAAGGACGCCTCTCCCTCCAGGAGCAGCCTGAAGTGGAGGCGGACGAAAAGAAGACCAAGGCCAAAGAAGCAAAGCGCAAGGGGGCCGCCGTGCTGGCTGCAGAGCCAGAAGTGAAGCGTGGCTGCGGCTATGACGACCCTCCCAGAGACAACCATCCGTACTGCATCTTCCACAATGTCCACAACCACAACACCAACGACTGTCAGGAGCTCAGGGCGATGCGCGGCGGGCGCGTAGAGCAGCGCCCTGAGTGCGACAACCGCGGCCACGGCCGCGGAGGAGGCCGAGGTGGAGGATGTTGGGACGGCAGGAACTCACGCCAAGGGTGGCATGAACATCCTCGTGAAGACCACTGGCAGGAGCAGACTTGTGACGCCCCCTGGCGCGACCAACCTCCTGAGGGTCGCCCTGAGGGCAACGGAGGTCTGCCTTCGCTGCCACCATGGCCAAGAAGGAACGACGACGACCGCCAGGGAGATGGAGTAGGGGGCTTCTAGGAGCCGCGTGCGGTTGCATGCATCTTGGGAGGAGCCCATGCTCCGGCTTCCCATCGCATCTTCAAGCAGTTCGCTCGTGAGGTGAATGCGGCGCTTCCCAGGCCTGACGCCGCACGCAACCTCAGGTGGACCAAGCAGGTCATCGCCTTCGACCCCAAGGACCAGCTCAAGTGCACCGCAGCCCCAGGCGCTCTCCCGATGCTCTGCACCCCGACCATCAGCAACGTCCTCGTGACAAAGACCCTCATCGACGGTGGAGCAGGGCTCAACACCCTCTCCGTCCAGACCTTCGAGACGCTCCAGGTCCCCTATGACTAGCTCCACCGGACAAAGCCATTCTATGGATTCACGGATGGCTCCACGCTCCAGATGGGGCAGGTCCGCCTCCCCGTCACCTTTGGTGACCACGACAACTATCACACCGAGCTCATCGACTTCGACGTCGCCAACATCCACCTCCCGTACAACGCCATCCTCGGGTATCTTGCCCTTGCCAAGTCCATGGCAGCGACCCATCACGGCTACAACGTCCTCAAGATGCCCGGGAGTGGTGAAGTCATCACGATCGCCTCCGACAAGAAGGAAACAGTGAGCGCGCCTACTAGACCATGGCGGTCGAGAGCTCCGACGAGGATGAAGCCATCCTCGCCCTGCAGACCGCCCCAAGAAGAAGAAGATCCTGCCCACCAATAGACCTCAGGACGCAGGGGCTCCTGACGG
>LR738713.1:246011767-246040058 GCA_902687465.1 Secale cereale
TCTATGGATTCACGGATGGCTCCACGCTCCAGATGGGGCAGGTCCGCCTCCCCGTCACCTTTGGTGACCACGACAACTATCACACCGAGCTCATCGACTTCGACGTCGCCAACATCCACCTCCCGTACAACGCCATCCTCGGGTATCTTGCCCTTGCCAAGTCCATGGCAGCGACCCATCACGGCTACAACATCCTCAAGATGCCCGGGAGTGGTGAAGTCATCACGATCGCCTCCGACAAGAAGGAAACAGTGAGCGCGCCTACTAGACCATGGCGGTCGAGAGCTCCGACGAGGATGAAGCCATCCTCGCCCTGCAGACCGCCCCAAGAAGAAGAAGATCCTGCCCACCAATAGACCTCAGGACGCAGGGGCTCCTGACGGTTCCGCCTGAAGACTCTCGCCTGCCAACGAGGCACCCTCCGCCCTCGCATAGGGAGGCGCGCCTGACGCCCCTCTCAGGACGGGCTCGGGGGCTCTCCTCTGGAGTGTCTCCGGCCTGACCAGCGTCTCGAGGGAGGTGTTCAGGCACCACTTGCAGGGGTGTCTCGATGCGTGTTTTTGTGAGCCCAGCGTGAGCCGTACGACGCTGGGGGCTCAGTACTTCATCGACCAGGTTACCGAGGAACTGCAGTACGCAAGGCTCATTTGCGGCGGGCGTAACCGCACGATGCCTACCTCACCTACCCACAACCCGAGCGACCACTTCCGCGTTTGCATCAACGTCGCGGGTCTGAACCGAGCCGCATCTTTGGAGCCCTTCTGGCCGACGACAGCCGGCTGGAGGAGGGCCCTCCCCTGCAGCTATGTCTGCATGCTCTTCGGCGTCCGCAAAGCGGCTGCCATGTTCCAGCGTCTTATGCGGCAAGCTTTGGGGGCTCGGGAGGCTCAGTGACAGGCGGTCCAGACGGAGCGAGAACCGGACCCCCGCGACCACTGAGGGCCTCTGGAGCCCCTGGGCCACAGGAGCCCGACGATCCTCAGGAGCAACCCGCACGGCTTGCGTCTTCAGCTTCCCCAACTCTTCTCCGACAAGTGTCAGGTGTCTTTTCAGATATTTAATCGAGGGCGCCCCCCGGGCTGCACCATCCTCGAGCTGCTGGGGGCTATCCGCCCCGCAGCTGTCTCTTTTTGCGCATGATCCAAGGCTAGTTGCTTCTTCCTATTTGCATTATCTATATGCTCGGCGTTCTCTCTGCCACTAAGGTCATGAGCCCTTGCGAGCCCACTCGCGACCGCTCCATGATTAAGGACTGGCACGGCGTCTATGCTCAGGTTCGTCCCTGCAGCATCGCTAAACCCAAGGGCTAAGCTCTGTCTCCTGAACCATTCCCGTGACGTCACCTCCCGTGGTCCTTGGTGCCTTGTTCTCGCATGGGCTAATCGTGGATGGGTAAGTAGGGGCCCGTGGCAGGTGCCTCACTCACGCGGGAACCGCGCGCCGGTTGTTTTTCTTTTGGATTGTTGCATGAGAAGATTGGGCACGGCGTCTGTGCTCGGGTCCATCCCTGCAGCGTCAATAAATCCAACGGCTGAGCTCTGTCTTATGGGCCAGTCCCACTAACGTCACCTCCTGGGGTCGTTGGTGCTGCGGCCTTCTCATGCGATGCCCTCTAGAGATGCACTCGGCGCAGGTCGACAAAACACCTCTCTTTTCACATTTTGCAGAAGAAGACTCAGGCGCAACCCGCCTCAGGGTAGGGTCTCGTGACTATTGCATAAGCTCACGAGAACTTCCTCAGAGTCGTTTAGCTCCTCCTGAGGAGGGCCCATATAGACCTTGACTGTCATGCCGTGCAAGCCGCGTGTCGGGACGGTGCTGTACACGCCCCGGAGTCTCTCCCAGTGGGAAGCTCCCTCCCACGGTCTAGTGGAAGTGCCATGCTCCGCGCTGGCAGAACCAACCGAGGAGCGGTTATGCCCACGAACCAGTGGAAGCACCAAGCTCTGCACTGGCCGCTACGACCAAGGCGCGGTTATGCCCACACTCCGCGCAAGTGTGGTAGCTCTATGTTCCACGCTAGTTATAAACAACTGAAGGCGGCCCCCAGCGGTCGTACCAACCTCAGGGAGCTTTTCAGCTCAAGACGCTCACAGCTTCTCCTTGGATGGGTGTCGCGAGGGGGGCTAGGCACGGGGGCTATGCTCAGGTCACGCCTGGCAGATGCCACCCTACCAGGTGCCTAGACACCTGGCCTTCTCGCGCCCCCATCCTAGGTGAAGGCTCGTGACAATGTATGGTGCTCATTCTCCCTCATGAGAGCCGTTCGTACGTCAAGGGGGACCCCTGGGCATCGTGGCCCAGGGGCCTTACTACTCACGTAGCCCCTCACTCCTTGAGCCCGGTGCTCAACGGCGATCGAGGTATGCGCGGGGCTGGGCCCTGCCGACGCAGAACGCAAACGAGATCGCTTGAACGTCAAGGGGGACCCCTGGGCATCGCGACCCAGGGGCCTCACTAGCCACGTAGCCCCTCATCCCTTGAGTCTAGTTATTATGATAACCCCGGTCACCCGGAGGGCTCAATGGCGATCGAGGTATGCGCGGGGTCGGGCCCTACCGACGCAGAGCACCTAAGCAAACATGAAATGAAGCAAGCACGCAAATCATCAATCTAGTTATTACAATAACACCAAATCCTTCAAATTCAAACAAGTTCTTGCGCCTCCCTGTCACACCCTGCATTTTGTAACATGTTATTTGCATCAATGAAGCATGAAAATTTGGACCAGCAAATTTTTTTGGCATCATTTGGCTTATATTTGGAATTGAGTTTTTCTTCCTATGCTCTTCATGTGCTCATTAAAGTCAACTATTACCTCTTGTAGAATTCATCTGCATACCAAAAACTTCTGCCCAATGATCATGCCAAGTGTTATGTAGCAATATAGTATTTTCTTATAAAAATAATTTGGCCAAAATGTATTTTATAAATTTAGTATTCCTAAAACCCCTGAATTGAGGTTTGCACTGCAAGTGCTTGATTTAGGGTGAGAAAATTATTTCAAAAAGTATATTTAAGACCTAGTAGTCATAGGACTCCCAGAAACCACAAAAGTATAATTTTAATTATTTTCCTATTTTATTTAAAATCTTTTTCTTAAGGCCAGAAATGGTCTTTAATAAGGAAAAAATATTTAAGTATTTCAAAAATATTTGCCAAAATTCAGGGAGCCTCATAGGACATATATTGTCCATATATAAGAGTTTCAACACTTGGTCATGTTCAAAATAATGGGCTAGTCCCTCTAAAACCCTTTCTGGATATTTCAAGCTTTTGAAATATTTACAAAGGAAATATTCTCCAAAAATTCCAGGGAAATTCTATCATGTCATATATGACATATTTGATGATCTTGCCAAGTCCCATGCCTTGGGAGGCAAGAAAACATCCTCAAAACCCTTCATAACCATTCTGTCCATATTTGAAGTTTGAGCAACTTTACATTGCCAAACTTGTCCAAATGCTCTCAAACTTGGTGCACATGCTGGAATGGCCTAATAAGGCATCTAGACCAAATGGCACAAGATTTAGAGTAGGGCAACTTGATCAGAATACTCCAAAACCATTTCTGTTCAAATGCAAATTTGAACAACTTTACATTACCAACTTTTTATTTGGTGCTTCAAACTTTGTGGGCAGGATCCATACCCCAAATGATGAAACTACACCAAGTGGTGCATCAAGGGGAGATGATTAGCTTGACTTAAACAAGATGAAGCGATTTCTGTTGTTTTCTAGGGTTCACCAAAGTTACAGTGGCTAGTTTCTTCAAATGAGCCCAAATTTGGTGAAACACCATATTTCCTTTTGACATTCAATCCTGTTAAGTGTCATGGCAAGTGGAAATCATTTGCTTGTCCAAAACAGGATCAAACACCTTGTGCCTTTTTACCAAAACCATCTTCTTGACCACTTTTACCATTTACTTTTGCCCCAACTTTCTACCACAACTTCATCTAGTTACAATCTACCTCCAGTAACTCCCTCATGTCCACAGCTCCATGATTGAGGGGTGAAAACCCTAGTTCACCTTGCTGGACAGCCAAAATTCACCTAGTTACCAGCTTCACCTCTCTCTCCTTGATCATCCAGAGCATCCAAGGCCTCAGCTGAGATGTCTGCTTCGTGCTGGACCCCCCAGACACGGCGGACGCGCCCAGAGGGCCAATGGCATGCCATGGCATGCGATAAGGCCGCTCCAGAGCGCGCTACAGTGCGCACCCGCACTGTAGCTTCGCCCAATCCAGCGCAGCCAACCACCTCGGGCTCTCCACTCGGGCCTACCGATGCTCCTCGACGTTTGCAACCTCCCCCGGCGCTGTCCCCCTCCTCCTCCGCCCTCTAGTGGCCGCCTTCGCACGCGCGTTGGCCACCCGCAGCCTCCACTCGTCGGCCTCACACGCGCACGCTGTCTGGAGCCTCCCCCGCTCCTCCTCTCCCTTCTACTAGGCGTGGACCTCACCCACGAACCTCCCCGACTCAATCACAAGCGCCAGCACGGCCTCTGGCCTCGCCCATGACCTCGCCGGCGCACGGGTCCACGGTGGACCGTGGGATCGGCTATATAAGCTCGCCCCGAGCCTCTCCAACGGCACCAATAGCCTCCCCTCGTCCCCAGTAGTGCTCCAGAACCACCCTTTCGCCCTCAGAAAGCCCCAGTGCGCGGGATCGACCGGAGCTCCGCCGCGTCGGGCAACCGACGATCTCGCAGTACAAGCCCTCCCAGCTCTTCCTTTTCTTCGATCCAGCACCACAGCAGGATACTGATGCATTCCCCTCTCTTTTCCCCTTCTGCAGCTGCCGGAAACAGCCGGAGCAGCGACCTCCTGATGACCCTCCGCCGCGTGTCCTCACCACCGGCGAACCAGGCCTCCCCGGCGAGCCGCACCACCACCACTACATTCGCGACTCGCTGCTGAGCCCGTTCCTGCCCTCCGTCTGCCCCGCCGTGCCCAAAATCGTCGCCGGTGAGCTCGCCGTCACCGTGGCCGTGAGGTTGAAGATGACAGGCGGGCCCTGCATGTCATCCTCACCGCTCTCTCTCTCCCCTCACAGTCACTAATCGCCGGACCCGGCCCGCCAGGTTTGAAAACCTGGCGCGCGCGCTGGCTCCCGTGCGGCTGGGCTGTTAGCCCTGGGCCGTGCACTGTGGCCGTTCTGGCCCAGTTGCACAAGGCCTTTTCCTCTTTTTCTTTTTTTGTAAAATTTCAAATAATTTTACAGAAATAAATATTTGTCCAAATTGATTAATTCCAACTCCTAAAATCTTGTAATATTCCAACCTATTTAATGGTGCCACTTTCACACATATCCATGAAACTTTTCTGTTCTGTTCAAATTTAAATTCATATTTGAGCTTTAAAACTCCTGTTAAAAAATCCTTAGATTCCATTCTATAACTCCAAAACTCCAACTAAGAATTTTTGCCATCTTAGTTTTCCCTCTAGAATTTAACAAAAATAAGTTGACATTTTTCTGAGCACTTTGATTTTTCTGTTTTTATTGTGGTCTTATTTTCCCGTTGATATTTTGCGACGTATAGATACCGTATTTGACGAAGGTGCTGAAGAGGAAGGTGGAGAAGGATTTGAAGACTTTGAAGACCAAGCCAATCCAGGCAAGCAGCCCTTTGACCATGATACACTTGTGTTCTTCGGAACCCGTTTGTTTCCGATGCATGATGATAGAGTTATGGTGGTGACCTAGTTTGAAACCACCACATGATGCATGCTTACTCATGATCTTGCTATGTGCTAGACGTCATGCAAATGGTTAGTAGTGATGCTTAGTGATGCATGTGTGACATGAACCTTCGTGGTTGAAATCTTTTCATAAACCCCTTCGGGTGCCCCTAATGCCCGAGGGTGATGTTGATGTTAGGTCATCACTTGAGGAAGAAGTGATGTGCCGGTAAAGATCTTGTGCATGGGTGAAATGATGGTTTAGATTTATGTGTGACTACCGTCCCAACCAAACATGTGCAACCACTCTACCCCTTATGGGACGGGGCTTTATTGATTACTTAGGTCGATAGTAGCATGGTGCCCGCATTACTAGTGACGGGAAGACTTGAGGTCTTTCCCGGGACGGGGTCGTGCTTGGATAGACGACCATGACTGTTTTTACAGGGCACCGGACACACCGTTGGTCCCTTCGGGTACGCGTGACATTGAAATTAGGGCAAGTCCCATGATCTATTGTTTGTACTTGAGGGCCGTGTACCAACGAGTGGACTCTATGTTAGTGTCGTCTAAGGAAATATAAGGACCGGGTGCTACCCCCGAGTACTTGAGGTACTGCGGGATCGTGGGTGACACGAAAGCTTCCCAGATCTTGTGGGTAAAGTGCGCAACCTATGCAGAGTGTAAAACTATTCGAATAGCCGTGTCCACGGTCATGGACAGTTGGGTGGTGCTACTTAAACTATGCCTAGAATTTTACTACATCGGTGAAAGTATGGGTGTGTGATGAGTCAAGGTGGTGACTTGACTCGTTGAGTTGAATCATATTCATGTTGATATCGGTAACCTGTCCTTGAGGTGACGAGAAATTATTGATGCATATTCTTGATGGTAGAATATTTATTCTAGCTCATAGCTAGATTTCTCATTGTTGTTCCATTGCATTGTTACTTTGAACCAAATCATGGGTTGCTTGCGAGTACATTCAAAGTACTCATTGGCTTGCCACTGGTTATTTAATTGGCTAGGCATGGAGGAACATGAATATAAAGAAGAGTTCTATCGAGACGAACATGCGAACTAGGACGCTATCCCAGTCAGAATGCCTGTAGTGTTAAGGCAGATGGCATGGGTTCTACTTATCATCGAAGACTTCCGCTATTTGAGTTATTTGCTATTCAGCCCTTGAGGCTTTATCTATGTAAGACTTGGCCATAATGGCCTTAATTGGTGTAAGACGGTATGTATGGATGTAAGACTCTTGTTATTCAGCTTCTGTGTGTTCAGTGAGCATTGATCTCTGGGATCACTGTACACGTGCATTCGGTGATCTCGACTTCTCTGTCGGGGTCCCCACAGAGCTGGTATCAGAGCCATCCTGACTGTAGGAAGCCTTAGTTAGCATGGTCGTTAGTTAGATGAGACCCCTTTTTCAAAAACCTTCTCAACCTCTCTTCTTTTCTAAACCTTACCAACCTGAGATTTCATCAGCTTATTAACCTCTCCTATTCCACCTTTGTAGATGGCTGCTATACCTGAAGAGCACCTGACCACTTGGTTTCCCTTGCTTCTCGAGGATAGCCTCCAGGAGTGCCAGTTCCACCGAGCACCCATCCTCACCTACCTTGAGCATTGGGTTAGCGACACTGAGGTGGAGTACCATGTGGAAGTGATCGTGAAGGCAAACGATCCTCCCACAAGTTGGTTCTTCGAGGGACCCTAGATGGCAACACTACCTCTCGCTGTCGAGGCTGCTGCACTCAAGGCACTAACCCGTCTCCGCGAGCTTCTCCCGGAGATGGCAGCCAAGATGACAACCCGCTTCTTGCCTTACCGGAAGGAAGGTGAAGATGAAAGCAGCGCACTAGCCCCTCCACTGAAGGAAGGACTCTCGCTTCGGTTCCAGACCTACTTCAGTCTATGTGCCGACAGCTTGGCACAAGACTTGGCCTCAGAATCGATGAAGCCCCGAGAAGAACTTCACAAGACCAAGGCACTTCTTCGTCGAGCTCAAGAGAAGACAAATAAGATCAAGAAAGAAGGAGCACCTTCCGGACAGTCCGCTATCGCATACCGAGGCGGAAGACCCTCCGGAGATGTATCTTCCAAGGATGAAGTGCCACCTCGGCGATGCCAGATGACGGCAAGGGAATATCGCAAGCTTTTCTCTGCACCACCGACGAAGCACCGTCGTATCCAACTCCTCCACTCCCCCACACCCTCAAGCGACAAGGGGGCCCAGACAGATGAAGACAAGGAGGAAGACCCAGAAGAGCCGGAATACGCGACCGAGCATTCCGCCGCTTAGGCATCATTCGCTACTCGGATATGCCAGTTCGTGACCTCTACGGTAGGATAGGTCGTGTAACCCCTATGCGTAGTCGAGTCCTTGTATGGTTCATATGAAACCATCTAGTGTTTGCTTTTGTTGTGTTTGGATGTATGTCGTACCCTTCCTTCGGGAATATGTAAACGACTGCATCACCCATTTGGATTTTAATGGATGTGTTTGGCCCTTTCGGCCCTTGCATGATTTGAATTAGTGTCACACCCACCCCCTTACTAGGCACCCTTCTATATTGCTTTCCCTCTTTCAAGTCATGAGACCTTTTACCGCTCCAACAGGATGCCTGTTGTAACTCGTACTGGTACCTCTACCAAGTAGCCTGAAGCCAGAGCATCCGCTCAGTCAGAGGCAGGCCGCGACCAAACCAACGACCAAGCTCCACCACCACCACCTCCTCCGAACATGGACATGGCTCAGCTTCTCCAAGCTTTCCGAGAGGAAAGCCAAGCCAACACTGCAGCCATTCAGTTGATTGCTCAAGCTGTCACCAACAACCGCCAGCCGGTAGGTAATGGCAATGGACGTTCCACGTTGGCAGAGTTCAAGAAGCATGCACCGCCAACTTTCATCGAGACTACTGAACCCCTGGATGCAGACGACTGGGTCCGCACCATTGAGGACTTGCTGGAACTAGTCGGATGCACCGAAGACCGCGAGAAGGTGGCTTATGCAGCCCACTGCCTCGGGGGGACTGCTAGAGCTAGGTGGGATGGATTCAAGGCCATGCATGCTGAACAAGACATCACTTGGGTCAACTTCAAGGCAGAATTCCGCAAGGCCCACATTCCTTTTGGAATCATGGCTATCAAAAAGCATGAGTTCCGAGCCCTGAAGCAAGGAAGTGGCACCGTCAAGGAGTACATGCAGAAGTTCAGTGTTCTGTCAAGGTATGCCCCTGAAGATGTCAGCACTGATGCTGCAAAAAGGGAGCGCTTCATGGAAGGCCTCAATCAGACTCTGCAGTACTCGCTTGTCGTGTGCGACTGCCCAACCTTCCCTGACCTGGCAAACAAAGCACTTATGCTTGAAGACAAGCGGCGTGCTTTGGTAGACACTCACAAGCGCAAGATGGTCAGCAAGGGAAGTTCCAGCAACCAGAAGCCTCGCCCGTGGCAGTCAGCCCCGGCCAAGCCAACCTATCAGCAACCAAGAGCTCCTGCACCTCGCACCAACTATCAGCCTCAGCAGTATGCCAACCCAAGGCCAGCTTTCAACCCCAATAACAGTGGTGGCAACAAGATCAACAATCCAAACCAAGTCACTTGCTTTGGATGTGGTCAGTCAGGACACATCTCAAGGGTGTGCCCCAACAAGAAGCCTGATGCCCCGCGCCCCAATGCGCAGAACCCAGGACAAGGCCGCGGGATGCCACCAAGGAACCCAGCTCCTCGCAACCCGCCTAACCATGGGAAGGGGCGTGTGAATCACGTCACTGCTGAAGAAGCCCAGGAAGACCCGGACGTCATGCTGGGTACGTTCCTTGTCAACTCAGCACCTGCAACTGTCTTGTTTGATTCTGGAGCCACGCATTCATTTGTCACTCAAAGATTTGCATTAAAAAGTGGCATGACCCCTACACCCCTGAGTAACCCTATGGTGGTACAAACCCCCGGAGCAGAGATGAGAGCCAAGATAGGCTGTAAGGGAGTCAGTATTACCATTAACGGTGTAGATTTCCTAGCAGACCTCATCGTCCTGAGATCACAAGGCTTGGATGTGATCCTAGGCATGAATTGGCTCAGCAAGCACCAAGGCTTGTTCGACTGTGCCAATCGGACAGTCACTGTGACCAATGACCAAGGAGTCGAAGTCAAGTTTGCTCCCAACTCCTCTTCCGCTCAAGCCGTTCAAGTCAACTGTCTATCTGAAGTTGGGCTAGAGCAAGTACCGGTGGTATGCGAGTATCCTGATGTCTTTCCGGATGAGCTACCGGGAATGCCCCCTGACTGTGACATTGAGTTCATCATCGAGCTCGTGCCCGGAGCAGGACCCATCTATAAGAAGCCTTATAGAATGGGGACGGAAGAATTAGCCGAGTTGAAGAAGCAGCTGGAAGAGCAGCTGAGGAAGGGATTTATCCGCCCAAGTGCCTCCCCTTGGGGATCACCTGTTCTGTTTGTGGCAAAGAGGGACGGTACCATCCGCTTATGCATTGACTATCATTCCCTCAATGAAGTTACAATCAAGAACAAATATCCACTTCCCAAGATCGAAGATCTGTTTGATCAGCTCAGCGGAGCCAAGGTGTTCTCCAAGATCGACCTCAGATCTGGGTACTACCAGCTGAAGATCAGACCCCAGGATATTCCGAAGATGGCATTCGTAACCAGAAATGTCCTGTACGAGTGCACGGTCATGTCCTTTGGGTTAACCAATGCCCCAGCTTACTTCATGTATCTCATGAATAAAGTCTTCATGGAATATTTGGACAAGTTCGTTGTTGTCTTCATTGATGACATTCTTGTCTTCTCGAAGACGGAGGAAGAGCACGAGCAACATTTGAGGATGGTCCTAGACAAGCTTCTGGAGCACCAACTATATGCCAAATTCAGCAAGTGTGAGTTCTGGCTGCATAAAGTTGGATTCTTAGGTCATGTCTTGACCGAAGAAGATTTTCAGTTGATCCCGCGAAGATTGAAGCTGTGACCCAATGGCAATCTCCAACGACCGTCAAGGAAGTCAGAAGCTTCCTTGGACTTGTGGGCTATTACCGCAAATTCGTGGAAGGATTCTCTAGCATTGCCCGGCCAATGACGCAGCTCCTCAAGAAGGACAAGAAGTTCGAGTGGACGCAAAATGCGAAGAGAGCTTCCAAGAGCTCAAGAAGAGATTGACCACCGCCCCAGTTCTGGCAACACCTAATATTCACAAGGAGTTCGTGATATATTGTGATGCCTCTCGAACCGGACTGGGAAGCATTCTGATGCAAGAAGGCCGAGTCATAGCTTACCTCTCCAGGAAGCTGCGACCTCATGAGGAGAACTACGCAACTCACGATCTTGAGTTAGCGGCAGTGGTTCATGCCTTGAAGACATGGCGGCATTACCTCCTAGGGAAACAGTGTGAGATATACACAGACCACAAAAGTCTGAAGTATATTTTCACCCAAAAGGAATTGAACATGAGGCAGCGAAGATGGTTGGAACTCATCAAAGATTATGACCTCAGTGTTCAATATCACCCCGGGAAGGCTAACGTGGTGGCCGATGCCTTAAGCAGGAAGGCTTGCTCTTTGAATGCCATTATTCAAGAGAGGCAGCCAGCCTTGTTTAAGGAACTCGAACAATTCAGTTTGGAATTGGTCACCCCGGGATTTTTGGATCATTTGGAAGTCAGACCAACCCTGATGGACGAAGTCAAGAAGGTGCAAGGCGGACATGCAAGCATTGAAGGCATCAAGAAGAAGATGAAGCTAGGCAAGGCCCCAGGATTCTCCGAAGACGAGCACGGGATTGTTTGGTACAAGGGCCGCATCTACGTACCAAACAAGACGGAGCTGAAGAACCTGATCCTGCAAGAAGCCCACGACACTCCGTATTCCATCCACCCCGGAGGAACTAAGATGTATCAAGACTTGAAGGAAAGATTCTGGTGGCACGGGATGAAAAGAGAGATTGCAACCTATGTTGCAAAGTGTGATGTGTGCCAAAGGGTCAAGGCTGAATATCAGGGACCCACTGGATTGCTTCAACCACTCAAGGTTCCTGAGTGGAAGTGGGACAAAGTCGGAATGGACTTCATCACTGGATTGCCAAGGTCAAGTAGAGGACATGACTCCATCTGGGTCATAGTCGACCATTTGACCAAGGTGGCCCACTTCATTCCTGTCAAGACTACTTATGAAGGCAACCGGCTGGCAGCTCTCTACATCGACAGAATCGTAAGCCTTCACGGCGTTCCCAAGGAGATTGTGTCAGATTGAGGAACCCAGTTCACCTCAAGGTTCTGGAAGAAGTTCCAAGAAGCCTTGGGAACCAAATTGTCTTTCAGCACAGCTTTCCACCTACAGACCGGAGGTCATACAGAACGAGTAAATCAAATTCTCGAAGACATGCTCCGAGCCTGTGTCTTGGCATATGGAGCCAAGTGGGAAGATTGTCTTCCTTTTGCCGAGTTCTCCTATAACAACAGTTATCAGTCGAGCCTTCAGATGGCACCATTTGAGGTGTTATAAGGACGCAGATGTCGCACACCCCTCAACTGGTCAGAGACTGGAGAAGGGCTAGTCTTTGGACCGGATATTCTCCGCGAAGCAGAAGAACAGGTCCAACTAGTCAGAGAGCGTTTGAAGGCAGGCAAGTCAAGGCAGAAGAGCTATGCTGACACTCACCGTCGGGACATGAGTTTCCATGTCGGGAACCATGTGTACCTGCGGGTAACTCCTCTAAAGGGAACCAAGCGTTTCCACGTCAAGGGGAAGCTCGCACCAAGGTTCATTGGACCCTTTGAGATGACTGCACGACGAGGAGAAGTGGCTTACCAGTTGGAACTACCACCTGAGCTATCCGTTGTGCACAACGTATTCCACGTGTCACAACTCCGGAAATGTCTCCAAGTTCCGGACAAGCCTAATCTCTACAAGGATGTTGATCACCAAGCCATTGATCTGCAGCCTGATTTGACCTACCGCGAGAAGCCCATTCGCATTCTGGATGAAGCAGAACGACGGAGGCAAAGCCGCACCATCAAGTACTTGAAGGTCCAGTGGAGCAACCACACTGAAGCAGAAGCAACCTGGGAACATGAAGACTATCTTAGAACCGAGTTTCCCGATCTCTTTTAAGACCTAGTTTAGGAATCTCGGGGACGAGATTCTTGTAAGGGGGGTAGGTCTGTCACACCCTGCATTTTGTAACATGTTATTTGCATCAATGAAGCATAAAAATTTGGACCAGCAATTTTTTTCCGCATCATTTGGCTTTTATTTGGAATTGAGTTTTTCTTCCTATGCTCTTCATGTGCTCATTAAAGTCAACTATTACCTCTTGTAGAATTCATCTCCATACCAAAAACTTCTGCCCAATGATCATGCCAAGTGTTATATAGCAATATAGTATTTTCTTATAAAAATAATTTGGCCAAAATGTATTTTATAAATTTAGTATTCCTAAAACCCCTGAATTGAGGTTTGCACTGCAAGTGCTTGATTTAGGGTGAGAAAATTATTTCAAAAAGTATATTTGAGACCTAGTAATCATAGGACTCCCAGAAACCACAAAATTATATTTTTTAAAGTTATTTTCCTATTTTATTTAAAAGCTTTTTCTTAAGGCCAGAAATGTTCTTTAATAAGGAAAAATTATTTAGGTATTTCAAAAATATTTGCCAAAATTCAGGGAGACTCATAGGACATATATTGTCCATATATAAGAGTTTCAACACTTGGTCATGTTCAAAATAATGGGCTAGTCCCTCTAAAACCCTTTCTGGATATTTCAAGCTTTTGAAATATTTACAAAGGAAATATTCTCCAAAAATTCCAGGGAAATTCTATCATGTCATATATGACATATTTGATGATCTTGCCAAGTCCCATGCCTTGGGAAGCAAGAAAACATCCTCAAAACCCTTCATAACCATTCTGTCCATATTTGAAGTTTGAGCAACTTTACATTGCCAAACTTGTCCAAATGCTCTAAAACTTGGTGCACATGCTGGAATGGCCTAATAAGGCATCTAGACCAAATGGCACAAGATTTGGAGTAGGGAAACTTGATCAGAATACCCCAAAACCATTTCTGTTCAAATGCAAATTTGAACAACTTTACATTACCAACTTTTTATCTGGGGCTTCAAACTTCATGGGCATGATCCATACCCCAAATGATGAAACTACACCAAGTGGTGCATCAAGGGAGATGATTAGCTTGACTTAAACAAGATGAAGCCATTTCTGTTGTTTTCTAGGGTTCACCAAAGTTACATTGGCTAGTTTCTTCAAATGAGCCCAAATTTGGTGAAACACCCTATTTCCTTATGACATTCAATCTAGTTAAGTGTCATGGCAAGTGGAAATCATTTGCTTGTCCAAAACATGATCAAACACCTTCTGCCTTTTTACCAAAACCATCTTCTTGACCACTTTTACCATTTACTTTTGCCCCAACTTTCTACCACAGCTTCATCTAGTTACAATCTACCTCCAGTAACTCCCCCATGTCCACAGCTCCATGATTGAGGGGTGAAAACCCGAGTTCACCTTGCTGGACAGCCAAAATTCACCTAGTTACCAGCTTCACCTCTCTCTCCTTGATCATCAAGAGCATCCAAGGCCTCAGCTGAGACGTCTGCTTCGTGCTGGACCCCCCAGACACGGCGGACGCGCCCAGAGGGCCAATGGCATGCCATGGCCTGCGATAAGGCCGCTCCAGAGCGCGCTACAGTGCGCACCCGCACTGTAGCTTCGCCCAATCCAGCGCAGCCAACCACCTCGAGCTCTCCCCTCGCGCCTACCGATGCTCCTCGACGTCTGCAACCTCCCCCGGCGCTGTCCCCCTCCTCCTCCGCCCTCCAGTGGCCGCCTTCGCACGCGCGCTGGCCGCCCGCAGCCTCCACTCGTCGGCCTCACACGCGCACGCTGTCTGGAGCCTCCCCCGCTCCTCCTATCCCCTCTACTAGGCGTGGACCTCACCCACGAACCTCCCTGACTCAATCACAAGCGCCAGCACGGCATCTGGCCTCGCCCATGACCTCGCCGGCGCACGGGTCCATGGTGGACCGTGGGCTCGGCTATATAAGCTCGCCCCGAGCCTCTCCAACGGCACCAACAGCCTCCCCTCGTCCCCAGTAGTGCTCCAGAACCACCCTTTTGCCCTCAGAAAGCCCCAGTGCGCGGGATCGACCGGAGCTCCGCCGCGTCGGGCAACCGGCGATCTCGCAGTACAAGCCCTCCCAGCTCTTCCTTTTGCTCGATCCAGCACCGCAGCAGGATACTGATGCACTCCCCTCACTTTTCCCCTTCTGCAGCTGCCGGAAACAGCCGGAGCAGCGACCTCCCGACGACCCTCCGCCGCGTGCCCTCGCCGCCGGCGAACCAGGCCTCCCCGGCGAGTCGCACCACCACCACTACATCCGCAACTCGCTGCTGAGACCGTTCCTGCCCTCCGTTTGCCCCGCCGTGCCCGAAATCGTGGCCGGTGAGCTCGCCGTCGCCGTGGCCGTGAGGTTGAAGATGACAGGCGGGCCCCGCCTGTCATCCTCACCGCTCTCTCTCCCCTCGCAGTAACTGACCACCGGGCCCCGCCCGTCAGGTTTGAAAACCTGGCGCGCGCTGGCTCCCGTGCAGCTGGGCTGTTAGCCCTGGGCCGTGCAATGTGGCCGTTCTGGCCCAGTTGCACAGGGCCTTTTCCTCTTTTTCTTTTTTTGTAAAATTTCAAATAATTTTACAGAAATAAACATCTGTCCAAATGGATTAATTCCAACTCCTAAAATCTTGTAATATTCCAACCTATTTAATGGTGCCACTTTCACACATATCCATGAAACTTTTCTGTTCTGTTCAAATTTAAATTCATATTTGAGCATTAAAACTCCTGTTCAAAAATCCTTAGATTCCATTCTGTAACTCCAAAACTCCAACTAAGAATTTTTGCCATCTTAGTTTTCCCTCTAGTATTTAACAAAAATAAGTTGACATTTTTCTGAGCACTTTGATTTTTCTGTTTTTATTGTGGTCTTATTTTCCCGTTGATATTCTGCGACGTATAGATACCGTATTTGATGAAGTTGCTGAAGAGGAAGGTGGAGAAGGATTTGAAGACTTTGAAGACCAAGCCAATCCAGGCAAGCAGCCCTTTGACCATGATACAATTGTGTTCTTCGGTACCCGTTTGTTTCCGATGCATGATGATAGATTTATGGTGGTGACCTAGTTTGAAACCACCACATGATGCATGCTTACTCATGATCTTGCTATGTGCTAGACGTCATGCAAATGGTTAGTAGTGATGCTTAGTGATGCATGTGTGACATGAACCTTCATGGTTGAAATCTTTTCATAAACCCCATCGGGTGCCCCTAATGCCCGAGGGTGATGTTGATGTTAGGTCATCACTTGAGGAAGAAGTGATGCGCCGGTAAAGATCTTGTGGATGGGTGAAATGATGGATTAGATTTATGTGTGACTACCGTCCCAACCAAACATGTGCAACCACTCCACCCCTTATGAGACGGTGCTTTATTGATTACTTAGGTCGATACTAGCATGGTGCCCACATTACTAGTGACGGGAAGACTTGAGGTCTTTCCCGGGACGGGGTCGTGCTTGGATAGACGACCATGACTGTTTTTACAGGGCATCGGACACACCGTTGGTCCCTTCGGGTACGCGTGACATTGAAATTAGGGCAAGTCCCATGATCTATTGTTTGTACTCAAGGGTCGTGTACCAACGAGTGGACTCTATGTTAGTGTCGTCTAAGGAAAGATAAGGACCGGGTGCTACCCCCGAGTACTTGAGGTACTGCGGGATCGTGGGTGACACGAAAGCTTCCCGGATCTTGTGGGTAAAGTGCGCAACCTCCGCCGAGTGTAAAACTATTCGAATAGCAGTGTCCACGGTCATGGACAGTTGGGTGGTGCTACTTAAACTATGTCCAGAATTTTACTACATCGGTGAAAGTATGGGTGTGTGATGACTCAAGGTGGTGACTTGACTCGTTGAGTTGAATCATATTCATGTTGATATCGGTAACCTGTCCTCGAGGTGACGAGAAATTATTGATGCATATTCTTGATGGTAGAATAATTATTCTAGCTCATAGCTAGATTGCTCATTGTTGTTCTATTGCATTGTTACTTTGAACCAAATCATGGGTTGCTTGCGAGTACATTCAAAGTACTCATTGGCTTGCCACTGGTTATTTAATTGGCCAGGCATGGATGAACAGGAATATGAAGAAGAGTTCTATGGAGACGAACATGCGAACTAGGATGCTATCCCAGTCAGAATGCCTGTAGGGTTAAGGCAGATGGCATGGGTTCTACTTATCATCGAAGACTTCCGCTATTTGAGTTATTTGCTATTCAGCCCTTGAGGCTTTATCTATGTAAGACTTGGCCATAATGGCCTTAATTGGTGTAAGACGGTATGTATGGATGTTAGACTCTTGTTATTCAGCTTCTGTGTGTTCAGTGAGCATTGATCTCTGGGATCACTGTACACGTGCATTCGGTGATCTCGACTTCTCTGTCGGGGTCACCACACTCCCCGAGGCACTCGCATCTCTCTCATCTAAACAGGAACAGGTCAGGCATCACAAAGCACGTCGTCACCAGTCTCCGCCTCTTCGGCTGCGGTAGCAGTAGCCAGGAGGAACGCCTCCACCAGTTCCGTGACCTTCGCCTCCATGGCGTTAGCAGCCGCGCCCTCTACGCTCGCGGTCAGGGGCTCGGACAGCGAGGCCAGGTCAAGAGCGGTATCACGGAGACTTAGGTGGCCGCACACCTGCGTCAGGACCAAGGTAAGGAGTGTGCGGCTTTCGACGTCTGCTAACTGGCCAATTGCGGCCTCAACCTCGCGTAGGGACGTCACAAGCGCGGTAAGGAGCTCGGCGGGGCCACCCTCCAGGGCGGCCAATGGCTTCTCGAATCCTTCCCCATAAGCAGCCCGCAGCGCTGTACGGGCCTCGAGCTCGAAGGCGGAAAGAGCCTCGCGGCTCACCGCCGCCGAGGCCGCCAGGGCGTCTTCCTTCTCGCGTGCAGCCTGGGTCGCCCTGGCCTGCTCAGCCACGGCCTTCAGCTTTTCCAGGCACGCGCGATCGGCGAGCTGCTCCTGCTGTAGCCGGGACATATCAACCTTCTGCGCCTTGAGCTCCTTCTCCAACCCTTCAAGCCCCAGGGCGCGTCTGGCGCCTTCCTCGCGAAGGGCTTCCAACTCTCTCTCCACCTTGAGGCAGCGCTTCTCGAAGGACGCAGCATCGGCTCGTGCAGCGTCGCATGCCCTCGGGGCTGGTGCAGCTTCCTTTTGACCCTTGGCAGCAATCGCTGAGGCCTGGCTCCAAGAGGCCCGCACGGACTCGTCTGCCAGGAGCCACCCAGAGATCAGCCCCAGGCGTCCTTCCATCGCACGGCCATCACCACCTTGAAGTTCGGTACGAAGCCGACCCAGCGCAGCGGAGGCGGCCTCCAAGGTCTCAGGGCCAGGCTGCAACGGCTGGCGGATGGGCACCTACGAGACCAGCTGCTCGACCAGGGGCTTGGGGGCTCCGGCTCCACTCGCTGGAGCAGCAGGAGCAGGAGCCGCCGTGGCCTCGCAAACAGCAATGACGCCCTCAGGCGACGCCGCTGCCGCGTGCTCGGTGGCCCAGCTGGCTGAGGCGCGCGAAGCTGTGGCACCCTTCTCCGCGACCACAGTAGCGGCAGGAGGAGCGAGGGACCGCGACGTGACCTCCCCTTTCACCTTCTTCATCACGCCACCCAGGCTGCTACGCCAAGAAAAGTACGTCAGGAACGCTGTGACTGAGGGATAACAGGAGATTACACACTTACTCATCGGAGGTGAGGCGCGCCCTCCTCTTCATCAGCAGGCCGGCCGCAGCCGCTGGCGCTGCAAGCGTGCCGGCAGTCCGAATCTTGGCAATGCGCGAGGCCACGGACTTGGGCGCAGACGTGGTCACCAGTTTCGCTGGCATGGTGCTCCTCGGTAGGGTCGCCGCATTACTTCCCCGGATGCAGCGTGTCCGGACCGACGCAGAGTGGTCGCCTGGGGCCATCCGGCAGCACCTGCGCCCGACACCATTTCTTCAGCGGACGCCTCGGAGGTGTCCCCCTCGACAACCCGGTCCTCGTCGCCCAGGGTCTCCTCCGAGTCCGCCTCGTCGCTCCCATCATCAGCAGCGGAGGACACATCAACCATGGGCGGAGCAGCCGCGGGCACCCCGAAACCTGACACGACCTTCAGCAGCTCGGCCCTTTCAGGACGGCTGTACAACGGCAGGTGGGCCCCTGAGAGGTCCTCAGGAACCATCCCCAGGAGAGTGACTGAGGCAAAGTCTAGGTCAGCCTCGGCCAGCGCCCCCGAGCGCAGCCAGAGCATGTCGTCATCTCCCATCAGCTCCCACATGGGGCGCGAGTGTGCCTGTAGTGGTGCCAGACACTGCCTCAGGAACTCCTTCACAATCTGGGCCCCTTCAAGCCTCAAGCCCAAGCCGGCTTCAATCCTTGCCAGGACAGGCTCGACAAGGGGGTCGGTGAGCTTCGCGTAGCTCCGGCCGGCGCATTTCGCCGCACGAGCGGTAGGCAGCGCCAGCAACGGATGACCACGCTGGGCATCCAGATAGACCCACCTCTTCCGGTGGGAGTCTATCTTCTTCCGGCTGTCATCAGCCGGAAGCCCTGGCGCTGGAAGACGAAGGAGACACAGCCCAAGCACGGACCCTCGTCGTACTGCCGCATGGAGAAGAAGTGGCGGAAGAGGGCGACAATCGGTCTCACCCCCACAAGCGCCTCGCAATAAAAGGCGAAGAGCGACTAGACGAAGATGGAGCGAGGCTGGATGTGGAGAGCGTGCACCCGGTAATGGTCCAGGATGGCGTAGAAGAACTCTGAGAAGGGCGGCACGAGCCCGACAGAGATGCTGTGGAGGAAGAAGGGGTAGCAAGACTTCGGCAAGATCCGCGCCGCGGTGGATCCGACCCAAATCCCCGTCGGGCCATGCTCGTTGTGGACGCTCGACAAGAAAGGCTGGACCTCCAAGGAGTCCTCCTCCTTGGTGATAGAGGACTCCTCGAGCGCCGCCTCAAGGGAAGGAGCAAATCCAGACGCCTGTGCGACACCCTTGCTTTTCTTCGCCATCGCTGAGGTGCCGGAGGATGCAGGCGATTTAGGAAGGCCGGAGGCGAAGGAGAAGGGGATCTAAGCAGGAAGGAAGGGAGGCGATAACTCCTATGCAGCAAAGACGGCCCCCCTTTTGTCAAGCTACACGGTTGCCAAGACTGCGTGGGGAGCGGAGTCGCCCACATCCCATCCAACCGTCACACGCCAGCCTGGCCCGCAACCTTTTTGGGGCCCGCAACGCTTCGTCCTCGACTAACGCTTCGCCCCAAAGCCAACTCCGCGCGCGCCTTGGGCCCGGGGGCTACTGTCGGCGTCATGGGAACCAGGGTACCCAGACATGCCTGTCTGTGGGCCGCGACGCGCTCCTATCACGGCCCGGCTGATCGACCAGCTGCCCAAGACCCTCGCAAGGGGGCTAGGCCTCGCGAGGAGAACGACATCAAGACCCCCTCAGGAGCGGCCTCGTCTAGTAGCTCCGGAGGAGTGGAGAATCCAAGGCCAAGCCTGCCTCGGGAGGAGGTAGTGACGCAAGCAGTGACGCACCGCGCCAGCGGGTGGCAGCGCCCGCCAGCGGCGTAGTTTCCATTTTGGTGCAAAGGAGACAGCACAAGCGCAGGTTCCCGAGGAGCGAGACAAAGGTTTCCCATTCGGTGCAACAAGACCGAAGACCGCAAGGACGACAGGGAGGATGTCACCACCGAGCCCACTACCGTGTCACTGCCTGATCCTTTTGCAGGCGAAGACTGCTTTTGTCAGGGTAGGAACGTCCTTGTGTTCCCGCTCAAATGGCCGTTGTGGGATCCCTTCCTGCCTAAACATTTCGGGGAAGAGGACCCTGGCCGCCTATATAAGTAGCTAGGATCCCCACTATGAGGAGAGAGCCCCGATCAGATAGAGATTGGGACCAGATCCAGAAACTCTGCCTTCGCATAAGGGAGCAAGAACTCTTGCCTCCTGACCCTCCTAAGCTCTCCTCGTGAGCTCAGGAACCACTATACTCATCCATATTCAAGCCCTCCCGAGGCCAATCCACCAAAGCAGGAAGTAGGGTTTTACACCGTAAGGTGGCCTGAACCTGGGTAAACTCTTCTATGCTTTACTTGTAGTTTTCTTGAATTTCTTCACTGGACGAGGGCAAGACGCTAGGTAGACGTGAGTGGGAGAGATCTTCGTTCACGCCCCTGTGTTCGATCTTCTTGGGTTTGCGGAGCCCATAATCCGACAGCAACCACCACCACGACTTCCGCATAACATTGCCCACCTTACATTTCCGCCAACCCGACTTAACCAAATTTTGTTTGAGCTTGAAAGTGCAATATATCGACTAGAGGGGGCGTGAATAGGCGATTTTTATGAAATGCTTCTAAACATGGAAGTTTCGAAGACAAATGATAAAACCAATCCTATTTATATGCAGCGGAAGGTAGATTACACTAGACAAGCCATAGTCAAGTATTCAATGAAGTGAAAGCATGAAGACTAATAGCAGCTAGGCAGTAAGGATCAGGATGTAAGATAGAATGAAGCCAATCCGAACAAGTAGTCACACAGTGAAGTCAATTAGATAAGACAAGCAGGCAATGACTTCACAACATAAGACAGTAAGTAAAGGGAAGGAAAGGATGGAGCCAGTAGCTCGAGGATGACAGTGATTTGTTAGACCAGCTCCAGTTGCTGTGACAACTGTACGTCTTGTTAGGGAGGCTGAGATTTAACTTAGAAGACCGCGTCTTCACATTATTCCCCTTGAGCTAAGGACACCTAGTCCTCGCCCAATTACTCTGGTAAGTCTTCAAGGTAGACTTCCAAACTTTCACAGACTTCGTTCACCGGCGATCCACAATGACTCTTGGATGCTCAGAACGTGATGCCTAACCGGCTAGAGGAAACACAGTCCTCAAGTGTAACAAGTCTTCAGGTCACACAGACAAAAAGACTTTAGTGATGCCTAACACTCTTTGGCTCAGGGTGTTTGGGCTTTGTCCTCACAAGGATCTCTCTCTCAATTGCTTCGGAGGTCGGTTGCTCTCCAACGACAAAAGCCGTGCAATAACTCTGAGCAGCCACCAATTTATGGTGTAGGGGGTGGGCTATTTATGGCCACTGGGCAACCCGACCTAATTTGTCCGAAGTGACCCTGGGTCACTAAGGAACTGACACGTGTTCCAATGGTCAGATTTCAAACACACACGACAACTTTACTTGGGCTACAAGTAAAGCTGACTCATCCAGCTTTGGATAAGATTTGCTCTCATTGTCTTCGCTCAAAGACATAGGATTTGGTTGAGCATCACTTCAGTCACCCTGACTTAGTTCACTTGGACCCCACTTAATAGTACGTTGGTTCCTATGACTCAACAAAGAAGAAAAGGAAACAACGAAACATTTAAGTCTTCGCGCTCCATAGTCTTCACACAATGTCTTCTCTTGTCATAGGCTTCAATATGATTATCTTCATATATACCACCATTGTCGTCAATGTCTTCATACATTTTTAGGGGTCATCTCTGGTAGGTAATCTGAATCAATGTGGGACTACTACCTGTGTTATCCTGCAATTCTCACAAACACATTAGTCCCTCAACCAGATTTGTCGTCAATACTCCAAAACCAACTAGGGGTGGCACTAGATGCACTTACAATCTCCCCCTTTTTGGTCATTGATGACAAACCGGTTGAAGTTTTCAACGGGGATAAAAGTATGTGAAATGGTAAAGGATAAAGGTATTGTCTTCGTAAGTAGCAAAAGGCTCCCCCTGAAGATGTGCATATAGTTGATTTGCCTTTGAATGCAAATGCACATGGCACGTTGTACTTGTGGAGATCCTCTTCAACTTATGAAGACAATTCATCATGCACAATTGATATGTCGAATATAATGACATGCATAATGAGAAATGGACGTCTGCCAAATGACTAAGTGCGGGATATAACGTAGCACATGCGGAATTTATCATCGCATTACATAGTACCAGAGAATGTAGCAGACGACCATCAAGATTAAGTGTTACAACTCAAAGAACCAAATGTAGCAAAAACAAGAGTTGTAAACACTAGGCAAAATATAAAGCACCCGCCCATATGGACCCGCTTGAAGACTATCAACTCGTATGCTTCTCCCCCTTTTGTCAGTAAGGACCAAAAAGGTTTGAAGACATAGAGCCTCTACTCGTTGCCAGTTGGAGCAGGAGAGGATGCAGGGTCGGTGTTAGTCTTTGGCGGTGCAGAAGTAGTTGGCACAGTGTCGACACGCGCTGAAGGAGGAGGTGGTGAGGTAGCATCATCTTGATCATCTATCACCCTGGCTTCAATCATTGCAGCGGAGGAGGAGTAGTCAGAATCTTCAAGAGATGGAGTTCGACGCAGAACAACATTCCGTGGAGGAGTGTGGTCAAACTTGAATCTCTTTGTGAAGCCATCGTCTTGAAGATCCGCTTCAGCACTCAGCAAAGTTAGACTCTTCCATGACCTCCGACAGGTTTCATGAGCAACAAAGGCATTCTTGGTTGCAAGGTTGCGAATGCGATTGACGTCCACCAAGAAGCTTTGCATCTAACGCTTCAGCCAGTAGTGATGCTTATCCTGTTTCTGATGTAGGGCAACGAGAAGCTCTCGATTATTGAGAACACGAGAACACTTCTGAGGCCTTTGAGCAATGGTGCTCTGAGTAGCTTCAGTTTCAGCCTGTCGAGGTAAGCGAGTACGGCCAACCAGAGGATAAACGCGAGAGACTGCTGGAACTCCTTAAATTTGCTAAGTGAAGCTCTGGTGATCAGCGTTGTGAAGACCAACAGGCTCTTTGGCAGGCTCTTGGTATATGGCTTCAGCTGACATATCAACCTCTGTCCAGAATATATGATGGTTGCGAGCAGAAGGCTGATAGGTGATAGCAGAATGAAGCTTGATGAGGCTCATAATCCATGGAGCATAGAACTTGAGACCAAACATATCAGAGCCTGACACAGCCAACTGCGTGATGAAGAAATCTTGAGCATTGAAGCTGATACCATTGAAGATATAGAAGACCAATGTCTTCATTGTGCCTTCAAGCTTGGCTGATGAAGAATGCCCTTTGACAGGCAATAGAGTTCGCCTGATGATATGATAGATGGTGCATGGCAGATACTCTAGGTCTTCAACAAAGAACTCCTTTGGATATTCAGCATCGCTTGGCAAAGGCTTCATCATGCTCAGCATCTGGCTCATGTTGGGCTTGCACTTCTGAAAGATACTCTCCAAAGCTTCATTGTGCAATTGACAGCCAGGTTCATACAGTTCTCCTGGAGTGGGCAGGCCAGTAAGCTCAATGAGATCAAAGGCTTTGGCTTCATGATGGACATTGCATGTCATCCACTCAAGGACCCATGTCTTCGGATCCCTGCTGTAGCCTCGAATGTGGAGGGTTGCATAGAATTGCAGAAGCAGCTCTTCATTCCAGTGCTCTTTGTTAGTCACAAAATTGAGCAGGCCAGCATCACGGAAGCAATCAAGAGCTTCCTCAAGATAGGGCAGTCCAGCAATAGCTTCAGTATCAAGACGCATATGAGGGAAAATGCGCCCTTGATCATAAAGTACTCTTGAATAATAACTACGCTGCTGATGGCTCCAGAACCTATCTGATGATATTCTTGGCTTGGAATAGGGGTTCTTGGCGCTGTCAAAGAATGTGTTGTGCGCAGTGAAGCTATTGGCATTGAAGGACCCTTGAGAGGTGGCAATACTTGGGAACCTTGGCGGTCTTGGCTTAGGCTTTTGAACCTGAGGCCTGTGCTCAACATGATGGTCAAATTGAGGACCAGCGGCACGCGGTCCAGCAGTAGGCGGAGGAGTCAGAATGGGCCATCTGACAGAGACGAGCTGATCATCTTGGTTGTATGCTTGCTCAATTGTATGGGGCCTTGGAGGCGGAACAGGAGCAGAGGCAGTGGCTTCAGGCTGCTGAGTAGCTTCAGGTGCAGCACTTGCGTCAGGCGCCATCACTTCTGGCACCACTATGACTTCAGGCGCCATATTAGCTTCAGCCATGACTACATCATTGGCTTCAGTGGTGGTGGTGGCAGCTTCAGAATTTGTAACCTCCACTTCAGGAGCTGGAGGGTTGGACACGTTCTCCTCGAGAACAGAGGGTGTGGCAGCACGTGCTTCTTCTTCTTGGGGTTGTTCTTCTTCGGCTGATGTAGCCGGAATATCTTCAGCCGTTTTGGCTTCAGACTCTAGGGGATTCACAGTAGGAGTAGCTTCAGGGACTGATTGTTGCTCTTCTCCTTCTGGAACACTTGGGGTAACGACTTGAGGCCTTGGTCCTTTGCGAAGCCTGCGGAATGCTGGCGACGCCAGAGGGGATGGAGTTGGTTGGGCCTCAAAGTCTTCATCTTCAAGCACCGCACTGGTGACTTGAGTTGGGGGAGTTTCTGGTGTATCTTGTGGGTGATCAGTCCATGAGTCATCCTTTGCAATTGGCATCGATGGACGACCAATGCTGATGCAATCGTTGTTCGTAAGAACGGGCGAAGATTCCACGTTGTACTCGATCTGAGAAAGGACTTCATCATCTTCAACATTGTCATGAGAACCAATGTCTTCAGCTACGGTGGGGTCAACAGCTGGAATGTCTTCAGCCTCTGTGGGACAGGCTCATGAACTGTCATGCGACGTTCTCGGTGTGTAGATGCGGGACGAGCAACTGATATGGGCTCGACAAAAAAGGGCTATGTGGAAGCAGCCATGTCCTTCTTTGTCTTGCGCTTCTTTGTGGGTGGAGCATCATCAGTTGTGTGCTTGCGCTTGCGAGCTTCAGCTTCAGCCACCTTTGTCTTCTTAAGTTCTGAAGTAGCTGGGGTGACCTTAGGCTTCGTGCCTGTCATGCTGGAAGGGAAGACAATGCTAGGCACTTCTGCCTTGATTCTTCAGCATCGGGCACATGTTGCTTCTTCTTTTTCTTGGCAGCCATCCTAGGGTCAATGCCAGGACGCCCAAGGGCCTTGCGCTTTTCAGCTTTATTATAGGCTTGAATGCATTTGGCAGCCAAGGCCTTGATTCGCTCACGTGAACCTTTGGCTTCTTCACGCCTTTTGCGAAAGGCTTCCTTGAGTTCATGCATCATGACCTTGAAGTTCTGGATCTCTTGGACGCTGAGCTTGTCCATATGCTTTTTGAACTGGGCCTTTTCATGTTCAATCTTTTGCTTCATCTCAACAATTCTTTGAGCAAGAGCTAGCCCAGAAGCAATAGCGCCATTGAAGGAGACGATGAGGCCAAATGGAAGCTGCAGATCGTCAAAGCTGAGGTTGGGGGTGTCAAACCATTCATCAATGAAATTGTTCAGCACTTCCACGTCAAAGAGCGACAAATCATTGAAGATTTCTGCGTCTTGCTTGCTCTTGATCAATTGATCCAGAGCATCATTAGCAAGATCTTCATCGCTTGAGAGAACAATGGCTTCATTGGCGTTCTTCCGAATAGCGTCAGGAGTGAGAGCTGGACTGGGGTTGTGCATGGGCTTCTTCCTTAGTTGTCTGCTCTTGGATAAGCGAGAGTGCTCCTCAGACTGCACACTTGGTGTTGGTGGAGCAGTGGCCAATGGCTTCACTCTCGAAGCAATTGGTGGAGTGGTCATCGAAGCCTTGGATTTCTTCTTCTTCTTGGGCTTCGGAGTTGCAGGCGCTTCATCAGAATCAGCGTCATCTGCAGGTCGATCCACATGAACCCTTATGTGACTGATGAGACCTTCTAAGTTGTAGAAAGACCCAACCAGGTTAGGTTCAGCTTCGCGCGTGCCATCAGCACGGGGCACAGAGGGGCCATGATTGAAGTCCAATCCCCAGTTCTTCTTGTTCTCTTTGGACGAGTTCTTGGCATATTGAAGATTGCGCTTGAACAAATTGTCGACGCGACACCAGAGGAGAGAAGAAGGATCGGCATCTGCTGGTTGTGGCCCTCTGACCATGCAAGGGTAGAAGCCTTGAGCAATGGCTTCAGCTTGAGTCCTGGGTGGAAGATTCTTGTACGTAATATCTCCCCATGGACGCTTGATGGCATTCTTTTCAGCATACTCTTGGGTCACGAACCTATACTTGTACCACTGTTCAGCTCAATATCTTCAAATCCATTGGACTCGAGTCTTCCTCTGATTGTAATCCTCCTCTGGATCAGTCTTGTACATTTCACTGAGATCAGGAGGCAAATCTTTGGAGGTGTTGCCACGGCGCTGTCTGCCACCCTTCCTAACTGACTTGTCGGTTGCCATTGGGTTCAATCTGAAAGGCTTCAAACTGAATGGCTTCAACACTGGCAAATGCTTCGGTCTGCTAGTTAGACAGGAACTGGCTTCAGGAGAGTGAATATGACGCTGCAAGAATTCTGCAAATGAATGCATACTATGAGAACCAAGGGATTCTTCCACGGACATGTACCTGTGACAGCATTAGAGATGCGAGGGAAGGGGAAGAGGTCATATGCATTCTCAGAAGTTTTTGAAGATAAATCGGTTTAGAAGACTTTGACCTCATAGCGTGAAGACATTCACTTATATGATGAGAGTTGGTTCCAGATTTGTACGAATCCATGAATAGGTACAAGTGAGGAATCTAACTATGTTTGAAGCATATGTGAATGTACTAGGCAAGATATGAGATGCAGACAGGATAGATCCATACATGTGTAGGCAGAAACTTCTTGTGGTAAAAGTGATGAATCTTTTTGGATCAGGAAGATGGTAAAAAGAGAGTTTAATTTACCACACGATGAACTACTTAGACGGAGAAGAATTGGATGCCGAGCAGTTTGATCTTCTGTGCCCTAACTCGGCGACGAAGGATAGCTACGGCAACGGCGGAGGAGACGATGTCTGCGGCCGGCGTGAAGATGGCGTCGAAGAGGTCGCGGCAGCGAAGCGCTTCGTCGCCAGCGTCGTCGAGATCTAGCGGACGCGCTAGGGTTGGTCGAGGTGGAGAGGTGGTAGAAAGATTTTTGACAGTGATGGGACGTGCATTTATCAGCATACAGCGCAATTACGCAGGTGCCCCTGTCGGTTCACATCCGAGGGACACGTGGCGGACATGTAACACATTGGGAGTTGCCCCACGATCCCACGTACACCACGACTGTGGGAGTGGTCGTTCCGGCTTCTCCGGGTTTCAGGCATAAAGGATGGAGCATTAAAATCAGATTTAAAGTTTGTCTCTGTATCTTCTGCTGACAAGGACGCAGAGAAGATATTCGACGGTTCCAACAGAATGCATATGATTTGGACAGACAGAGTTTGAGATGAGAAAGCATAAAGAGGTTAGGGTCCGATCACATTCACTTAGTTCAAAAGATTCAAATAAGAAGACATAGCTATAAGTGAATGCTGTTGAGGACATAACACAAGTCTATATAGATATCCTATATGAAAATAAACCAAGTGTGAAGACTTTGCAAATGTAACGCCACGAGAAACACTTCAAACAAAGATTTGGTGGCGGCGTTACCCACCGTATAGGAA
>LR738713.1:246040068-246137861 GCA_902687465.1 Secale cereale
CTGTGGGAGTGGTCGTTCCGGCTTCTCCGGGTTTCAGGCATAAAGGATGGAGCATTAAAATCAGATTTAAAGTTTGTCTCTGTATCTTCTGCTGACAAGGACGCAGAGAAGATATTCGACGGTTCCAACAGAATGCATATGATTTGGACAGACAGAGTTTGAGATGAGAAAGCATAAAGAGGTTAGGGTCCTATCACATTCACTTAGTTCAAAAGATTCAAATAAGAAGACATAGCTATAAGTGAATGCTGTTGAGGACATAACACAAGTCTATATAGATATCCTATATGAAAATAAACCAAGTGTGAAGACTTTGCAAATGTAACGCCACGAGAAACACTTCAAACAAAGATTTGGTGGCGGCGTTACCCACCGTATAGGAAGTATTAGACCCAGACACGACACACAATTATCGTGGCGCTCCGAAGTCAAATTCCGCGTTAATGTATTCACACTTAGAATGTAAGTCTTCATTGATTGAAGATATACTTTACTTCACGTGTTGCACATCTAAGTCATCAATATGCATAAGTGTTAGGATGTGTGCCTGATTACAGGACATTTGAGGATTCTAAGATATTTAGCTCACACCGCAACTTGCAAAACCTTTTCTCATCCAAGGGCTTTGTGAAGATATCTGCCAGTTGCTCTTCAGTGTTGACGTGTATGATGTCAATATCTTCCTTCATGACATGATCTCTGAGAAAGTGATGACAAATTTCAATGTGCTTTGTCTTCGAGTGTTGAACTGGGTTGTTGGCAATCTTGATGGCGCTTTCATTGTCGCAGTAGAGTGGCATATGCTTCAGATGGATACCATAGTCCTTGAGTGTTCGCTTCATCGAGAGAAACTGAGGGCAGCAAGATCCAGCAGCAATGTATTCAGATTCAGCAGTGGAGAGTGATACATAGTTCTACTTCTTTGAAGACCAACAGACAAGTGATCGTCCTAGAAAGTGACATGTGCCTGATGTAGACTTGCGATCAACTTTGTCACCAGCATAATCAACATCTGAGAATCCAACTAGATCAAACTCTGAGCCCTTTGGATATCATAATCCTAGTGTTGGGGTGTAAGCCAAATATCGAAGTATTCGCTTCACAGCTAAGTGATGCGACTCCTTTGGTGCCACTTGATATCGAGCACACATGCAAACACTAAGCATAATATCTGGCCTAGATGCACATAAATAAAGTAAAGAACCAATCATGGAGCCGTATACCTTTTGATCGAAATCTTTACCATTGGCGTTGGGACCCAGATGGTGTTTAGCTGGCATAGGCGTCGAGTACCCTTTGCAGTCTTGCATTCCAAACTTCTTCAGGCAGTCTTTGAGGTATTTCTCTTGAGATATGAAGATGTCGTTGCTTTGCTGACGAATTTGAAGACCAAGAAAGAACTTCAGCTCACCCATCGTGGACATCTGATATTGCTCTTGCATCATGTGACCAAACTCATCACTGCATCTTTTGTCAGTGCAGCCGAAGATAATGTCGTCCACATAGATTTGGCAGACAAACAGTTCATCATCATATGTCTTCGTGAAGAGTGTGGGATCCAGGGATCCAGGTTTGAAGCCTTTGCTCTTCAGGAAGTCTTTGAGTGTGTCATACCAGGCACTAGGGGCTTGTTTGAGGCCATACAGTGCCTTGTTGAGCTTATATACCATATCAGGACGTTTTGGATCTTCAAAGCCGGGTGGTTGTGCAACATACACTTCTTCTTCTATCCTTCCATTGAGAAAGGCACCCTTCACATCCATTTGATACAGAAGTATGTTGTGATGATTTGCATAGGCTAGCAGTATACGAATAGCTTCAAGTCTAGCCATAGGAGCAAATGTTTCATCAAAGTCAATCCCTTCAACTTGAGTGTATCCTTGAGCAACAAGGCGAGCTTTGTTTATGACAACTTAACCATGCTCATCTTGCTTGTTGCGATATATCCATTTTGTGCCTATTATGTCGTGCTTACGAGGGTCAGGACGCTTGACAAGTTCCCATACGTTGTTCAGCTCAAATTGCTGAAGCTCTTCTTGCATTGCTTGAATCCATTTGGGTTTCATAAAGGCTTCAACAACTTTCTTGGCTTCAGATACTGAGACAAATGCAAAGTGCCCACAGAAATTTGCTAGTTGGGTTGTTCTTGCTGTACATTGTCATCATCAGGAGGATTGTCTTCAGGCTGAGCATTGTCGTCAAGTTGATTTGAAGGAGAAATGACGAGTTCCTCATCAGGCTGTGCTTTAGAAGGCATGATTTCACCTGTTCCCATTAGCTTGATAGATTCATTAGGTGAAGCTTCATCTAGCACATTTGGTAGGAACTCTCTTTGTGAACCATTCGTTTCATCAAAACGCACATCCACAGTTTCAACTACATTATAGCGAAAGATGTTGAAGACTCTGTAGGAGTGTGAGTCTTCTCCATATCCGACCATGAAGCCTTCATGCGCTCTCGGTGCAAATTTTGACTTGTCAAGTGGATCCTTGATCCAGCACCTAGCTCCAAATACTCTAAAGTAACTTACGTTTGGCTTCTTTCCAGTAAGGAGTTCATAGGACGTTTTCTTCAGAAGCTTGTGAAGATAGACACGGTTGATGATATGACATGCAGTATCAATAGCTTCGAGCCAGAACCTTCTTGGTGTCTTGTACTCATCGAGCATCGTTCGAGCCATGTCAATTAGGGTTATGTTCTTACGCTCTACGATGCCATTCTGTTGAGGTGTGTATGGAGCTGAGAATTCATGGGTGATTCCCATTGTATCCAGATAAAGATCAAGGTCGGTGTTCTTGAACACAGTGCCATTGTCATTTCTAATATGCTTGATCTTGACGCCATAGTTGTTCATGGCAGGATTGGCGAAGCGTTTGAAGACATCTTGTACTTCAGTCTTGTAGAGAATTATGTGCACCCATGTGTATCTTGAATAATCATCAACAATGACGAAGCCATAGAGACAATATGTGGTAGAGAACGTGGAGTAGTGAGTAGGGCCAAATAAGTCCATGTGAAGCATCTCGAAGGGTTTGGATGTCATCATGATTGTCTTTGAGGGATGCTTGGCCCTAGTCATCTTCCCGGCTTCACAGGCACCACACAGATGATCTTTCTTGAACTTGACATCCTCGATGCCTACGACGTGTTTCTTCTTTGCGAGAGTGTGCAAGTTCCTCATGCCGGCATGTCCTAGCCTCCGATGCCAGAGCCAGCACTCTGAAGCTTTTGCTAGAAGACAGACGGCCATCTGCGGTCCAGCTGAAAAATCCACCATATACAGATCACCTTTTTTCTATCCTTCAAATACTAGAGACTTCTCAGACTCCATTAGTACAAGGCAACGAAATTTTACAAATATCACAATCATGTTTAAGTCACAAAGCATTGAGACAGACATTAAGTTGAAACAAGGGATTGAACTAGCATGACTTTATCAATGTGCTGATCCCTTGAGATTGCAACTCTACCTAGACCCAACACTTTGCTTTTGCCAATGTCAACTAATGTGATGTGACTCTTGTTAGATGGACGTAAGGTTTAGTCCACAAGAAGACTTCGATCTGCAGTCATATGATTTGTGCATCCGCTGTCCATAATCCATTCTGAAGACTTTGGTGTCACTCCCTACAATGCAGTTAGGAGGATAGGCTTCACCAATAGCCATTGTGAAGCATAAACATTTGACGTACAAGTGGATTATGAAAGCTTAGATCCAAGTTAGGACTGATAAGATGATTAGCAAGCGATTCATGAGCAGAATGGATAGTAAACCATTTGGGCATTTGATCTTGTGCCCTACAAGTGTTTTAAGTCCCCAGCAATAGCATCAGACGCCTTTTATTTTCGGCTGGAGACCTTTCCCTGGAAGAGAAAGTTAGTTCTTCTTAACCACCCACATCTTCAGGGGTGGCTTAGAAACAATGAGTCTAAGTGCAGCATCTGAGAATTTTGGCTTTGGAGCCCTAGCAAATAGTCTTGCAGGAGGAGAATAATACTCATAAGAATAAGCAGAAAAATTCTTTGTTTTATGAATATAGCGGTTTGAGGAAACATGCTCATATTCATGGGTCTGAGTATAATTTCCCTGCAAAACATTGGCGTTAGGGTGACTCAGGTGAGTCCTTTGTCTGTATGAAGCCTTAGGACCATATGAAGCCTTTGGTCTGGGTTTGTCTACTTCCCAGGTGGTGTCATGATGACATTTGCTGGAAGTTTCTCAAGACAACCTTTGGGAACCCAGATCTTCTTCATAGGTGGCCCGTTCCTGCAATACTAACCAATATACCTGGCAAACACTTCACCATTTTGATTCTTAAACAGTTTATAGTTTGCATCAAAGGATTCATCAATGATAATAGGATTAGCACAAGTGAAGCCAGATAGGGTAGATGGATCCACTGAAGGTTCCTTTGCAGCAACCCATGTAGTTTTGGGATACTGCTCAGGCTTCCAGTATGAACCATCAACATTCATTTTCCTTTCGAACCCAACACCCTCTTTCCTAGGTTTCGGTTCAGTATCTGCTTTTTGAGGACATCACATAGAGTCTGATGCCCTTTGAGGCTTTTGTACATCCCTGTTTCAAGCAAAGTCTTCAACCTAGCATTTTCATTAGCAATAGTAGTGGTATCCTCAGCAGAGGGGTTAGTTATCACATCAACAGTTGAAGATATTGCAACAGTGCAACATTCAGCAACAGATGTAGCGTTATCACGCTCAATGCATTTTAGACATGGTGGAATAAACTCTTTCCGAGAAGCACTGATTTGTTGAGCAAGTAATGAATCGCGCTCCTTCTGAAGATCTTCATAACATACTCTTAGCTTTTCATGATCAGATAAGAGAGTGTTATGATGACTTTGAGGCGTGTTTAACTTAGTCTGAAGTCTCTGAAGACTTTCAGCCAAGTTTTTCGACTAATCCATTTCTTCACCCAACATATCATTGCTCTTATTAATCATTTTTTGAGCCTTTTCCAAAGCAATTTGTTGTTTAGTGGCAAGGGAAGCAAGTTTGACATAGCTGGGTCCAAATTCATCACCAGATTCATCATCACTAGTCTCAGATAGGTAGCATTCGGTTACCTTGGCACCTTTTGCCATAAGACATGGTGCAGAGGATGATGGTTCTGGATCAAAAGTCATCGTCTTGAGAGATTCTTTGAAATCCTCAAACCCGGGATCATCACGAGTTCGATGACCCTCATAGACTTCAGAGAGACGGTCCCAGATAAGATTTGCATGATCGAGATGCATGACGTTCCTGAACTGATTTTGAGACAGACATGAGCAGATCACGTCCTTCGCTGTGAGATTGAGAAGAGTGAACTTGCGAATGTCATCAGCTTCCGCCATCTTGCACAGATCGGTAAGACCAATCTCAGTGACGGTCCACAGCTCACTGTTAATCGCCATGAGATGTTCCTTCATCACGGCCTTCCATTTGGGATACTCGTGACCGTCAAACATGGGGCAACACACTATCTTCATTCCTGCGGTCGACATAACTAAAACTCCAGGTGGTTAAACCGAATCACACAGAACAAGGGAGTACCTTGCTTTGATACCAATAGAAAGTGCAGTATATCGACAAGAGGGGGGGGGGTGAATAGGCGATTTTTATGAAATGCTTCTAAACATGGAAGTTTCAAAGACAAATGATAAAAACAATCCTATTTATATGCAGCGGAAGGTAGACTACACTAGACAAGCCATAGTCAACTATTCAATGAAGTGAAAGCATGAAGACTAATAGCAGCTAGACAGTAAGGATCAGGATGGAAGATAGAATGAAGCCAATCCGAACAAGTAGTCACACAGTAAAGTCAATCAGATAAGACAAGCAGGCAATGACTTCACAACATAAGACAATAAGTAAAGGGAAGGAAAGGATAGAACCAGTAGCTCGGGGATGACAGTGATTTGTTAGACCAGTTCCAGTTGCTGTGACAACTGTACGTCTGGTTAGGGAGGCTGAGATTTAACTCAGAAGACCGCGTCTTCACCTTATTCCCCTTGAGCTAAGGACACCTAGTCCTTGCCCAATCACTCTGGTAAGTCTTCAAGGTAGACTTCCAAACCTTCACACACTTCGTTTACCGGCGATCCACAGTGACTCTTGGATGCTCAGAACGTGATGCCTAAGCGGCTGGAGGAAACACAGTCCTCAAGTGTAACAAGTCTTCAGGTCACACAGACAGAAAGACTTTAGTGATGCCTAACACTCTTTGGCTCAGGGTGTTTCGGCTTTGTCCTCGCAAGGATCTCTCTCTCAAATGCTTCGGAGGTGGGTTGCTCTCAAACGACAAAAGTCGTGCAATAACTCTGAGCAGCAACCAATTTATGGTGTAGGGGGTGGGCTATTTATAGCCACTGGGCAACCCGACCTAATTTGTCCCAAGTGACCCTGGGTCACTAAGGAACTGACACGTGTTCCAACGGTCAGATTTCAAACACACACGACAACTTTACTTGGGCTACAAGTAAAGCTGACTCATCCAGCTCTGGATAAGATTTGCTCTCATTGTCTTCGCTCAAAGACATAGGATTTGGTTGAGCATCACTTCAGTCACCCTGACTTCGTTCACTTGGACCCCACTTAATAGTACGTTGGTTCCTATGACTCAACAAAGAAGAAAAGGAAACAACGAAACATTTAAGTCTTCGCGCTCCATAGTCTTCACACAATGTCTTCTCTTGTCATAGGCTTCAATATGATTATCTTCATATATACCACCATTGTCGTCAATGTCTTCATACATTTTTAGGGGTCGTCTCTGGTAGGTAAACTGAATCAATGTGGGACTACTACCTGTGTTATCCTGCAATTCTCACAAACACATTAGTCCCTCAACCAGATTAGTCGTCAATACTCCAAAACCGACTAGGGGTGGCACTAGATGCACTTACAATCTCCCCCTTTTTGGTCATTGATGACAAACTGGTTGAAGTTTTCAACGGGGATAAAAGTATGTGAAATTGTAAAGGATAAAGGTATTGTCTTCGTAAGTAGCAAAAGGCTCCCCCTGAAGATGTGCATACAGTTGATTTGCCTTTGAATGCAAATGCACATGGCAGGTTCTACTTGTGGAGATCCTCTTCAACTTATGAAGAAAATTCATCATGCACAATTGAAATGTCGAATATAATGACATGCATAATGAGAAATGGACGTCTGCCAAATGACTAAGTGCGGAATATAGCGTAGCACATGCGGAATTTATCATCGCATTACATAGTACCAGAAAATGTAGCAGACGACCATCAAGTTTAAGTGTTACAACTCAAAGAACGAAATGTAGCAAAAACAAGAGTTGTAAACACTAGGCAAAATATAAAGCACCCGCCCATATGGACCCGCTTGAAGACTATCAACTCGTATGCTTCTCCTCCTTTTGTCAGTAAGGACCAAAAAGGTTTGAAGACATAGAGCCTCTACTCGTTGCCAGTTGGAGCAGGAGAGGATGCCGGGTCGGTGTTGGTGTTTGGCGGTGCAGAAGTAGTTGGCGCAGTGTCGACACACGCTGAAGGAGGAGGTGGTGAGGTAGCATCATCTTGATCATCTATTACCCTGGCTTCAACCATTGCAGCGGAGGAGGAGTAGTCAGAATCTTCAAGAGATGGAGTTCGACGCATAACAACATTCCGTGGAGGAGTGTGGTCAAACTTGAATCTCTCTGTGAAGCCATCATCTTGAAGATCCGCTTCAGCACTCAGCAAAGTTAGACTCTTCCATGACCTCCGATAGGTTTCATGAGCAACAAATGCATTCTTGGTGGCAAGGTTGCGAATGCGATTGACGTCCACCAAGAGGCTTTGCATCTGACGCTTCAGCCAGTAGTGATGCTTATCCTATTTCTGATGTAGGGCAACGAGAAGATCTCGGTTATTGAGAACACGAGAACACTTCTGTGGCCATTGGGAAATGGTGCTCTCAGTAGCTTCAGTTTCAGCATGTCGAGGTAAGCGAGTACGGCCAGCCAGAGGATAAACGCGAGAGACTGCTGGAACTCCTTCAATTTGCTGAGTGAAGCTCTGGTGATCAGCGTTGTGAAGACTAACAGGCTCTTTGGAAGGCTCTTGGTATATGGCTTAAGCTGACATATCAACCTCTGGCAAGAATATATGATGGTTGCGAGCAGAAGGCTGATAGGTGATAGCAGAATGAAGCTTGATGAGGCTCATAATCCATGGAGCATAGAACTTGAGACCAAACAGATCAGAGCCTGACATAGCCAACTGCCTGATGAAGAAATCTTGAGCATTGAAGCTGATACCATTGAAGATATAGAAGACCATTGTCTTCATTGTGCCTTCAAGCTTGGCTGATGAAGAATGCCCTTTGACAGGCAATAGAGTTCGCCTGATGATATGATAGATGGTACGTGGCAGATACTCTAGGTCTTCAACAAAGAACTCCTTTGGATATTCAGCATCGCTTGGCAAAGGCTTCATCATGCTCAGCATCTGGCTCATGTTGGGCTTGCGCTTCCGAAAGATACTCTCCAAAGCTTCAATGTGCAATTGACAGCCAGGTTCATACAATTCTCCTGGAGTGGGCAGGCCAGTAAGCTCAATGAGATCAAAGGCTTTGGCTTCATGATGGACATTCCATGTCATCCACTCAAGGACTCATGTCTTCGGATCCCTTCTGTAGCCTCAAATGTGGAGGGTTGCATACAATTGCAGAAGCAGCTCTTCATTCCAGTGCTCTTTGTTAGTCACAAAATTGAGCAGGCCAGCATCACGGAAGCAATCAAGAGCTTCCTCAAGACAGGGCAGTCCAGCAATAGCTTCAGTATCAAGACGCATATGAGGGAAAATGCTCCCTTGATCATAAAGTACTCTTGAATAATAACTACGCTGCTGATGGCTCCAGAACATATCTGATGATATTCTTGGCTTGGAATAGGGGTTCTTGGCACTGTCAAAGAATGTGTTGCGCGCATTGAAGCTATTGGCATTGAAGGACCCTTGAGAGGTGGAAATACCTGGGAACCTTGGCAGTCTTGGCTTAGGCTTCTGAACCTGAGGCATGTGCTCAACATGATGGTCAAATTGAGGACCAGCAGCACGCGGTCCAGCAGTAGGCGGAGGAGTCATAATGGGCCATCTGACAGAGACGACCTGATCATCTTGGTTGTATGCTTGCTCAATTGTATGGGGCCTTGGAGGCGGAACAGGAGCAGAGGCAGTGGCTTCAGGCTGCTGAGTAGCTTGAGGTGCAGCACTTGCTTCAGGCGCCATCACTTCAGGCACCACTATGACTTCAGGTGCCATATTAGCTTCAGCCATGACTACGTCATTGTCTTAAGTGGTGGTAGTGGCAGCTTCAGAATTTATAACCTCCACTTTAGGAGCTGGAGGGTCGGACACGTTCTCCTCAAGAACAGAGGGTGTGGCAGCACGTGCTTCTTCTTCTTGGGGTTGTTCTTCTTCGGCTGATGTAGCCGGAATATCTTTAGCCGCTTTGGCTTCAGACTCTAGGGGATTCAAAGTAGGAGTAGCTTTAGGGACTGATTGTTGCTCTTCTTCTTCTGGAACACTTAGGGTAACGACTTGAGGCCTTGGTCCTTTGCGAAGCCTGCGGAATGCTGGCGATGCCTGAGGGGATGGAGTTGGTTGGGCCTCAAAGTCTTCATCTTCAAGCACCACACTGGTGACTTGAGTTGGGGGAGTTGCTGGTGTATCTTGTGGGTGATCAGCCCATGAGTCATCCTGTGCAATTTGCGTCAATGGACGACCAATGCTGATGCGTTCGCTGTTCATAAGAAAATGCAAAGATTCCACGTTGTACTCGATCTGAGGAAGGACTTCATCATCTTCAACATTGTCATGAGAACCAATGTCTTCAGCTGCGGTGGGGTCAACAGCTGGAATGTCTTTAGCCTTTGTGGGAGCAGGCTCATGAACTGTCATGCGACGTTCTAGGTGTGTAGATGCGGGACGAGCAACTGATATGAGCTCGACAAAAAGGGGCTATGTGGAAGCAGCCATGTCCTTCTTTGTTTTGCGCTTCTTTGTGGTTGGAGCATCATCAGTTGTGTGCTTGCGCTTGCGAGCTTCAGCTTCAGCCACCTTTGTCTTCTTAAGTTTTGAAGCAGCTGGGGTGACCTTAGGCTTCGTTCCTGTCATGCTGGAAGGGAAGACAATGCTAGGCACTTCCTGCCTTGATTCTACAGCATCGGGCACAGGTTGCTTCTTCTTTTTCTTGGCAGCCATCCTAGGGTCAATGCCAGGACGCCCAAGGGCCTTGCACTTTTCAGCTTCATTATAGGCTTGAATGCATTTGGCAGCCAAGGCCTTGATTTGCTCACGTGAACCTTTGGCTTCTTCATGCCTTTTTTGAAAGGCTTCCTTGAGTTCATGCATCATGACCTTGAAGTTCTGGATCTCTTGGACGCTGAGCTTGTCCATATGCTTTTTGAACTGGGCCTTTTCATAGTCAATCTTTTGCTTCAGCTCAACAATTCTGTGAGCAAGAGCTAGCTCAGAAGCAATAGTGCCATTGAAGGATACGATGAGGCCAAATGGAAGCTGAAGATCGTCAAAGCTGAGGTTGGGGGTGTCAAACCATTCATCAATGAAATTGTTCAGCACTTCCACGTCAAAGAGCGACAAATCATTGAAGATTTCTGCGTCTTGCTTGCTCTTGATCAATTGCTCCAGAGCATCATCAGCAAGATCTTCATCGCTTGAGAGATCAATGGCTTCATTGGCGTTCTTCCGAATAGCGTCAGGAGTGAGAGCTGGACTAGGGTTGTGCATGGGCTTCTTCCTTAGCTGTCTGCTCTTGGATAAGCGAGAGTGCTCCTCAGACTGCACACTTGGTGTTGGTGGAGCAGTGGCCAATGGCTTCACCCTCGAAGCAATTGGTCGAGTGGTCATCGAAGCCTTGGATTTATTCTTCTCCTTGGGCTTCGGAGTTGCAGGCGCTTCATCAGAATCAGCGTCATCTGCAGGTCGATCCACATCCGCCCCTTGAACCCTTATGTGACTGATGAGACCTTCTAAGTTGTAAAAAGACCCAACCAGGTTAGGTTCAGCTTCGCGCGTGCCATCAGCACGGGGCGCAGAGGGGCCAGGATTGAAGTCCAATCCCCAGTTCTTCTTGTTCTCTTTGGCCGAGTTCTTGGCATATTGAAGATTGTGCTTGAACAAATTGTCGTCGCGACACCAGAGGAGAGAAGAAGGATCGGCATCTGCTGGTTGTGGCCCTCTGACCATGCAAGGTTAGAAGCCTTGATCAATGGCTTCAGCTTGAGTCCTGGGTGGAAGATTCTTGTACGTAATATCTCCCCATGGACGCTTGATGGCATTCTTTTCAGCATACTCTTGGGTCACGAACCTATACTTGTACCACTGTTCAGCTCAATATCTTCAAATCCATTGGACTCAAGTCTTCCTCTGATTGTAATCCTCCTCTGGATCAGTCTTGTACATTTCACTGAGATCAGGAGGCAAATCTTTGGAGGTGTTGCCACGGCGCTGTCTGCCACCCTTCCTAACTGACTTGTCGGTTGCCATTGGGTTCAATATGAAAGGCTTCAAACTGAATGGTTTCAACACTGGCGAATGCTTCGGTCTGCTGGTCAGACATGAACTGGCTTCGGGAGAGTGAATATGACGCTGCAAGAATTCTGCAAATGAATGCAAACTATGAGAACCAAGGGATTCTCCCACGGACATGTACCTGTGACAGCATTAGAGATGCGAGGGAAGGGGAAGAGGTCATATGCATTCTCAGAAGGTTTTGAAGATAAATCAGTTTAGAAGACTTTGACCTCATAGCGCGAAGATATTCACTTATATGATGAGAGTTGGTTCCAGATTTGTACGAATCCATGAATAGGTACAAGTGAGGAATCTAACTATGTTTGAAGCATATGTGAATGTACTAGGCAAGATATGAGATGCAGACTGGATAGATCCATACATGTGTAGGCTGAAACTTCTTGTGGTAAAAGTGATGAATCTTTTTGGATCAAGAAGATGGTAAAAAGAGAGTTTAATTTACCACACGATGAACTGCTTAGACGGAGAAGAATTGGATGCCGAGCAGTTCGATCTTCCGTGCCCTAACTCGGCGATGGAGGATAGCTGCGACAACGGCGGAGGAGACGATGTCCGCGGCCAGCGTGAAGACGGCGTCGACGAGGTCGCGGCAGCAAAGTGCTTCATCGCCGGCATCATCGAGAGCTAGCGGACGCGCTAGGGTTGGTCGAGGTGGAGAGGTGGTAGAAAGATTTTTTACAGTGATGGGACGTGCATTTATCAGCATGGGAGACGGCACAGCGCAATTACGCAGGTGCCCCTGTCGGTTCACATCCGAGGGACACGTGGCGGACATGTAACACATTGGGAGTTGTCCCACGATCCCACGTACACCACGACTATGGGAGTGGTCGTTCCGGCTTCTCCGGGTTTCAGGTATAAAGGATAGATCATTAAAATCAGATTTAAAGTTTTTCTCTGTATTTTCTGACGACATGGACGCAGAGAAGATATTCGACGGTTCCAAAAGAATGCATATGATTTGGACAGACAGAGTTTGAGATGAGAAAGCATAGAGAGGTTAGGGTCCGATCACATTCACTTAGTTCAAAAGATTCAAATAAGAAGACATAGCTATAAGTGAATGCTGTTGAGAACATAACACAAGTCTATATAGATATCCTATATGAAAATATACCAAGTGTGAAGACTTTGCAAATGTAACGCCACGAGAAACGCTTCAAACAAAGATTTGGTGGTGGCGTTACCCACCGTATAGGAAGTATTAGACCCAGACACGACGCACAATTATCGTGGCGCTCTGAAATCAAATTCCGCGTTAATGTGTTCACACTTAGAATGTAAGTCTTCATTGATTAAAGATATACTTTACTTCGTGTGTTGCACATCTAAGTCATCAATATGCATAAGTGTTAGGATGTGTACCTGATTACACGACATTTGAGGATTCTAAGATATTTAGCTCACACCGCAACTTGCAAAACCTTTTCTCATCCAAGAGCTTTGTGAAGATATCTGCCAGTTGCTCTTCAGTGTTGACGTGTATGATGTCAATATCTTCCTTCATGACATGATCTCTAAGAAAGTGATGACAAATTTCAATGTGCTTTGTCTTCGAGTGCTGAACTGGGTTGTTGGCAATCTTGATGGCGCTTTCATCGTCGCAGTAGAGTGGCACATGCTTCAGATGGACACCATAGTCCTTCAGTGTTTGCTTCATCCAGAGAAGCTGAGCGCAGCAAAATCCAGCAGCAGTGTATTCAGATTCAGCAGTGGAGAGTGATACACAGTTCTGCTTCTTTGAAGACCAACAGACAAGTGATCGTCCTAGAAAGTGACATGTGCTTGATGTAGACTTGCGATCAACTTTGTCACCATCATAATCAGCATATGAGAATCCAACTAGATCAAACTCTGAGCCCTTTGGATACCATAATCCTAGTGTTGGGGTGTATGACAAATATCGAAGTATTCGCTTCACAGCTAAGTGATGCGACTCCTTTGGTGCCACTTGATATCGAGCACACATGCAAACACTAAGCATAATATCTGGCCTAGATGCACATAAATAAAGTAAAGAACCAATCATGGAGCGGTATACCTTTTGATCGAAATCTTTACCATTGGCATTGGGACCCAGATGGTGTTTAGCTGGCATAGGCATCGAGTACCCTTTGCAGTCTTGCATTCCAAACTTCTTCAGGCAGTTTTTGAGGTATTTCTCTTGAGATATGAAGATGCCGTTGCTTTGCTGACGAATTTGCGGACCAAGAAAGAACTTCAGCTCACCCATCATGGACATCTGATATTGCTCTTGCATCATGTGACCAAACTCATCACTGTATCTTTTGTCAGTGCAGCCGAAGATAATGTCGTCCACATAGATTTGGCAGACAAACAGTTCATCATCATATGTCTTCGTGAAGAGTGTGGGATCCAGGGATCCAGGTTTGAAGCCTTTGCTCTTCAGGAAGTCTTTGAGTGTGTCATACCAAGCACGAGGGGCTTGTTTGAGGCCATTCAGTGCCTTGTTGACCTTGTATACCATATCAGGACGTTTTGGATCTTCAAAGCCGGCTGGTTGTGCAACATACACTTCTTCTTCAATCTTTCCATTGAGAAAGGCACTCTTCACATCCATTTGATACAGAAGTATGTTGTGATGATTTGCATAGGCTAGCAGTATACGAATAGCTTCAAGTCTAGCCACAGGAGAAAATGTTTCATCGAAGTCAATCCCTTCAACTTGACTGTATCCTTGAGCACCAAGACGAGCTTTGTTTATGACAACTTGACCATGCTCATCTTGCTTGTTGCGATATATCCATTTTGTGCCTATTATGTCGTGCTTACGAGGGTCAGGACGCTTGACAAGCTCCCATACGTTGTTCAGCTCAAACTGTTGAAGCTCTTCTTGCATTGCTTGAATCCATTTGGGTTCCATAAAGGCTTCAGCAACTTTCTTGGGTTCAGATACTGAGATAAATGCAAAGTGCCCACAGAAATTTGCTAGTTGGGTTGCTCTTGCTGTACATTGTCATCATCAGGCGGATTGTCTTCAGGCTGAGCATTGTCGTCAGGTTGATTTGAAGGAGAAATGATGAGTTCCTCATCAGGCTGTGCTTCAGAAGGCATGATTTCACCGGTTCCCATTAGCTTGATAGATTCATTAGGTGAAGCTTCATCCAGCACATTTGGTAGGAACTCTCTTTGTAAACCATTCGTTTCATCAAAACGCACATCCACAGTTTCAACTACATTATAGAGAAAGATGTTGAAGACTCTGTAAGAGTGTGAGTCTTTTCCATAGCCGACCATGAAGCCTTCATGCGCTTTCGGTGCAAATTTTGACTTGTCATGTGGATCCTTGATCCAGCACCTAGCTCAAAATACTCTAAAGTAACTTACGTTTGGCTTCTTTCCAGTAAGGAGTTCATAGGACGTTTTCTTCAGAAGCTTGTGAAGATAGACACGGTTGATGATATGACATGCAGTATCAATAGCTTCGGGCCAGAACCTTCTTGGTGTCTTGTACTCATCGAGCATCGTTCGAGCCATCTCAATTAGGGTTCTGTTCTTGCGCTCTACGATGCCATTCTGTTGAGGTGTGTACGGAGCTGAGAATTCATGGGTGATTCCCATTGTATCAGATAAAGATCAAGGCCGGTGTTCTTGAACTCAGTGCTATTGTCACTTCTGATATGCTTGATCTTGACACCATAGTTGTTCATGGCACGATTGGCGAAGCGTCTGAAGACATCTTGTACTTCAGTCTTGTAGAGAATTATGTGCACCCATGTGTATCTTGAATAATCATCAACAATGACGAAGCCATAGAGACAAGATGTGGTAGAGAACGTGGAGTAGTGAGTAGGGCAAATAATTCCATGTGAAGCAGCTCGAAGGGTTTGGATGTCGTCATGATTTTCTTTGAGGGATGCTTGGCCCTAGTCATCTTCCCAGCTTCACAGGCACCACACAGATGATCTTTCTTGAACTTGACGTCCTCGATGCCTACGACGTGTTTCTTCTTTGCGAGAGTGTGCAAGTTCCTCACGCCGGCATGTCCTAGCCTCCGATGCCAGAGCCAGCACTCTGAAGCTTTTGCTAGAAGACATACGGCCATCTGCGGTCCAGCTGAGAAATCCGCCATATACATATCACCTTTTCTGTATCCTTCAAATACTTGAGACTTGTCAGACTCCATTAGTACAAGGCAACGAAATTTTCCAAATATCACAATCATGTTTAAGTCACAAAGCAATGAGACAGACATTAAGTGAAACCAGGGATTCAACTAGCATGACTTTATCCATGTGCTGATCCCTTGAGATTGCAACTCTACCTAGACCCAACACTTTGCTTTTGCCAGTGTCAGCAAATGTGATGTGACTCTTGTTAGATGGACGTAAGGTTTAGTCCATAAGAAGACTTCGATCTCCAGTCATATGATTTGTGCATCCGCTGTCCGTAATCCATTCTGAAGACTTTGGTGTCACTCCCTACAATGCAGTTAGGAGGATAGGCTTCACCAATAGCCATTGTGAAGCATAAACATTTGACGTACAAGTGGATTAGGAAAGCTTAGATCCAAGTTAGGACTGATAAGATGATTAGCAAGCGATTCATGAATAGAATGGATAGTAAACCATTTGGGCATTTGATCTTGTGCCCTACAAGTGTTTTAGGTCCCCAGCAATAGCATCAGATGCCTTTGATTTTCGGCTGGAGACCTTTCCCTGGAAGAGAAAGTTAGTTCTTCTTAACCACCCACTTCTTCAGGGGTGGCTTAGAAACAATGAGTCTAAGTGCAGCATCTGAGAATTTTGGCTTTGGAGACCTAGCAAATAGTCTTGCAGGAGGAGAATAATACTAATAAGAATAAGCAAAAAAAATTCTTTGTTTTATGAATATAGCGGTTTGAGGAAACATGCTCATATTCATGGGTCTGAGTATAATTTCCCTGCAAAACATTGGTGTTAGGGTGACTCAGGTGAGTCCTTTGTCTGTATGAAGCCTTAGGACCATATGAAGCCTTTGGTCTGGGTTTGTCTTCTTCCCAGGTGGTGTCATGATGACATTTGCTGGAAAGTTTCTCATGACAACCTTTGGGAACCCAGATCTTCTTCATAGGTGGCCCGTTCCTGCAGTACTAACCAATATACCTGGCAAACACTTCACCATTATGATTCTTAAACAGTTTATAGTTTGCATGAAAGGATTCATCAATGATAATAGGATTAGCACAAGTGAAGCCAGCTAGGGTAGATGGATCCACTAAAGGTTCCTTTGCAGCAACCCATGTAGTTTTGGGATACAGCTCACGCTTCCAGTATGAACCATCAACATTCATTTTCCTTTCGAGCCCAACACCCTCTTTCCTAGGTTTCAGTTCAGTATCTGCTTTTTGAGGACATCACATAGAGTCTGATGCCCTTTGAGGCTTTTGTACATCCCTGTTTCAAGCAAAGTCTTCAACCTAGCATTTTCATTAGCAATAGTAGTGGTATCCTCAGCAGAGGGGTTAGTTACCACATCAGCAGTTGAAGATATTGCGACAGTGGAACATTCATCAACAGATGTAGCGTTATCACGCTCAATGCATTTTAGACATGGTGGAATAAACTCTTTCCGAGAAGCACTGATTTGTTGAAAAAGTAATGAATCGCGCTCCTTCTGAAGGACTTCATAACATACTCTTAGCTTTTCATGATCTGATAAGAGAGTGTTATGATGACTTTGAGGCGTGTTTAACTTAGTCTGAAGTCTCTGAAGACTTTCATCCAAGTTTTTCGACTGATCCATTTCTTCACCCAACATATCATTGCTCTTATTAAGCATTTTTTGAGCCTTTTCCAAAGCAATTTGTTGTTTAGTGGCAAGGGAAGCAAGTTTGACATAGCTGAGTCCAAATTCATCACCAGATTCATCATCACTAGTCTCAGATAGGTAGCATTCGGTTACCTTGGCACCTTTTGCCATAAGACATGGTGCAGAGGATGATGGTTCTGGATCGAAAATCATCGTCTTGAGAGATTCTTTGAAATCCTCAAACCCGGGATCATCACGAGTTCGATGACCCTCATAGACTTCAGAGAGACGGTCCCAGATAAGCTTCGCGTGATCGAGATGGATGACGTTCCTGAACTGTTTTGAGACAGACATGAGCAGATGACGTCCTTCGCTGTGAGATTGAGAAGAGTGAACTTGCGAATATCATCAGCTTCTGCCATCTTGCACAGATCGGTAAGACCAATCTCAGTGATGGTCCACAGCTCACTGTTAATTGCCATGAGACGTTTCTTCATCATGGCCTTCCATTTGGGATACTCGTGACCGTCAAACATGGGGCAAGACACTATCTTCATTCCTGCGGTCGACATAACTAAAACTCCAGGTGATTAAACCGAATCACACAGAACAAGGGAGTACCTTGCTCTGATACCAATTAAAAGTGCAGTATATCGACTAGAGGGGGGGTGAATAGGCTATTTTTATGAAATGCTTCTAAACATGGAAGTTTCAAAGACAAATGATAAAACCAATGCTATTTATATGCAGCGGAAGGTAGACTACACTAGACAAGCCATAGTCAAGTATTCATTGAAGTGAAAGCATGAAGACTAATAGCTGCTAGACAGTAAGGATCGGGATGGAAGATAGAATGAAGCCAATCCGAACAAGTAGTCACACAGTGAAGTCAATCAGATAAGACAAGCAGGCAATCACTTCACAACAGAAGACAATAAGTAAAGGGAAGGAAAGGATAGAACGAGTAGCTCGGGGATGACAGTGATTTGTTAGACCAGTTCCAGTTGCTGTGACAACTGTACGTCTGGTTAGGGAGGCTGAGATTTAACTCAGAAGACCACTCTTCACCTTATTCCCCTTGAGCTAAGGACACCTAGTCCTTGCCCAATCACTCTGGTAAGTCTTCAAGGTAGACTTCCAAACCTTCACAAACTTCGTTCACCGGCGATCCACAATGACTCTTGGATGCTCAGAACGTGACGCCTAACCGGCTGGAGGAAACACAGTCCTCAAGTGTAACAAGTCTTCAGGTCACACAGACAGAAAGACTTCAGTGATGCCTAACACTCTTTGGTTCTGGGTGTTTGGGCTTTGTCCTCGCAAGGATCTCTCTCTCAAATGCTTCGGAGGTGGGTTGCTCTCAAACGACAAAAGCCGTGCAATAACTCTGAGCAGCCACCAATTTATGGTGTAGGGGGTGGGCTATTTATAGCCACTGGCAACCAAACCTAATTTGTCCAAAGTGACCCTAGGTCAGTACGGAACTGACACGTGTTCCAACGGTCAGATTTCAAACACACACGACAACTTTACTTGGGCTACAAGTAAAGCTGACTCATCCAGCTCTGGATAAGATTTGCTCTCATTGTCTTCGCTCGAAGACATAGGATTTGGTTGAGCATCACTTCAGTCACTCTGACTTAGTTCACATGGACCCCACTTAATAGTACGGTGGTTCCAATGACTCAACAAAGAAGAAAAGGAAACAACGAAACATCTAAGTCTTCGCGCTCCATAGTCCTCACACAATGTCTTCTCTTGTCATTGGCTTCAATATGATTATCTTCATATATATACCACCATTGTCGTCAATGTTTTCATACATTTTTAGGGGTCATCTCCGGTAGGTAAACCGAATCAATGAGGGACTACTACCTGTGTCATCCTGCAATTCTCACAAACACATTAGTCCCTCAACCAGATTTGTCGTCAATACTCCAAAACCAACTAGGGGTGGCACTAGATGCACTTACAATCTCCCCCTTTTTGGTCATTGATGAAAAACTGGTTGAAGTTTTCAACGGGGATAAAAGTATGTGAAATTGTAAAGGATAAAGGTATTGTCTTCGTAAGTAGCAAAAGCCTCCCCCTAAAGATGTGCATATAGTTGATTTGCCTTTGAATGCAAATGCACATGGCAGGTTGTACTTGTGGAGATCCTCTTCAACTAATGAAAACAATTCATCATGCACAATTGATATGTCGAATATAATGACATGCATAATGAGAAATGGACGTCTGCTACATGACTAAGTGTGGAATATAACGTAGCATATGCGGAATTTATCATCGCATTACATAGTACCAGAAAACGTAGCCGACAACCATCAAGTTTAATTGTTACAACTCAAAGAACCAAATGTAGCAAAAACAAGAGTTGTAAACACTAGGCAAAATATCAAGCACCCGCCCATATGGACCCGCTTGAAGACTATCAACTCGTATGCTTCTCCCCCTTTTGTCAGTAAGGACCAAAAAGGTTTGAAGACATAGAGCCTCTACTCGTTGCCAGTTGGAGCAGGAGGGGATGCAGGGTCGGTGTTGGTGTTTGGTGGTGCAGAAGTAGTTGGCGTAGTGTCGACACACGCTGAAGGAGGAGGTGGTGAGGTAGCATCATCTTGATCATCTATTACCCTGGCTTCAACCATTGCAGCGGAGGAGTAGTCAGAATCTTCAAGAGATGGAGTTCGACGCAGAACAACATTCCGTGGAGGAGTGTGGTCAAACTTGAATCTCTCTGTGAAGCCATCGTCTTGAAGATCCGCTTCAGCACTCAGCAAAGTTAGACTCTTCCATGACCTCCGACAGATTTCATGAGCAACAAAGGCATTCTTGGTGGCAAGGTTGCGAATGCGATTGATGTCCACCAAGAGGCTTTGCATCTGACACTTCAACCAGTAGTGATGCTTATCCTATTTCGGATGTAGGGCAACGAGAAGCTCTTGGTTATTGAGAACACGAGAACGCTTCTGAGGCCTTTGGGCAATGGTGCTCTCAGTAGCTTCAGTTTTAGCATGTCGAGGTAAGCGAGTACGGCCAGCCAGAGGATAAACGCGAGAGACTGCTAGAACTCCTTCAATTTGCTGAGTGAAGCTCTGGTTATAAGCGTTGTGAAGACTAACAGGCTCTTTGGCAGGCTCTTGGTATATGGCTTCAGCTGACATATCAACCTCTGGGAAGAATATATGATGGTTGCGAGGAGAAGGCTGATAGGTGATAGCAGAATGAAGCTTGATGAGGCTCATAATCCATGGAGCATAGAACTTGAGACCAAACAGATTAGAGCCTGACACAGCCAACTGCCTGATGAAGAAATCTTGAGCATTGAAGCTGATACCATTGAAGATATAGAAGACCAATGTCTTCATTGTGCCTTCAAGCTTGGCTGATGAAGAATGCCCTTTGACAGGCAATAGAGTTCGCCTGATGATATGATAGATGGTGCATGGCAGATACTCTAGGTCTTCAACAAAGAACTCCTTTGGATATTCAGCATCGCTTGGCAAAGGCTTCATCATGCTCAGCATCTGGCTCATGTTGGGCTTCCGCTTCTGAAAGATACTCTCCGAAGCTTCATTGTGCAATTGACAGCCAGGTTCATACAGTTCTCCTGGAGTGGGCAGGCCAGTAAGCTCAATGAGATCAAAGGCTTTGGCTTCATCATGGACATTGCCTGTCATCCACTCAAGGACCCATGTCTTCGGATCCTTGTTGTAGCCTCGAATGTGGAGGGTTGCATAGAATTGCAGAAGCAGCTCTTCATTCCAGTGCTCTTTGTTAGTCACAAAATTGAGCAGGCCAGCATCACGGAATCAATCAAGAGCTTCCTCAAGACAGGCAGTGCGAGAAACCAAACGGAGGCGATCGAGTCTTGTGGGAAAAGTGCACAAACCTCTGCAAAGTGTACAAACTATTCATGAGTAGCCGTGTCCCCGGTTATGGACATCTTTGAGTATCTAGAAGTGGATTATTTGTTGATCTCAACACTCTATTTAATTAATTTGTTGGGTTAATAATGACTTTGGTTTGGGATTGAGATGGAGGAACCATTCTCAATTGTTCATGATTTAAATTTAACAAAGTACTTAAATAAATGCATTCCTTTGTGGTAGGGAAAAATCAGCTTTACGCAAAAACAGCATTACAGCCTCCACCAGCCAAATATGCATGTAGTTGTAGGCAGTGTTCATCATTATCATTACAGTGTGAATTTGCCAGTACATTCAATGTACTAACCTACATGGCTGCAGCGTCTCATGTTGCAGGAATTATTCGACGAGTAAGTGTTACGTTAGGGTTGTGCTATCTACACTCAACTTTGCCGTTGGTGTTAATGGACTCCACAACCGTTGTTGCTTCCGCTATGAGTGATTGAGGTAATAGTATTTATGTTACTTTATACATGTGATTTACCTCTGTTATAAATCCTTGAGTACTGCGTGTGTTAGCATACTGATCCAGGGATGACACTAAAGCACAGAAACTTGATCCATTCGGGTCGGGTCGCTACAAGATGGTATCAGAGCACATGTTGACTGTAGGACGTGCCCCTAGAAACTGGCCAGACCATAGGAAAGGATTTCACTAAAACTATCTTTTTCAAAAAGATTCTTATCTCTCTTCTTTTTCTGAGTTTTGTCAAATCTTCCCTTTTGACCTTAAATAGTTAGACAATACCCTTTCCATTGGACCGCTTCGGAGTAAAGAGGATTTTACCATACATTAGAAGTGTTGAAGCTACAACAATGGATACTCCGAAGAATTGAAGAGTTGACGACTTTGAGAAGATGTTGACCTTTAAAAGACCAAACCCCTGTTATGTACTTACGTTAGATGCGACGATTGTGAGCCGTCATTTGTTTGATGTTTTTACCGATGGCCACAAAACAAAAACCCGTCTTTTCAAAACTATTGTTTGTATTGAGTGTATCTCTCCCCACCTTCCGAATCTCATCCCAAAAACCCCTGGACCCAATAGAGGATGAAAGAAGATAGACTTGTATTTTCTGGACCAGTGACCCAGCCGGAGGCAGAACTATGGATACAAAACATGGAGGATCACTTCAGGAAAATTTTGGTTGCAAGGAAGTATGAGGTTCAATACGCTCTTCAGTACTTTACAAAAAGTGCTGCAACATGGTGGAAAATGCATCAAGCCATACAAGGATGTAATGGAGCAGAAAGTAGGGAGGAATTCCAGAAGACTCTATTAAGATCCCGCCTCATCCGAGAGCGTGGTGACAACCCAAAGAAGAAACTTTGTGCCTGCAGGATTTGTGGAGAAATAGGACACACCCAGGCGGAGCACAAGGATGAATGCCCTAATTGTGAAGGAAGTCACCTAGCTGAAGAATGCCCAACTAGGCAGATTACTTGTTTCTTGTGTGAAGGGACTACCCATTACCCTGCTCAGTATCACATTTACCCCATGGTGCAACGAACTGTCCAGCAGAAGAAAGAAGTAATGAAAGAAGTCCTCAAGGAAACCTTAAGGGAATCCGCGATGGAGGAAGATATTGACGACCCTGATGGAGAAGGACTAGACATATATTACTCACGTGCTTGTTACTCATGTGGAAAAGTAGGACACCTTTCACAGTATTGCACGAAGGAAAGCCATGAGTATCTGGGAGACTTCCCGACAGAATAAGTGGAGTTTGATCCACAAAAGATAGAAGAATTGATAGGAACGAAGAAGTCGAGGAAGAGAAAGAGCATGTGTCCCCAGAAGAACCCAATTTTTGCGAAAAAGGACCTGAGTCACATCACATGTTACCGGTGCAAGGATTTAGGTCATTATGCTAGCAACTGCCCAACCAGGAAGCGAAGAACCCAGTGAACCAGGATAGTCACCTTCAAGTCCTTAGATTTGTCTGATGCCATTAGTTTATGTTGCAAGGAAGTAGGACATTTTGCCAAGAGAAGGTTCAGGCCTGAGGAAAGATTGAACATAGTAGTTGAGAATCTGGATATTAGGATGAAGCATGTAGCTAAATGTGGAACACCCTTTTTACAATGTTGAGTTGAGTTATGGAAAGAACATTGTAATAGTCGTGAAGCAATAGAAGTTGATACTTTTGGAATCCAAGAATGAGATGTAGTTTACAAGGGTTATCCCTTCATGGAGATGATGGAGATGAAGCACACGACCAATAGGATGAAGCAAAAGATTGATGATTTTAAGAATCACATTGCACAATTCCCTTGGGACTGAAGCATCCTTAGCTAGGACAAAGGAATAAAGATGGAAGGAATGTTGACCATACCCGACTATGTGGATAGTAGCAATTGTAGTGATGCACCCTTGCAAATTGGAGTATTGAATACTGGTTCAAGAAGTAATAAAAGATTTGACATGAGGAGAATATGGATTATGGATGAACCAGTGCATTTTGTTTAGTTGAACCTTACTGAGTGAACCCTGGACCAATAGAAAGGAAAGTGTTGCTCTAAGGAGTAGAGTTTGCACAAATAAGTTGGAGTTTATTTTGATATGAGGCTTACCCCAAGAGTATGAAGGAAAGAAGTACAATTGGATTTTTAAGAGGCTGTAAGGCTGGAGTATGGAACTATAGTGACCCCAAGGATTGAGTTATGGATATACAAGTTCTGACGTGGACCCTTTAGCCGAGGACCTAAGGGGGCTACATAATCACAAGGGAACCACGAGACTTGTCAATAGTTATGTGTATCTGCTGTAGTAAAGCAGTGCATTTTGCTATAGATTGTACCAAGAAGAAGGAGTTTTGTGCTAAGTATTGGAGTTGAAGCAAGAAAATGGAAGTGTAGTAGATCGTAGTAAGTTGAGAATCAATACAGTTGGCATCAGGGTATTGATTTGGACTCTATGAATTGTTACTACATAAGTGAAGGGTGAAGACATGATGCATGGAATAAGATATTGAAGAAAACTAGTGTTATTCATTTTAAGTGTGGTAGAATCCAACACCGTTACCCGAATACACTAGCTAGTGGTTAGATACGTCCGACTTGGAAAGGACTACCCAAGGATGAGTGTGAGTAATTACGCTCAGTTTGGTACCCAAAGAAGAAAGGGATACCAAACAAATTGGATGGATTTAAGAGAACCAAGGAAGTTGGATGTTGGAAGTATGACCAGTTGCAACCCAATGATGAGACCAAGTGTTACTAGTGACAAGTATGAGATGAGCCATAACCCACAGGCCCAGGACCTATCAAGAATGCAAGCACACTCTTGCTGAAGGAAAAACCCCTGGTAGAAGTTACGACTTTATCAACAGACGATCTTATTGGAGTATACGCAAAACCCGAGGGTTGTGAAGAAACGATAGATGGTTGTTTGGCTTGCAGAATCAATGGATTTATCCGAACTTAGTTCGTTGAAAGGATGAAATTCTGCAATGCTTGTGAGGATGACTGAGTGCTCGAATGCAAGATTCACTAAACCATATACAAGGTAATGATTTGGGTGCGGGATGGATTGATCACCATACCGACTTACTCTTATTATTCGCCTCTGTTATAAGGGATGGTAAATCTGAGTGACTTACCTATAGTAGAGAGAGACGATGTCAAAACTTTGTTTAAACCTTAGAACGGTATAGAAATTTTTCCCTTGTACACGGCACGTTGTTGCCAACCGTAGGATATACGGTGAGGATGAAGCCGAGACCTGTTTTCTGTAGGGACCCAATTAATTTGATTCATGACCACCATGAGATATCGATAGTTGTTTAGTATTGGCGCTAGACCTGTCAGCTAAGAAGAGACAGTCTCGAAAGGACCGTATCAAGATGAAAGGATACAAGAATTGAGGGCAAAGGTTATGCCACTTCCGAAAGAGCCAAAGAAGGAAATACCCTAAAGATTTGAGAAGACCGACGCCGTCAACCCAAAGGATGGAGTACCTGAGTTTTGATGGAACCGTATCCTTGTTCCTAAGTGTGGTAGCACACTAGGCCACACCAATCAGTGGATTTGTTAGGAGACCCCAAACCCAACCTATTTCTTGCTAGCCTCTTCGAATCTCAAGGACGGGATTCATTTTAAGTGTGGTAGGTTTGTAACATACCAAAATTCTAAATTTTGGAATGTTATAATAAATAGATAGTTCGATTGCTTGTTTGATGTGCTGTGTGAAATTGAGTGAAATTGAAACTTTTGAAAGTTAAATGAGAGGGAATAAAATGACTTTCCCAAAACTTTCACTTTGCATTTTGATCTTCGAGGGAATTCGAATTCTTTTCAACACAAAACCCTAGAGTGAAGATAATATGACTTCTTCCATTTACTTTAAATGAAAAAGGGCTTTGAAAGGATTTTGAATTTCATTCTCGAAATATTTTCAATTCAGAAACTTTAAGCAACTCAATGATTTTCCCGATAGAAGATAAAGTGACTTCTTCAAATTATAGGAAATATGAGTTGGAAGTTTTCTGAAATTTTCTGCAACTCAATTTCAAATATTGAGTTATTTATTTTTTACTCAAATTATTTTTACCAAAAAAATAAACTATATGGAAAATAGGGTAACATGATCACCTACAGTAGAAAATTGGAGAGAAATAAATTTGAAGTCATTTTGGTATTTTTAAAAATGATTTTACTGGATTTTATTGCAACAGTAGCACCTTTTGATTTATTGGAATTTGTGAGGATTTTATTTGACTGTAGAAAAATGTTCACTTTGTGGGAAATCTTTTTCTGGAAATTTTGATATATAATATGCCTATATAAATGTTCCCTTATTTTCGTTATTTATTTTTTCTTTTCTGTTTCTATTAAAAAAAAGAAAACTGCGCGTGTGCCTTTGTTTATCTGTCGGTTACGTGCGCAACTTAGTAGCAACGGACGTCATTTTTTTCCTTTCCTCATTATGGGCCAAGCCCAGCAGTTTTTTTTTCAGTTTTTTTTTCTTTTTTTCCCACTTCGGCCGAATTTAAAAAAAATTAGAGCAGCTGTGCGTCCGTGCGTGCGGCCGGCCCATTGGCTTTTAGGCCCGTACGTTACGTTTTCCCTTCGTTTTAAATTGTACGTGTACGTTTAGTCCCACATTGCCAAGCCTTTGACTCTTAAGTTTCTATTCCACCTATAAATATAGACCCATAGGGCCTCCAAAAATCATCCAATTCGGGTTAAATCAATATTTTGGTTTGACTAGATTCACTTAAAAATATTTCTTCCCTCCGGCGGAAATTCTAGAAGTCTTCTCCTCTCTCCGAAGTCATCTTTTCTCTACCTTATAAAGGTATCTTTCTTCGTATTTTTTTATATACTCCCGTAGCTTATTATTTCTAGACTAGTACGGTAGAATAATTAGATTTATAAATTAGTCTATGTATGTATCAATGTTGAGGATATCGCTTATCGTTATCGTCTCGGTCAACTAAGGATTAGAGATTAATCGGAAATCGGCCGATTAATCGATTTTATCGGTCGACTATTAATCGGATAATTTGTTTCAAATCTCAGGTTCTCAACACTAAAGTACGCTATATTCAACACCAAAACAATATTTGACAGAAGTGTTACCTTGATTTCTAGCCTTTGAATCCTTGTATAATGGCAAACAAAATAGGACAATAGTACAAGGTCCACAAAACATAAATAAACATAGTTTTTGCAAACATAGTGTTACTAGTAGGTCTGATTTATCGGTAGATTCCCGATAAATCGCTTATCAGAACGATAAATCGGTCCAAAAGATAAATGGCAAAGATAAGGCATAATCTTATCGGTCACACCCTGATTAGCGATAAATCGGAAGATTAATCGGTGAATTGGAAGATTTCTTGAACAGTGGTATGTATACATTAGACCTAGAATTCTTTTAGCCGTAGTTATTTTTCTTCATTCGTAAAACAACTTGGCCCTGATTTTTCAAATAGCCATAACTTTTTACTCGTTCATCCTAATTAGATGAAACCAACGCCCACAGTTTCGTTTTGATTCCACCTATCCAGTGAATCTATCAAATATACTTTTTACAACTTTTCAAATTTTGAAATTTGTTCAAATTCATATTCGAACTTCTTTTAATCATATCTTTTTAACTGTAACTCCGATTTAGTTGATTCTTTTTGCAAATCGAAGCTCTTGACCTAACCATTTTGATAAGGCCAAATTCACATGATTTTGGTACTGTTAGAAATTGGTTTCTGTTTCAAGAGTCATTCATTTTATTCGAAGTTTTCCGAAGTGTTTATTCGTCCTGTCAGGTCTTTTGAGTGATTGCTTATGTGTGGTTACTATTGCTTGCTTACGATAGATTGACCGGAGTGTGACGAGTAGATCTATCACGAGTTCTGAGTGCGAATCTTCTACATCGTCAGTACAAGGCAAGTTCACACTTTGATCATATTTTCCAATACCTAGTTTTCATTGCATTAGTTATATCCTCAAACACATTACATCAGTGGGATCTATTAACTTGTGGGACTAGGAAGTATATTGAGGTAGAACCTATCACCTGCATTATTTGCAAACCCTTGGGAGTTACTTCTACGTTTGCTTAGGTTGCTAAGCTATGCTCGTAGACGTGGGTTGGGTTTGAGCGAAATCCATGACAGATGTGAGTTGTTAATTAAGGATTCAACTTAAGGTGGCTACTTGAATACACATCTGGGTGGATTGGTTGGGGCACCCTGGGAGTGAACCAGTGGATTGCCTGGACACCTGGTGATGCCAGTGTTGTCCTAGGAAATCCCGGGGTTCTGTGTGATTGTCCTATTGGAATGCCACCCAGGCTCAAAGGGATCATATAATATTTTCATGCCTAGAAACTTCCATGTGCAGCCACATGCCAATATGGGCTCTGGCATAGTTGAGTAAGTTGTGGGAAACCTTTCCATGATGGGCTAGCAGATGTAGAGGGATTGTAGGTGTACCGGCCTATCTATCTGGTTAAGGGGACCTCTTCGGAAAGAATGTGTCTCTGTCATCCGTTTCTCAAACACCATGCAGTGCGAGAAACCAAACGGAGGCGATCGAGTCTTGTGGGAAAAGTGCACAAACCTCTGCAGAGTGTACAAACTATTCATGAGTAGCAATGTCCCCGGTTATGGACATCTTTGAGTATCTAGAAGTGGATTATTTGTTGATCTCAACACTATTCAATTAATTTGTTGGGTTAATAATGACTTTGTTTTGGGATTGAGATGGAGGAACCATTCTCAATTGTTCATGATTTAAATTTAACAAAGTAGTTAAATAAATGCATTCCTTTGTGGTAGGGAAAAATCAGCTTTACGCGAAAACAGCCTTACAGCCTCCACCAGCCAAATATGCATGTAGTTGTAGGCATTGTTCATCATTATAATTACAGTGTGAATTTGCCAGTACATTCAATGTACTGACCTACATGGCTGCAACGTCTCATGTTGCAGGAATTATTTGACGAGTAAGTGTTACGTTAGGGTTGCGCTATCTACACTCAACTTTGCCGTTGGTGTTGATGGACTCCACAACCGTTGTTGCTTCCGCTATGAGTGATTGAGGTAATAGTATTTACGTTACTTTATACATGTGATTTACCTCTGTTATAAATCCTCGAGTACTGTGTGTGTCAGCATACCGATCTAGGGATGACACTAAAGCACAGAGACTTGATCCATTCGGGTCGGGTCGCTACATGGAGCGTCTTGTATAATTTGAGTCTTTGCTTGCTAGTTTTCCACAATTATCCTTGCTGGACACACCTATTTTAGAGAGTTAAATATGGCCTAGGAATTGTTAGAACACTCTATGTGCTTCACTTATATCTTTTGAGTTGAATAGTTTTTGCTCTAGTGCTTCACTTATATCTTTCCGTTTTCACTTAGAGATCGTGCTAAAATTTGGTTTTCCTCTTTGCCTAGAAATAGTATTGATTCATGGAATAAGTGAAAAGATGCTTTTATCTCTAAGTAAGTTCGTCCCGCTAAGATTATCTCTCTTAGAAATGATATTATGAATTTTAAGCAACTACATCATGAGCATGTTGCACAAGCTTGGGAGAGAATGAAGATGAAGATCTGAAAGTTATTGATGTGTCTCCTATTAAATCCTTGCTTTCCAGTATAAATCTTGATGAAGATAGGATTGGAGATGATTCCAGTTTAAGGTGTCCCAATGATTCGGAGTTTTTAGATCTTGATGCTAATTTTGTTAAAAGTGGGATTGAAGAGATTAAAACCTTACATAGTGATGAACCCACTATTTTGGATTTCAAGGGATTCAATTATGATAATTGCTCTTTGATAGATTTTATTTCCTTGTTGCAATCCGTACTAATTCTCCACATGATTATAGTCAAAATAAAGCTTTTACCAAACACATAGTTGATGATTTGATGCAATCTTATGAAGAAAAACTTGAATTAGAAGTTTCTATCCCTAGAAAGCTTTATGATGAGTGGGAACCTACTATTAAAATTAAAATTAAATATCATGAATACTTTACTTTGTGTGATTTGGGTGCAAGTGTTTCTACAATCCCAAAAACTTTATGTGATTTGTTAGGTTTCCATGAGCTTGATGATTGTTCTTTAAATTTGCATCTTGCAGATTCTACCATTAAGAAACCTATGGGAAGGATTAATGATGTTCTTATTGTTGCCAATAGGAATTATGTGCCCGTAGATTTCATTGTCCTTGATATAGATTGCAATCCTCCATGTCCTATTATTCTTGGTAGACATTTCCTTAGAACGCTTGGTGCAATTATTGATATGAAGGAAGGAAATATTAGATTCCAATTTCCGTTAAGGAAAGGCATGGAACACTTTACTCGAAAGAAAATCAAATTACCATATGAATCTATTATGAGAGCCACTTATGGATTGCCTACCAAAGATGGCAATACCTATATCTATTCTTGTATCGTGCCTAGCTAGGGGCGTTAAACGATAGCGCTTGTTGGGAGGCAACCCAATTTTATTTTCTTTGTTTTTGCTTCTGTTTAGGAATAAATATTGCATATAGCTTATGTTTAGATGTGGTTTTGTGTTTTAATTAGTGTTTGTGCCAAGTAGAACGTTTGGGAAGACTCGTGTGAAGTTTATATTATCATGCTGTAAAAAACATAAACTTTAGCGCCCACGAGTTTGGCTGTGATTTTTTATTGGAGAGTGCTATTTAGTTAATTATTTTTGCAGATGATTAATAGACGAATTCCTCAAATTTACCAATTTATTTCAAAAAAATCAAGTTACAGAATATTCGAAAGTTACTGATTACTACGGTTGTTCTATTTTTGGCAGATTCTGTTTTTCGTGTGTTGTTTGCTTATTTTGATGAATCTATGAGTAGTATCGGAGGGTATGAATCATAGAAAAGTTGTAATACAGTAAGTTTAACATCAATATAAACAAAGAATGAGTTCATTACAATACCTTTGAGTGGTGGTTTGTTTTTTTATACTAACAGAGCTCACGAGATTTTTGGCTAAGTTTTGTGTTGTGAAGTTTTCAAGTTTTGAGTATGGCTTTGATGGACTATGGAACAAAGAGTGGAAAGAGCCTAAGCTTGGGGATGACCAAGGCACCCCAAGGTAAAATTCAAGGACAACCAAAAGCCTAAGCTTGGGGATGCCCCGGGAAGGCATCACCTCTTTCGTATATATCTATCGTAACTATACAAGGGACTATATTTTTATTCACCACATGATATGTGTTTTGCTTGGACCGTCATGTATGATTTGAGTCTCTGCTTTTTAGTTTTCCACAATCGTCCTTGCTGGACACACCTTTTGAGAGAGATAAATATGATTTAGAATTTATTGGAATACTCTATGTGTTTCACTTATATCTTTTGAGCTATATAGTTTTGCTCTAGTACTTCACTTATATCTTTCAGAGCACGGTGGTGGTTTTATTTTGTAGAAATTGTTGATCTCTCATGCTTCACTTATATCCTTTTGAGAGTCTTTTAGAACAGCATGGTAATGTGCCTTGGCTATAAAACTAGTCCTAATATGATAGGCATCCAAGATGAGTATAGTACAAACTTTCATATATAGTGCATTGAATAAGATGAGAAGTTTGATACTTGATGATTTTTTTGAGATATGAGGATGGTGATATTAGAGTCATGCTAGTGGAGTAATTATGAATTTGAGAAATACTTGTGCTAAGTTTGTGATTCCCTTAGCATTTACGTATGGTGAACCCCTATGTGACGAAGTTAGAGCATGAGGTATTTATTGAGTGTCATCCTTTGTATGGAGGCCGGGATCGCTCGATGGTTAACTCCTACCAACCCTTTCCCTAGGAGCATGCATGGAATACTTTGTTTTGATGACTCGTAGATTTTTGCAATAAGTATATGAGTTCTTTATGACTAATGTTGACTCCATGGATTATACACACTCTCACCCTTCCACCATTGCTAGCCTCTCTTGTACCGCGCAACATTTGCCGGTATCATACACCCACCATATACCTTCCTCAAAACAACCACAATACCTACCTATCATGGCATTTCCATAGCCATTCCGAGATATATTGCCATGCAACTTTCCACCGTTCCGTTCATATGACATGCTTCATCATCATTCACATAGAGTCATATTTTGTTCTAGCTTCGAGTTGTAATCTTTGAGTTGTAAGTCAATAAAAGTGTGATGATCTTCATTATTAGAGGATTGTTCCATGTGAGGAAAGGCCAAATAAAAAAAGAGATGGCCCAAAAAAATATAGAGAGGGGCTAAATGAAAAAAAGCTCCTCCAAAAAATGAGAGAAAAGAGAGAAGGGACAATGCTACAATCCTTTTCCACACTTGTGCCTCAAAGTAGCACCATGATCTTCATGATAGAGAGTCTCTTGTTTTTTCACTTTCATATATTAGTGGGAATTTTCATTATGAAACTTGGCTTGTATATTCCAATGATGGGCTTCCTCAAATGCCCTAGGTCTTCATGAGCAAGCAAGTTGGATGCACACGCACTTAGTTTCTTTTGATGAGCTTTCATATACTTATAGCTCAAGTGCATCCGTTGCATGCAATCCCTACTCACTCACATTGATATATATTGATGGGCATCTCCATAGCCCATTGATATGCCTAGTTGATGTGAGACTATCTTCCTCCTTTTTGTCTTCTCCACAACCACCACTCTATTCCACCTATAGTGCTATATCCCTGGCTCACGCTCATGTATTGCATGAAAGTTGAAAGGTTTAAAAAAAATTGAGTATAAAAACAATTGCTTGGCTGAAACCGGGGTTGTGCGTGATATGAATATTTTGTGTGATGAAGAGGGAGCATAGCCAGACTATATGATTTTGTAGGGATAACTTTCTTTGGCCATGTTACTTTGAGAAGACATGATTTCTTTGTTAGTATGCTTGAAGTATTATTATTTCTTATGTCAATATAGACTTTTGTCTTGAATCTTTCAGATCTGAACATTCATGCCACAATAAAGAAATTACATTGAGAATTATGTTGGTTAGCATTCCACATCAAACATTCTGTTTTTATCATTTACCTACTCGAGGACGAGCAGGAATTAAGCTTGGGGATGCTTGCTACGTCTCCAACGTATCTATAATTTTTATTGTTCCATGCTATTATATATTCTGTTTTGGATGTTTAATGGGCTTTATTAGACACTTCTATACTATTTTTGGGACTAACCTACTAACCCAAGGCCAACTGCAAATTGCTGTTTTTTTGCCTATTTTAGGGTTTCGCAGAAAAGGGATATCAAACGGAGTCCAAACGGGATGAAACCTTTGGGAGAGTTATTTTTGGAACCATATCTTCACAGAAGACTTGGAGTACACGCGAGGCAACGAAGGAGGTGGCCACGAGGGTCCAGGGCGTGCCCCCCACCCTAGAGGGCCCCCTCTAGCTCCCCCGATGCCCTCCTTCCTCCTATATATATCCATGTACCTTGAAAACATTGAGGCAACAGAGAAAACCCTAATTCTACCGCCGCAACCTTCTGTTCCCGTGAGATCCCATCTTGGGGCCTGTTCGGAGCTCCACCGGAGGGGGGATCTACCACAGAGTGCTTCTACATGAACACCATAGCCTCACCAATGAGTTGTGAGTACTTTACCACAGACCTTCGGGTCCATAGTTATTAGCTAGATGGCTTCTTCTCTCTTTTGGGATCTCAATACAAAGTTCTCCTTGATCTTCGAGGAGATCTGTTCGATGTAATCTTTTTGCAGTGTGTTTGTCGAGATCCGATGAATTGTGGCTTTATGATCAAGATTATCTATGAACAATATTTGATTCTTTTCTGAAATCTTTTATGTATGATTATAATATCCTTGCAAGTCTCTTTGAATTATTGGTTTGTTTTGGCCTACTAGATCTATAGTTATTGCAATGGGAGAAGTGCTTGGCTTTGGGTTCAATCTTGCGGTGTCCTTTCCCAGTGACATCAGGGGCAGCAAGCCACATATTGTATTGTTGCCATCGAGGATAAAAAGATGGTGTTTATATCATATTGCTTGAGTTTATCCCTCTACATCATGTCATCTTGCTTAAAGCATTACTCTGTTCTTATGAACTTAATACTCTAGATGTATGCTGTATAGCGATCGATGTGTGGAGTAATAGTAGTAGATGCAGAATCCTTTCGGTTTACTTGTCACGGACGTGATACCTATATATAATGATCATGCCTAGATATTCTCATAACTATGCAATTTTATATCAATTGCTCGACAGTAATTTGTTCACCCACCATAGAATTCTGCTATCATGAGAGAAGCCACTAGTGAAACCTATGGCCCCCGGGTCTATTCTCAACATATTAACCTTCCATCTACTTTACTTTGCTTTATTTACTTTTTGTTCTTATACCAAAAATACAAAAAAATATTATACTATCCTATCTATCAGATCTCACTTTCGTAAGTGACCGTAAAGGGATTGACAAGCCCTTATCGCGTTGTCTGCAAAGTTCTTATTTGTTTGTGCAGGTGCGAGGGACTCACGCGTGGTCTCCTACTGGATTGATACCTTGGTTCTCAAAAACTGAGGGAAATACTTATGCTACTGTGCTGCATCACCCTTTCCTCTTCGAGGGAATACAACACAAGCTCGAGTAGTAGCAGTAAGCAAGAGCCATAGCATCACAAAATATCATATCATAGTTGATCATCTTGGATCATCTTGTGCTCAAAGCACCGGAACATCATACATACATAGCATACTTGTGATAGGAAGTCGCTACATTTTGTCTCATATAGGTAGTGCACAAGTTCGTATTCGCCTATTGAGCAATCGCCTAGTGTCTCTCTCGTGTTATGCAACAAGAGCATTTTCCGTGGATTCCACATTTTCCGCTCAATCCTTGGTTGCACAACCACATTTATGTATTTGTGCGTGTGTTCCCGTGTGCCACTCCTTGCTATTGGTCTACTTGTTACACTTGCAAATTTGTGAATCTCTTTCAATATTATTGACTCTTGCTAACATTTTGCATCAAATTTTTGTGCCACTATCCTCACCAAGCTACTCCTAGGCCTTATCGTGTAGGTGTCAGAATTGACGAGAATTGGTACCAATTGTGCTATTTCCGTGATACATATTGCGTGATCATTGATCCATTCTCAACATCGGGTAAGGTACATTGGTCTAGTTCTTTTCTTTCTCCCACTCACCACTACTTGAGTATTGTGATGGATAGGAAAATAATTTCATATCTGGTCTTCGACATCGACGCCGTGAATAACGACATCCACGCAAAAACCATCGGACTACAACGAGCAATGCAAGAGCGCTTGGACAACATAGCCATCGAACTATGACACTTCGAGACAAGGAGAAGGGCTTACGTTGACGACATGTGCGACTCCTTCACAAAAAATGGCAGAGCTCCGACACTTGGTGGTCGATTACAAGTCTTCTTCCCCTTCGTCATCCTCTCGGTGGCTACGTACAAGTCACAAGTCTTCGGAGTGCAAACAGGACGTAAGCGCAAGTCGTCCACATCCAAACCACCATGGCAACCATCGACAACGTCATGAAGGGCAAGTCACCTCCAAGCATCATGTGCACGACGATGATGAACGAGATCTACCAAGAGTTCAAGCACAAGAATGACACCATCATCATGAAGATGCTCGACAAGCGCATACCTACAAGTCCGATGAAGCTCTACTTCACGCCAAGGACAACCTTCAAGAGCACATAAGAAGACTCCAAGACAAGCAACACCAAGAAGGAGCTACGACTACAACCACCACTTCGGCATCTTCGCCAAGTGTTATCAAGTCATCTTCGCCTTTGTACGTACAACATCTTCGCCTACTTCCCGTGAGTTCACCTACATCGACATCTTCAATATCAAGGCGATCATCTACAAGTGAGGGAGACACTTCCATCTTTGGAAGCTACCCACAACACGATGCCGGCAAGACGGTCGAGCATGGGCCATCCCCTTCGACCAAGGCGATGAGCATGAACCTCTTCGACACCATGAAGACGGCGCCCATATTGGACTCCTACTCCGGGTCAAGCTACGCGAGCAAACACGAGACCTTCTCTTTGATCTTGGAGGAGAGTGATGATTTGCCACACCCTACGACATTCATCTTTGGAGGCGGTACATATGAGGAAGTTGAGCATGGAGACAATTGAACCTACACCTCTTCGGCATCCACATATGACGAGATGCCCAATTTCCATGTGAGGAGAGACACCACCACATGAGTGATATGAGTGACTCCACCATATGTGACATTGAGAGCATTTCCTTTGAAAGGATGAGAGTGACCACCGCTAGCCCCACACATGAGAGTGATACGTCTCCAACGTATCTATAATTTTTTATTGTTCCATGCTATTATTTATGATATTTTGGATGTTAATGGGCTTTGTTATACACTTTTATATTATTTTTGGGATTAACCTATTAACCCAAAGGCCCAGTCCAGATTGCTGTTTTTTGCCTGTTTCAGGGTTTTACAGAAAAGGAATATCAAACGGAGTCCAAACGGAATGAAACTTCCCGAGAGATATTTTTGGTGCAAAATACGCACGAGAGACTTGAGAACCATGGAATAGGGCTGATGTGGCGTCCATGAAGGTGGGGGCGCGCCCCTGCCTCGTGGGCCCCACATCTGGCCTCCGGTGCTCTCCTTCTTCCTATATATACCTACGTACCCCTAAACCATTAGAACAATAGAGAAAACCCTAGTAACACCGCTGCAACCTTTTGTTCCCGTGAGATCCCATATTGGGGCATGTTTCGGAGCTCCGCCGGAGGGGGGATCTACCACGGAGTGCTTCTACATCATCATCATCGCCTCACCATGAGTTGTGAGTAGTTTACCACAGACCTTCGGGTCCATAGTTAGTACCTAGATGGCTTCTTCTCTCTCTTTGGATCTCAATACCAAGTTCTCCTCAGTCTTCGAGGAGATCTATTCATTTTAATCTCTTTTTGCGGTGTGTTTGTAGAGATCCAATGAATTGTGGGTTTATGATCAAGATTATCTATGAGAAATATTTTGTTTTTTTTTTCTGAATTCTTTTATGTATGATTATAATATCCTTGCAAGTCTCTTTGAAATATTGGTTTGGTTTGGCCTACTAGATCATTAGGTCTTGCAATGGGAGAAGTGCTTGGCTTTGGGTTCAATCTTGTGGTGTCCTTTCCCAGTGACAGTAGGGGCAGCAAGGCACGTACTGTATTGTTGCCATTGAGGATAAAAATATGGGGTTTACATCATGTTATTTGAGTTTATTCCTCTACATCCTGTCATCTTGCTTAAGGCGTTACTTTGTTCTTATGAACGTAATACTCTAGATGCATGCTGGATAGTGGTCGATGTGTGGAGCAATAGTAGTAGATGCAGAATCATTTCGGTCTACTTGTTTCGGACATGGTGCCTATATATAATGTTCATGCCTAGATATTCTCATAATTATTCGCTTTTCTATCAGTTGCTCGATAGTAATTCGTTCACCCACCGTAGAATTATGCTATCATGAGAGAAGCCACCATAGAAACCTATGGCCCCCGGGTCTATTCTCAACATATCAATCTACAATCTACTTTACTTTTCCGTTTTTACTTTCTGTTCTTATATCCAAAAATACCAAAAATATCAAACTATCATCTCTATCAGATCTCACTTTCGTAAGTGACCGTAAAGGGATTGAGAACCCCTTATCGCGTTGGGTGCGAAGTTCTTATTTGTCAGGTGCGAGGGACTCGCGCGTGGTCTCCTACTGGATTGATACCTTGCTTCTCAAAAACTGAGGGAAATACTTATGCTACTGTGCTGCATCACCCTTTCCTCTTCGAGGGAATACAACGCAAGCTCGAGAAGTAGCAGAGAGCATGCCACATCTCCTATGTGAGGTTGCGAGCCATTTGAGTGACTCCACCAACCATACGAGTGAGTGCATCCAAGAGGGAGTGAGTGAGCCACTACACTTAGTGAGTGAGGTAGTTGATAGGGCATGTGAGGCCTCTATGATTTCTAATGACTTACCCTCTACTCCGAGTGTGTTTTCTTCTTTGGTGCTAGGTCTCCTACATGACGACAAGCCTACCCTCAACGAGTCCATCCCTCCAATGGACAAACCGATGTCCATGGTGGAAGAAGATGCACCACCCACATGGTTCCATCAGGATGAAGATGACCACCATTTGGTCTTTCCCACCTCACCTACACCACATGAGTGGAATGACAAAGGTAAACTAGGCGAAGGTGATGCTCTTGTCCCACTAGTGGACTATCTTACCAATGATTGCTTGCATGATGTTGACACACCTATTTCCATGCTTCATGCTAGCGCGATTTCATCGTGTCATGACTTACCTATTTATGATGAATATGATGATGAGCATTAGAGTTGCCTAGTTGTGATGCTATGCTCCATAGGATATCATGTGAAAATTCTTTTGGTCACATCATGTTCGACAACCGTCTAAACTTGTCATATGCTATGAGTGAGATCTCCCATATTGCATCATTTCAATCTCAACATAGTAACTATGCATGCCCCATTAAAGTAAATCCAATTTGCACTTATGGCATACATGACAAGATGATGGTCATTGTATTTTTTTCATGTGATGATATTGCCATGCTTCCTTTACATGATTTGCGCAATTCATCTACTATGCCATGCCATGAACACATTGTTTCAGATATGCATTGTTTCGGATGTTGTCAATATTCTCCATGTGATATTCCCACTAATTCTCATGAGGAGACCCCCATAGTTTCCTCATACATACTAGGAGATCTTGATGCATGCCAAACCTTGCATGATTGCCATGATTGTGTGCACCATATGAATTCGATGAATAGCAATGCTCTACATACTTCTCATGATGCCTTACAAAAATTGAGTCTCCATTATGCCATACATAAAAACAAACCTCTCATGATGGATGACATGTTTCTATATCACACATCTCATTTATTTGAGCATTGGCTATTTTGTGCTAACCAACACATGCACGTGCACATAATGATGGATGATTTGTACATATACCACGCACACACAATTTTTCCTTTGTCTTTGTTTTGTGTAGGTACTCACCAATACTTCTCAACATCACAATTCCTTGAGTTTACAAAACGAGTTCTTGAGAGCAACGACGATTTGGGATTCCGCGGATTGTCCTTAACACCGTTCTCTTCGCGCAATCACTATGCGCATCTCTTTTATTTGGCTCTCACTCGACAATGGGCTATTTACCACATGTCACCTTATGCCCATACTATCGTGTTCAGTTTGCATGTTATGCCTCTTGCTAGGACTTTGCCATGCAATTGTGACCCTTGCTTGCATTTACCCATGATTCACCATTCTACTCCTACTATGTGTATTTGCATGCTTGTTGGAGATACTTGTAGCTATTGTCATGATTTCTTTGTACCCCATGCTATTGATGATATTTTGCTAATATCTTGCTTTAATGCTTGTCATTTGTCATGTGGATTATGTATGTCCATTATTTGCACACATGACATGCTTGCGATGATTACCTCTAGTATGTTGCATCTTCGCACTACTAGCTTGCTTGACTTGATCACTATGATTGCTTGCTATGTTGCATGACCCATGTTCCACTCTTACTTGCTTTCTTGGGTTGATGACATATATGTTTATGCATCTCACATGAAATATCTTGATCATTGTCCCTTGCCTCCAATAGTTGCATCTCTCATATTCACTTATAGTGAGTGCAACCGTGCTATGCTTGTTGATCTCAGAGACTTTGACACCCTTATTGTGATGCATACTTGCTTGATTGAGCCTATTGCACTTGGTTGTTCTTGCATCTTATGACTAAATACCACGCACCACACCATTGTACTTTCTTATGATAAGATGATGCAAGCACTTGTTTGGTATTTTCCCGCACGAATGCTAAGTTTTGCATTACGGCTAACCTCATTTGTTTTTCCGAGTGCTTGTCCTGTTCTTTCATTTTGAAGGATTCTCGAGGCGGTACCATCAGGAGGCATCTTGGGCATGTGAAGGCATACACGTTGCACGACACCAACACCATTGAGAACATACATAAGGTGAATTCCTTCTTTGTGAGCCATCCTCACATATCCATATTGGATGGGCCATACATTCATTGTTGTTTCCTTCTTGTTGTCTACATGATACATCTACGGGATGGAGGACCGACATTGAAGATGGACCATATGGATACACCACCGGTCTACCGCTCTTGCCATGACATTGAGCAATGGTACAACACTAGTCATGACAAATTTCACCTTATCTATGGAATGACTTGCATTATGATTGCCTTGTTGCATCGTGTATTCCCATGTCATCCATGATATATGAGCTTGTGCACTTTCTTAGCAAGTTTGTTGTGATATACCTTGATGGCATATTCATACATCATGATCACATTGCCAAACATCAATTGCATGATAACATACAGACATTGAGCATCACTTGTCACGTTCATGCTCTTGACAAACCGTCCCATTATGACATCATTTTGCATAATGGTAGAATATTTAGCTTTGTGCACCATGCCAATTACCCTACCTTTGTGTGCACAACAAATGAATTTGCTCACATGAATGCTTTACATGTCATTGTACATCTTTTAGATAAGCATCTTGTGCCTTGCCATGCCCAAACTTGTCACACGGACCCATTCTTATATGATAGACACTTGTGCACTAACCATTCTATTTCTGAGTGTCGTTTGTGTTTGCTCTTCTTGCATGTCTACCACTCCAGCGACACCTTGGACTACTTGGATTACGCCAAATCTTCAACTCGATCCAACTACAAGTCCGTCAATGACAACCGTTTCCATGGTGATGAGCTTTTAGATCCGAGGTCGGATCTTTCCCAAGGGGGGGAGAGGACGCGGAGCATCCCACGATCATCCCCATGTTCACTTCGAAGAGATCTCAAGTACACACCATTGGACACAAGTTTTACTCGCTCCTCTCCAAACCTTCACTTTCCACATGTGAGACATGGCTACTACCTCAAACATATGTGCTATGCATGACCAGGAACCAAGAGGGAGGCCATGGAACAACTAGGAGCATTGGGCAAGACAGCGAGGACACCAAATACAAGGACCAAGCGGAGAAGCTGCCAGAAGTCTACAGCCAACGGACGACCGGTCTAGATCGGACGTCCGACGCCTGGGAGCTCCACCAGCCAGATCGACCCTAGCCGAGGCAACCTACAGCGCCCGAGCAACCGCCAGACACCGAACGTCCGACACTCTTGAGCGCCCAGACGACCGGCCCCCATCGGACATCCGACAGGTCCATCACAGAAGCAAAACGTCGGAAGTCCATCGACTTCCGGATGTCCGGACGACCGCGAGCCACCCGACGATCGGGACCCACCGGACGTCCGGTACCTATCTGTGCACTGTGTGTTGGGCCCGAGGCCCATGTATCTCCCACTTACCCCTTCGTGGACCTAGACTATATATACTCTTTCCCCTCCTCCTAGTTAGGGTTAGCTTTGTGATAGCTCATTTGAGACGGTTCTACTCCACGAGAGAGACCGCGGCCTCTATGGAGAAGATCCACACAGGATTCAAGACCCCTAACGGGATGGATTCAAGACCTCCTCTCCCCCTCGGTTCCCCTCCTGGATCTGGACGCCCGCGGCGCCCCATCCCTGTTGTCGTCGCCGCACTCATTTCCTTCATCGTCGCACGCCTCCTCGACCTCCTCCTCGCCGGCTCCATCGAGCCTCGATGCCCCCGTGCATCTACTTCGGACGTGAGGTCACCGTCGACGCGCTCGTATCCCGCTCTCCTGTCTGTTGTGATGTAGGACACCGTCCCCACCGTCCCCGTCATTCGGCTCGTCCCCGGCCGCGACCGCATACCTCGACCGCCGCGGCTACGTGCACGCGCTGCAGCACAACTCCTCCCATGCTTGCCCTGCTGCTGCTCTTCGCCGTGCGGCCGCACGCCGGCCCGCGCCCGCACTTCGGCCGCCTACCGCTGCTATTTTGCTAGCTGATGTCGCTGCAAGCTGCTGCTGTTAATACTGCTACCGCCGTGTACTACTACTTGCTCCTGTCGCCCGCACAGCCCCCTGCTAGGTTGCGCTCGCCCCGCACTAGCGCCTCGCTCGCGCATGGCCTCGCCTCCGCCCCCGCCGCTACTTTCCGCTGCTCTGCGGCGTGCTACCGCTACCCCGCATGCACCCCGCCTTCACTCGCCGTGGTGCGGCACGCCTGCTGCTCACGCCGCTCCGCCCCACAGCCGCCGCGCAATCGCTGGCCCCGCTCCCCTCCCCGGCGAGCCGCCCGCTGCTCTGACCCAGCCGCGCCTAGCGTCGATGCCCGCCATGTGCGCCCACAGCACCGCGCCGTCGTCGCCTTGCGCCGGGCCAGGGCCACACCGACCCCTCCTGCTGCTACCGCCGGCCACCTCCCCATCGGCCCGCCGCCCAGTTCTAGCCGGCGCCCATGCCCGGCTCCCCACCTGGACGTCGCTTGGGCGGGCTATGCCCACTCCCCACGGGCTCCGCCCCGTTATCCCACGCCCGATAGGCCACTAGGGCCTATGGCAGGTGGGGCCCGCCTCCTTAAAAAAATATAATAAGATCTTTTAAAAATATAAAAGAAAAATAACTAATAATAAAATTAGTTAACTAATTAATTACTTAATTAGACTAATTAATTTAGGCTAACTAGGTAATTAAACTTGCTGTTTGACCAGTCAACGTGAATTATGTTGACTGTTGACTGGGTCAACTGGGACCCCCCTAGCCCACCTGTCATCCTCTGTGTGCGCTTCTGTGTACACAGCGCTGGGTACCCGTAGCATTTTACTTTTAATTTTGACTTAATAATATTTTCATAAAATTGTTAAAACTTTGAAAAATCTTAGAAAATAATCTGTAACTCGGATTTAAAAGTTTTATATATGAAAGTTGCTCAGAACGACGAGACAAATCCGAACGCGCGATCCGTTTGTCTGTCACACATCCCTAGCATACCGAACACGGAACAATCCCCCTCCAGTTCGCCTGTCCGAAAATACCTAACTCCGGGAAAACATTCCCGGATGTTATCCCCCTTCGTCGGTATCTTGTAGCACTGCGTTAGCACACCTCTAGCACCTCTTGTTGTCATGTCATGCATCTGTGTGCTATGTATTTATTGTTTCTTTCCCCCTCTTCCTTCCGATAGACCCCGAGACCACTGTTGATGCCCCCGTGATCGACTACGTCGACGATGACCCTCCTTCTGTTTCAACAGAGCTTCCAGGCAAGCCCCCCTTTTGATCATCATGATATCACCCATTCTATTCTCTCTCATGCTTGCATTAGATTATGCTACTGTTATTGATTGATCCTATTCTGATGGATAGCCTGCTTTTGTACCTACTATTATTACCTACATGCTTATGCTAAACTGCTTAGTATAGGTTGGATAGTGATCCATCAGTGACCCCCACCTTGTTCTTGTTGCCCCTTCCTCATCATCGACGACTCGAGCAACGTGATTGACGACTGGAGCCCAACACCTCACATCACTTCACCCCCCTTAGTTGTACGACTCTGCATAGTTACTATGGAGTGCCGAGGTTGATACCTTGTAATGCACTCCTAATGATAACTCTGTAGTGAAGCTATTCGGTCGTGGTCATCGATGGTGATTCCTCCTTCACCACTCCCGATACGACTCTGTCATGCAGCCCTTCAAGTGTGAAGCTCGAGGGTGATTCCTCCTATGTTCACCTTGATGATTACATCGAGTGGAATCCATCGAGGGTGATTCCTCGGGGTTTCCCCCTTGATGATTGGACACACGGTTACATGGACTTTACTTGAGACCTTTGTGAAAGGCGCGCAGGCCCAATGATTACCTGGGGGCGTACTTACGCTGGCGGCTGGCTGTATAGCGCTATCACCCAGGAGGGGTGATAGCTCCGGACTTGTCCCGACAGCCGTCACTTCTGTCAATAATGCAGTAACAGATTTGGGTATTTGATTTGAGTTGGCCTCCGGCCTTTATGCACTAACCACCACACGAGAATAGATATGGGCCTCGGCGTCGTTGTATCAGCCGAAGCTTTGACAGACGTCCAGTTCAGCATTGCGGCACGGCTGGGACAACACCTTCCTGTAGTGTTGGAGCCCGGTTCTGCCCTACTCGCAACGACCCGGAGTGCAACGGGCGATGGCCCATGACCCCGGAGTGCTGAGGATGTAGACCAGCGGGGACATCTCTGCTGAGCCTAGGTAGGGCTGCAACGTGTTGATCTTCCAAGGCTGGGCATTGACCCAGAAAAGTGTGTCCGGCCAGAGATGATCGAGCGTGAGGGTGACGTGGTGCACCCCTGCAGGGAAGTTAACTATTCAAATAGTTGTGTCCACGTTAACAGACGTTCAGTCTTATATCCTGATCTATTACAACTAGAAATGAATACTTGAGATATGTGATGGATATTTTGGCTGCGAGATTACTTGCTCGTAGGGAGTCGAGGAAGGATCTCTAGGCCGTTAATGCTACAACATTCTTGTTAATTATAATATGCTATTCTGTATTCCCTTCTACTGCTGCAAGATGGTGGTTTCCAGAAGATGCTTGAAGATGCTAGTCTTGGATAAGCTAGGCTTTTCCCCTCCTCTTCTGGCATTCTGCAGTTCAGTCCACATTTACAGCTTATTCCTTTGATACTGATGCATACTTAGTATAGATCTGATGCTTGCGAGTACTTTGGATGAGTACTCACGATTGCTTTGCTTCCCCTTTTCCCCCTTCTTCTTCTTTCTGGTTGTTGCAACCAGATGGCGGATCCCAGGAGCCAGATGCCACCCAGTCGACTACTACTACTGCCCAGACATAGCCTACTACTACGTGGAGACCGCCGACGACCAGTAGTAGTTAGGAGGTCCCAGGAAGGAGGCCTTGCCTCTTCAATCATTGATGTTTGTGCCAGCCTTCTTAAGGCAAAACTTGTTTAACTTATGTCTGTACTCGGATATTGTTGCTTCCGCTGACTCTGTTGCTTTCGAGCTTATGTATTCGAGCCCTCGAGGCCCCTGGCTTGTAATATGAAGCTTGTATTATTTTAATTTGTGTCTAGAGTTGTGTTGTGATATCTTCCCGTGAGTCCCTGATCTTGGTCGTACATATTTGAGTGCATGATTAGTGTACAGACAAATCGGGGGCGTCACAAGTTGGTATCGGAGCCGACTGCCTGTAGGAACCCCATTTCCAACTCCTTGGCCGAAGTTGGGTCTAGCTTTTGACAAACTGAATTACTAACATGGTTGTGTGGCTTATGGACCCACGTAACCATTGGTTGGTATTAGGATCTTTTACGCCTCGATCTTTACTCCGGAACTCTGATCTCTCTTCTATTCGTGTTAAACGAATTTACAAACTCTAACACTAGGATCCCATGAACACATTCACCCCAAAGTTGGATAAAGCATAATTATTCCTTAGAATAGTATTTTGAATAGTCCCGACACTATCATTTGACTCCTTTGAAACATCTTTGTTTTTTAGATGGAACCCACGAGGCAGGTCGTGCACCACACGCTGGCCGTTGGTGCCTCAGGATCACCTGTTGTGCTAGCCGAGATGATGACCTATCTGGGTTATCGCTGGCACCCTGAGTACACCGTGTACGTGCAGTACCAGGACTTTAACCAGGAGCAGTACCGTGCCATTGTCCACCTCTACTCTCGTGAAGATGACTCATCTACTATGTTGCACACCGCTCATGGTGTTGGGGTGACCATCGATATGGTAGTCCACGATGCTGCTTACGCTACTCTGACATGTCTTCGTGGAGAGTATCAGGAGTTGGACACTTCCCCTTTCATTCACATTGCTATCACCTCCGACGATGGTGAGGAGGGGTACTACACTGCTGCCTACACCACTGTCACGTGGGATCCCTTCCACCATCAGAACCTTATTCGGCATGCTGATGGACTGGATCGAGCTAACCGAGCTCTTCACCACGAGTTGTACACCACCCGTTGACACCTTTACCATGCCTTGACTCTAATGCACCCCTTTGTCCAGTCTGGACAGCTGCCGTGTACTTCGATCTACCTAGCCAGGACCGTCATGCCCCCTGGTGTTGGTTGGCAAGAGGTGTGAGGCTACACTCCCGCGCTTGGTCCTCGTTTTCCACCTGGACGCCGGGTTCTACACCAGAGTATCCACGGCCCCCAGGTTGCTGGCGTGGAGAACTTTCCGTCACAACGCTACCAGCTGACAGGCTATAATTACCTCCACAGTTCCATCTGGGACTAATGTAGTCTTACTTATTAGAATTAGATGCATTAGCCGTGAGCCTGCGTGCCGCCTATCATGCCCTTAGTCTATGAGCTGAACTCTATGTACTGAACTTTATGCATGTCCCCTTTTGCAAGATATGCCGACTACTATGTAGTATCTAACATGCTCCTTTCTTTATGCATGTTTCATTCATGAATGATTCTTGTCTTTGCAAATTTCTCAATGTTGAACTACCCCTGTTATATATTAGCAGGATGGTTAGACCCGTTGGTCGTGGTCGTGGTGGCAGTGCCTCGCCAATGCTTGAGTACATGGATGGTATGAACCAACTGTTTGAGTTGAATCGTCAGTTCATGGAAGGAATGATGGCTCAGTTTCCTCGCCCCAACTTGAACCAGCAGGTGGCCACTGTGACACTAAACGACTTTGCACGTCTCAACCCAAGCATCTACCGCAGCTCAACTCAGCCACTTGATGCTGATGACTGGCTCCGTGATATCACTTTCGAGCTAGAGTCTGCTGATGTACACCCTGCCAACTTTGTCACCTTCGCAGCCTATTACCTGAAAGGTCCCGCTGCTCAATGGTGGGACAGCCACAAGCGTTCACTACCTGCTGGAACGGTCATCACTTGGCCGGATTTCCAAGTTGCCTTTCGTGCCCGCTTCATTCCTCAGGGAATTATGGTTAGGAAGATGTGCGAGTTCTGTAACCTCACCCAAGGCAACAAGAGTGTAGATGCTTATCAGCGGGATTTCCTTAACTTGTCCCGCTATGCTGAAGAAGACATTGCCACTGATGCATGTAGGCAGGAAAAGTTCCTTGATGGAATTCAAGCCGATATCAAGCTTGCACTCCTTGTACATGACTTTGCTGACTTCGCCATCTTGGTGAACAAGGCAATTCATGTCGAAGCTGGTCTGCAGGAACACCAGGGATCTCTCAGGCACAACCGTGACACTGGGTCATCTTCGGGCCCTTCATCACAGAAGCGTAGGATCTGGATCCCCAACAGCATGTACCACCCAACCGCACCTGCACCAAGGCAGTCCCATGCTGCACCTTGCCTGCCACCTTGAAAGGATCGAGAAGAGGCGCCTCGAGGGGGGGGGGTGAATAGACTCTTAGCAAGAAAAGTGGCACTTTCTAATTTCTTCAAGTTGAGGTGGAGTTTTAGCACATGTTTAAATATTCACAATACATATCAAGCAAGCATGAGAAGAGCATATGGGTAGCGAAAAGTAAAGCATTCAATTTTGACTACTTGACCAAATAAAAACCTAGCCTTTTCCCAATTTTAAGTCTTGGCAGATTTTAGCAGTTATGCACAAGTCAAGCAATCAACCTACACATGCAATTCTAAGAGTATAGCAGCGGAATGTGAAGCAATTGCATATGAAGGTAAAGGGAGGCGTCTGAGGGAGCAAACGCAATGTAGACACGGAGATTTTTTATCTGTTGTTCCGATAGGTGGTGCTAGCGTGCATCCACGTTGATGGAGACTTCAACCCACGAAGGGTAACAGATGCACGAGTCCACGGAGGGCTCCAGCCAGGAAGGGTCCACGAAGAAGCAACCTTGTCTATCCCACCATGGCCATCACCCACGAAGGACTTGCCTCACTAGGGTAGATCTTCACGAAGTATGCGATATCCTTGCCCGTACAAACTCCTTGGTTCAACTCCACAATCTTGTCGGAGGCTCCCAAGTGACACCTAACCAATCTAGGAGACACCACTCTCCAAAAGGTAATAGACGGTGTGTTGATGATGAACTCCTTGCTCTTGTGCTTCAAATGATAATCTCCCCAACACTCAACTCTCTCTCATAGATTTGGATATGGTGGAAAGAAGATTTGAGTGGAAAGCAACTTGGGGAAGGCTAGAGATCAAGATTCATATGGTAGGAATGGAATATCTTGGTCTCAACACATGAGTAAGCGGTTGTTTCTTAGAACAATGAGTAATGGAAGTGTAGGTATGTTCTGATGGCTCTCTCCATGAATGAAGAGTGGGTGGAGGGGTATATATAACCTCCACACAAAATCTAACCGTTACACACAATTTACCTAACTCGGTGGGACCGAATCAGAAAACTCGGTCAGACCGATTTAGTTCATAATGTGACCATTAGGCATTCCGGTGGGACCGATATGATCAACTCGGTAGGACCGATTTCATTAGGGTTAGGGCATAACGTAATCTCGGTGAGATCGATTACACAAACTTGGTAGGACCGATTTTGGTAATAAGCTAACCAGAGAGTTGGTCAGGCAAACTCGGTGGGACCGATTCGCTCGTTTCAGTGAGACCGAAATGTTACGAATAGGAAATAGAAAGTTTGCATTGTGAACTCAGTGAGACCGATTCTCACATCTCGGTTAGACCGAAATGTTTCAAATAGGAAACAGAGAGTTTGCAATCCCATCTCGGTGAGACCGAGATCCCTATCGGTGAGACCGAACTGATTAGGGTTTTGGCAGTGGCTATGTCAACTGAACTCGGTGGCACCGGACAGAAAGTTTCGGTTAGGCCGAGTTTGACTTTTCGTTTGGGACATATGTGGATGTGAGAAACTGGTTTAGGGTTTTGGAGCATATCACTAAGCACTTTGAGCATGCAAGGCATTAAGCAACACCTCATCCCCTTTTAATAGTATTGGCTTTCCTATGGACTCAATGTGATCTTGGATCACTAAAATAGAAAATGTACAGTCCTGAGCTTTGAGCTTGAGCCAATCCTTTGTCCTTATCATCTTGAAGGGGTTCCACATCCTCTAGTCCATGCCACTCTATTTGTTGAACCTATCTGAAATATACTAGATGAAAACATTAGTCCAACAAGAGATATGTTGACATTAATTACCAAAATCACGCAGGGAGCACTTGTGCTTTCAATCTCCCCCTTTTTGGTAATTGATGACAACGTACATCAAAGCTTTAGATAAAGATATGAAGAATAGCAAGTAAAGCTTTGGAAGGACATGTAACATGCATAGGCTCCCCCTACATGTATGCAATCATGTAAATATGGAATATAAGAGCATGTGAAAGCATAGACATGACAGAGCAAATGATATGAATATATGAAGTGTAGCCTCATGTTCATGATTCCTTCTTGCAAACAATATGCACATTAGCAAGAGATCTTCATGGACATGAGTGTGATGCATATACTTACCTTGTGATATTGAGCTGGCTTATGAAGGGATGAACCTGGGTAAACAAGGTTAGATAACACAGGTACATCTACTAGACAGAGCAACAAAAGAGCCACAAGACTACCAAGATTGGGATAACATGTAGAAAGTGTGTACTGGGTACTCTTGAATACAGACATGCTCCCAAAGGTAAAATATAGGAAATGAATTCAAAGATTTCCTTCCCAAGCAGTCTCTCTCCCCATGAATCTTATATTGGATAATGGAAGAGAGTAGGAGGAAAACATAATCGGAGCAGAGCAAAACATAGATCAGATCAAAAAACATAACATAGACATGTCTTTACCCTATTAAAGACATGTGACTTCTCTCCTCTTGAACACCAAGCATCTGGGGCATGTGATTCCTCTCTCCCCCTGTTTGAAGCATTCTCTCATTAAGCTTTGATGTGAACTCCCTCTCCCCCTTTGACATCAATATTCAAGAAGGGATCTTCTGGAGAGTGAGTCAAAATAGGTTTGGTCCTTGAGTCACAGATCAGAGCAGTATATCAAATGTGATACTGGTAGAGGACAAGAATCATTGAGTGGAGATGGAATAGAAGTGCAACAACAAGTGGCAAATTGTCTTTTCTGCAGTGAAATCGGTGACATCGAGTTGTGTTCTTCGGTTGCACCAAACTAGTTCGGTTGGAACGAAAGTGACAAACCGGTGGGACCGAGTTCAACACAGAATAAAGAGCAATAGTCACCTCAGCTCACTAGGCAAATAAGATCTCACAAAGATTTGCAAGGAATTAACTGAAGGATTTGCAATGAATTGGATGCAGAAAAATGCAGAACAATACAGAGAAAAGAAAATCTAGATGAAGTTTATTGTTGTTGTTTAAAAGAAGAGGAACAAAATGCAAGAACTTAGAGAGACACTAGAGAACTTCATCTAGAATTGGGCGGTGACAAAGTCACCTATGTTAGAGTATATTGACTAAGGAGTCAAGTGAGAACACTTGATCATAGGTCATACTCATCGTTTAAGCTCAAAATGGGGTTACCATTTTTTTGTTTAAACACTTGATGTATTCTCATACACTTGATGTATTCTCATCTTGTTGAGTTGCTTTGACCCATGTCTTGGGGTAAAGCTTCTCTAAGATGGAATAATATACCTTGGGTGGTGGTGTTGATCTTGATCATGTAGTTGATCTTCTGTGGGTTGCTCAAGGGTGTTGTAGCTCATCAAGAATTGGGAGCCCCACTTGTAGTTTGAGTTCATCTACCTACGTGGGTTAGATTTGGAATGAAGAGCACTTGTGTATCCAAAATGACAATCATGAAAATTTGATACTAAATAAATTTGATATGTAAAAATTGTCAAAGGATATGTTGAAGGGTTTCATGCTTCCTTGTCTTCAACCACCATGGTGTAAGGACTTGGTGATGTAGAGATTGCTCAAGATGTGAGTGAGTTGCAATCCCATGGATTTAGATTCATCCAAGTGCCTACAAGGGTTAGATAGCATGCAAGGGTACAAATGTATCCAAGACATATGATCAACATCGTAGGATAAAAAGTCAAGGATTAGTCGTAGGCACATGCCTGGCAAGTATCCAAATGGAGTTACTAATCTAAGTTTGAGGCATCAATAATGTTAAATTCACCTCTCAACCTGCAAAACACTTTCTCATCAAGTGGTTTAGTAAATATATCCTCTAATTGCTTATCGGTGCGAACATGTTTAAGATTCATATCACGCTTAGTAACATGATCTCGAATGAAATGATGATCAACTTCAATATGCTTAGTTCGAGAATGTTGCACGGGGTTGTGAGCAATCTTAATAGCACTTTCATTGTCACAAAGCAATGGTACATGTTTCACATAGATCCCATAATCTTTAAGAGTTTGGGTCATCCAAAGTAATTGAGCACAACATGAACCAGCGGCAATGTATTCTGCTTCGGCGGTGGATAAGGATACCGAGTTCTGTTTCTTGGATGACCAAGACACAAGAGATCTACCAAGAAATTTACAAGTACCCGAAGTGGACTTTCTATCAACCTTGTCACCGGCATAGTCCGAGTCGGAGTAGCCAACAAGATGAAAAGATGACCTCATAGGATACCAAATGCCAAAATTTGGTGTATGAACTAAGTATCTCACTATCCTTTTCACAGTCTTAAGATGAAATTCTTTGGTGGCTGTTTGATATCATGCACACATGCACACACTTAGCATAATATCGGGACGGGAGGCACATAGATATAACAATGAACCAATCATGGAGCGGTAAACTTTTTGATAGACCTGTTCGCCATCCTTAGTCAAGTCAAGATGTTTACTAGTAGGCATGGGTGTAGTCATACCTTTGCATTCTTGCATGTTGAACTTCTTCAACAAGTCCTTGGTATACTTTGTTTGAGAAACAAAGGTACCCTCCTTAGTTTGCTTGATTTGCAAACCAATAAAGAACTTGAGTTCACTCATCATAGACATCTCAAACTTATCCGACATTAGCTGTCCAAACCTTTCACTAAAATGGGGGTTAGTAGAACCAAATATGATATCATCAAAATAAATTTGGCACACAAATAATTCACCATTAACCCTTTTAGTAAAAAGTGTGGAATCAATCTTCCCAATTTCAAAGCCTTTTTCAATAAGAAACTTGGTCAAGCATTTATACCACGCTCTAGGAGCTTGTTTAAGACCATAAAGAGCTTTGTGAAGTTTGTAAACATGATCGGGTTTCTTAGGATTGACAAAGCCGGGAGGCTGTTTAACATAAACTTCCTCCTCAATTTCACTACCAAGAAATTTACAAGTACCCGAAGTGGACTTTCTATCAACCTTGTCACCGGCATAGTCCGAGTTGGAGTAGCCAACAAGATGAAAAGATTACCTCTTAGGATACCAAATGCCAAAATTTGGTGTATGAACTAAGTATCTCACTATCCCTTTCACAGTCTTAAGATGACATTCTTTGGGGTCCGTTTGATATCGTGCACACATGCACACACTTAGCATAATATCGGGACGGGAGGCACATAGCTATAACAATGAACCAATCATAGAGCGGTAAACTTTTTGATCAACCTGTTCGCCATCCTTAGTCAAGTCAAGATGTCTACTAGTAGGCATGGGTGTAGTCATACCTTTGCATTCTTGCATCTTGAACTTCTTGAACAAGTCCTTGGTATACTTTGTTTGAGAAACAAAGGTACCCTCCTTAGTTTGCTTGATTTGCAAACCGAGCAATTGCCAATTGATGTAGGAGATAAAGATCCTTCGGAAGCAATTCAAGACTTGTATATTGGCAAGATCCATCCAACGGAGGTAAAGGAGAGTACTCTGTTCGTCCATGTGGAAGATTCTACCTCACGACAAGGTGAACCAAGACTTGATACGGGAGCATCCACAATTGGGACACACCAAGTTGAAAAAAACGAGGAAGTACACCAAGATGAACCTCATCAACCTCATTCTCCACCTCCACAAGGGTACAACAACACCAACAACAATGAAGAAGGACAAGAAGAAAAAGAAGATGAAGAGGATGTTCTACCCCGACCCAAGCAGAAGCTTTCACGAGTTAGAGTAAGAATTGCTAGAGATCATCCCACAGAGCAAATCTACAATGATATCCAAACCGGGAGAATCTCTCGCTCTAAATCTCGCCTAGCTAACTTTTGTGAACATTACTCCTTCATATCTAACCTTGAACCTATGAAGGTTGAAGATGCTCTTGATGATCCGGATTGGATAAATGCCATGCACGAAGAGCTACACAACTTTGAGAGAAATCAAGTGTGGACATTGGTCGAGAAGCCCGACAACTTTCGCATCTTACTTGCTTATGCTAATCACCATGATATCACGTTATACCAAATGGACACTAAAAGTCTAGCAACGGGGGCATATGTCACACCGTAGTCCATACCTTCGACGTGAGTGTAGCCTTGGGTGAAGAGACGTGCTTTGTTACGGACGACTTGAAAATCTTCATCTTGCGAAACACCCATTTGGTACCAATGATGTTGTGGTTGTTGTCGGGCTTCTCGACCAATGTCCACACTTGATTTCTCTCAAAGTTGTGTAGCTCTTCATGCATGGCATTTATCCAATCCGGATCATCAAGAGCATCTTCAACCTTCATAGGTTCAAGGTTAGATATGAAGGAGTAATGTTCACAAAAGTTAGCTAGGAGAGATTTAGAGCGAGAGATTCTCCCGGTTTGGATATCATTGTAGATTTGATCTGTGGGATGATCTCTAGCATTTCTTGCTCTAACTCGTGAAAGCTTTTGCTTGGGTCGGGGTGGAACATCCTCTTCATCTTCTTTTTCTTCTTGTCCTTCTTCATTGTTGTTGGTGTTGTTGTACCCTTGTGGAGGTGGATAATGAGGTTGATGAGGTTCATCTTGGTGTACTTCCTTGTTTTCTTCTACTTGGTGTGTCCCACTTGTGGATGCTCCCGTATCAAGTCTTGGTTCAGCTTGTCGTGAGGCAGAATCTTCCACATGGACGGACAAAGTACTCTCCTTTACCTCCGTTGGACGTATCTTGCCAATAGAAAAGTATTGAATTGCTTCCGAAGGATCTTTATCTCCTATATCAATTGGCAATTGCTCTACTTGCGAGCCGTTAGATTCATCAAACTTCACATCTACCGTCTCTTCAACCTTTCGGGTGAAATTGTTGTAGACACGGTAAGTGTGAGAGTTTGAGCCATAACCAAGTAGGAAATTTACAAGAAAATTTAGAACAACGATGCTTATCAAGAATGTAGCACTTTGAGCCGAATACTCGAAACTATCCAACTTGGGGTTTGTTACCGGTTAGAAGCTTGTATGCCGTCTTGCCGAGAAGCTTGTGAAGATACAAGCGATTTGTTGCATGACAAGCTGTCTCAACTGCTTCTGCCCAAAAGTGTCTTGGCGTCTTGTACTCATCAAGCATCATTCTTGCCATTTCGATGAATGTTCGGTTCTTCCTCTCAACAACTCCATTTTGTTGAGGCATGTACGTAGCCGAGAACTCATGTGAAATCCCTTCTTCGTCAAGAAAGGTATCCACATTTGTGTTCCGTTGTCACTGCGAACCTTCTTGATCTTCACTTCAAATTGATTTTGGGCCTTCCTAGCGAAGTTTTTGAAGATCTTTTGGACCTGTGATTTATCATCAAGAAAGAAGACCCACGTAAATCTTGAAAATCATCAACAATGACTAATCCAAAAGAGTTACCACCGAGGCTTCTGCAAGCATTGGGACCAAAAAGATCCATATGAAGTAGCTCAAGTGGTCTTCTCGTAGTCATGATGTTCTTCACGGGATGACTTCCTCCGACTTGTTTTCCTGCTTGACAAGGACTACAAAGTATATCCTTGTCAAATAACATCTTTAACACCAAGGGTATGATCACCTTTAATAAGCTTCTCAAGATTTCTCATGCCGACATGGCCTAACCTTCTATGCCACAACCAACCTTTAGAAGATTTAGCAATAAAACAAGTGCGAGGTTGGGCTTTCTTAGTGAAGTCAACAATGTATAGGTCACCTGTACGAATGCCGGTAAAGACCATATTATGATTATCTCTATGAAAGACTTGGCAATCAACATGAGTGAATAGCACATTTAAACCAAAATCAGCTAATCTAGACACGGAGAGAAGATTATATCCGAGAGATTCTACAAGCATGACATTCTTGATTGAGCTATCGTTGGATATGGCCACCTTACCAAGGCCAACAACTTTACCCTTAGAGTTGTCACCAAAGGTAACATACTTTCGTGGACCATCATTTCTAGCAAGATCATCAAACATGTTCTTATCTCCGGTCATGTGATCCGTGCATCCACTATCAAGCACCCATTCCTTTCCTCCGGCTGCGTAACCACGAAGATTTGCCATAAGACCAAATTGTCTCATTTGTTCATCAAGGTCAAGGTCACTATCATCATCCTCATCATAATAAAAATGTTCCACATTGTCTCGCGATTGATCAACACCTAGAGAGTGTAATTCATTAGAAGTATCACCGTAAAAATGTTCATCTCTTTGAATTATAATGACTTCAGAAATGATATTGCTAATAATTCCAACATATCCTTTGGCACACATGAGATCACGAAGCTCAAATAGACAATCATCAAAATTAGGATCACTAGTACTCATCCTATTCAAGGCAATAGACTTATGGAGAATCTCATCTAGATTTTTCAAGGAATAATTTGGGAATCGTTCCTCTAGGAATCTCCATATGGTGTAGGCACAATCTAGAGTAGATAAGCTAGCAATCAAATTTTTGGGCAATCCTCTAACAATAAGATTGATAGTTCTAAGATTGCGAATCATGTCAAGATCCTCAACCGGTGTGGGATGCAAAGGATCAACAAGGCAAGCACAAGGAGTAGTAATGTACTTGTTCAAATGATATTCGTTGAAAATCTCAAGCATCTTATTTTTCCATTCATGGAAGTACTCTCCATGAAGAATAGGCACTCTATGTCTAAGACTCCCCAACATAGACTCGTCCATCTTCCTCCAATGGTGATTTAACCAAAGTAATGGAGACCAAAGCTCTGATACCAATTGAAAGGATCGAGAAGAGGTGTCTAGAGGGGGGGTGAATTGTTGGGGAACGTAGTATTTTAAAATTTTCCTACGATCACGCAAGATCTATCTACCAGATGCATAGCAACGAGAGGGGAGAGTGTGTCTACGTACCCTCGTAGACCGGGAGCGGAAGCGTCAAGTGACGCGGTTGATGTTGTCGAACTTCTTCGCGATCCAACCGATCAAGCACCGAACGTACGGCACCTCCGCGTTCAGCACACGTTCAGCTTCATGACGTCCCACGAGCTCTTGATCGAGTTGAGCTTCACGGGAGAGTTTCGTCAGCACGACGGCGTGGTGACGGATATGATGTGTTCACCGGCGCAGGGCTTCGCCTAAGCTCCGCGACGGTATGACCGAGGTGTGATGATATGGAGGGGGGCACCGCACACGGCTAAAACAATTCAACTTGTGTGTCTTTGGGTGACCCCTGCCCCCGTATATAAAGGAGCAAGGGAGGAGGGCCGGCCAACCTCCTATGGTGCGGCTAGGGAAGGAATCCTACTAGGAATAGGATTGCAATCCTATTCCTAGTAGGAATCACCAAAGAAGGAAGAGATGGAGTAGGAAAAGGAAGAGGTGGCGCCTCCCACCAATCCTAGTCCAACTAGGAACTAGGTGGGGCGCCGGCCAGCCCTATGGGCTGTCTCTCTCCTTTCCACAAGGCCCACTATGGACCATCCCCCTTCGTAGGAGGTTCCGGTAACCCCCTTCGGTAATCCCGATAAATCCGAAACTTTTCCGGTATACTTCCGGTGTCCGAATATAGCCGTCCAATATATCAATCTTTATGTCTCGGACATTCCGAGACTCCTCGTCATGTCCGTGATCTCATCCGGGACTCCGAACTACCTTCGGTACATCAATACTCATAAACTCATAATACCGATCGTCATCAAACGTTAAGCGTGCGGACCCTACGGGTTCGAGAACTATGTAGACATGACCGAGACTCATCTCTGGTCAATAACCAATAGCGGAACCTGGATGTTCATATTAGCTCCTACATATTCTACGAAGATCTTTTATCGGTCAGAACCGCATAACTACATACGTTGTTCCTTTTGTCAAACGGTATGTTACTTGCCCGAGATTCGATCGTCGGTATCTCTATACCTAGTTCAATCTCGTTACCGGCAAGTCTCTTTACTCGTTCCGTAACACATCATCTCGTGACTAACTCATTAGTCTTTTGCTTGCAAGGCTTATTGTGATGTGTGTTACCGAGAGGGCCCAGAGATACCTCTCCGACACTCGGAGTGACAAATCCTAATCTTGATCTATGCCAACACCACGAATACTTTCGGAGACACCTGTAGAGCATCTTTATGATCACCCAGTTACGTTGTGACGTTTGATAGCACACAAGGTGTTCCTACGGTATTCTGGAGTTGCATAATCTCATAGTCAAAGGAACATGTATAAGTCATGAAGAAAGCAATAGCAGTTAAACTAAACGATCATAGTGCTATGCTAACGGATGGGTCTTGTCCATCACATCATTCTCCTAATGATGTGACCCCGTTGATCAAATGACAACTCATGTCTATGGCTAGGAAACATAACCATCTTTGATCAATGAGCTAGTCTAGTAGAGGCATACTAGGGACATACTGTTTTGTCTATGTATTCACACATGTACTAAGTTTCCGGTTAATACAATTCTAGCATGAATAAAAGACATTTATCATGATATAAGGAAATACAAATAACATCTTTATTATTGCCTCTAGGGCATATTTCCTTCAGTCTCCCACTTGAACTAGAGTCAATAATCTAGATTACAAAGTGATGATCCTCACACCCATGTAGTCTTGGTGCTGATCATGTTTTGCCCGTGGAAGAGGCTTAGTCAACGGGTCTGCAATATTCAAATCCGTATGTATTTTGCAAATCTCTATGTCTCCCTCCTTGACTAGATCGCGGATGGAATTGAAGCATCTTTTGATGTGCTTTGTTCTCTTGTGAAACCTGGATTCCTTCGCCAAGGCTATGGCTCCAGTGTTGTCACAAAAGATTTTCATTGGACCCGATGCACTAGGTACTACACCTAGATCGGATATGAACTCCTTCATCCAGACTCCTTCATTTGCTGCTTCCGAAGCAGCTATGTATTCCGCTTCACACGTAGATCCTGCCACGACGCTCTGCTTGGAACTGCACCAGCTGACAGCTCCACCGTTCAATAAAAATACATATCCGGTTTGTGACTTTGAGTCATCCGGATCAGTGTCAAAGCTAGAATCGACGTAACCGTTTACGACGAGCTCTTTGTCACCTCCATATATGAGAAACATATCCTTTGTTCTTTTCAGATACTTTAGGATGTTTTTGACCGCTGTCCAGTGATCCACTCCTGGATTACTTTGGTACCTCCCTGCTAGACTTATAGCAAGGCACACATCAGGTCTGGTACACAGCATTGCATACATGATAGATCCTATGGCTGAGGCATAGGGAATGACTTTCATTTTCTCTCTATCTTCTGCAGTGGTCGGGCATTGAGTCTTACTCAATTTCATACCTTGTAAAACAGGCAAGAACCCTTTCTTTGACAGATCCATTTTGAACTTCTTCAAAATCTTATCAAGGTATGTGCTTTGTGAAAGTCCAATTAAGCGTCTTGATCTATCTCTATAGATCTTGATACCTAATATATAAGCAGCTTCACCGAGGTCTTTCATTGAAAAACTTTTATTCAAGTATCCTTTTATGCTATCCAGAAATTCTATATCATTTCCAATCAACAATATGTCATCTACATATAATATTAGAAATGCTACAGAGCTCCCACTCACTTTCTTGTAAATACATGCTTCTCCAAAAGTCTGTATAAAACCATATGCTTTGATCACCTCATCAAAGCGTATATTCCAACTCCGAGATGCTTGCACCAGTCCATAGATGGATCGCTGGAGCTTGCATACTTTGTTAGCACCTTTTGGATCGACAAAACCTTCTGGTTGCATCATATACAACTCTTCTTTGAGATATCCATTTAGGAATGCAGTTTTGACATCCATTTGCGAGATTTCATAATCATAAAATGCGGCAATTGCTAACATGATTCGGACAGATTTAAGCATCGCTACAGGTGAGAAAGTCTCATCGTAGTCAACACCTTGAACTTGTCGAAAACCTTTCGCAACAAGTCGAGCTTTGTAAACAGTAATATTACCGTCTGCGTCGGTCTTCCTCTTGAAGATCCATTTATTTTCGATGGCCTGCCGATCATAGGGCAAGTCAACCAAAGTCCATACTTTGTTCTCATACATGGATCCCATCTCAGATTTCATGGCTTCAAGCCATTTTGCGGAATCTGGGCTCATCATCGCTTCCTCATAGTTCGTAGGTTCATCATGGTCTAGTAACATGATTTCCAGAACTGGGTTGCCGTACCACTCTGGTGCGGAACGTACTCTGGTTGATCTACGACGTTTAGTAGAAACTGGATCCGAAGTTTCATGATCATTATCATTAACTTCCTCACTAATTGGTGTAGGAATCACTGGAACAATTTCCTGTGATGTACTATTTTCCAATCCGGGAGAAGGTACAATTACCTCATCAAGTTCTACTTTCCTCCCACTCACTTCTTTCGAGAGAAACTCTTTTTCTAGAAAGGATCCGTTCTTAGCAACGAATATTTTGCCTTCGGATCTGTGATAGAAGGTGTACCCAACAGTCTCTTTTGGGTATCCTATGAAGACACATTTTTCCGACTTGGGATCGAGCTTATCAGGTTGAAGTGTTTTCACATAAGCATCGCGGCCCCAAATTTTAAGAAACGACAACTTTGGTTTCTTGCCAAACCATAGTTCATAAGGTGTCGTATCAACGGATTTAGATGGTGCCCTATTTAACGTGAATGCAGCTGTCTCTAAAGCATAACCCCAAAACGATAGTGGTAAATCGGTAAGAGACATCATAGATCGCACCATATCCAATAAAGTACGGTTACGACGTTCGGACACACCATTACACTGTGGTGTTCCAGGTGGCGTGAGTTGTGAAACTATTCCACATTGTTTCAAATGAAGACCAAACTCGTAACTCAAATATTCTCCTCCATGATCAGATCGTAGGAACTTTATTTTCTTGTTACGATGATTCTCTACTTCACTCTGAAATTCTTTGAACTTTTCAAATGTTTCAGACTTGTGCTTCATTAAGTAGATATACCCATATCTGCTCAAATCATCAGTGAAGGTCAGAAAATAACGATACCCGCCACGAGCATCAACACTCATTGGTCCACATACATCAGTATGTATGATTTCCAACAAATCTGTTGCTCGCTCCATAGTTTCGGAGAACGGAGTTTTAGTCATCTTGCCCATGAGGCATGGTTCGCAAGCACCAAGTGATTCATAATCAAGTGATTCCAAAAGTCCATCATTATGGAGTTTCTTCATGCGTTTTACACCAATATGACCTAAATGGCAGTGCCACAAATAAGTTGCACTATCATTATTAACCTTGCATCTTTTGGTTTCAATATTATGAATATGTGTATTACTATAATCGAGATCCAATAAGAATAGACCACTCTTCAAGGGTGCATGACCATAAAAGATATTATTCATTAAAATGGAACAACCATTATTCTCTGATTTAAATGAATAACCGTCTCGCAATAAACAAGATCCAGATATAATGTTCATGCTCAACGCTGGCACCAAATAACAATTATTTAGGTCTAAAACTAATCCCGAAGGTAGATGTAGAGGTAGCATGCCGACGGCGATCACATCGACTTTGGAACCGTTTCCCACGCGCATCGTCACCTCGTCCTTAGCTAATCTTCGTTTAATCCGTAGTCCCTGTTTCGAGTTACAAATATTAGCAACCGAACCGGTATCAAATACCCAGGTACTACTACGAGCATTAGTAAGGTACACATCAATAACATGTATATCACATATACCTTTGTTCATCTTGCCATCCTTCTTATCCGCCAAATACTTGGGGCAGTTCCGCTTCCAGTGTCCAGTCCCCTTGCAGTAGAAGCACTCAGTTTCAGGCTTGGCTCCAGATTTGGGTTTCTTCGTGGAAGTAGCAACTGACTTGCTATTCTTTTTGAAGTTCCCTTTCTTTCCCTTGCCCTTTTTCTTGAAACTAGTGGTCTTGTTAACCATCAACACTTGATGCTCCTTTTTGATTTCTACCTCCGCAGCTTTGAGCATAGAGAAGACCTCGGGAATTGTCTTTTGCATCCCTTGCATGTTATAGTTCATCACGAAGCCTTTATAGCTTGGTGGCAGTGATTGAAGAACTCTATCAATAACACTATCCTCGTCAACTTTGCAACCAAGTTGAGTCATATGATTGTAGTACCCAGACATTCTGAGCAAGTGTTCACTGATAGAACTATTCTCCTCCATTTTGCAGCTGTAGAACTTATTGGAAATCTCATATTTCTCAATTCGGGCATTTGCTTGAAATATTAACTTCCACTCCTGAAACATCTCATATGCTCCATGACGTTCAAAACGTCGTTGAAGTCCCGGTTCTAAGCCGTAAAGCATGGCACACTGAACTATCGTGTAGTCATCAGACCGCGACTGCCAGACGTTCAAAGCGTCTGCATTAGCGGAAGGGGGCTTGTCACCTAGCGGTGATTCAAGGACATAATTCTTCTGTGCAGCAATGAGGATAATCCTCAGGTTACGGACCCAGTCCGTGTAATTGCTACCATCATCTTTCAACTTAGCTTTCTCTAGGAATGCATTAAAATTCAAAGGAACGGTAGCACGGGCCATTGATCTACAACGACATAGATATGCAAAACTATCAGGACTAAGTTCATGATAAATTAAAGTTCAATTTAATCATATTAATTTAAAGAACTCCCACTTAGATAGACATCCCTCCGGTCATCTAAATGATCACGTGATCCAAATCAACAAAACCATGTCCGATCATCACGTGAGATGGAGTAGCTTTCAATGGTGAACATCTTATGTTGATCATATCTACTATATGATTCACGCTCGACCTTTCGATCTCCAGTGTTCCGAGGCCATATCTGTATATGCTAGGCTCGTCAAGTTTAACCCGAGTATTCTGCGTGTGCAAAACTGGCTTACACCCGTTGTATTTGAACGTAGAGCTTATCACACCCGATCATCACGTGGTGTCTCGGCACGACGAACTTTCGCAACGGTGCATACTCAGGGAGAACACTTATACCTTGAAATTTAGTAAGGGATCATCTTATAATGCTACCGTCGTCCTAAGCAAAATAAGAAGCATAATAAGATAAACATCACATGCAATCAAAATATGTGACATGATATGGCCATCATCATCTTGTGCTTTTGATCTCTATCTCCAAAGCACCGTCATGATCACCTTCGTCACCGGCTTGACACCTTGATCTTCATCGTAACATCGTTGTCGTCTCGCCAACTATTGCTTCTACGACTATCGCTACCGCTTAGTGATAAAGTAAAGCAATTACATGGCGATTGCATTTCATACAATAAAGCGACAACCATATGGCTCCTGCCAGTTGCCGATAACTTTACAAAACATGATCATCTCATACAAAACCGTATAACTCATCATGTCTTGACCATATCACATCACAACATGCCCTGCAAAAACAAGTTAGACGTCCTCTACTTTGTTTGTTGCAAGTTTTACATGGCTGCTACGGGCTTTAGCAAGAACCGTTCTTACCTACGCATACAAAACCACAACGATGTTTCGTCAAGTATGTGCTGTTTTAACCTTCACAAGGACCGGGCGTAGCCATACTTGATTCAGCTAAAGTGAGAGAGACAGACACCCGCCAGTCACCTTTAAGCAACGAGTGCTCGTAACGGTGAAACCAGTCTCGCGTAAGCGTACGCGTAATGTCGGTCCGGGCCGCTTCATCTCACAATACCGCCGAAGCAAAGTATGACATGCTGGTAAGCAGTATGACTAGTATCGTCCACAATCTTATTGTGTTCTACTCGTGCATATCATCTACGCATAGACCTGGCTCTGATACCACTGTTGGGGAACATAGTATTTTAAAATTTTCCTACGATCACGCAAGATCTATCTACCAGATGCATAGCAACGAGAGGGGAGAGTGTGTCTACGTACCCTCGTAGACCGGGAGCGGAAGCGTCAAGTGACGCGGTTGATGTTGTCGAACTTCTTCGCGATCCAACCGATCAAGCACCGAACGTACGGCACCTCCGCGTTCAGCACACGTTCAGCTTGATGACGTCCCACGAGCTCTTGATCCAGTTGAGCTTCACGGGAGAGTTTCGTCAGCATGACGGCGTGGTGACGGATATGATGTGTTCACCGGCGCAGGGCTTCGCCTAAGCTCCGCGACGGTATGACCGAGGTGTGATGATATGGAGGGGGGCACCGCACACGGCTAAAACAATTCAACTTGTGTGTCTTTGGGTGCCCCCCTGCCCCCGTATATAAAGGAGCAAGGGAGGAGGGCCGGCCAACCTCCTATGGTGCGGCTAGGGAAGGAATCCTATTAGGAATAGGATTGCAATCCTATTCCTAGTAGGAATCACCAAAGAAGGAAGAGATGGAGTAGGAAAAGGAAGAGGTGGCGCCTCCCACCAATCCTAGTCCAACTAGGAACTAGGTGGGGCGCCGGCCAGCCCTATGGGCTGCCTCTCTCCTTTCCACAAGGCCCACTATGGACCATCCCCTTTCGTAGGAGGTTCCGGTAACCCCCTTCGGTAATCCCGATAAATCCGAAACTTTTCCGGTATACTTCCGGTGTCCGAATATAGCCGTCCAATATATCAATCTTTATGTCTCGGACATTACGAGACTCCTCGTCATGTCCGTGATCTCATCCGGGACTCCGAACTACCTTCGGTACATCAATACTCATAAACTCATAATACCGATCGTCATCAAACGTTAAGCGTGCGGACCCTACGGGTTCGAGAACTATGTAGATATGACCGAGACTCATCTCTGGTCAATAACCAATAGCGGAACCTGGATGTTCATATTGGCTCCTACATATTCTACGAAGATCTTTTATCGGTCAGAACCGCATAACTACATACGTTGTTCCTTTTGTCAAACGGTATGTTACTTGCCCGAGATTCGATCGTCGGTATCTCTATACCTAGTTCAATCTCGTTACCGGCAAGTCTCTTTACTCATTCCGTAACACATCATATCGTGACTAACTCATTAGTCTTTTGCTTGCAAGGCTTATTGTGATGTGTGTTACCGAGAGGGCCCAGAGATACCTCTCCGACACTCGGAGTGACAAATCCTAATCTTGATCTATGCCAACACCACGAATACTTTCGGAGACACCTGTAGAGCATCTTTATGATCACCCAGTTACATTGTGATGTTTGACAGCACACAAGGTGTTCCTACGGTATTCGGGAGTTGCATAATCTCATAGTCATAGGAACATGTATAAGTCATGAAGAAAGCAATAGTAGTTAAACTAAACGATCATAGTGCTATGCTAACGGATGGGTCTTGTCCATCACATCATTCTCCTAATGATGTGATCCCGTTGATCAAATGACAACTCATGTCTATGGCTGGGAAACATAACCATCTTTGATCAATGAGCTAGTCTAGTAGAGGCATACTAGGGACATACTGTTTTGTCTATGTATTCACACATGTACTAAGTTTCCGGTTAATACAATTCTAGCATGAATAAAAGACATTTATCATGATATAAGGAAATACAAATAACATCCTTATTATTACCTCTAGGGCATATTTCCTTCATGAATAGACTCTTAGCAACAAAAGTGGCAGTTTTAATTTCTTCAAGTTGAGGTGGAGTTTTAGCACATGTTTAAACATTCACAATACATATCAAGCAAGCATGAAAAGAGTATATAGGCAGCGGAATGTAAAGCATGCAATTTTGACTACTTGAACAAATAAAAACCTAGCCTTTTCCCAATTTTAAGTCTTGGCAGATTTCAGCAATTATGCACAAGTCAAGCAATCAACCTACAAATGCAATTCCTAGAGTATAGCAGTGGAATGTAAAGCAATTGCATATGAAGGTAAAGGGAGGAGTTTGAAGGAGCAAACGCAATGTAGACATGGAAATTTTTTATCCGTAGTTCCGTTAGGTGGTGCTATCATACATCCACGTTGATGGAGACTTCAACCCATGAAGGGTAACGGCTGCCCGAGTCCACGGAGGGCTCCACCCACGGAGGGTCCACAAAGAAGCAACCTTGCCTATCTCACCATGGCCATCGCCCACGAAGGACTTGCCTCATTAGGGTAGATCTTCATGAAGTATGCGTTATCCTTGCCCGTACAAACTCCTTGGTTCAACTCCACAATCTTGTCGGAGGCTCCGAAGTGACACCTAACCAATCTAGGAGACACCACTCTCCAAAAGGTAATAGACGGTGTGTTGATGATGAACTCCTTGCTCTTGTGCTTCAAATGATAGTCTCCCCAACACTAAACTCTCTCTCACAGATTTGGATATGGTGGAAAGAGGATTTGAATGGAAAGCACCTTGGGGAAGGCTAGAGATCAAGATTCATATGGTAGAAATGGAATATCTTGGTCTCAACACATGAGCAGGTGGTTCTTTCTCAGAACAATGAGTAATGGAAGTGTAGGTATGTTCTGATGGCTCTCTCCACGAATGAAGAGTTGATCGAGCGGTATATATAGCCTCCACACAAAATCTAACCGTTACACACAATTTACCAAACTCGGTGGGACCGAATCAAAAAACTCGGTCAGACCGATTTAGTTCATAATGTGACCGTTAGGCATTTCGGTGGGACCGATTTGATCAACTCGGTAGGATCGATTTCATTAGGGTTAGGGCATAACATTATCTCAGTGAGACTGATTACACAAACTCGGTAGGACTAGGTTTGGTAATAAGCTAAACAGAGAGTTGGTCAGGCAAACTCGGTGGGACCGATTCACTCGTTTCGGTGAGACTGAAATGTTACGAAGGGGAAACAGAAAGTTTCCATTGCGAACTTGGTGAGACCGATTCTCACATTTCAGTTAGACTAAAATGTTTCAAAAATAGAAACAGAGAGGTCATAATCCCATCTCGGTGAGACCAAGATCCCTATCGGTGAGATCGAACCGATTAGGGTTTTGGCAGTGCCTATGTCAACTAAACTCGGTGACGCCGGATAGAAAGTTTCGTTGAGGCCGTGTTTGACTTTTGGTTTGGGACATATGTGGATGTGAGAAAGTGGTTGATGGTTTTGGAGCATATCACTAAGCACTTTGAGCAAGCAAGCCATTAAGCAACACCTCATCCCCTTTTAATAGTGTTGGCTTTCCTATGGACTCAACGTGATCTTGGATCACTGAAATAGAAAATATAGAGTCCTGAGCTTTGAGCTTGAGCCAATCCTTTGTCGTTATCATCTTGAAGGTGTTCCACATCCTTTAGTCCATGCCACTCCATTTTTTGAACCTATCTAAAATATACTAGATGAAAACATTAGTCCAACAAGAGATATGTTGACATTAATTACCAAAATCACCGAGGGAGCACTTGTGCTTTCACACCTCCACCACCTGGGCAGCCGAGACTTCAAGATGCACCACCCCAAGCTCCTGCTCCCCGTCCAAATGACGGGCTATGCTTCAAGTGTGGCCAACCAGGACACCGTGCTAGAGATTGCTACCAGAATCAGAACCAGCTTGCATTCCCTCTAACTGGCCGTGGAAACAGTCTGCCCCGCAACAACAATGCCAGGCCTTATGGTCATGGTCAAGTAACCACATTGATCTGAATGAAGCTCAAGGCCAGCCTGCTACAATGTTGGGTACTCTTCTTGTTCACTCAATACCAGCTTCTGTTTTATTCGATTCAGGAGCATCGCATTCTTTCATATCAGAAGATTTTGCATTCATGCATGGCATTAAGTTCAAAGAGATGGAAAATCCGCTTGTGGTACACACCCCTGCGGGCCAATGTCGAACCACCATGGTTAGTCACAACGTCACCATTGAAATTGAAGGGTTGGAATTCCATGTTTCTCCCATTGTCTTGAAGTCATCCAATATTGACCTCATTCTGGGAATGGAATGGATGAAAACACATACTGCTTCTTTCGTTTGCGCCACTAAGACCGTCCATCAACTACATCCTTAAAATGAGATAGTAAGCTACCATGGTCATCTTGTTCAAAATGTCGAAGCACGGATTTAACCCTTGAATGCGTGCAATGCTTCTCCTTTTGTGAGGCTTGGAAAAGCAACATCGAGGTGTGAAGTTTCTGTACGGTTCACGTCCTGCATCAAGCTGAACTTCGCAATCGTCAGGGGCCTGTCAAATCTTTAAAAAGTTCATGGTCAAATCCTTCTGAAGATGAAGCCACTTGGGAACTTGAGGATCGTCATCGTGATGAATAACCCGTTTGGTTTCCTTCTACCTCCTAAAATCTTGGGGCGAGATTTCTTGTAGTGGAGGAGATTTGTAACGCCCGGATACTTAAGCTACAGTAATCCTCTGCTAAACGATGCAATGTCATCACTTTGACTGTTGCTAGAAATCACTTTGGTTCAAACCGGTTCGAATTCAAATTAAAATAAAGCCAAACAAATAAAGTTTTCGAAGGACAAAACTAAAATGTTCAAAGTATGGCAAATATTCTATAACTAATTATGGTGGTAACCTAACATTTTTATAAAGTAATTAAATGCCCTTTGTGAATAAAATGGTGGCAATAACAATTAACTAAATGCCTTTTCTGATTTATAAAATATAAAACTATTTTGTCTAGAAGTCAAAACTGTTGTCGTAGTAGCATATGTAATAATACTAATTTAGAAAATAGTTTGGTATTTTATAGAACTAAAACAATAGAAAAGAAATAAGGAAAACAATTGAACAAAATAGAATAAAAAGAAAAACCAAATTAAGTAACGGAAAAAGTATTAAGCCTGCCACTGTGCACAGCACCAGGTGATGCGGAGCATCCCCCGATCATCCCCATGGTGATGAGCTTTTCGATCCGAGGTTGGATATTTCCCAACGAGGGGAGATGATGCGGAGCATCCCATGATCATCCCCATGTTCACTTCGACGAGACCTCAAGTACACACCATTGGACACAAGGTTTACTCGCTCCTCTCCAAACCTTCACTTTCCACATGTGAGACATGGCTACTACCTCAAACATATGTGCTATGCATGACCAGGAACAAAGAGAGAGGCCATGGAAAATCTAGGAGCATTGGACAAGACAGAGAGGACACCAAGTACAAGGACCAAGCAGAGAAGCTGCCAGAAGTCTACAGCCATCGGACGACCCGTCTGGACCATACGTCCGATGCCTGGGAGCTCCACCAGTGAGATCGACCCCAGCCGAGGCAACCTACAACGCTCGGACGACTGCTAGACACCGGACGTCTGACACTCTTCAGCGCCCGGAAGACCCGCCCCCACCGGACGTCCGCCAGGTCCATGAAAGAAGCAAAACGTCGGAAGTCCGACGACTTTCGGATGTCCGGACGACCGCGAGCCATCGGACGACCGGAACCCACCAGACGTCCGGTACCTATCTGCACACAGCGTGTTGGGCCCGAGGCCCATGTATCTTCCACTTACCCCTTCGTGGACCTATACTATATATACTCCTTCCCTCCTCCTTGTTAGGGTTAGCTTTGTGATAGCTCATTTGAGACCTAGATCATTGCTCATCCATAGTGGTTCTACTCCACGAGAGAGATCGCGGCCTCTACGGAGAAGATCCACACCAGATTCTAGACCCCTAACGGGACGATCCCTCGCGGATTCGAGACCTCCTCACCAAGATGAACTAGCTACCCTGTATCTTTCCTTTGTTGGATTTGGACTGTGTATCTCGTTGTGTTGAGGATCTATCACATGTGTGATCGTTTCTTGTTGATTTGAGTGTTTTCTCTCGTTTCCCCTCGTGATTTCCCCTCATGTTCTTCGTGTTCATCCTCGGGGATCCCCCCAATCGTGAAAGATCGGCCTAGATCGGGTTAGCCCCGCATCATATGATATCATGTGCCAAGGTTCTCACGAATTTGGAGCCCCCTCACCATTTTGTAGCCTTGTTTTGTTGTGTTCTTCCCCAAATTCAAAAATTCCTCACCAAAAATAGCCCAATTTTTTTTTGTGATTTGTTGGTTTGATAATGTTTTGTAGATTTTGATTCGTGGATTTGCTTGGTTTCAAGTGGATCTAGAATTTCTCCAAGTTTCCCCATCTTTCACCCACGAAATCTCATCAATTTCAAGCCCAAAATCTCCATTTTCCGCCCAAAATGGGGTCCCGAAACTCAAATCCCGCGTTGACCCCGACCCACCAGACGACCGACGTTTTACCGGACGTCCGGACCCTCCAGAAGCACCGGACGTCCGTCATCCACCGGACGACCGGAACCACCCAACAGAAGTAATTACCGGGTTTCCAATGATTTCCGGACGTCCGGCCACAAGACATCCGTCCATTCCCGGATGTCCGGTACCTGTAGATTCCCACTTCGGCTGATTTTTGTTTTGTCCATAACTAATTCACATGAACTCCGATTTTGACGTTATTTAGCTCGTTTTGATGCTCTTGACATCCACCATACCACAAAAATACTACTATAACCATTTGACTCCATATTTGTTTTTTCAAATTTGGCAAGTTTGCCTAGCCTTCCACCATATCATCCGCATAGCCACCATAGCCTTCCGCAACCTAACCCATTGTGTTCCCCATAGCATTTGTGGTTGCTTGAGTAGTGATTTGAGTCTCCTAAGGTGTTTAGGCTACTTACATAAAATTGCTTCTTCATCAACCACCACCACCACTTCCGCATAACATTGCCCACCATACATTTCCGCCAACCCGACTTAACCAAATTTTGTTTGAGTTTGTATGAGTTGTGGCTTGTGTCTCCTAAGGTGTTTCGGCTACTTAGGGACCGTGACTTCAACTACAACACCGTGTATAGTGCATCATACCCTTCCACCACCATAACCAATTTTGACCGGGTTTCCACCAACAATTTCGCAACCACCACCGCTTGCCTGCTACCACCATTTGACATTTGTCCTTGAGATTTTGAGTCGTGGTTTTTCCATTTCCTAAGGTGTTTCGGCTAATTAGGAATAGTTCTACATCAAGAGCACCGCTTCTCATCATTATCATCGGACGGTAACCTCAACGACATCATTGTATATCCCCTTTGCCATTGTATTGTTAACCCATAGACCATTTAGCGTCACTTGCTTATCGAGCCTAGCCTTTGAGTATTGCCGGCAATGTTACTTGTGCACATTAGTGATCATCAATCCGCGCTTCCATTGCGTACATACCATATCATCTTCATATCATCTCTTGTGTCACAAGATTGTTCCCGCATATACACAATTGCTATCTTGGTTTGTGAATTTCACATAGTGACCATACAAAAAAAGAGAATAAGCTTTTAAGCAAAGGAGAAAAACAAAGAAGATTGTAAGCAAGAGCCATAGCATTACAATATCATATCACACGTGATAATCTTGTGCTCAAAGCACCGGAACATCATTCATACATAGCATACTTGTGATAGAAAGTCGCTACATTTTGTCTCATATAGGTAGTGCACAAGTTCGTATTTGCATATTGAGCAATCAGCTAGCGTCTCTCTAGATTTATGCGACAAAAGCATTTTCCGTGGATTCCACATTTTCCGCTCAATCCTTGGTTGCACAACCACATTTCTCTATTTGTGCGTGTGTTTCCGTGTGCCACTCCTTGCTATTGGTCTACTTGTTACACTTGCAAATTTGTGATTCTCTTTCAACATTATTGACTCTTTCTAACATTTTGCATCAAATTTTGTCCCACTAACCTCCCCAAGCTACTCATAAGCCTTATCGTGTAGGTGTGAGAATTGACGAGAATCAGTACCAATTGTGCTATTTCCTTGATACATATTGCGTGATCATTGATCCATTCTGTCAGGACCGGGTTTTCGGGGTATTAAATCCCCAAAAGTGGCCCTTGTGCTCACCAGCTCGAGCATTACTGTTAGCTGTAACACCCCAAATTTTTTGACTTTGTTTTAGTATAAAAATTTGTCCAGGAGTTTCAACTTTTCTTTTTCTGGGTTTTCTTTGATTGTCAGAACCTCCACTCTTTTGTTGTTATGGAGTTTTGCCCCAGTACAAAATTCTTGGTATGCTGTTTGGACTTAATTGCCCTAACCAAGTATGTCAATCTCTCTTTCAGTAGGTTAATTTGCATCATTATTTTCTCCCTAAGCTTTATTAATTAAAGGGATTTTCTTCTGCTTTAAAGTCCCTTTTGCACCGCAACCCTTTGATGGAATTATCCAAAAATTCCACCAAAAATTGGGGATGGCATGTGAGGCCCCTACATCACTTCTATGCTAAAACCCTTGGGTGCTCTTTGGAGAAATTGAGCAAAACACCCTCTTTTCCTCTCTGGTCCATATTGGCACTTTCTACTGCAGCCCTATTCTAACTTGCTCAATTGACCATAATCTTTCTCCTACTTGTAGTCCTTCCTACCAAACCCTTAAGTCCAGGAGATAGGAGCATCTGGATCATCTTTGGTCCATGCAATTATGCCCTTTTCCTTCTGTCCAGAATTGGAGTTTTACAAAACTTGCACCAACAAGTTTCTAGATTTGGCCAACTGACCTTACCACCCCTTTTAGCATCCAAAGAGACCCCAACCTGGAGTTTTTGGCCACCCCAAGAAATGCCTAGAGGCTCCTGGCATTCTGTCGAACACCTTGCCTGCATGGTCAGTTTTGACATAGTTTCTGGTCCGTGTATTGGACCAGCTTACTTTGCCTAACCAGTATGTCCACTAAGTCCCTAGCTAACCTTAATCCAGGCCTGCTAATCCTCAGCTTCCCCTATGACCTCTAGCACGCGCCGTCATTTCATCGAGCACATGGTGTGCGTGCGCTGGGCGCGCCCAGAGCGTGCGTTTTGCACGTGTGTGCGCCCGAGCCGCCGCGTCGCGCCCCTGGCCCTAGCTCGCCTGCAGAGCCACGCCCCGACCTCACCCACACACCAGAACACTCCAAGAGCGCCCTGGAACTCCACAGCGCCGCCGTCAGAGCTCATTTAGCGGCACGCCGGCGGCCACAGTGGACCTCTGTCGTGGCCGGCACCGCCCAAGCCACTAGCGCTCGCCAGCTGCCCCTGGAGCAATGCGAACTCATCCTCAAGCTTGTCCGCAAGCGCTCATCGCCGCCACGTTCCCCTGCGGCTACAGAATGGCGGTCGCCGGCGATCTTATCCACGGCCGCCGCGAACCGACATGGCTGCACTATTTAAGAGGCCCCTGAGCTCGTCTAAGCCCTCAGGCAACCTCAGGCCACCCCCATGGAGCTCCCCTAGCCCGTAATCGCCAGGAGAAGGCCGTCTTCTCCGTCTCCGATCAGCTCGGCCGCCGCTTCGTTCCGGCGCATCCAGAGCCTCCCCTGCCCACCTGACTCTACCGTTAGACTCCACTTGATCTTGCGGAACTGCCCATCATCTCAAACGGGGCCAGCAACCACCTCAGGCCGAGCCCCTAAATCCACCGAGACCTCCTCCGCCGCGGAGCTCGCTGCCGACGACTCTCTCCACCCCGACGACCCAGCGACCACCGGGAGGACCGCCCCGGTCTGGCGGGTCCATTCCTGCCCTCGGATTCCCTCGAGGAGCCTCCGTTCGCCGCCGACGATCGCCGAAGTCCCGCTCTGCTCGGGCAGAGGAAGAGGAGGGAGAGGCGACTGGTCAAACCTGACCAGTGGGCCCCGTGGACCCACTGTCAGTGACACAACCCCGCTTCCACGCGTTTTAAGTGGAAGCGTAAACTCTCAAGTACGTCTCCCCCGCATCGAATACGCATTCTGCCTCGAAACGTTTTCTTTTCTGCTTTTTTTAAAATCAGAGTTTGACTGAAATTTTGACTGGCTTTAACTTTTTAATTATAAATCCAAATGACTTGATTCTTTTTCTGTTGTTCCTCGAATTTGGTCTAGTTTATTTTCATATTTATTTGAAAAAATTTCAGACAACTTTTTTGTGCTGTTTTGAGTCTATGCATTGATTTCGTATTCTTTCAAATAGGATTTTTAAGAGGGAGAAAACTTCCAAAAGTTTTGGAATACACTTTACCTCCTCACTACTTGAAGGCAAGCACTTTTGAACCCTGGTCTGATGCATGTGGTTGTTGTTGATGCGATCACAACGATATGGATGCATTCGTTTTCTTTCATATATGATGATATGATCATACCCATGAGTGCATGAGGTAGACCCCTTGCTGTGAGTGATTAATATGCATGTTGGTGATCCCCATCGTATGCCTTCCATGCCTAACGGAAGAAAGCCGTGAAAGTCGTTGTCTTGTGTAGACACGATCTTGACACTAGCTCCCTGTCGGGACGGTGTAGTCCGGTATGGCTTGGTGAGGCATGACGGATAGTGATCCCGACCGTTGTTGTGAAATATATTGGTTATGCTAATCATGCAAGTAATGCTGAAACCTCCCGAGTCGACCACAGATCGAGTCTTGTTCCAGTAACCCCCATACTTGTTTCGTGCTACAACTTGTCCCTGCCACGGGTAGGGTACGGTTCAGTAAATTGTTGACCCCTGTTCTAGCACACACCGTATAGAGAGGCCATGGTGGAAGATACCGGCTGCATCCGATAGGAATGCCACCTGGTCCGGGGGAATGGGTGTTTCGGTTGGAGCCGAAGGGGATAGCTTCCCCAGTTTGCGCGCGTTATAAATTTTGTGATCCCGTGCTAGTCGAGGTTGTAGCCTCCCCACTTAGAGTTTGGCTTGACAGGTGTGGTGGGTGATTCCAGACACCGGTAAGTTAAGCTGGTGTGTGTGGTCAGATGTGTATTCAAATTAAAAGACCGTAGACGGAATTAGTCCAGAGGGACTAAAGGAATCCGTTATTCGTGGGTAAAGAGTACACCCTCTACAGAGATTAAATCTATTCGAATAGCCATGTCCCTGGGTCAGGACTACAGTCTGGGATGGGTCGAGTGTCGGTCTTAGCGTCGGTCTTCGGAGGAGAAAACTTCTAAATCCAGAACATTGATTACGACTTGTGACATATGGTGATATTGATTATTATTGTGGACTAGCCAGTTGTATTATTTAAATTAATGAGTATCCCTGGGATGGTTCTACCTCCCGGATATTCACTATCATTTATTTTATTTATAAGCCCTTTATGTGGTGTCACTCAGACGCCCGACTGTGGCATGTTTGTTATTACTTTTATTTATAAGCCCTTTTTGTGGTGTCGCTCAGACGCCCGACTGTGGCATGTTGGTTATTACTTTTACTTATAAGCCTTTTATGTGGTGTCGCTCAGACGCCCGACTGTGGCATGTTGGTTATTACTTTTACTTATAAGCCCTTTATGTGGTGTCGCTCAGACGCCCGACTGTGGCAATGCTTGTTATTTGTCTTTCCTTATAAGCCCTCTCCGTGGTGTCGCTTAGACGCCTGACTGTGGCATGATCGCTATTTATTTTATTTTGACTCCCTGATTGCACGTGCATTTATTTATTTTATACAAATGACCTGCTTGCTATGGACGGTCATATCATAATTGTCATAGTGATCATCTATTATTCTTGAGCATGATTATAACTCACCCATGTTAATAATGTTTGCGAGTACATTCAAAGTACTCACTGGCTTGTCCCTGGCTATTGTCTTGGCCAGATTTCTTGCAGGGAGAGGATTATTGCGACGACTACCCGGAACATATGCAACAGTGATAGCAGCCTCGCGAAGATAGGAGTTAACCTAGTCAGCTATTCCCGTGGGAAATGGAGTCCCACAGACGCCGATGCGTCACAGACCGCTTCTGCCATCAAGCACTAGAAACCTTGTGTTGTACTTAAAGGCCAGAATGGTCTTGTACTACATATTTGTACTTTTGCTTGGAAATTTTTGTATCAAGTGGTGCCTCATCAGCTAACAGTAATCCTGGGGTTGGTGAGCACAAGGGCCATTTCTGGGGATATTAATACCCCGAAATCCGGTCCTGAGAACCTTGGTATCAGAGCCAGGCTGATCATTGGCTAATGCTATCTTAGCCAGGTCAAAAACCTAGGTTAACCACCCCACCAGACCTTATCCTAACCCCGGTCGAGCTTCTCGCGTAAGATACCCACACAGTGGACCAACACCTTTGGCAGTCGGTGCTCAACCTATCAGCCTAGCCTATCGACCACGCGCCAGTGACCGACACCTAAACAGTATCCTCCGCAAGCGTGCGAAGGAAGACTTCGTTCCCTTTCCTATAAATAGGGCACGCTAGCCTCAACCAGCACAACACAGCCTCTACCCCAAACCAAGCTAAAATGGCAGGACCCATTGTACACAATGAAACCACAACAACCAACCTTGGAGGTTTTGTGACCGTGCTCGCAAACCTCACCCGTCGTGCCTTTGCGTTAGAGGAGCCCCCAGAATATGTTGTGTACCAAGAATCCACGGGCGGTGAAAGCCGCCAATCTGGGCCACTGTGCACATCTTCGGTAGGGGTCTGTCACCCGAACGCTCCTACAGGTTCACCGGAATGACAACTTCCTTTGAGCCGAAAGCTATCCAACTAGCTGCTCGAGAGGCTATAGTTCAACTCCGGCACTTGTCGCCCAGTGTTAACTGTCGCTCATTCTACTACTACCCCAGCCGTGAAGGGTATGGTAGGCCACCCCGAGTTGCCAGCGGAGACCACGAGACAGATCCTGCATTATTGCATCTGGTGCGCTATGTAAGTTTGCTAGAGGAACAGTTCGATCAAATCACTCTGGATCTGATCACAACTCGTGGAAAACTGATTCGCCGAGCCCCGGCAAGAGGAGGAGACGAGTCCGGCACCGACAACCTAGTCGTGCTGTTCGGACAACCGATCGAGTCCTTGAGGTCTGCCCCGATCATTTACCGTAATGCCTTGGTGTCTCCAGAGGTGATGCGTCGCCTGTTTGGGGCACGCTCCAACGGGATTGTGACCAACAATCCCCGCGAGGGTCATCATCACTGCCCTGACCCTGCAGCCCCTCAGCCGCCTCCAGCCAACACCGATAGTGAAGCCTTTGGAGAAGCTTCAGCGTCCACAAGGCAAGGCCGCTTGGATATAAACGAGGTTGATTAAATCACCCGAGTAGTACCAAGCCTTATCTTGTCCACACCCCGTGGTGATGTAACCTTTATTCCCATATGTATATACAGTGTACTTTTGCGCCGTTATCTCTATACCAGCCGTGCATGGATATGTCAGTGTACGAATGCAATTTTTTTTCCGGGTGTAACGCCCAAAGCACCTCATCGACAAACCCTACAGTAAACACGTCACTTTGCAAGACGTGTGTATCTGTAGCGTTGATCCCGACCCCGTAAAGCGGAACCGACAAAATAGCTACCCCTCACCGTGATACTATAAACCAGCTAGTTGCTATATAAAAGGACACACTGTGACCTTGCATCCCTCACCTGGTGCGCTACGCTCACAGCCTTTTCCTTCGCCATGCCAATCCCTAGTATTTATCTGAGAATCCCAGATGCCTCTTCTGGTAGTTTCGTGAAGATATTATGGGATTTTACCTGCAGTACCATGAGTGCTACCCGTCCACCCCAGTATGAGCTACTCAAATCGAGGATCACACCATCCACCTCGAAATATTGGGCAGCGGTACACATCCCTCCCGCAAACCCAAACCAAGACCCAACAGAGGTTTCCTTCATGGGGAAGTCTATGCCAACTCCGCAGATGGCCATAGAGGCTGCCGCATATGAAGCGCTTGCTCGCCTTCGATTTGCGGTGCCCTATGCCAGCGAACGAGGGTATTATTACTTTCCGAGCCGTGTCGCGCCCGGAGAAGCAGCATCTTTTCCTGGTGGGCGGATTGAGAGAGACCCAGTGCTGGCCAACCTTACGCAGTATGTCATCGCGCAAGAGCGTGTGACCCGGCGGATAATTGGTTATCTCTAGAGCCTCGCCGATTTAAATCCTCGGATCGCCATCGGCAGACCACTGAGGCCCGGGCAGGAGAAGCACATTCACCGTCTAGTCAACCCGCTCCCGCCGATAGAAGAAGAATGTCCCCCAGCACCAGAGATGTTTTCCCAAGACCCTGTCCATTTATCGTTTATGTTTTAGACGTCACCACTATGTTGGTTATACCAGCATCTTTTTATGAGTTCTAAGGTGTGTGTCGTATCATGTGATAATTAATTTCAATTTATGGAATAGTTTCACTGCTGATAACTCTTGATTTAATTAATTTTTGCGCTAAGTAAAAACCTGGAGTGAGATATTATTTGTTTTTCTTCCCTGAGTTATTGCAACATGTCTTGCTGCATGACATAGATATTTTATTTTTCTCGCACACCACTGCAACAACAGACTTACAACTCCGGCCACTCCACACAGTACACTTAGTTGCTAATCCAAGTACACGAGTTACATCTAAAATTATCACCTCTCTAGCACACCACAGTCTCTTGACGAGAAACTCGTGGGAATTTATTCAGGCACTAGTTGCCTACCGCGCACTGACAGCCGTCAGCACCCGACACCCGCGCCTAATCCTCGTGATCACCGCCGCCGCCAAGAGCTAGCACTCGAGCAGCCGCATCACGACGATCGTCGAGGATCATCGCACACAAGAGCACGGATAGCCCCAGCAATGCCGTCAACCCTCCGCACAATAGGATTATGCACCAGTCCGGCATCACCTCCGCCATTAGAGCCTCGACCCGAGCTCCTGCAAACACAAATGGAGGAGAGGGAAGGAAGAAGAAGAAACGAGGCCCGGTGTGAGGAAGAAGAAGGAGCACCTCGATCGTTTTATAGCTTGAGATCGGTGTATGGTGGGCGGAGTCCACCAGCGCCACTCGTCGCTCGACCGCCGGTGTTCAGAGGCGAATCCGCGAGCAGTGCCGACAGCACGTTGGCCCGCGAGGTGAGTGCACGCTGCACCGGCAGCTAACACGCCGCGCACTACTGCAGTACGGCCTAGATGCCCTACGAGCTAGCCGTCGCCGGTGGAGGAAGCGCGGGAAAGCGCGCGGGAGAGAGGGAGAAGAGAGAGCCAAAGGTAGAAGAAGAGACTGACAATGGGCCTCGGGCCCACCAGTCAGCCAGAGAGAGCACTGTGCTCTCGGGTGCAACCAGCGTATTTTAAAATTTAGAAATATTATTTCTAAATTTACTATAGCCCGGAGTAGAAATATCTCGTTTTCCACGACCGTAGATTTTTCCACGCAGCGCTAGTATTTCACACTGCAGTTACACCACTTATTGCCCATGCACTGTAGTAGCATTTATTTGCATAAGCAGAGCGGTTATCTTTGGTAAAATCATTATGTGGCAGTAGAAGTTCTTTTTATAGCAACCCTTAGCAAATCTCGAGGACGAGATTTTTCTTAAGGGGGGTAGTGTTGTAACACCCCAAATTTTTTGACTTTGTTTTAGTATAAAAATTTGTCCAGGAGTTTCAACTTTTCTTTTTCTAGGTTTTCTTTGATTGTCAGAACCTCCCCTCTTTTGTTGTTATGGAGTTTTGCCCCAGTACAAAATTCTTGGTATGCTGTTTGGACTTAATTGCCCTAACCAAGTATGTCAATCTCTCTTTCAGTAGGTTAATTTGCATCATTATTTTCTCCCTAAGCTTTATTAATTAAAGGGATTTTCTTCTGCTTTAAAGTCCCTTTTGCACTTCAACCCTTTGATGGAATTATCCAAAAATTCAACCAAAAATTGGGGATGGCATGTGAGGCCCCTACATCTCTTCTATGCTAAAACCCTTGGGTGCTCTTTGGAGAAATTGAGCAAAACACCCTCTTTTGCTCTCTGGTCCAGATTGCCACTTTCTACTGCAGCCCTGTTCTAACTTGCTCCATTGGCCATAAGCTTTCTCCTACTTGTAGTCCTTCCTACCAAACCCTTAAGTCCAGGAGATAGGAGCATCTGGATCATCTTTGGTCCATGCAATTATGCCCTTTTCTTTCTGTCCAGAACAACAGTTTTAGAAAACTTGCACTAACAAGTTTCTAGATTTGGCCAACTGACCTTACCACCCCCTTTAGCATCCAAAGAGACCCCAACCTGGAGTTTTTGGCCACCCCAAGAAATGCCTAGAGGCTCCTGGCATTCTGTCGAACACCTTGCGTGCATGGTCAGTTTTGACAAAGTTTCTGTTCCGTGTATTGGACCAGCTTACTTTGCCTAACCAGTATGTCCACTAAGTCCCTAGCTAACCCTAATCCAGGCCTGCTAATCCTCAGCTTCCTGTATGACCTCTAGCACGCGCCGGCATTTCATTGAGCACATGGTGTGCGTGCGCTGGGCGCGCCCAGAGCGTGCGTTTTGCATGTGCGTGCGCCCGAGCCGCCGCGTTGCGCCCCTGGCCCTAGCTCGTCTGCAGAGCCTCGCCCCGACCTCACCCACACACCAGAACACTCCAAGAATGCCCTGGAACTCCACAGCGCCGCCGTTAGAGCTCATTTGGCGGCACGCCGGCGGCCACAGTGGACCTCTACCGTGGTCGGCACCGCCCAAGCCACTAGCGCTCGCCAGTTGCCCCCCTGGAGCAGTGCGAGCTCATCCGCAAGCTTGTCCGCAAGCGCTCGTCGCCGCCACGTTCCCCTGCGGCTACAGAATGTCGGTCGCCGGCGATCTTATCCACGACCGCCGCGAACCGACATGGCTGCACTATTTATGAGGCCCCCGAGCTCGTCTAAGCCCTCAGGCAACCTCAGGCCACCCCCATGGAGCTCCCCTAGCCCGCAATCGCCAGGAGAAGGCCGTCTTCTCCATCTCCGGTCAGCTCGGCCGCCGCTTTGTTCCGGTCTGTTCCGGCGGATCCAGAGCCTCCCCTGCCCTCCTGACTCCACCGTTAGACTCCACTTGATCTTGCGGAACTACCCAACATCACAAACGCGGCCATCAACCACCTCAGGCCGAGCCCCTTAATCCACCTAGACCTCCTCCGCCGCGGAGGTCGCCGCCGCCGACTCTCTCCACCCCCGACGACCCAGCGACCACCGGGAGGACCGCCCCGGTCTGGCGGGTCCATTCCTGCCCTCGGATTCAATAGGAGCCTCTGTTCGCCGGCGACGATCGCGGGAGTCCCGCCTCCGATTGGGCAGAGGAAGAGGTGGGAGAGGCGACTGGTCAAACCTGACCAGTGGGCCCCGTGGACCCACTATCAGTGACACAACCCCACCTCCACGCGTTTTAAGTGGAAGCGTAAACTCTCAAGTACGTCTCCCCTGCATCGAATACGCATTCTGCCTCGAAACGTTTTCTTTTCTGCTTTTTTTTAAATCAGAGATTGACTGAAACTTTGACTGGCTTTAACTTTTTAATTATAAATCCAAATGACTTGATTATTTTTTTGTTGTTCCTCGAATTTGGTCTAGTTTATTTTCATATTTATTTGAAAATTTTCCAGATAACTTTTTTGTGCTGTTTTGAGTCTATGCATTGATTTCGTATTCTTTCAAATAGGATTTTGAAGAGGGAGAAAACTTCAAAAAGTTTTGGAATACACTTTACCTCCCCACTACTTGAAGGCATGCAGTTTTGAAGCCTGGTCTGATGCATGTGGTTGTTGTTGATGCGATCACAATGATATGGATGTATTCGTTTTCTTTCATATATGATGATATGATCATACCCATGAGTGCATGAGGTAGACCCCTTGCTGTGAGTGATTAATATGCATGTTGGTGATCCCCCTCGTATGCCTTCCATGCCTAAAGGAAGAAAGCCGTGAAAGTCGCTGTCTTGTGTAGACACGAGCTTGACACTAGCTCCCCGTCGGGACGGTGGAGTCCGGTATGGCTTGGTGAGGCATGACGGATAGTGATCCCGACCATTTTTGTGAAATATATTGGTTATGCTAATCATGCAAGTAATGCTGAAACCTCCTGAGTCGACCAGAGATTGAGTCTTTTTCCAGTAACCCCCATACTTGTTTCGTGGTACCACTTGTCCCTGTCACGGGTAGGGTACGGTTCAGTAAATTGTTGACCCCTGTTCTAGCACACACCGTACAGAGACGCCATGGTGGAAGATACCGGCTGCATCCGGTAGGCATGCCACCTGGTCCGAGGGCATGGCTGTTTCGGTTGGAGCCGAAGGGGATAGCTTCCCCAGTTTGCGCGTGTTATAAATTTTGTGATCCCATGCTAGTCGAGGTTGTAGCCTCCCCACTTAGAGTTTGGCTTGACAGGTGTCGTGGGTGATTTCAGACACCGGTAAGTTAAGCTGGTGTGAGTGGTCAGATGTGTCTTCAAATTAAAAGACCGTAGACGGAATTAGTCCAGAGGGACTAAAGGAATCCGTTATTCGTGGGTAAAGAGTACACCCTCTGCAGAGATTAAATCTATTCGAATAGCCGTGTCCCCGGGTTAGGACTACAGTCTGGGATGGGTTGAGTGTCGGTCTTAGCGTCGGTCTTCGGAGGAGAAAACTTCTAAAATCAGAACATTGATTACGACTTGTGACATATGGTGATATTGATTATTATTGTGGACTAACCATTTGTATTATTTAAATTAATGAGTATCCCTGGGAAGGTTCTACCTCCTGGATATTCACTGTCATTTATTTTATTTATAAGCCCTTTATGTGGTGTCGCTCAGACGCCCGACTGTGGCATGTTTGTTATTACTTTTATTTATAAACCCTTTTTGTGGTGTCGCTCAGACGCCCGACTGTGCCATGTTGGTTATTACTTTTACTTATAAGCCCTTTATGTGGTGTCGCTCAGACGCCCGACTGTGGCATGTTGGTTATTACTTTTACTTATAAGCCCTTTATGTGGTGTCGCTCAGACGCCCGACTGTGGCAATGCTTGTTATTTGTCTTTCCTTATAAGCCCTCTCCGTGGTATCGCTTAGACGCCCGACTGTGGCATGATCGCTATTTATTTTATTATGACTCCCTGATTGCACGTGCATTTTTTTTTATACAAATGACCTGCTTGCTATGGACGGTCATATCATAGTTGTCATAGTGATCATCTATTATTCTCGAGCATGATTATAACTCCCCCATGTTAATAATGTTTGCGAGTACATTCAAAGTACTCACTGGCTTGTCCCTGGCTATTGTCTTGGCCAGATTTCTTGCATGGAGAGGAACGTTGCGACGACTACCCGGAATCTATGCAACAGTGATAGCAGCCTCGTGAAGATAGGAGTTAACCTCGTCAGCTCTTCCCATGGGAAATGGAGTCCCACAGACGCCGACGCATCACAGACCGCTTCCGCCATCAACCACTAGAAACCTTGTGTTGTACTTAAAGGCCAGAATGGTCTTGTACTACATATTTGTACCTTTGCTTGGAAATTTCTGTATCAAGTGGTGCCTCATCAGCTAACAGTAATCCTGGGGCTGGTGAGCACAAGGGCCATTTCTGGGGGAAATTAATACCCCGAAGTCCGGTCCTCACATTAGCTGATGAGGCACCACTTGATACAGAAATTCCAAGAAAAGTTCAAAATATGTAGTACAAGACCATTCTGGTCCTTAAGTACAACACAAGGTTTCTAGTGGCTGATGGCGGAAACGGTCTGTAACACGTCGGTGTCTGTGGGACTCCATTTCCCACGGGAACAGCTGACCAGGTTTACTCCTACCTTCGCGAGGCTGCTATCACCGTTGCGTAGGTTCCGGGGCGGTCGTTGCAACACTCCTCTCCTTGCAAGGAATCTGGCCAAGACAATAGCCAGGGACAAGCCTGTGAGTACTTTGAATGTACTCGTGAACATTATGAACACAGGTGCAATATAACAGAAGATAATCATGCTCAGAAAATTGCGATGAATCACATTGTGAGTTACGAAATGATAATCCGTGATGCAAGCAGGTTATCCATATAAATTTGAATATGCAATTAAGGGGTGACAATAAAATAAATAGCAAGCATGCCAAAGTCGGGCGTCTGAGCGACGCCACATAAAGGGCTTATACATAATGGAAAATATCAAGCATGCCACAGTCGGGCGTCTGAGCGACACCACATAAAGGGCTTATACATCAAGGAAAATATCAAGCATGCCACAGTCGGGCGTCTGAGCGACACCACATAAAGGGCTTATAAATAAAAGAAAATAGTAAGCATGCCACAGTCGGGCGTCTGAGCGACACCACATAAAGGGCTTATAAATAAAAAGGAAATAGATAACAAGTGAATATCCGGGAGGTAGGACCATCCCAGGGGTACTCAATACTCAAATACATAAACGGTTAGTCCACAATCATAATCATAATAACAGTCATCGCAAGTTATGATCTAGATTCTATTTCAGTAGTTTCTCCTCCGAAGACCGACACTAAGACCGACACTTGACCCGTCCCAGACTGTAGTCCTAACCCAGGGACACGGCTATTCGAATAGATTTATTCTCTCCAGAGGGTGTACTCTTTATCCACGAATAACTGATTCCTTTAGTCCATCTGGACTAATTCCGTCTACGGACTTTTAATTTGAAGACACACATGACCGCACACACCAGCCTAACTTACCGGTGTCTGGAATCACCCACGACACCCGTTAATCCAAACTCTAAGTGGGGAGGCTTCAACCTCGACTAGCATGGGATCACAAAATTTATAACGCGCGCAAACTGGGGAAGCTACCCCCTTCGGCTCCAACAGAAAACACCCATGCCCCCGGACCAGGTGGCCTGCCTACCGGATGCAGCCGGTACCTTCCACCATGGCCTCTCTGTACGGTGTGTGCTAGAACAGGGGTCGACGATTTACTGAACCATACCCTGCCTGTGGCAGGGACAAGTGGTAGGACGAAACAAGTATGGGGGTTACTGGAACAAGACTCGATCTACGATCGACTTAGGAGGTTCAAGCATCACATGTATGATTAGCATAACCAATATATTACATAACGACAGTCGGAATCACCACCCATCATGCCTCACCAAGCCATACCGGACTCCACCGTCCCGACGAGGAACTAGTGACAAGCTCGTGTCCACACAAGACAGCGGCTTTCACGGCTTTCTTCCGTTAGGCATGAAAGGCATACGGGAGGGATCACCGTCATGCATAGTAATTCTTTCTTAGCAAGGAGTCCTCATCATGCACTCATGGGAAAAATCATATCATCACATATAAAAATGAATGCATCCATATAGAGGTGACGTTGTAATCGTATCAACGACACCCACAAGTATTCTACCAGGGTTCAAAAATGCTTGCCTTCAAGTAGTGGAGAGGTAAAGTGCAATCCAAAACTTATAAATTTTTTCTCCCTCTTCAAAATCCTATCTGAAAGAATATGAAATCAATACATAGCTTCAAAACAGCACAAAAAAGTTGTCTGGAAAAATTTCAAATAAATATGAAAATAAACTAGACCAAATTTGAGGAACAACAGAAAAAGAATTAAGTCATTTGGACTTATATTCAAAAAGTTGTAGCCAGTCAAAGTTCAGTCAATGTTCTATTTTAAAAATAAAATCCAGAAAAGAAAACAATTCGGGGAAGAATACGCCTTCGAGACGGGGAAACGTACTTTAGCATTTGCGCTTTCACTTAAGTCAGCACGGGCCGGTGAGGGGTCACTGACAGTGGGTCCCTTGGGCCCACTGGTCAGGTTTGACCAGTCACAGCGCCTTCTTCCTCCTCTGTTTCATGCGGGGCGGGGCTCCGGCGATCGCCGTCGACGAGCCACGACTCCTTGAGGGGTCCCGAGGGTGGGGATGGATCCGCAAGACTGAGGCGCACCTCCCGGTAGTCACTAGGTCGGCGGGGGTGGATGGAGTCGCCGACAGTGAGCTCCGCGGCGGAGGTGGCCTCGGGTGGAAATGGGGGTCTCGGCTACGGTGGGTTCTGGTCGCGTTTGAGAGCATGGGCAGCTCCGCACTAGCAAGGGGAGTCCGACGGCGGTGCTGGATGGTCGAGGGAGGGTCTACACGCGGTGAATGGAGCTGGGATGCGACGGCGGCCGAACTGGCCGGAGACGAGGGAGACCGCTCTTCCCCCATCAATTGTTGGCCACGGGAGTTCCAGAGAGATGGCTACGGGTTGCCTGGGTGCTCGGACGAGTTCGGGTGCCTCCATTTATAGCGCACCTAGGTTGGTTCCGCGGCCGTGGATAAGAACGCCGCCGAACCGCCGTTCTGTAGCTAGGGGGCACGTGGCGATGGCTGGCGAGCTCCGGCAGGTCGAGCGGATAAGGATGAACTGTTCCAGGGGCAGCTTGCGTGATGGAGTGGCTCGGGCGGCGCAGTCCATGGCAGAGCTGGTCGGAGCGGCGGTGGCGGCTTGCGGTGGTGGTACTGTGGGGCGCCAGGAGGGGGCCAGGGTGGCTCTGCGGTGAGTGAGGAGTCGGGGTGTGTTGGATGCTAGGGGAAAAAGGCTAGAACAAGCTCGGGGAATACAGCAGAGGGACGCGGCGACGCGTGCGCACGCACGTGCAAAACGCGCGCTCTGCTCGCGCTCTGGGCACGCACTGCAACTGTTCGGCAAAATGCCAAGGCAAGCTAGAAGGCTCGGGTGGGGCTGGGGATTAACAGGCTTAGGTTAGGGTTATCTAGGAGCTTAGTGGACAAGGCTGCTGGGTCAGGGGGTCAAGTCCACAATGCAAACCAAAAACCAAACCAAAACTGGCCATGCACACAAGGTGTTTGACAGAATGCTATGGTCATCTAGGCATGTCTTGGGTTGGTCAAACTCTCCAGACTTATGTCTCTTTAGGTGTAGGGGATGGTGACAAGGTTGGTTGGGCAAAACTAGAAACTTGCCAATGTAAGTTTTTGAGAAAATCAATTCTGGACAAAAACTAGAAGGCATTATTGTATGGACCAAAAATGATCCAAATGCCCCAATCTCCTGGACTGAAGGGTTTTGTAGGAAGGACTACAAGAAGGAAACAGTTTATGGCCAAAAGAGCAAGTTATCATAGGGCTGTAGTAGAAAGTGCCAATCTGGACCAGAGAGCAAATGAGGGTGTTTTGCTCAACTTTTCCGAAGAACACCCAAGAGTTTTTGCATAAAAGTGATGTAGGGACTTCACATGACATCCCCAAATTTTTGATGGAATTTTTGAATAAATCCATCAAAGAGTTGTAGTGCAAAATAGAGCTTTAAACTCATGAAAATTCACTTTAATTGATAAAGCTTAGGGAAAAAGAAATAATGCAAATAAATCTACTGATAGAAGAAAAGTTTTTTTTCTTGGGTAGGGCAAACAAGTCCAAATAACATATCTGAAAAGTTTTCACTAGGGCAAAAACTCCATAATTTCAAAAGAGAAGATGGTTCTGAAACCACAGAAAATCCAGAGAATGAAAGGCTTAAATCCCTGGTAAATTTTTTGATTTACAAATCAAGGTCAAAATTTTTGGGGTGTTACACATTCTCAACATCGGGTAAGGTACATTGGTCTAGTTCTTCTCTTTCTCCCACTCACCACTACTTGTGATGGATAGGCAAAGCATTTCATATCCGGTCTTCGACATCTACGGCGCGAACAACGACATCCACGCGAAAACCATCAGACTACAACGAGCAATGCAAGAGCGCTTGGACAACATATCCATCAAACTACGACACTCCGAGACAAGGAGAAGGGCTTACGTCAACGACATGTGCGACTCCTTCAACAAACAAATGGCAGAACACCGACACTTGGTGGTCGATTACAAGTCTTCTTCCCCTTTGACATCCTCTCGGTGGCGACGTACAAGTCACAAGTCTTCGGAGTGCAAACACGATGCAAGCTCAAGTCATCCACATCCACACCGCCATGGCGACCATCGACATCGTCATGAAGGGAAAGTCACCTCCAAGCATCATGTGCACGACAAAAATGAACGACATCTACCAAGAGCTCAAGCACAACAATGACACCATCATCATGAAGATGCTCGACAAGCGCATACCTACAAGTCCAATGAAGCTCTACTTCACGCCAAGGACAAGCTTCAAGAGCACATAAGAAGACCGCGAGACAAGCATCACCAAGAAGGAGCTACGGCTACAACCACCACTTCGGCATCTTCGCCAAGTGTTATCAAGGCATCTTCGCCTTTGGACGTATGACATCTTCGCCTACTTCCCGTGAGATTGCCTACATCGACATCTTCAACATCAGGGTGATCTGCTACAAGTGAGAGAGACACTTCCATCTTCGGAAGCTACCCACAACACGATGGCGCCAAGATGGTCGAGCATGGGCCATCCCCTTCGACCAAGGCGATGAGCATGAACCTCTTTGACACCATGAAGACGGCACCCATATTGGACTCCTACTCCGAGTCAAGCTACGCGAGCAAACACGAGTCCTTCTCTTTGATCTCGGAGGAGAGTGATGATTTGCCACACCCTACGACATTCATCTTTGGAGGCGGTACAGATGAGGAAGTTGAGCATGGAGACAATTTCACCTACACCTCTTCGACATCCACATATGACGAGATGCCCGAATTTCCATGTGAGGAGAGACACCACCACATGAGTGATATGAGTGACTCCACCATATGTGACATTGAGAGCATTTCCTTTGAAGGGATGAGAGTGACCACCGCTAGCCCCACACATGAGAGCATGCCACATCTCCTATGTGAGGTTGCGAGCCATTTGAGTGACTCCACCAACCATACGAGTGAGTGCATCCAAGAGGGAGTGAGTGAGCCACAACACTTAGTGAGTGAGGTAGTTGATAGGGCATGTGAGGCCTCTATGATTTCTAGTGACTTACCCTCTACTCTGAGTGTGTTTTCCTCTTTGGTGCTAGGTCTCATACATGACGACATGCCTACCCTCAACGAGTCCATCCCTCCAATGGACAAACCGATGGCCATGGTGGAAGAAGATGCACCACCCACATGGTTCCATCAAGATGAAGATGACCACCATTTAGTCTTTCCCACCTCACCTACACCACATGAGTGGAATGACAAAGGTAAACTAGGTGAAGGTGATGCTCTTGTCCCACTAGTGGACTATCTTACCAATGATTGCTTGCATGATGTTGACACACCTATTCCCATGCTTCATGCTAGCGCGATTTCATCATGTCATGACTTAGCTATTTATGATGAATATGATGATGAACATGTTAAGTTGTCTAGTTGTGATGCTATGCTCCATAGGATATCATGTGAAAATTCTTTTGGTCACATCATGTTCGAAAACCCTCTAAACTTGTCATATGCTATGAGTGAGATCTGCCATATTGCATCATTTCAATCTCAACATTGTAACTATGCATGCCCTATTAAAGTAAATCCAATTTTCACTTATGGCATAGATGACAAGATGATGGTCATTGGCTTTTGTTTTTCATGCGATGATATTGCCATGCTTCCTTTACATGATTTGCACAATTCATCTACTATGCCATGCCATGAAAACATTGTTTCAGATATGCATTGTTTTGGATGTTGTCAATATTCTCCATGTGATATTTCCGCTAATTCTCATGAGGAGACCCCCATAGTTTCCTCATAATACTAGGAGATCTTGATGCATTCCATACCTTGCATGATTGCCATGATTGTGTGCACCATATGCATTCCATGAATAACAATGCTCTACATACTTCTCATGATGCATTACACAAATTGAGTCTCCATTATGCCATACATAACAACAAACCTCTCATGATGGATGACATGTTTCTATATCATGCATCTCATTTATTTGAGCATTGGCTATTTTGTGCTAACCAACACATGCACATGCGCATCATGATGGATGATGTTTACATATACCACGCACACACAATTTTTCCTTTGTCTTTGTTTTGTGCAGGTACTCACCAATACTTATCAACCTCACAATCCCATGAGTAGACAAAACGAGTTCTTGAGAGCAACGACGATTTGGGATTCCACGGATTGTCCTTAACACCGTTCTCTTCGTGAAATCACTACGCGCTTCTCTTTTACTTGGCTCTCACATGGCTATGGGATATTTACCACTTGTCACCTTATGCCCATACTATCGTGTTCGCTTTGCATGTTATGCCTCTTTCTAGGACTTTGCCATGCAATTGTGACCCTTGCTTGCATTTACCCATGATTCACCATTCTACTCCTACTATGTGTATTTGCATGCTTGGTGGAGATACTAGTAGCTATTGTCATAATTTCTTTGTGCCCCATGCTAGTGATGATATTTTGCTAATATCTTGCTTTAATGCTTGTAATTTGTCATGTGCATTATGTATGTCCATTATTTTCACACATGGCATGCTTGCGATGATTACCTCTAGTATGTTGCATCTTCGCCCTACTAGCTTGCTTGACTTGATCACTATGATTGCTTGCTAAGTTGCATCACCCATGTTCCACTCTTACTTGCTTTCTTGGGTTGATGACATATATGTTTATGCATCTCACATGAAATATCTTGATCATTGTCCCGTGTCTCCAATAGTTGCGTCTCTCATATTCACTTATAGTGAGTGCAACCGTGCTATGCTTGTCGATCTCGGAGACTTTGACACCCTTCTTGTGATGCATACTTGCTTGATTGAGCCTATTGCACTTGGTTGTTCTCGCATCTTATGCCTAAATACCATGCACCACACCATTGTACTTTCTTACGACAAGAATGATGCAAGCACTTGTTGGGTCTTTTCCCGCACGAATGCTAGGTTTTGTATTACGGCTAACCTCATTTGTTTTTCCGAGTGTTTGTCATGTTCTTTCATTTTGAAGTATTCACAAGGCGGTTCCATCACGGGGCATCTTGGGCATGTGAAGGCATACACGTTGCGCGACACCAACACCTTCGAGAACATACATAAGGTGAATTCCTTCTTTGTGAGCCATCCTCACATATGCATATTGGATGGGCCATACTTTCATTGTTGTTTCCTAATTGTTGTCTACATGATACATCTACTGGATGGAGGATCGACATTGAAGATGGACCCAATGGATACACCACAGGTCTACCGCTCTTGCCACGACATTGAGCAATGGTACAACACTACTCATGACAAATCTGCACCTTATCCATGGAATGACTTGCATTATGATTGCCTTGCTGCATCGTGTATTCCCATGTCATCCATGATATATGAGCTTGTGCACTTTCTTAACAAGTTTGTTGTGATATACCTTGATGGCATATTCATACATCATGATCACATTACCAAACATCAATTGCATGATAACATACACACATTGAGCATCACTTGCCATGTTCATGCTCTTGACAAACCGTCCCATTATGACATCAATTTGCACAATGGTAGAATTCTTAGATTTGTGCACCATGCCAATTACCCTACCTTTGTGTGCACAACAAATGAATTTGATCACATGAATGCTTTACATGTCATTGTATATCTTTTAGATAAGCATCTTGTGCCTTGCCATGCCCAAACTTGTCACACAGACTCATTCTTACATGATAGACACTTGTGTGCTAACCATTATATTTCTGAGTGTCATTTGTGTTTGCTCTTCTTGCATGTATACCACTCCGACGACACCATGGACTACTTGGATTACACCAAGTCTTCAACTCGGTCCAACTACAATTCCATCCACCACAACCGTTTCCATGGTGATGAGCTTTTCGATCCAAGGTTGGATCTTTCCCAAGGGGGGAGATGATGCGGAGCATCCCATGATCATCCCCATGTTCACTTTGACGAGACCTCAAGTACACACCATTGGACACAAGGTTTACTCGCTCCTCTCCAAAGCTTCACTTTCCACATGTGAGACATGGCTACTACCTCAAACATATGTGCTATGCATGACTAGGAACCAAGAGGGAGGCCATGGAACAACTAGGAGCATTGGATAGGACATCAAGGATATCACGTACAAGGACCCACCGGAAAAGTTGCCAGAAGTCTACAGCCACCGGCCGACCGGTCTGGACTGGACATCTGATGCCTGGGAGCTCCACCAGCCAGATCGACCCCAGCTGAGGCAACCTACAGCACCCGGACGACCGCCAGACACCGGACGTCCGACACTCTTCAGCGCCCGGACGACCGACCCCCACCGGACGTCCAACAGGTCCATCACAGAAGCAAAACGTCGGAACTCCGACGACTTCTGGACGTCCGGACGACCGCGAGCCACCGGAAGACCGAAACCCACCGGCCGTCCGATACTTGTCTGCGCACAGTGTGTTGGGACGTCCCCTCCTGCTGCTGCCGTCGGCCACCTCCCCACCGGCCCGCCGCCCAGTTCCGCTCGGCGCCCGTGCGGCCTCTGGCCGCCGGCGCCTGTGCCCGGCTACCCACCCGGCCGTCGCTCGGGCGGGCTATGCCCGCTCCCCACGGGCTCCGCCCCCTTATCCCACGCCCGATAGGCCACTAGGGCCAATGGCAGGTGGGGCCCGCCTCCTTAAAAATATAATAAGATTTTTTAAAAATATAAATAAAACTAATTAATAATAAAATTAATTAGTTAATTAGTTAATTACTTAATGCTAATTAATTTAGGCTAACTAGGTAATTAAACTAATGTCTCTGTGACAGCGGGCCCGGCTTAGTAGATTTGACCAGTGAACGTCAATTCTGTTGATTGTTGACTGGGTCAACTCGGACCCCCCCGGCCCACCTGTCATCCTTTGTGTGCACTTCTGTGTACACAGAGCTGGGTACCTGTGGCATTTTACTTTTACTTTCGAATTAATAATAATTTCAGAAAATTGTTAAAACTTTGAAAAATCTTAGAAAATAATTCGTAACTCGGATGAAAAAGTTTTATATATGAAAGTTGCTCAGAACGATGAGATGAATCCAAATTCGCATTCCATTTGTGTGTCACATGTCCCTAGCATAGCGAACATGGAACAATCCCCCTCAGGTTCGCCTGTCCCAGAATACCTAACTCCATTAAAACATTCCCAGATGTTATCCCCCTTCGTCGGTATCGTGTAGCACTGCGTTAGAACACCCCTAGCACCGCTTATTGTCATGTCATGCATGTGTGTACTATGTATTTATTGTTTCTGTCACATCCCTAGTCAGTGCATGCATTAGGACAAGCTAGAGTGTGCATCATGTTTACTTTTTGCAGAAACCCGAAATGGGGATGACAGAAACCCCAACACCCCTCCTCTAACAACTAGGCTTTAATAAAATATTTTCCAATGTACCCAAAATGCCCTTAAAAAATATTCATCATCTTTGCCTTGGTCTTAAACCTTTGAAAAAAATGGTGCACAGTTTTCTAGGACATCCAAAGGTCTCTGGATTAATTCATATTGTATTTGCATTTGGGCATCTAAATGCTATAAAATATTTTAGGTGCCCAAATAATCATAAACCAAAATGTTCCATGCTGTTCATATTATATAAAGTAGGCATGAGTAGTTCTATGATTTATAAAAATGTTCTAGCATTTTTATTAATTCAACAAAGTTGAAAAAGAAACAAAACAGAAAAATAAAATAGAAAGGAGAGAGAGAGGGCACATCCCACTTACCTGGACTAGCCGGCCCACCTGGCGGCCCAGCACTGTGCTGGCCCAAGCCAGCCAGCTGTTTCGGCAGCCAGGCAGGCAGGTGACGTCGGCGCACGGCCGCACGCCACCACGGCAGCTGCTTGTCGCCTGGCCGCCGCCTCGCCGCGGGAACGGCCTGGACGACCTCCACGTCGCGCCCTGAAGACGCTGGACGCATCCACTCCCCCTACCCCTCTCCCTCGCCCTCCCCGCACCATGGCCGACGCAGCCGGCGCCGTCCTGCCGCCATAGCAGCAGCCACCGAGCTTCTCTCGCCTCATCATCGTGTCCCCGAGCTCCGTCTCCTCGCGTTGAAGCTTTGCATCGAGCCACACATCGCCGGAAGCCCCGACGCGCCGTCCCCGCCAACTTCTCCCCCGCTTGGCCACCGGGATCGCCGGCGACCTCACCGTCGCAGCAGTTCGTCCCCGACCTCGCCGTCAGTTCCAACGCGACCGCTGTGAGCTTGGCCACCTCCCCATCCTCTCCGTTCCCCCTCTCGATCTCTGTAACGACCGCACGTAGCTAACCTGCACGCGCGGCCGTGGAGCTCGTCGCCGACGAGGCGCCGGCCACCCAATGGCCGCGCCACCCTGTCCATCAGCTTCACCGCACCCCCAGGAGCCTAGAGCACCTCTCCACGAGCCTCGCCGTGCCTCCTAGTGACTAGCCCGAGCTCACCCGAGGTCCGGCAGCCGCCAAGGTCGTCGCCGGCGCCTTTTCCGGCGACCCCGAGGCCAACCACCACCACCACTAGATGCGGCTCTTCCCCCGCATCACGTAGACGTGCTCCGCCATCGACTTGGTCGCCGAAGCACGAATCCCGCCCTGCACCGCCGCGTCTGGCCTCGCCGGCGGCTAAACGCCGGCCTGTTTGACACCGTTTTGAGCACAGGTGGGCCCAGGTTGACACCCTGGAGTCAATGACAGGTGGGCCAGTCGGCTAATTAATTAGGATTGGCAGTTTTGTTTCATTAGTTAAGTTAATGACACTAACACGCGGGACCAACCAGTCAGGTTTGACCTGGACAAGGTCTGTTGATCTGCTGACGTCAGCATGATGTCATGCTAATGCAGTAAATGCTTTTCTGGGACTATTTGATTTAAAACAATTCAGGAAATTCCAGAAAATGCTTTAAACTTCAAAAAAGCATATAAATTCAATAGTAGCTCAGATGGAAAAGATTTATATATGAAAATTGATCAGAAAAATGCAATCTTTCCAATGGCACAGGTTTCATGCATCTTTGAGCTAGTTAACGTTGCTGTTCACATCAAAACATGATAATGCACTTTAATAAATTATAGTTTGGGTATAAATTTGAATCTTTGATTCAAATGGGCTCAAACCTTTCTGTTTATAGTTGCATTAGCCCAAAACACATTCATCTTGCCATGTCATGAGCATGCATCATATTGTTGCATTTGTTTGTATATTGATTGCATCGTCGGTGTTCTCCGTGGTAGGTCCTGCTCCCGAGGGTACATCTGCGTATCCAACTGAAGAGCAGTACCTGACAACCAATCTGTCAGGCAAGCAACCCATTGATCATTCCGATACAAACCCATCTTCTCGCTCCTGCTCTCTTTTACTGCATTAAGGCAACAACGTGTGAACTGCTACTTGCTGCGGTAGTTGAACCCTATTCCTTTGCATGACCTGTCATTGCCACAGTAAATAGTTGAAACCCACTAGCATGTGTAGGAGTTGATTGAGCCATGTGATGTGTGTTCTACCATGCTATTTGTTTATGTTGCCTGCTATGCTTAGAGTTCTGTCAGGTCTGATTCATATGGGTGATGGATCAGAGTGAAATGATCATGCTCGATAAAGAGAGGGAAGTGTGGAACATGTTTGTTAAATGTATCGATGAAAGGCCATGTAGGAGTACATGGTGGTTTGATTCATTGGAGCCGTCCATAGGACCTGAGATCTGTATGTGTGATTCAAGTTTCAGCTACTACCACACATTGGGATCCTTAATTGACTCTCTCGACTTATTACCTGCCCTTGTCCTCTGTCCAGGAGTTGCAACTAGTTTCTGGTGTTTGTAGTTTACTGGTGGTCGTGCACAGCACTGACCCTCGGGGAGGGCTGTGATGCGGCAGGTACGTTGCACGGTGTATCGGTCGCCCGTTTGGTGACTCAGGAACCCTGTACACATTGTTTGGGGCCGTGAGCGACACCCCGGCCGGATCTCCCCACGGATGGAACCCAAATAGGCGATAAACCTGGACTAGGGACTTGTGTAGTTAGTCAGATCGTGGCCGACACCCTCGCTAGGCTTCCGCTTGAAGGTTGCCGAGTACATGTCGAGTAAACGGCGATAAGTGGTGGAAGCGTGTGTGAAGAAGTACACCCCTGTAGGGTTACCAATCTATTCGAATAGCCGTTGTTTGCGGTACGGACCACTTGGTTACTTATACAGTCCATAGACAAGTTGATGGATACGACTAAAAGTCTCAAGACAAGTGTGAGTGCCGTGGATAGCCCTTCCGTAGGATGACGGAAGAGGATCCATGGTAGTGTATTGTTGTGGTGAGTAAAGGACTCATGTGCGTAGTCTCATCTTGCAATCTACTGAGAGTTGTAGTATAAGTTAGCCAAGAGTCAAAGCTGGCTTGCTGCAATGAACTCCACTACGCTTGTTGATAATGATGCATGTATGATAGGTTCTGTTGTAAGTCTTGCTGAGTACCTTTGTACTCATGTTTGCTTAATAACTGTTGCAGAGGAGAACCCTACCCCTTTTGATGGGTTTTACATAGACGTCGACGTCGACGAGTAGCTTGCTACCTAGACGAAGATCCTGAGCTTGTGAAGGGCCTTGTAGATAGGTCAGGCTACACCAAGCCTGTTTTATTTCCAAGTTGTCTGTACTCACACATGTTAGCTTCCGCTTGTGCTTGGATGCTTGTATGACTTGAGTGTTGGGTCATGTGACCCCTATCTGTATGGATATATTATGTATGGCTCTTCGGAGCCTCTTAAATAAAGTACTTTGAGTCATAGAGTTCTGTTGTGATGCAATGTTGTATTTGCACATATTGAGCATATTGGGTGAATGATTGAAATGCTTGGTACGTGTGGGATTCGACGCCTAGTTGTTTACCTTTGGTAGCCTATCTTACAGGGAAATGCCTCCTAGTGCTTCCACTGAGCCTTGGTAGCTTGCTACTGCTCCGGAACATGTAGGCTGGCCGGCTTGTGTCCATCTTCGTTCCTGTGTCTGTCCCTTAGGGGAAATGTCACGCGTTGTTCCTTTAAGTCCATGTAGCTTGCTACGACTTGGGTTCATACGTTGATGACCGACACGTTCTTTGTTGGGTCATGGATGCATGTCTCTGTAATTTAGTGCCACTTTTGGTTTATAACTAGCCATGTCGGCCCGGGTTCTCTGTCATATGGATGCTAGCGACGCTATCATATACGTGTGCCAAAATGCGCAAACGGTCCCGGGCCAGGTAACTTGGCACCCGTGGGGATACCGTGCATGAGGCCGCAAAGTGATATGATGTGTTACAAGCTAGATCGGTGTGACTTAGGATCGGGGTCCTGACAGCGTTGGCATCAGAGCCGAACTACCTGTAGGTTCTTCAAGCCAAACTTGTCGATGTTGAGTCTAGAAAATTCTTAGTTATATGTAGGGAATTGATTTTGGAAGGGAATGTAAGGCTCTTTTTACTTCTTTACCTTATGCCCTTCTGATCTGAGTCAATCTATTATTTCTACGGGGTTTTTGGACTAGGCCTCTCATCTTTACTAGGTTCATGTGTTACTAATCCATAGACTCTTAGGTTTGTTGGTTTCAAGCCTTTGTTCAGTTTCTACCCTTCTAGTATGTTGATTAGTTGGACCCGGAACCTTGATATGATGTTGTTGAGTGGCTATGCTATCATTTGTATGATGTCTCAAAATCTTTTTTGAGCATTTACAGTTGTTATGCTGCCCAATTTATTCCAGAAATTCTAATGCCTTTGCATTATTTCGTGTTACAGATGTCTGTCCGCACACCTCACTAGGTGGTCCGTTTGACCCGGTGCATTAATGTGCCAGGTCACACGGCCATGATAGTACGTGTGTTGGCTGAGACCGGCTACCGTTGGTATCCTGAGTACACAGTGGAGGAGCAGTATCGGGATTTCAACCAGAGTCAGTATTTCTGCACAGTCCGGATATACCCTTCGTATCCCGGAGCTACCGACCCCATCCATTGGTCTTATGGACTCGGGGTTACCATCGGTATGGCAGTGCAGGATGCCGCTTACTCGATGATGACCAACATCCGCGCTAGGCATGCCCTGCTGCTGAACACTGAGTTCTGCTACATGCCAGCCTCACTTCCTGGAGAGGAAGGCTACTACACTGGTCTGTATACTGATGCCGCTCATGAGTAGTCACTGCTTCAGACTACTACTCAGATGCTGGAGGATAGGGATCGTGAGGTCCGTGCCCTCCGGATGGAGCTTTATAACACTTGAGCCGCCCACTGGACTACCTTGACATGGCTTGCAACTGTTGTGCACGCCGGATATCTTTATATGCATGATTTGTATCCCGTGCGGACTCGTCTGCCCGATCGTATGGATTGGCGTGACGTTGGGGGTATTACACCTCCACGTGGGCGTCGGTTACCACCAGCAACGGGACCGAGACCGCATCTGTGTCCCTATGGTCCACAGCCTTCGAGTGCTCGAGAGTTTCTAGATCCACATGTTCCACTTCCAGGCTACGGTGGTAATCTTTATGAGGATTACTACGGGAATGTCTGAGTTAGACCGTGGCAGTAGTAGTATCGTAGTAGTTGTATTTCCATAGTCCTGCGCGTCCTGTGGAATATGACTTAGTGTGTTCTGAGTTCCGGAGGCGTAGATAAATAATGTATAGGAGCTTGGAGTGCGTCTGATGAGATGTATCGTCTTTCACCGCAGTTGTACTTTGGCCTTGGCTTGTACTAAACTATGTATGGTGTGTATGACCACTGGTGTATATATGGTAGTTTCTATATTACCATGTTGTACAGATGAACATCTCTGCATTTTGTGTCATCCATTACATTCTGCACTCCTATGTCAAAGTTTTGCCATCCTTGTCTAAACCGTTGTTTTAATTTCCCAGGATGGTCAACACTCGCAGCACTCCTGCTGCTCAGGAGCAGAGTGAGGCAAGTGGGGCTAGAGATGAGAATCTGGCCCAACCACCCTCCTTGGCTGAAGTTATGCTCGAGGCAGAAAGGAACAAGAGGGAGACCAACTATCTGCTGGAACGCATAGAGCAGAATACTGCCTTACGCCAGAGGAACGACGTGGTGTCAATTAATGACTTTATCAAGATGTGCCCACCGAAGTTCCATCATTCCGCTGAACCTCTTGATGCGGATGACTGGCTTTGCAGTATCACCCACAAGCTACACTCTGCCCGTGTGGCCGAAGCTGACAAGGTTACTTACGCCGCCTACCATCTTGAGGGCCCTGCTAGCCTCTGGTGGGAAAACTTTGAGGCTATGCGTCCTGCTGGCCAAATCACTACTTGGGCAGAGTTCAGTGACGCATTCCGTGAACATCACATTCCAGAAGGTCTCATGGATTGCAAGCGG
>LR738713.1:246138058-246198686 GCA_902687465.1 Secale cereale
GGGGGATTCTACAATTTCACCCAGGGCCGGCTAACTGTGGATGGCTATAGTCGCGAGTTTGGCAACTTCGCACGGTATGCTCCCGAAGAAGTGTCCACCGATGCCAAAAAGCAGGCGAGGTTCCGCAAGGGACTCAGCCTTGAACTTCGCCGAGATCTATGTCTGCACGAGTGCACCTCCTTCTAGAAGTTGGTAAACAAAGCCATCAGTGCTGAGACGGGTCAGACTGATTTTGAAGCCACACGCAAGCATCCTCGTGACTTTGGTTCCTCATCCGGCTCTGGCTCTCACAAGCGCCGTGTGTGGGTTCCTAACACTGCCCTCCCACCCAAGTTCACTCCAAGGGCATCCTATGAGGCGGCTTGCCCAACCCAGTAGTATGCACCAGCCAAGACTTATGGAGGACCACCTGCCAACTTTGCTCCACGCAGTGGCACTATGACATGCTTCAAGTGTGGAGAACAAGGCCACTACATGCGGGAGTGTCCTCAGAACCAGCCAGGAAGGTCCGTTGTCCGTGGTAAGCCAACAGGCAAGGTGAACTATGTCAAGCCAATCCCCACTGCACGTGGTCATGTCAACTATGTCTCTACTGAGGAAGCTTATCAGGATCCTAACGTCATCCTTGGTATGCTTCTTGTTAACTGCCATCCGACATATGTTCTTTTTTATACTGGAGCATCTCATTCGTTCATATCTGAGAGCTATGCACGAATGCACAACATGACTTTTTGTGACATGCCCACTTCCATGGTTATTCAAACTCCTGGTTCAAAATGGCAAACCTCTAGGGTAAGCCATGGAAATTAAATTTTGGTCGATAGACTTGTTTTCCTTGCATCACTAATAGCTCTCAAGTCCTCGGACATCAACATCATCTTGGGTATGGACTGGATGATAGCTCATTACGCCAAGATTGATTGCTACACTAGGACTGTTCAACTTACACACCCATCCGGCAAGACAGTCAATGTTTTGGCCCGAATGGCTGAGCGTCAGCTCTACTCTCTTAATGTCGGCCCTCTACCAGAACTCGAAGATATCCCGGTAGTCCGTGACTTTCCGGATGTCTTTCCAGAAGAACTGCCAGGTGTTCCACCTGACAGAGATGTCGAGTTCGTGATAGATCTTGTTCCAGGAATTGTCCCAATCTCTAGGAGACCCTATAAGATGGCACCCTTAGAACTAGTTGAGCTTAAGAAACAACTCGATGAGTCCTTGAAAAAGGGTTTCATCCGTCGTTCTTCTCCCTGGGCTTGTCTCGTCCTCTTCGTCAAGAAGAAGGATGGAACGGAAAGGATGGTTGTAGATTATCGACCTGTCAATCTGGTCACCATAAAGAACAAGTACCCGCTCCCCAGGATCAACGACCTTTATGATCAGCTCGCTGGATCCTCAGTCTTTTCCAAAATGGATTTGAGGTTGGGCTACCATCAAATCAAAATCAAGAACAGGGACATTCCCAAGACGGCCTTTGTGACTCGTTATGGCCAATACGAGTACACCGTCATGTCCTTCGGGTTAACCAATGCCCCAGCCACTTTCTCCCAGCTAATGAATTCTATATTCATGGAGTACTTGGATAAATTTGTCGTGGTATACCTCGATGATATACTCATTTACTCCAAGAACAAGGAAGATCATGTCGAGCATCTAAGGCTGGTATTGACGAAACTTCGAGAGCACCGCCTTTATGCCAAATTCTCCAAGTGTGAATTCTGGTTGCCAGAAGTGACCTATCTGGGTCATGTAATCTCTGGTAAGGGTATTGCCGTCAATCCTGAGTGAGTTCAGGCCGTCCTTGATTGGAATCCTCCTGAATCGGTCAAGCAAGTTAGGAGTTTCCTTGGCTTAGCGAGCTATTGCCGACGCTTCGTCGAGAATTTCTCGAAGGTTGCTAAACCTCTAACTGAACTCCTTAAGAAAGATAAAAAGTTCGAGTGGACCCCACAGTGCAAGTCCAGCTTCCAGGAACTGAAAAGACGCCTGACATCTGCACCCGTACTGGTACCACCAGACTTTTCCAAGGACTTTATTATCTATTGCGATGCCTCGCGACAAGGACTAGGTTGCATACTCATGCAAGATCGTCAGGTGATTGCCTACGCATCTCGACAGTTGCGTCCACATGAGGATAACTATCCTACACATGATCTAGAGCTTGCAGCTGTAGTCCACACACTCAAAACATGGCGACATTACCTTCTTGGTAATCGCTGTGAAATCTTCACTGATCACCAAAGTCTGAAATACATCTTCACCCAACCGGATTTGAATCTCATGCAAAGATGCTGGGTTGAGTTGCTCACAGATTACGACTTAGGAATCACTTACACCCCTGGGAAGGCCAATGTCATGGCTGATGCACTAAGTCGTAAGTCTTATTGTAACAATCTGATGTTACAACAAGGGCAACCACTTCTCCACGAGGAATTCGTAAGCTTAACCTTCACATTGTTCCTCGAGGATTCCTTTCCACCTTGGTGGCGAAACCTACCCTTATGGATCAAATCATAGCTGCCCAGCGGTATGATAGAGGTATATCTCGGATCAACGAGAACATTGCTAGCGGTGTTGCTAAAAGTTTCTCTATGGATGATCAAGATGTTGTGTACTTCGAGAACCGCTTGGTGGTTCCCAAGAAACAACAACTACGGCAGTTGATCCTTAAGGAGGCTCATGAATCTCCTCTCATGATTCATCCCGGTAGTACCAAAATGTATCAGTACCTACGCCAGAGGTTCTGGTGGACTAGGATGAAGCGAGAAATCGCTTAGTTCATTGCTAACTGCGACGTTTGTCGTCGAGTTAAAGCAGAGCATCAACGGCCTGCTGGCACCCTTCAACCTTTAGCTATTCCTGAATGGAAATGTGACAAGATCGGTCTGGACTTCATTACTGGGTTTCCCACGACCAGGAAAGGGAATAATGCTATCTTCGTTGTTATTGACCGCCTCTGCAAAGTAGCCCATTTCCTGCCTGTTCAAGAGAGTATAACGCTAGCCAGCTAGCAGACTGGTATATCTCTCGAATAGTATCTCTTCATGGTGTGCCATTAGAGATTAACTCAGACCGTGGAAGTCTCTTCACCTCTCGATTTTGGGAAAGCTTCCAAAATGCTATGGGGACTCGTCTTTCTTTTAGCACCGCCTTTCATCCTCAGTCAAGTGGTCAAGTAAAAACGAGTCAATCAAATTCTGGAGGATATGCTTCGAGCCTCTGTCATCTCTTTCGATATGGATTGGGAGAAGTATCTTCCATTCGCCGAATTCGCTTATAACAATAGTTATCAAGCTAGCTTGGGCAAGGCTCCCTTCAAAGTTCTATATGGACGAAGGTGTCGAACGCCTCTTAACTGGTCAGAAACCGGGGAAAGACAATTCTTTGGTCCGGATATGATCCAGGAAGCAGAAGAGCAAGTTCGCATCGTTCGTGAGAAATTGAAAACAGCTCAGCCTCGCAAGAAGAGCCAATATGATAGTCATCATAAGGCTGTGACTTATGAAGTCGTCGATAAGGCTTACCTTCGGGTTACTCCTCTTAAGGGTACCAGTCGCTTCGGTATCAAAGAAAAATTGGCTCCTCGTTACATCGATCCTTTCCGCATTCTTGCCAAATGAGGAGAAGTTGCCTGCCAATTGGAACTACCTCCACATCTTTCCAGAGTTCATGATGTCTTCCACTTTTCTCAACTCAGGCGTTGCTTCTCGGATCCTATCCGCGGAGTGGACCACAAAACGCTTCATCTCCAGGACAATCTCACATATCAAGAATACCCCGTTCGTATTCTTGATCAAACCGAGCGTACCACCCGATGTCATAATATCAAGTTTCTCAAGGTTCAATGGTCACACCATTCCGAGAACGAAGCTACTTGGGAAAGGGAGGATCGTCTTCGACTTGAGTACCCCACCCTTTTTCCAGAGGAACCTGAATCTCGGGACGGGATTCTTTTGAGTGGGGGTGACTTGTCACATCCCTAGTCAGTGCATGCATTAGGACTAGCTAGAGTGTGCATCATGTTTACTTTTTGCAGAAACCTGAAATGGGGATGACAGAAACCTCAGCACCCCTCCTCTAACAACTAGGGTTTAATAAAATCTTTTCCAATGTACCCAAAATGCCCTTCAAAAATGTTCATGATCTTTGCCTTTGTCTTAAACCTTTGAAAAAAATGGTGCACAATTTTCTAGGACATCCAAAGGTCTCTGGATTAATTCATATTGTATTTGCATTTGGGCATCTAAATGCTATAAAATATTTTAGGTGCCCAAATAATCATAAACCAAAATGTTCCATGTTGTTCATATTATATACAGTGGGCATGAGTAGTTTTATGATTTATAAAAATGTTCTAGCATTTTCATTAATTCAACAAAGTTGAAAAAGAAACAAAATAGAAAAATAAAATAGAAAGGAGAGAGAGAGGGAACAGCCCACTTACCTGGACTAGCCGGCCCACTTGGCGGCCCAGCACTGTGCTGGCCCGAGCCAGCCAGCTGCTTCGGCAGCCAGGCAGGCAGGTGACGCCGGCGCACGGCCGCGCGCCATCGCAGCAGCTGCTTGCCGCCTGGCCGCCGCCTCGCCGCGGGAATGACCTAGAAGACCCCCACGTCTCGCCCCGAAGACGCTGGACGCATCCACTCCCCCTGCCCCTCTCCCTCGCCCTCCCCGCGCCATGGCCGACGCAGCCGCCACCGTCCTGCCGCCATAGCCGTAGCCACCGAGCTCCCCTCGCCTCGCCATCATGTCCTCGAGCTCCGTCTCCTCACGTTGAAGCTCTGTGTCGAGCCACGCATCGCCGGAAGCCCCAATGCGCCGTCCCCGTCAACTTCTCCCCCGTTCGGCCACCAAGATCGCCGGCGACCTCACCGTCGCAGCAGTTCGTCCCCGACCTCGCCGTCAGTTCCAACGCGACCGATGTGAGCTTGGCCACCTCCCATCCTCTCTGTTCCCCCTCTCGAGCTCTGTAACGACCGCACGTAGCTCACCTGCATGTGCCGCCGCGGAGCTCGTCGCCGACGAGGCTCCGGTCACCCAACGGCCACGCCACCCTGTCCATCAGCTTCACCGCACCCCAGGAGCCTAGAGCACCTCTCCACGAGCCTCACCGTGCCTCCTAGCGACTAGCCCAAGCTCACCCGAGCTCCGGCAGCCGCCAAGGTCGTCGCCGGCGCCTTTTCCGCCGACCCCGAGGCCAACCACCACCACCACTAGATGCGGCTCTCCCCCCGCATCACGTAAACGTGCCCCACCGTCGATTTGGTCGCCGAAGCACGAATCCTGCCCTGCAACACCGCATCTGGCCTTGCCGGCGGCTAAACGCCGGTCTGTTTGACCCCATTTTGACCACGGGTGGGCCCAGGTTGACCCCCTGGAATCAATGACAGGTGGGCCCAGGTGGCTAATTAATTAGGATTAGCAGTTTTGTTTAATTAGTTAAGTTAATGACACTGACACGCGGGACCCATCGGTCAGGTTTGACCTGGACCAGGTCTGTTGACCTGCTGACGTCAGCATGATGTCATGCTGATGCAGTAAATGTTTTTCTGTGATTATTTGATTTAAAAGAATTCAGGAAATTCCAGAAAATGCTTTAAACTTCAAAAAATCATATAAATTCAACAGTAGCTCAGATGGAAAAGATTAATATATGAAAATTGATCAGAAAAATCCAATCTTTCCAATGGCACTGGTTTCATGCATGGTTGAGCAAGTTAACCTTGATGTTCACATCAAAACATGATAATGCACTTTAATAAATAATAGTTTGGGTATATATTTGAATCTTTGATTCAAATGGGATCAAACCTTTCTGTTTATAGTTGCATTAGCCCAAAACACATTCATCTTGCCATTCATGAGCATGCATCATATTGTTGCATTTGTTTGTATATTGATTGTATCATCAGTGTTCTCCGTGGTAGGTCCTGCTCCCGAGGGTACATCTGCGTATCCAACTGAAGAGCGGTACCCGACAACCAATCTGTCACACAAGCAACCCATTGATCATTCTGATACAAACCCATCATCTCGCTCCTGCTCTCTTTTACTGCATTAAGGCAACAGCGTGTGAACTGCTACTTGCTGCGGTAGTTGAACTCTATTCCTTTGCATGACCTGTCATTGCCACAGTAAATAGTCGAAACCCACTAGTATGTGTAGGAGTTGATTGAGCCATGTGATGCGTGTTCTACCATGCTATTTGTTTATGTTGCCTGCTATGCTTAGAGTTGTGTCACGTCTGATTCATCTAGGTGATGGATCAGAGTGAAATGATCATGCTCGACAAAGATAGGGAAGTGTGGAACATGTTTGGTAAAGGTATCGATGAAAGGCCATGTAGGAGTACATGGTGGGTTGCTTCATTGGAGGCGTCCGTAGGACCTGAGATCTGTATGTGTGATTCAAGTTTCAGCTACTACCACACATTGGGATCCTTAATTGACTCTCTCGACTTATTACCTGCCCTTGTCCTCTGTCCAGGAGTTGCAACTAGTTTCTGGTGTTCGTAGTTTACTGGTGGTCATGCACAGCGCTGACCCTCGGGGTGGGCTGTGTTGCGGCAGGTACGTGGCATGGTGTACCGGTCGCCCGTTTGGTGACTCAGGAACCCTGTACACATCGTTTGGGGCCATGAGCGACACCACGGCCGGATCTCCCCACGGATGGAACCCAAATAGACGATAAACCTAGACTAGGGACTTGTGTAGTTAGTCAGGTCGTGGCCGACACCCTCGCTGGGCTTCCGCTTGAAGGTTGCCGAGTACATGTCGAGTAAACGGCGATAAGTGGTGGAAGCATGTGTGAAGAAGTACACCCCTGCAGGGTTACCAATCTATTCAAATAGCTGTGTTCGCGGTACGGACCACTTGGTTACTTATATAGTTCATAGACAAGTTGATGGATACTACTAAAAGTCTCAAGACAAGTGTGAGTGCCGTGGATGGCCCTTCCGTAGGATGACGGAAGAGGATCCACGGTAGTGTATTGTTGTGGTGAGTAGAGGACTCGTGTGCGTAGTCTCATCTTGCAATCTGCTGAGAGTTGTAGTACAGGTTAGCCAAGAGTCAAAGCTGGCTTGCTGCAATGAACTCCACTACCCTTGTTGATAATGATGCATGTATGATAGGTTCTGTTGTAAGTCTTGCTGAGTACCTTTGTACTCATGTTTGCTTAATAACTGTTGCAGAGGAGAACCCTACCCCTTTTGATGGGTTTTACATAGACGTCGACGTCGACGAGTAGCTTGCTACCTAGACGGATATCCTGAGCTTGTGAAGGGCCTTGTAGATAGGTCAGGCTACACCAAGCCTGTTTTATTTCCAAGTTGTCTGTACTCACACATGTTAGCTTCCGCTTGTGCTTGGATGCTTGTATGACTTGAGTGTTTGGTCATGTGACCCCTATCTGTATGGATATATTATGTATGGCTCTTCGGAGCCTCTGAAATAAAGTACTTTGATTCATAGAGTTCTGTTGTGATGCAATGTTGTATTTGCACATATTGAACATATTGTGTGAATGATTGAAATGCTTGGTATGTGTGGGATTCGACACCTAGTTGTTTACCTTTGGTAGCCTATCTTACAGGGAAATGCCTCCTAGTGCTTCCACTGAGCCTTGGTAGCTTGCTACTGCACCGGAACATGTAGGATGGCCGGCATGTGTCCATCTTCGTTCCTGTGTCTGTCCCTTAGGGGAAATGTCACGCATTGTTCCTTTAAGTCCATGTAGCTTGCTACGACTTGGGTTCATACGTTGATGACCGACACGTTCGTTGCTGGGTCATGGATGCCTATCTCTGTAATTTAGTGCCACTTTTGGTTTATAACTAGCCATGTCGGCCCGGGTTCTCTGTCATATGGATGCTAGCGACACTATCATATACGTGTGCCAAAATACGCAAACGGTCCTAGGCCAGGTAAGGTGGCACCCGTGGGGATACCATGCGTGAGGCTGCAAAGTGATATGATGTGTTACAAGCTAGATTGGTGTGACTTAGGATCGGGGTCCTGACAGTTTCTTCCCCCCTCTTCTCCGATAGACCCTGAGACCGCTATTGATGCCCCCATGATCGACTACGTCGACGGTGACCCTCCTTCTATTTCAGCAGAGCTTCCAGGCAAGCTCCCCTTTTGATCATCCCGATATCGCCAATTCTATTCTCTCTCATGCTTGCATTAGATTTTGCTACTGTTATTGATTGATCCTATTCTGATGCATAGCCTGCTTTTGTACCTGCTATTGTTACCTACATGCTTATTCTAAATTGCTTAGTATAGGTTGGATAGCGATCCATCAGTGAGCCCCACATTGTCCTTGTTGCCCCTGCCTCATCATCGACGACTCGAGCAACGTGATCGACGACCAGAGCCCGACACCTCACATCACTTCACCACACTTAGTTGTACGACTCTGCATAGTTACTATGGAGTGCCGAGGGTGATACCTCGTAACGCACTCCTGATGATAACTCTGTAGTGAAGCTATTCGGTCATGGTCATCGAGGGTGATTCCTCCTTCACCACTCCCGATACGACTCTGTCATGCAGCCCTTCAAGTGTGAAGCTCGAGGGTGATTCCTCCTATGTTCAACCTGATGATTACATCGAGTGGAATCCACCGAGGGTGATTCCTCAGAGTTTCCCCCTTAATGATTGGACACACGGTTACATGGACTTTACTTGAGACCTTTGTGAAAGGTGGGCGGGCCCGGTGAGCACCCGCGGGAGTACTTACGGTGGCGGCTGGCTGTTTAGCAGTATCACCCAGGAGGGGTGATAGCTCTGGACTTGCCCCGATAGCCGTCACTTCTATCAATAGTGCACTAACAGATTTGGCTATTTGATTTGAATTGGCCACTGTCCTTTACGCACTAACCGCCACGCGAGAATAGATATGGGCCTCGGCGTCATGGTATCAGCCGAAGCTTTGTCAGACGTCCAGTTCAGCATTGCAGCACGACTAGGTCGACACCTTCCTGTAGTGTTGGAGCCTGGATCCGCCCTACTCGCAATGACTTGGAGTGCAACAGGCGATGGCCCATGACCCCGGAGTGCTTAGGATGTAGACCAGTGGGGACCTCTTTGTTGAGCCTAGGTAGGGCTGCGATGTGTTGATTTTCCGAGGCCAGGCATTGACCCATGAAAGTGTGTCCAGATAGAGATGATCAAGCGTGAGGGTAACGTGGTGCACCCCTGCAGGGAAGTTAACTATTCAAATAGCCGTGTCCACGATAACAGACGTTCAGTCTTATATCCTGATCTATTACAACTAGAAATGGATACTTGAGATATGTGATGGAGATGTTGGCTGCGAGATTACTTTCTTGCTGGGAGTCGAGGAAGGATCTCTAGGCCATTAATGCTACAACATGCTTGTTAATTATAATATGCTATTATGTATTTGCTTCTACTGCTTGCAAGATGGTGGTTTCCAGAAGATGCTTGAAGATTCTAGTCTTCGATAGGCTAGGCTTTTCCCCTCCTCCTGTGGCATTCTGCAGTTCAGTCCACATATACAGCTTATTCCTTTGATACTGATGCATACTTAGTATAGATCTAATGCTTGCAGGTACTTTGGATGATTACTCATGGTTGCTTTGCTGCCGCCTATTCCCCCTTCTTCTTCTTTCTGGTTGTTGCAACCAGATGGCGGATCCCAAGAGCCAGATGCCACCCCAGTCGACTACTACTACTACCCCGATGGAGCCTCCTACTACGTGGAGACTGCCGACGACCAGGAGTAGTTAGGAGGTCCCAGGCAGGAGGCCTTGCCTCTTCGATCGTTGATGTTTGTACTATCCTTCTTAAGGCAAGACTTGTTTAACTTATGTCTGTACTCAGATATTGTTGCTTCCGCTGACTCTGTTGCTTTCGAGCTTATGTATTCGATCCCTCGAGGCCCCTGGCTTGTAATATGAAGCTTGTATTATTTTAATTTGTGTCAAGAGTTGTGTTGTAATATCTTCCCGTGAGTCCCTGATCTTGGTCGTACACATTTCAGAGCATGATTAGTGTACGAACAAATCGGGGGCATCACAGATTTGGTCCACATGAGTATCATATAATGCCTATCTTGCTAAAATGATTCAAATTGTGGTTCAATAGAGCATTTAGTTTTGTCCCTGTTAACTTTGTGACCACGATTCATTTATTTCTAGATTTGCAACTGCTTTGAACCAAAGGATCACTGAGGGGTCGACATGAATGTAGAGTAACAAAGTGATGCGACAAGTGTATAACCTCTTTCGCATAGCCTTGTCTACCACAACATCATTGGGTTGGATGTGGAGGATGGTGATGCTAGTGTGACTGTCGGAGGTGGGGAAGAAAATCTGAGGCCTCTGGAGATGGCACTGAGGGTCTTCTCTGCTATGATGGATGGTTCCGTTGTTGGAGCAGCTCCGGTGAGGTGTACGAAGGCAAGGATGAAGGAGGACAAGACATTCAACGTTAATCTGAAGTGGGACTCCGATAGAATATACAATATTTGATGTAAAATACATCACCAAAAAGTGCTAGATACAATGCATCAGCCGCGCCACGGCCGCTCTGACAGATGATGTAAATACTATTCACTCTGAACTTAACTGAAGAAACATAACTTTACGGTCACTACCGTGTGGACCCGGCCCCACATGTCATCCGCACTACAACACCATATAGTACTGCAGAGGATCTCAACCCGCGTGTGTCATTCACGTCGCACCCCCCATAGTCTATCCGGCACGCCGCCCAAGCTAGGGAGCGCTTGTTGTCTTAGAATTTTCACGATCAGGTGGGGCCGCAGTTGAGTAAACCAACTATCGGCAAATCCCCACCCCGCCCACCACTCATCGGTTGAGTTAGAATTGGAAGAGAGAAACGAGGGATAAGAGCTTGCTGTACCATGGACACATGCACGTGTGCCAGTAATTAATGACTATAGTGAGTAGTCATATCACAAGACCCCGTCTTTACAGCAGTAACACGCCGTCAAATCGCACAACCCTACCTTTCCAGCACTAAGTTGAATCCGCTACTCCCTCACACTCCTCGCCTCTCTGTCAAACCGGCTACGCGAAAACTGCCGCGCGTACTGCCTAGGAAAAGGCCCGCCCTAAACTTTTAACTACTCATAGTATAATTTTGTATTGATGAATTGCGCCATGGAGCAGAAAACCAAAAAAAAAGGTGGTACATGTAAACAAATACCCCCTCCGTCCTTGAAAAAGTGTACTTCCAACTTTGTTGGAGGGTCAAACTATCTTAAAGTTTGACCTAGTTTGTGCAAAATTATGTCAATGCTTGTGAAACCAAACAGGTATATAACAGAAATATATTTATCACGAATCCAATGCTACTAATTTGATGGCATAAACGTTGCTCTGTTATTGTACAAATATGGTCAAACATAAAAAAATGACTTCCCAACAAAGTTAGAAGTACACTCTTTCAAGGACGGAGGGAGTACAGTTCAAGCTCTAGCTAGCGATTCAGAATGTAAACCGTGCATGTGTTTATACGTATAAGTTACCTCAAAGTACTGAGTCCATTAATGCAATGTGTTCAAACTGTACCATTGGTATGTCAAAGCCAAAATAGCTCGAGATTGTTTGTTCTATATAAATAGTATTGTATGTTTATTCACCCGTGGAGTTGTTCAATGAATGGAGGGCCGGGGAGCACAAGTGAACAATACTAGTACTAGTAAGTAGGAGTAATACAGTTAGTCTTGTTAAATAGATAGTTTCTTTTCTTTAATGCCATGTACACAAATTGAAACGCTTGTTTTGGAGAGAAAAAGATAATCACTCCACTACCGCCCTGTTCGGTATGCCTCTGCTCCACAGCTCCGGGAGCAGAGTTGTTGGAGCTGCTGTTCAAATCGAAGGAGTTGCAGTTTCCCTGCTCCGCAGATTCCGGGAGCGGGTGATTACCAAACAGGGCCTATATATGTAGGCAGGGGCCTGAGCTCTTGCTTTGCTAGGGTTGCTTTGTTCATTCTCTCATCTTCTCTAGATCTAAACAAGACAGCGATAGCGACATTTTCTCTCTCCTCACCGCTGGTCACAGATCCGTATGGATCTGTGAGGCTAGTGTGTGTAGGGGACTAGGTAGATCGTTCACGGAGTCATCTGCGGCGAGGGAGGAAACCCATAGCTGCCGGCGGGTCCCGATCCTCTGCCCGTGCCGTTCTCTCCGACACAACGCCGGCTCGGGAGGTCCTCTGACCCTTCTTCCTCCCTCTCGTATTGTAGGTAGATCCGACCTGCCACCGGCCTCCTAGCCACATCCCGATGACCCTCAGGTATAAGTTCCTTCGAAAGACTATGCTCTACTGCCCCAGCTCCCCACGTTTCTGCATGTGGATCTTTTTCTACTTCCATCAGCTCTTCCAAAGCCACCTAAATTTTTAGTATTATTAGAGGTAAAGCTACTTCATGCAGTTGAATCGAGGACTTGGTTCAAACAACAAAGAAAGGGGGTAAAGTTCTATTAGCATGAATCTAGCACTTGATTCAAAGATAAAATAACAGGGGGAAGTAGTAGAGACTGGATACCCAACCGGTCTCTTGGTTGAAAAGGGAAATAAAGGGAAAAGGCAGTACAAACTGGATAAGGAAATTATTGGTTGATAAAAGGATAGAAAGTGGCGGTTGGTGGACAAGTCAACATAGTATGTACATGATTAGATTTGCTGCCCTCACATAGTAAAAGGTCTCCATGATTAGATTTGCTGCCCTCACAGAGTATGAACAAACTCGACATCACCACTTTATGCCTCCTTGTTGGTACATTGTGCTGATGCGTCCATTGTCATATTTCCTTATACCAACTTTTTTCTTTTGTTAATGTAAGGGCGCATTTAAGTGAATTAATCATATTGTTACCGTAAGGACATGTCTATACACTGTTATTGTTAATCTAATGCCTCCAGTAATATGATGCAATTAAACTGTGTTACAAATGGTTCTCTTGCTGTTTTTACCAGTATGATAAGTAAGTTGCCTATTAACGCTGCTGAGTGTCCTGGTGTCCCCACTATCCCATGCCCTTAAACCAACTCTTTAGCTGCTGTTGATCTACTGTGTCTGGAAAACAAGCAATGCCACCATTAAAGTAATCCCATATTTGACGAATGTCATTGTTGATCGTAAGGCTTCCGGTAACATGAAGCAATGCCATCGTTTTAAAATTTGTATTGTTCTTGCGTGATTGCCATGAACATAATCAAGATGCTTCGTTTCATTTCGTGTGTGTTTCGTATCTTGTTATTGACCAGTAACCATCATTTTCTATCTTTTTGTACAGATAGGGATACTATTTCACCTAGCTGCTATTGTGACCTTTTGGTGCACTACACAAAACAATTTTCTTTGGAATGAATGTCTTGTGTAGTTCAACTGAAATGTCATGTGGCCAACGTCTCTCAATTTTGGTTGAACTGCACAAAGATTGAATGGCGTTTGCAACATCTACGTCAAACTTTGCTGGTAATCTCGTGCAACATTTTATTTGCCTTTGCAAGATGAGATGTCACTCTCACCACAATGGAACTTTATTTTAGTGGAACCTCACAAAAGGATAACCGAATTATAGTTGCACCTTTCATGAGCAGGACAACTAAAGTTAATGTTGCTTAGTTTTGGTGCAACTACTAAAGAAGAACTTGCCGGCTCACGAGAGCAAGTACTTCTTGCTAGCTGCATGATGCAATCTTTGCTTCATTTTAGTCGGACAATAGAAAAAGGTCGCATGAATTAAATCATCCGAGTGGATCCACAGGTTCACCACATCGAGTCGGGGAGGCGTAGGGACCCTCTCTCAGTTATGGTTCCCATGACTGGGTACGTTCCTTTCTGGTTGGCTTTGACTCTGCATCCAGCTAGTGATCTTGTGCTGCTATTTTCGCACTGCTATTCCCACTGATAAAATGAAGTAATAATACATTTAAAATAGAGCTACTATCTTAGCTACCATTATATTTCCAATGTAGATAACTTGCATAAGACCTATCCGGTAGAATCAAGTCCATTTGCACTGCATCAAACACATAGCTGCACTGAACTAGTTGAGTCCATCACACCTACCATTGAGGTGGCGCGGGCCACGTCTCTAACAGACGAGCGCCATAATTTTAGTTGAACTGCACAAAAAAGTGATTGAAATGAGTCGACGCTCCTCCTTCTACTGCTACACTAAGGTGTTAATAGATGTCAACGAATCGTCTTCATGGCAAGATACGGGGACATGAAGAATAACTTGATCTCCCAAGGTCATCTCACACAGGTGAGTACTGTCCTTTATCAACAAGATTGTGCTTTTTGATGCCGTGCTAACGTTGTATTTTTTTAATAAAGCTATTCTATCGCAATCTTTTCTCGTTTTGCAAATAAAGCTGATTTAACTATTGCCAATATTATAGTAATCATGCCCTTTCTTATCTATGCAAATAGGAATACTCAACTAGAGATGTTGTGATGGTCAAAAGCATTTGCCAAGGGTTGTATGACACGGCTAGCCAAGATGGATTTAATCACAAGATTCACTTTATCCAAAGGCTCTAAAGTGTCATGCATTGTGCAAGGTGGAAAGAGATATTTCAGGACATTGACTGATGATTCCACTAGATTCTGCTATGTGTATTTGTTAAATACTAAGGATGAGGCTCTATCCACACTACTTCAAAATCTAGAAGGCCCTCTTGTGCATATATTAGTAGTGGTAGTGCCACCAGTGATGCATAATATTTCAGGTGCCAATGTTTGACATGCGTGGCCTTAAAAAGGACTGGTTTCAATGTTTAAGGAAATCCTTCGATCAAATTGCTTACATGAGGCATCAATCCATTTTTATTTATTTGTTCACATTCTCAGAACGTTTGAGCTGTACAGTTACGATTGGCTATGAGCTCTGAATCATTGAGATGTGTAGGCATCTTTGTTGTACTTATTATTTGAATCTAATGGGTTGGTTCTGAATCTTGCAAGATGGGAATCATTGTGATGTGTATGCATCTTTTTTTTACTTATTATTTGAATCATATTGGTTGGTTCTGAACCTTGCAAGCTAGGAAACACGTCATGATGATGCAGAGGACACCAACCATAACAAGCTATTCAAACTTGGTAGTATTGTCTGTGTGAAAGTGCGGCAAATGAGCTGATCATTTGCTTCCTAAGAATAATAATTCTAATTGTTGTGCATGTTTCTCCCATGGCACTGATAGAACGAGCCAATGCTTTAGTTGTTTTAAGAATAAATTTTAATTAAAGCTAATTAAATTTATGTAAAGTGATCACTAACACTTGCTATAACATTACCAATACAGACCCGCTCGTGAACCAGAGGAGGCATGTTCTGCCGGGAGTGCAGCGGGTGAGGGAGGTGTAGTAACTATTGTTGCCTGTACACACTCAGTTTACTGTTTTATGCAGTTCCCCAAGAGCTTAAAAACTAAGTTATGTCGTCGCCTACCCACTCGTTCACCGCTGATTGCAGGTCGCCAAGATTGAAAACATGAAATGCTGCTGCGGCGGTGCCGCCCCCAGTACCCCAGTACATACCGATTGTCTTCATCTTCCTTGTCCCCAATCCCCACAAATGAGAACCGCCACATCAACTCTGCGTGAGAAGAGACTCCAATGGCAATCCGAGGTGTGAGCTTGCTGGATATGGACTTGACCTTTGAGTTCACCGTTCAGACCTATGGTAGCACGATGTTGAATGTGATGTGCACCAATGATCCAGACTCGGTGAAGCTCTGCCTCGCCAAGTTCAAGCAGTACCCACAGGAGGAGAAAGCACAAGGGCGCGAGACTAGGCCTTGTGCCCATACATTTGTCTCCTGACAGGGACCAGTCGATCGCCGCCCAGGTATGCATGCGGGATGAGCTTCTCGTCTACCCCTGTTGTAGGGCCACTAGAGGTTCTGGAGCATCTGGTGCAACAAGCTTGTCGACATCCAGAAGCAATACAAGATCATCGGTAACGGGCAGGAGGACTCTGTGGTTGACCATGCCGCGATGATCATCAACCCCTGCTACGCCAACATGAAAGAAGACGTCGATACCAAGAACCTGAACACGTGGGAGGTACCTCTGAATCTAGCCTACATGACCTACGCGGCCAAGGACACGTACGCATGCTATGACATGTACATGCAGATCTTGGACATGAGGGCATGTTTGCTTCCCGTAACTGACGAGTACACGGACAGCCGCAACGTCATGATCAAGCGTGCTAGGAAGGTCTAGATGATGTACTTTATCTGTTTAAGCACCTTTATCATCTGAGTGTTTATTGCATTAGCCTATGTGTCATAATTTTTCGTTTTGTCAGAAATATTTCATCTAAGAACCCATTAACATGTTTGCTTTTTAGTGGCTATTTGCTATTGTATGTAACTAGTTCACTGTGCTGCCGTGCTTTGAATCTCCTTCGTCCCAACATATTCCCCTTCTCTGGTGGACCCAGCAGGCCTCGTACACAGACATCTGGGACCAACCTATCCATTTGTATTTCTTTATTTTGTTCGATCTTTCATGCTCTTCCTACAGCGGCTGGTGGTGCTTCCGCGCATGCCTCGGTGACCCATCCTAGCCTATGGCGCTGGCCAGGCCATCCCTCTACTTCCACACATCGGCGGCAGCAGCTCCACTAGCCCACCCTGCACCCGAACAAGTCAACCCTCGTACTTCCCTTTGCCTGTCTCTTCCACAGCTCCGGTTCGTTCTGTTGGAGGTCTCGACGTCGTCCTCCGGCTTGGTGCCCTCGGTGATGTGCTGCCATCTGTCGTTCCCAACATGGTCAACAAAACGAGAGGAATCGGGAGATTACTGTTTGTCGAGAGGCTGACAGTGTCGGGCCCACCAGGTCCATGGCCTAGGTTTTGTTGTTTAACATGCGTAGCCCATGACATGCAGAACCAGTTGATCCAGCTAGTTTCAACTTTTTTTGGGGGTCTAGCAGGTATCAAGCGGCCTCTGGGCCTCCTAGCCTAGCTTGTCTATAACATCAGCAGCCTAAGTTATGTCTTTTTTTTCAACACGACGGACAGCTCAGTTCTATTTTTCTAGAAGAATGCAAAATTGAACCTATGTTTTCCATTTTATAATAGTACATATATTATTTATATTTATATTTATACGTTATTTTATTCCATATATATAATAGAAACAATGTAAGGTTCCGTTAAACCGGTTGTTCGTCCAACCATTGTATAGACCTTCCCACTTCCTTTATTTTTCGTTTTTATTAATCCAATATCTGAATTTTTTGCCACTTTATTTTTCGATGTAATCTGAGTTTTCTCCGAGTACTTTTCCCTAGAACCAACCCAACTGTCCCACGTCTAGCCTAAAAATAATAATACCCCACATCCTATTAACTCATCAAATGAAAATGATATTTTATTTTGTAAACCGAAAGTTCTTACAAACTAATAATAATAATTGTTTATATAAAACTTGGCCAGTTAACTCCTGGTGATTGCGTACATAATCTTGCAAAGATTTTACTAACCAATGCAGTAATAGACGTGCAATCATCTATTTATGTTTTGATAACATTTCTCCATCTAGCCCAACATGATATTTTCACCCAGCCCAACAAGTCCGCGGATTTCGAGAAAAATGCAAATGGGCTTTAAATTCTAACATAATATATAAACAGGCTGCATAGACGCTACATCATTGTTTCACCCATCCCACCAAATGGACTAAGAAACAAAATTGACTGGCTGACATGTGGGCCAGTAGGTCGAAGCCTAAGGACTTTCGCAAAAAATAAAAATACAAAGGTTGAAGCCTAAGCAAGGCGTTGTATTTACATCCAACAGCCGGCATTATTTTTCAATCTCTCATCTTCCCCCAGCGCTGCCGGGACCGCCTGCTCCAGCCTCCGGCGTCAAGCGATGTTGTTTTGCTTGCCTCACAGTAAAACCCTACCCCACCAACGGCCATGCCATCCCTCCACTCCTCCACACCCCCTGTTATTCTCTACTGAGTGTAGGCCCACCCTGCGCCCGAACTAGTCAATTTCCCACTCCTCTCCGTCTCTGACTCCACTACCGTGTCGTCCCCATCTCCGGGGCATTCTATGCTGGTGCCTTGTCGTCGTCCATCGGCCTTGGTACGCTCAGCATGGTGTGGTCAACATGGTCAACAAACGAGAGTCATCAAAAGATGACTTTACGTGGAGAGGCTGACAGTGGGGACGCACCATGCCCATGGATGCATGCATGCAACTGCATCCTTTTTACCCTGAAAAATAATGTTTTCTCCCCCTGGTAGCCGGGACCCACTAGCTACATCTTCGCAAGCAAGGAAGTGCATCCTTATTACGGGAAAAAAATGATCCTTCCCCCTGACAGCTGGGAACCATCAGAAGGGCCTCTATATTTCGAGAAAAAACATTTCCCCCGCTAACAGCTCGGACCCACCAGTTATATCTTTGTACGCAAGGAAACGACTCCTTAGTACACACAAAAAATGAATACCCTCGCTGCTAGGTGGGACCCACCATATTTGAAGGCTGACTTGTGGGCCTACTAAGTTGACGGTGATGCATGATTTGTCAACTTAGTCAATATAAATGATTCTAGTTGCAGTGAACGTACAATGTCCATCCAACGCCCATCGTGCTTCTTCAACCTCTAGTCTTCTTGATCCAGCCGCCCAAACCATCACTGGCCATGCCACCTGCTCCTGCGTCCCATGGCTGGCTATGGTGCCGCGCAGACCTCACCGCCCACCCTACTACTATCGTTGGCCTGGCGATCCCTGTACTCACCCAGACCTCATGTTACTCTCCAGCGACAACAGCCTCACACTCCAGCCGAAGCAGTAAACCCTCGTACTCCCCTTCGTGTGGGAAACAACTACCAAGTCTTCCCCGGCTCCTCGTCATTCCCTTCCTAGGCCTCTCCGTCGTCCCAGCCTTGGTGCTCTCGACGTGGCGTGGTCAACTTGGTCAAGGAACAACTTCCATCAGAAGAGGACTATACGCGGAGAGGCTGACAATAGGGTCCACGGCAATGATTCCTCTATCTGACAGCGGGGACCCATCAGAAGGGCCACCATATTTTGCGAAGAAATGTTTCCCCCCTGACAGCTAGGACCCATCAGCTACATCTTCGCATGCAAGGAAGGGCGTCCATATTATGGGCAAATCAAATGATTCTCCCCCCTGATAGTTGGGACCCACCAGCTATATCTTCGCACGCATGGAAGTGCATCCTTATCCTCCCTAACAGCTGGGACCCACCCAGTCGAAGTGTAGATAACATTGTCTGTGTACATACAGGTCGATCAGTCTGTCTACCACGATGAACTGTGGCCCAGTAAGGAGCCGTAGCAGTTCAGGCAGTCCAGTCAAAACTGTGTACATGTATGTACAACCAGATGCAGAAAAATACGGCCACGTACGTACCTACGAGCGGGGTATCGAACGCGTACTCGCGCATATGTACGACCATGGCTCATGTACATGGAGAGGCAACAGACGGCAGCAACGTCATCCTATTCATCGGAAGCCAACCGACTGGGTCAGAACAGAGAAACTGCGTCATGTTCATTGGGAGGCAACAGAATGCGTCATGTTCATTGGGAGGCAATGGAATACGTCGTTTTCATCAGGTGCCAACCGGCTTGGACAGAATAGCCGAAACAAGGTCTCGCATACCGCAGAACAGAGGAAACAGGCCTTTTGCTCGTCTGCGTACGATTGAAACGGGGTCATGTTCATCGGGAAGCGTCCGGCATACTGCAAAACAGAGGAAACAGACTTCTGTTCAAGTGCCTATGGTCGAAAAAGGGTCCTTTTGATCGGGAGGGGTGTGGCGTACCGCAAAACGTCGGAAACATACTTGTGTTGGAGCGCCTACGGTGGAAACGGGTCATGTTCATCCACCGTCTACTACCTCATTCCAGCCTCCACGGGCTACTGTTCATCCATCGTCGGCCTCCCCCAGCCTCCACGGGCTACTGTTAATCCAGCCTCCATGGGCTACTATGCATAGAGCCTCCACGGGGTCCTATTCATCCACCCCCAACCCGCTGGGGTGCGGTGGCCTCCTCGGGGTCCTGTTCATCCATCGGCAACGGCCTACTACCACGGGGTCCTGTTCATCCACAGCCAACCAACTGGCTCGAGGAGCTTCGTAATGGTCCGGATGTAAAGATTGATATATAGAATGATGCTATTTGGACACTAGAAAGGTTTCAGAGAGTATCGGGTAGTCATCGGATCACCGGAAGGGGTTCCGGGAAGCCCTGGGAGGTTATTGCGCCTTTTTGGCCAATAGGGGGAACACACCAGCCCACAAGGGGCTGGCACGCCCCTGCCCTTGGCCGCCAGCCCTAGGGATAGAAAGGGGGAGGGGTAGCCCCTCTTTCCTTCCCTCCACCTAGGAGGAAGGAAGGAGGGGGGCGCCACCTCCTCCTGCCTTCCCCCTGCAGGAAAAACAAGGAAGGGGTGCTCCAAAGGGCGGGCGCCCAAGGGGGCCGACCGGCCACCTAGGGGCGCACCCAAGGCTGCCTCCCCTCCCCCACCTATATATATGAGAGGGAAGCGGCACCACATAACAAATGACAATCTCTTAGCCATGTGCAGCGACCCTCTCCACAGTTTATTCCCTCCATTAAATTTTCGTAGTCCTTAGGCGAAGCCCTGCGGAGATAGCATCACCACCACCGTCACCACACCATCGTGCTGCCAGAACTCATCCAGTACTTTGCCCGTCTTGCTGGATCAAGAAGGTGAGCACGTCACTGAGCGAAACGTGTGCTGAATGCGGAGGTGTCGTACGTTTAGTACTTGATCGGTTGGATCGTGAAGAAGTTCGACTACATCAACCACGTTAATCAACGTTTCCGCTTACGGTCTACAATGGTACCTAGGCACACTGTCCCCTCTCGTAGCTATGCATCTCCATGGATAGATCTTGCGTGTGCGTATAACTTTTTTTGTTTTCCATGCAACGTTCCCCAACAGTGGCATCTTGAGCCAGGTCTATGCATAGATGATATGCACGAGTAGGACACAATGGAGTTGTCGATGGTGATGTTCATACTGCTTACCACCAACGTCTTATTTGATTCGGCGGCATTGTGGGATGAAGCGGCTCGGACCAACCTTACATGTCCACGTACATGAGACCAGTTCCACCTACAGACATGCAACTTGTTTTGCATAAAGGTGGCTGGCGGGTGTCTGTTTCTCCTACTTTAGTTGAATCGAATTTGACTACGGCCGATCCTTGAAAAAGGTTAAAACAACAAACTTGATAACCACCATTGTGGTTTTTGCGTAGGTAAGAACGGTCCTTACTAGAAGCCCGTAGCAGCCACGTAAAACATGCAATAACAAAGTAGAGTATGTCTAACTTGTGTTTGCAGGGCATGTTGTGATGTGATATGGTCAAGACGTGATGTGTTATACATTGTTGTATGAGATGATCTTGTTTTTAATATCAACAACTGACAGGAGCCTTAGGGTTGTCTCTTAATTATTGTATGAAATGCAAGTGCCATGTAATTGATTTACTTTATCACTATGAGTTAGCAATATTTCTAGAAACAATAGTTGGCGAGACAACCCCGATGCCATGATGGAGATCAAGGTGTCAAGCCGGTGACGATGGAGATCATGATGATGTTTTGGAGATGGAGATCAAAAGCACAAGATGATGATGGCCATATCATGTCACATATTTTCATTGCATGTGATGTTTATCCTTTATGCATCTTATTTTGCTTAGAATGGCGGTAGCATTATAAGATGATCCCTTCACTAAATTTCAAGATGAAATAGTTCTCCCAGAGTATGCACCTGTCGGTGTACAAAAGCAGGGGCGCTCTTTTATACCCCTTATTTGTGCACGGGCAATCAGAGCCACGCTTGCAACCACACATAACAAAGCAGAGGAGGGAAGCCAGAGACACAAAGTTACCGGAGCAATGCGAAGACGGTGGCACAAGAATACCAAGCAAGAAGACATGCTCTCCCCGACAAAGACTCTTGCCGAAACGGCCTGCATGCCCCCGGCAAGAACCCTTGCCGGGGCAACTCACCCGAACGCCTCCGTTGCATCCACCCTTGAGCCTAGGAGATCTAACATCATCAACAACATTGGAACCAAGGCTCGGGAAGCACCCACATGAGGGCATGCAGATCTTTGTGAAGGCAAAGGTGTATGGCTCGCAAGATGAGAGCCACACAACAAGGCAATCACAAGGCTCCTTGCCGAGGATGCCCACGAGGCCCCAACAAGGCTCCTGGACAAAGACACCCCAAAGCCCCGGCAAGCCTCTTGCCGAAGACACTCACAGAGGCCCCGGCAAGACCCTTGCCAGGAACAGACGCATGACCATGGCAAGCCCTTGCCGCCCCATCATCGCCCCAGCTCAGCGGCCGACCCACTTGCCCAGGTAGGTACCTACGTGACGTTGCGTGCTTCCTGGTCCAGCTAGACAAGCACCTGCGTGGTTGCATGCAGATCTTCGTGAAGACCCTACAACCACGCCACCTCAGCTGCCTGCCCCGCTGGCCTGGACGCGCGTACTCCGACATGATGACCGCCGCCCACCTTCTTCGTCTTCTCCGGCCTCCCAACGCTAGCCGCTCAAGGAGGCGACCACGAGAAGTTCAAGGGGCTGGCGGTGCAGATGATGGTGCTGTCGGCATCACCCAGGGACGGCATACCTGCCGCCTAGTTGGACCCGCCATCCTCCCACCCGCTGCCCTGGTCGTCGTTGTTGCTGTCCTCCCCATCGTTCTCGCTCGGGGAGGACTTTTCGTCGTCGGTCGAGCTCTCCGCACACCACTCTAGCCTGTGTCCCGAGCGCCCGAAGACCTTGACGGAGAGTAGATTGCTCTCTGCTAAGCTGAAGCAGAGGATGTGCCCCTTCATCAAGCAGTGGGCACGCGCGAAGGTCTTCCACCCCCGGCGGAGGAGCATTACATGAAGAGCGGGAAACTTGGTGTTCACCCACATGGCGCCATGGCAACACCCCTCCATGTGAAGCCTCAACCTCGATGGCTTGTCGACCTCCAAAACCCTCGCGAACGCTTCGGGAAGACTGAGGTGACTGCACGGCATCTCGCGCAGTAGCAAGATGAACTCTAGCACCGTGTTCCTGACATGACCGCATCAAGAGGTAGGAGGAGACGACGGAGGAGCTGGAGACAGAGATGATGATAGTGCGGGTGTCCCCCGACCTCGTCCACCTCTTCCTCGACCGCCTCGCCGACCACGACCCCGACCGGCGCCTCTACCTCCCGCGTGACGCTCATCTGGGCATCCGGCTCTTCTTTGACCACCGCCGCCCTCTGACGGGAGGATGACCTGGTCTCCTCCGCGGAGGCTCGGCCACGGCCACGCCCTCCCGGCATATCTTGGGGAGGAAAGGGATCGAAATGGAAGAGGATGAGTGGAGGGGTGAGAAGCACCGTCCCTCTCTCCCCTCTTTATAGAAGGGCGACCGCCCGAATCAACCAGTCCAAATGCCGGAGGCACAAGAAAACAAGACTGACCCGCTGCTCCAATCAGCGGCGCCGGCCCCCCGCCCCACCGTTAAAACCCGCACCCTCTGCACCCGCCGCCTGCCTTCCCCGATGCATGAGGGCACGTGGCGAATAGATTAGGGTTTCAAGTGGCACGTGGTACGACCGTTTTTCGCAACCCATGATCGTGCGGCGACCCAAGTCCGCCTAGTGAATGGGCAGCGCCCCAGCAAATTCCTCTATTTTTTATGAGGGGGGACACGAACCGTATCTTTACTATTGGGAACCGCAAGGTGACTCAAGTATGCTGTGGTCATCCCACGCACGACCCCCACGTTAGCGCAGATCGTGGGGAAGTGCAACCACCGGAGGAGTTACTGCGGTAAAAAGGATCCAACCCCACTGCCCGCACACCGTTATCGGCCTAGCCCAACAATGCTTTGCACTTATGTATGGCCCAGACCCAGGGGCTCCTGTCGGTGTACAAAAGTAGGGGCGCTCTTTTATACCCCTTATTTGTGCACGGGAAGTCAGAGCCACGCCTACAACCACGCATAACAAAGCAGAGGAGGGAAGCCAGAGACACAAAGTTACCAGAGCAAGGCCAAGACAATGGCACAAGAAGACCAAGCAAGAAGACAGGCTCTCCCCCGACAAAGACTCTGGCTAGGACGGCATGCACGCCCCCGGCAAGAATCCTTGCCGGGGCAACTCACCCAAATGCCTCCGTCGTAGCCACCCTTGAGCCTAGGAGCTCCAACATCATCAACAACATTAGAACCAAGGCTCGGGAAGCGCCAACATGATGGCATGCAGGTCTTTGTGAAGGCAAAGGTCTATGGCTCGCGAGATGAGAACCAGACAACAAGGCAATCACAAGGCTCCTTGTCGAGGATGCCCACGAGGCCCTGACAAGGCACCTCGCCAAAGACACCCCAAGGCCTTGGCAAGCCTATTGCCAAGGACGCTCATGGAGGCCCCGACAAGACCCTTGCCGGGAACAAACGCAGGACCGCGGCAAGCCCTTGCCGCCCCATCGTCACCCAGCTCAGCGGCCGACCCAGTAGCCTAGGCAGGTACCCATCTGGCGGTACGTGGTTCCTGGTCCAGCTAGACAAGCACCTGCGTTGTGGCATGCAGATCATCATGAGGACCCTACCACCACGCCACCTCAGCTGCCTGCCCCGCTGGCCTGGATGCACGTTGCAACCAGACGGAGTGGCCACGGACGAGACGGGCCTCATTTCCATCCCCGATAAAGCGAGTGGACACCTACGTAGCGCATTTAATGCGTCTTGTCCCATAATGGCATGAGATAAACATGTGTACTGTGCACCTTTCCACCTCATGTGTGCCACTGTGGCAGCCCCTTTCAATCCCTGTACTGACTCTTAGACCCGCTCTTTGCACAACCTCGCGCCCGCCAACCGTAGAAGGGATTCTAGTGATCCCATAGGTGTCGTTTCGTACCGAAAGCACCGTTGCTACAATTTGTCATTTTGAGACACCTCGTGATGATTGGGTGTGATAGACTCTACATTCACATACAATGGGTGTGAGCCAGTTTTACACACACGGAATACTTGGGTTAAACTTGACGAGCCTAGCATGTACAGACATGGCCTGGGAGCACTGGAGACCGAAAGGTCAAACCTGAGTCATATAGTATATATGATCAACATGTAGATGTTCACCATTGACAACTACTCTATCTCATACGATGGTCGGATATGGTTTAGTTGATTTGGATCATGTATCACTTAGACAACTTGAGGGATGTTGATTTAAGTGGGAGTTATTTAGTAATTTGATTAACTGAACTTAAATTTATCATGAATTTAGTCTTAATAGTTTTTGCATATCAATGTTGTAGATCAATGGACCGTGCCACCGTTCCTTTGAATTTTGATACGTTCCTAGAGAAAACTAAGTTGAATGATGCTGGTAGCAATAATGCGGACTTGGTCCATGATCCGAGGATTATCCTCATTGCTGCACAGAATAATTATGTCCATAATGCACCGCCAGGCAACCGACCTTTTGCAAGAGCTAATGTAGACGCTATGAACATTTGGCAAGATCGATCTGATGACTACTTGATAGTTTAGTGCACCATGCTTTATGGCTTAGAATCGGGGCTCCAAAGATGTTTTGAACGCCATAAAACATATGATATGTTCCTAGAGCTGAAATTGGTATTTCAGGCTCATGCCCGTGTGGAGAGGTATGAGACCTCTAACAAGTACTTTGCCTACAAGATGGAGGATAATAGCTTAGCCACTGAGCATGTGCTCAGAATGTCTGGGTACTACAAATCGCCTAAATCAAGTGGGATTTAATCTTCCAAATAAGATAGTGATTGACAGATTGCTCCTAGCTACTAGAGCTTCGTGATGAACTATAAATATGAAAGGGATCTCAAAAATGATTCCCAAAGCTCTTCACTCTGTTGAAATCGGCAGAGGTAGAAATCAAGAAGGAGCATCAAGTGTTGATGGTTAACAAGACCACCAGTTTCAAGAAAAAGGGCAAGGGAAAGAAAGGGAACTTCAAGTGGAATGGAAAGCAAGTTGCCACTCCCGGGAAGAAGCCCAAAGTTGGACCCAAGCCTGAAACTGAGTGATTCTACTGCAAGGGAAATGGTCACTTGAAGCGGAACTGCCCCAAATACTTGGCAGATAAGAATGATGGCAAAGTGAACAAAGGTACGTTTGATATGCATGTAATTGAAGTGTACCTTACTAATGCTCGTAGTAGCGCCTGGGTATTTGATACTGGTTCTGTTTTTAAGATTAGTAACTCGAAATAGGAGTTACAGAATAAACGGAGACTAGTTAATAGCGAGGTGACGATGTGTGTTGGAAATGGTTCCAAGATTGATATGATCATCATCGCACACTCCCTCTACTTTTGGGATTAGTGTTGAGCATAAATAAATGTTATTTGGTGTTTGCGTTGAGCATGAACAAGATTCGATCGTGTTTATTGCAATACAGTTATTCATTTAAGTCAGAGAATAATTGTTGTTCTGTTTACATGAATAAGACCTTCTATGGTCATACACCCAATGTAAATGGTTTACGGAATCTCGATCGTAGTGATACACAAATTCATAATATTGATGCCAAAAGATGCAAAGTTAGTAGTGATAGTGCAAGATACTTGAGGCATTGCCACTTAGGTCATATTGGTGTAAAGTGCATGAAGAAACTCCACGCGGATGGACTTTTGGAATCACTAGATTATGAATCCTTTGATACTTGCGAACCAAGCCTCATGGGTAAGAAGACTAAAACTCTATTCTCCCAAACAATGGAGGAAGCTAATGACTTATTGGAAACAATACATACCAATGTATGCGGTCCAATGAGTGTTGAAGCACGCGGCAGCTATCATTATTTTCTAACCTTCATAGAGGATTTAAGTAGGTATGGATATATCTACTTGATGAAACACAAGTCTGAAATATTTGAAAAGTTCAAAGAATTTTAGAGTGAAGTAGAGAATCATTGTAACAAGAAAATAAAGTTTGTACGATATGATTGCGGAGGCGAATATTTGAGTTACGAGTTTGGCCTTCATTTAAAACAATGTGGAATTATTTCACAACTCACGCCACCTGGAACACCACAGTGTAATTGTGTGTCTGAACGTCGTAACCGTACTTTATTGGATATGGTGCATTCTATGACGTCTCTTACCAATTTGTTTTTATCATTTTGGCTTTATGCATTTGAGACAACTGAATTCACTTTCAATAGGGCATTGTCTATATCCGTCGAGACGACACCATATGAACTGTGGTTTGGCAAGAAACCTAAGTTGTCATTTCTTAAAGGTTGGGGATGCGATGCTTATTTTAAAAGGCTTCAACCTGATAAGCTTGAACACAAAGCAGAGAAGTGTGTCTTCATAGATACCCGAAAGTAACTATTGGGTATACCTTCTACCACATATCTAAAGGGAAAATATTTGTTGCTAAGAATGAGTGCTTTCTAGAATGGTACGGTAATCCTGTCCTGGAAGCATGCGAAAACCGTTCCCATGATGCCTACAGCAACCAGAGAGGAAGAATGTGATGATCATGATCAAGTTACTACTGAACCTTGTAGGTCCACCAGAACACGTACCGCACCAGAGTGGTATGGTAACCCTGTCCTGGAAGCCATGTTATTGGAATACGACGAACCTACGAACTATGAAGAAGCTATGATGAGCCCAAATTTTGACAAATGGCTTGAGGCCATGAAATCTGAGATAGGATCCATGTATGAGAACAAAGTGTGGACTTTGGTGTACTTACCAGATAATCGGCAAGCCATTGAGAATAAATGGATCTTCAAGAGGAAAATGGACATTGATGGTAATATCACTATCTACAAAGCTTGACTTGTTGCGAAAGGTTTTTGACAAGTTCAAGGGGTTGATTATGATGAGACTTTCTCACCCGTAGGAATGCTTAAGTCTGTCCAAATCATGTTAGCAATTGCCGCATTTTGTGATTATGAAATCTGGCAAATGGACATCAAAACTGTATTCCATAATGGGTTCTTAAAGAAAAGTTGTATATGATGCAACCAGAAGTTTTTGTCGATCCTAAAGGAGCTAACAAAGTGTGCATGCTCCAGCGATCCATCTACAGACTGGTGCAAGCATCTGGTAGTTGGAATATACGCTTTGATGAGGTGATCAAAGCATATGGTTTTATACATACTTATGGTGAAGCCTGTATTTACAAGAAAGTGAGTGGGAGCTATGTAGCATTTCTGATATTATATGTGGATGACATATTGTTGATTGGAAATGATATATAATTTCTAGATAGCATAAAAGGATACTTGAATAAGAATTTTCCAATGAAAGACCTCGGTGAAGTTGCTTATATATTAGGTATCAAGATCTATAGGGATAGATCGAGACGCTTAATACGACTTTCCCAAAGCACATACCTTGATGAAGTTTTGAAGAATTTCAAAATGGATCGGCCAAAGAAAGGGTTCTTGGCTATGTTGCAAGGTGTGAAATTGAGTAAGACTCAAAGCCCGACCACGACAGAAGATAGAAAGAGAATGAAAGTCATTCCCTATGCCTCGGCCATAGGTTCTATAAAGCATGCCATACTGTGTAACAGACCTGATGTTTGCCTTGCCACATGTCTGGCAAGGGGGTACAAGAGTGATCCAGGAGTGGTTCATCGGACAGCGATCAAAATTATCGTTAGAGGAATAAGGAAATGTTTCTCAATTATGGAGGTTATAAAGAGTTCGTCGTAAAGGGTTACATTGATGCAAGCTTTGACACTAATCCAGATGACTCTGAGTATCAATCTGTATGCGTATTGAACGTAGGAGCAATTAGCTATAGTAGCTTTACGCAGACCATTGTAGACATATATATTTGCAAAGTACACACAGATCTGAATGTTGCAGACCCGTTGACTAAACCTCTCTCACAAGCAAAAAAACATGATCACTCCTTAGAAATCTTTGAGTGTTAATCACATGGCGATGTGAACTAGATTATTGAATATAGTAAACTCTTTTGGGTGTTGGTCACATGGAGATGTGAACTATGGGTGTTAATCACATAGCGACGGGAACTAGATTATTGATTATAGTGCAAGTGAGAGACTGATGGAAATATGCCCTAGAGGCAACAATAAAATAGTTATTACTATATTTCTTTAATCATGATAAAGGTTTATTATTCATGCTAGAATTGTATTGACCAGAAACTTAAATACATGTGTGATACATAAACAAATACCATGTCCCTAGTAAGCATCTCCTAGACTAGCTCGTTGATCAAAGATGGTTAGGGTTTCGTAAACATAGACATGTGTTGTCACTTGATAATGAGATCACATCGTTAGGAGTATGATGTGATGGACAAGACCCATCCGTTAGCTTAGCATATGATTGTTTAGTTTATTGCTATTTCTTTCTTAATGTCAAATACATATTCCTTCGACTATGAGATCATACAATCCCCGGATACCGTAGGAATACCTTATGTGCTATCAAACATCACAATGTAACTGGGTGATCATAAAGATGCTCTACAGTTATCTCTGAAGGTATCTGTTGAGTTGGCATGGATCGAGATTAGGATTTGTCACTCCGTGTATCGGAGAGGTATCTCTGGGCCCTCTTGGTAATGCACATCAGAAGAAGCTTGCAAGCAAAATGACTAAGGTGTTAGTTACGAGATGAAGTATTATGGAGCGAGTAAAGAGACTTGCCGGTAATGAAATTGAAATACGTATGGAGATAGAGATGATTGAATCTCGAGCAAGTAACATACCGACAGACAAAGGGAATTACGTATGTTGTCATAAAGTTTCGACCAATAAAGATCTTCGTAGAATATGTAGGAACCAACATGGGCATCCAGGTCCTGATCTTGGTTATTGACCAGAGAGTCATCTCGGTCATGTCTGCATCATTCTCTAACTCGTAGGGTTCGCACGCTTAACGTTTGTTGATGATATAGTATTATATGAGTTATGTGATTTGGTGACTGAATGTTGTTAGGACTCCCGGATGAGATCACAGACATGACAAGGAGCTCCATAATGGTCCGGAGGTAAAGATTGATATATAGGACAATGCTATTTGGATACCGGGAAGGTTTCGGAGTGTATCAGGTAGTCATCGGATCACCAGAAGGGGTTCCGGGAAGCCCCGGGAGGTTAATGGGCCTTATGGGCCAAGAGGGGGGGGGAACATCACCCCACAAGGGGCTGGCGCGCCCCTGCCCTTGGCTGCCATCCCTAGGAATAGAAAGGGGGAGTGCTAGCCCCTCTTTCCTTCCATTCACCTAGGAGGAAGGAAATGGGGGGCGCTACCTCCTCTTGCCTTCCCCCCGTAGGCAAAACAATGAAGGGGGCGCCCAAGGGGCCACGGTTGCACCCAAGGCTGGGCGCTGTCGTGGTACTAGACCTGACAGTGAGAGTAGGGGGTATGTAGGAGGAGGCAAGGTCCTAGCTACGGCAAGGTTGTACACACGAGTTTTACGAGTTCAGGCCCCTCTCGGAGGAGGTAAAAGCCCTACGTCTGAGGTAAAAGCCCTATGTCTCGGTGCCCGGAAGCTGTCGACTGGAATATGGGAATGTGCGCGTGTTATAGGGGGTGCGAACCCTTGTACCGGAGGAGGGGGTGGCTTATATAGAGTGCGCCAGGACCCCAGCCGCCCCACGTTACAAAGGGTTCAATGTACATAAAGACATGGCGTTACTGATAACACCTGTAATAAAGAGCTGTAATGGCCTTGAAGACTACGGAGTGAATGCCCGACCGTTGCTAGTCTTGTGTGACCTTAGACCTTCTATGCTCCGAGTGGTACCTTGAACGGTCGAGTGACTTCATTCTGGTCGAATAGAATTGGGGTATCCGAGTGAGATATATGGTCGAGTGGAATGCACTCCTTGGTCACTTTAGTCGGTACCTTTTGTCATCCATGGAATGTCTTTGATCCTAGGGTAGTGACCTTGGGTAGGGTGTCTAGGTTCGGCCTATGACCCTACCCTAGGTCTATGGTATCATCAGTAGCCCCCGAATGGATTGAGGTCCGAGTGAAAAGAGAGTTGAAGTTGATTCCGACCTGATTCTTGTGCTTCGAAGGCATTCTCTTTGAACCAGGGAATCAAGCTGGTCCTTCAACCTTATTTCAGTCGCCTTGATCAATTCAGAAATCGTCGAGTGAACTATGTGAGTAACCTTGGAGTGTTGATGAGGCGCGGGATCTTCGGCGCGATTGGCTGGTCTTTGGTTCCTGGATTTTCCGGGATTCGAATTTCAGGGCAGCACGTGCGACGGAGTGATTCGCAGTAATCGGACCAGATATACACGGACGCCTCGATTCTCGCACCACCTTTTCCACCATGTATCGGGTGTGCGACTGTTGCGGGATTTGACCGGATTGCTCGGGCCCACAAGTCAGTCACTCGACCACAGGTCCATAAAAGGGCGTCGGGGCCGATGCATAGGCACTATGCGCTTCGTACTTCTTCTTTCTCCTCTGCTTCTCCACCGCACCTCTGCCCCTTGCCCACTGCTACTCTGCTCGTGTGCAGCTTTCCACCATGGGTAAAAACAAGACGGCGGCCCTGGAGCGCGCGAAGAAGGCGCCGGCGATGGGGAAGGGCAAGAAGGCGAGCCGGGGGTCGACGTCGAGAACTGGGCTGCCACCTCGTTGGATCTAGGGGGGACTGGATCTGATCTTCGATGCGGCAGGAGGACATGGAGGAGCTGGTTGATGGGGGCCTGATCGCCCATGAGTCTTGGAGGCTGCCGGGGGACGAGACCGAGCCGCAGCCACAGGAGGGCGAGTGTGTCCTCCTTGTGACCCACGTGGACCGAGGTTTCTCCTTGCCTTCGCATCCTTTTTTCCGAGGTTTTCTGAACTTCTATGACGCCCAACTGCACTACTTTTCTCCCAACACTATCACATATCTTGCTGCCTTCATCTCTCAGTGGGAGAATTTCTTGGGTTGTCGACCGCACTGGGGGTCTGTTCAAGCACATTTTCACTTGCCGCTCCCAAGCCGTCAAGAAGGCGAACCCGACTGACGAGAAGACACATGTGATCCATTTGTGCGGCGGCTTAGGTATACAAACTTGGGGTAGGAGCACCTTTCCCACCGTGACTCTTCCTGAGTCGATTAGAGGGTGGCAGTCGACCTGGTTCTACTGCAAGGATATTCCGACCCCGGGTCAGTCGACCGGTCTTCCTCCTTTCACCTTAGATCGAGTCAGTCAGCCTCCCTCGTTGGTGTGAGTCGGGCTGAGAAAGTAGAAGTGGATATGTTGGTCGACCGAGCGGTCCAACTAGTCCGCGACGGTGTGACTGGGATGGACCTGCTAGAGGTATTTCTCAGTCGACGGATTCAGCCTCTCCATGCCCGTGATCATCCGATGTGGATGTACTCGGGCACCAATGACACCTCTCAGGTCCACCCGGAGGAGGTCACCGAGAGGACGGTGGAGGAGTGGTTGCGGAGTATCACCGGGAACAAGGACAACCCCAGGGGGACCAGGAGAGTTCGTCCATTTGATGTAGTCCACGAACTAGACAAGGTTCGACTTCTGTTTCCGAGTGAATTTTCTGTTTCGATTCATAGCCGCCTCTAAATCCGATTGACGTTTAATCAACTCTTTGCCCTGCAGATTTATACAAAGATGTATTCGGTTCCCAACGGAGAGCGAGTCCAGGAGGGAGTGGAGGGCGTCTGAGAGGTCACCAACTAGAGGTCTGATGAAGAGACGGACGAGGAAAGCGAGGACTCAAGTAGTGGTGAGGAGGCCGAATCGCCACCTCGCATCGAGAGGTGCTCCAAGCAGACACACGATCCAGAAAGCGCGCGCGCCAAGGCAGCTCCCTCCAATACTCAGGTACAGAAACACACTTGGACGACTTCACCTGATCCGACTGAGAAGGCACCTAAGCAGCTTCAGGTTGCACCTTTAAAGCCTCGGAAGGCCCTGCCTAAGATCAAGGTGGACGTTCCGATTGCTTCCACGTGATTGTTATTCTTCTCTGTTCTTCTCTTGTTTGAGAAATCTTATGCATCTTGTTGATTCATCTGACTGTGTGACCGAGTTAGTTATGAAATTTCTACTGCTGTTGCTTCTAGGACCTCTATGGAGATTGACAAGGGCCACAATGATGAGGAGACTGCGGATGTGGCCACTTCCAGCACAGGTATAGCTCTTCGGCCATATCCTCATCTTGTTGATCACTCTGTCAGTCGATTGAGTGTTCCTCTTGGTCGAATGTTTTGCAGCACCACCCAACGTTATCGAGCTGCTGGATGATGATGATGAGTATGTAGAAGTGCCTCAGAGGAACACGGGAAGGAGGGGCAGGAAGGTGCCTGCTGCTTCAGACGCTCAGCAACATGGCGACACAGTTCGGGCTGCTATTTCTTTTGCCGTTCCTGTGTCGACTGATCGTCCTTCGGCGCCGACTACCCAATTTCTAGCCTCACCCATTCAACCCCAAGCTTCGGATCCTCTGGCTGCTCTGACTGCTCCATCGTCATTGCTCTTTGCTACCGACCATGTCCCGGAGGACCCAGTGAATGCACCTAAGGAAGCTGTATGTCAAGCAGGTCTGATGATAGAACAAACAAGGGCAGTGTACAAGGCTAGCATGGCTGCTTATAATGCCAGTTCAGCTCTTCGGATCAACGTCCAGGTGAGTTCTTTTCCTACTGAGTTCTCTTCCGACTGGTTGTTGTTCTGCTAGGATATTCTACCTGAAAACCACTGCTTTGTTCGTAAGATGATGTCCGTGGATGAGAGTTTGAAACCTTCACTAAACGTCCATCTTGAGACTGTCCTTGTTTCATTCACCCACTAGGTGTTCTAGCTTCTGCTATATAGGTCTTGCATTTCAATCGGCCCGGTGATGTCGATTGAACCAGTGGGGGCACGCAGAGTGCACCCACTGGGCATAGTCCCCGAGACCATGGTCGACTGCGGGCAGGCGGATGTGGTCTAAGAACGAATGTTGTTGCTGTTTCTTGTAGTCTTTCCACTCGTGCTGGACGGATCGTGTCGAGTGGGAACCGGTGGGGGCATGCCAAGTGCACCCACTGGGTGCAGTCCCCGAGACCGTGGTCGACTGCGGGCAGTCGGCCCAGGTCTAAGAATGAATGTTTTCTTGTACTCCTTCCACTCGTGTTGGACGGATCGTGTCAAGTGGGAACTAGTGGGGGCACGCCAAGTGCACCCACTAGGTGTAGTCCCGGAGGCTACTGTTGAATGTTTGACTCGACAGTAGTCTGAGAACTCTTTTGGTGTAGTAATTCAATCTCTGCACTTTATCAATTGGAAGCAACTATCTTTATCCTTGTCGACTGACTTGTCTTTTTTGTTGACTGTAGAAATCTTGCGAGTTTAGGACTCAATTTGCGGAACTCGAGAAGAAGCAGATCCAACTCAATCTCGATCTGGGGCTGGCTAGGGAGAACTTGCAGAAAGCTAGAGATGAAGCATCTAGTATGAAAGGTACAGAGCCTGTTGACTCTATTTGAATGAACGTGTATAGTGAAAAACAGATCACTTCGGGCTCATCTAACGAGTGTTATCTCTTATAGATCAAATGAAGCAAGCCTTGGAGTAGAAGAATCTCGACTTGGCAGCGGAGCAACAGAAGGCGCAGGAGAAGACCGATCTTGCTGACCAGAAGCTGGCTTCAGTCGGCAAGTTGGAAGAAGAAAATGCTAATCTGAAGACTGCCCTTGACGAGGCCAACAAAGAAGTGACGTGATTGAAGAAGGATAAGCTGGCTCTGGATGACAAAGTTGGAGATCTCACCCAGAAGAGGGGCGAGCTGGAGACTTATCTGGGAGGACTCGCCAAAAAGATGTTCCTCATGGTTGAAGGTTTCCTCCTTTGTTCGACTGGTTCATAACTGTTGACTCGCCATCCAACTGTCGACTCACCATATCTTGTATGTGCAGAACTCTGCCAAAACTTTGAGTAAGAGACTGGACGGATCGAGACGGGTCTGGATCCCGCCAATTCTCTTGTCAAGGATGAGGTTGCGATGAACGTACTACGGCTGGAATCTCGCCTTGCCTGCGTCACTGGTTATCTTTCACGACTGAAGGAGGCTATGTCGCAGATCGACACAGCGCTCTGGCGGGAAATGGTGCTCGAAAATGACCTCGAGTCTCCGATGACTCAGCTTAATGAGATCCTTGGTCGAGTGCAGGAATGGAAGAAGTCATATGCTCGGTGTGGTGCTGACGTGGCTCTGTCTTTGGTCCGTGTCCATTGTAAGGAGGCCAAGGATGGGAAGCTAGCGGCTCTCAAGGTCGCCAACACCAAGAAGCTTCAATTCCAGTTGTCGGCATTCTGGGAACGGGGGTACCCATACTTGCCTGCCTACGGCCCAGAGTGTGGCTTGCAAGGCGGCCTAGTATGGCCCAACATCTTCAGCAACACCCAAGACCCTCCCGAGGGGCCAAGCCTCATGAGGCGGACGACGCGGGACATCCCCTGGGGCCGCCTCGCCAGGACGGCTCGTGAGGATCATAGATATCAACGCAAGGGGCACCTCGCGAGGTCCTCATGACGTGAGCAGTGACGACTAAAGCCAGGCGGGCGCCAGCCAGTGTAGAGCGCCAGTTTCCTCTTCGGTGCTAAAGGAGCAGGTGCAGGTGCGGAGTCCCAAGGCGTCAGGCAAAGGTTTCCATATCAGTGCAACAAGACCAAGACCAACAGGCGGAGGTCATCGCGGAGCCCACGGCGGCGTCACCACCAGAAGCTTTTGGCAGTGAAAAGCAGCTTTTGTCAGGATAGCTTGTACTGGCTGTCCCCCGTTAAAATTGGCCGTTGTGGGAGTCCTTCCCGCTCAATATTTGGGAAGAGAACCCTGGCCACTATAAATAGGACTAGCCACAAGCATTGGGGGGGGATAATATGAAGTTGATTAGATAGAAGGCCACACACCTCAAGCTCACCCGAGCTCAAGAACACCTCTCCCCAGGAGGCAGTTCATCCATGTACTAGTTCTCCCTCTGCCTACAAGGCAATCCACCACACACACTGGATTAGGGTGTTACACCACAACGGTGGCCCAAACTAGTATAAATCTTGTGCCTCTTGTTCATCGGATCTGACGAGCTAGGACTATAACTGTTGAGTAGAAGGTCTAGGGCGGAATGAGAGATCTTCGTGCGCACCCTAGAGTTCGAACCTTAAGTGTTTTGTCAGAACCCTAAATCCGACATTTGGCGCGCCAGGTAGGGGGTGTGCCCAAGATTTCTCCTCGTCCGTCCCGCTCTCCGCTCATCAAGTTCTTATGGCGAGTGCCCCTGTAAGGCCCAGGATGGGATTATACCTCCTACGTGTCGAGGCACGACTTAAAGGTATAAGCCCATTCTAGAATGATCTCAAATTTGGTATCTTTGCATGACTCATGTAAAAATAGGGATGAAATTGCAAAGGATAGTTGGCTTACACTCGCCACGTCACACAATACATTACATAAGCAAATCATCAGCCAAATAACATCACAACCCGACTTCGGGCGAAGATCCAAATGAAAGATACCAAATACATAAAACCACAAGTCCGAATCGCCCCTAGTAGAAACCACTACTGATCATCGGGATAGTGCACATAGTATCGACTACGTTCTTCATCATACTCCCAGTACAGCTCTGTGTCGTCACCTGAGTAGTTCACCATAGTACCTGCATCTGGTGTGGTGTAGAATTTGTGAGCCACGGAGGACTCAGCAATCCCGTTCCCGGGTAGCAAAACTATCTAAGCCTTGGGTGTGGAACAAGGCTGAAGAAAAGAATAAAGGTTGCAGCTGCACTAGCACTAGCTTACGTGTTTAGAGCGAGAAGAGAAGTGGCACGAGCGTCAAAGTGATCACGAAGTGATCCTAACTAAGCACGTCAATCATAACCCCACCATGTTCACTTCCCGAACCCCTTTCAGAACATGACCGTCACGGTTACTCACGCTGGTAGTGTGTTCAGAACATGGTGTCAAGTTTTCTACAACCGGATATTAACAAATTCCCATCTGCCACATAGCCGCGGGCACGGCTTTCGAAAGTTTAGAACCCTGCAGGGGTGTCCCAACTTAGCCCATGACAAGCTCACGATCTGCGGAGTCCCCACTCCAAGGTGGGAAGGCCCGAGTATTCTCGAAATCCCGTGCTCAAGATATACCAACATAGGTAAAACTAATCCAGCAAGACCTCCCGGCGTGCCGACACCCTGACAGTAGCCGCGCGTATCTAGTCTCAGGCCACGACCAGATGAGCAAAGCGTACAGGTACCAGATACCCCAAGTTGCCAAGGGGCGGACCCGCACAGTGCTCTAGTTTGGACCAACACTCATGTGGAGCACTGGCCCGGGGGTTGATTAAGAAAAGGGGATAGCTAGTCCCTATGCAAGTTTTAGTTATTAGGCGAATGGAGTACCAATGTCCGGCCTTGATTGAAAAGGTTTAGCGCTAAGCGGGTTATCGAGGGGGTCCCATAACCCCAACCGTTTTAGGAACGCATAATCAAGGAACATAACACCGGTTCATAAGGTTCCTAGGGCGGCATGAAAGGAACAAATCACCAAGCAAGAGGCTTAGCCTTCCACCCATTACCAAAATATAGATGATTTAGTTTAAGAGTTTATATAGTCTGATATCCCAACAATAACTTCAACATGAAGCAAGAATCTTCAAATCTTCTCCTACAACTAGCAATGCAATAAGAGGGGCTGAGCGAAGCTTACTTAGCCAAACAAAGGTTTGCTAGGTTGGGTGGTTAGACAGATTCACGGTTACAATAGGAGGCTGACAAACAAACATGGGCATCGAGGCAATAAGCTAAAGAGCGAGACTTCTAGCAATAGGCAAAGATAGTAATGCTATCTGGGTCAGGTCATCTTGCATGTCGAGTCATCGATGTGATCGTAAGACGGCTCCTCGTACTCAACCTCGGTAGTAACCTCGTTCTCGTTCTCGGTCTCGGCTTCCGGCTCTACTCAACACAAGAACACAACGAGGCACGAAATCAAACAAGGTGCAATGCACAATCAACATGATGCACGTATGATGCACTTATGATGAAATACATGTCAAGGGAGGAAGCACACAAGAACAACACAAGACAACAAGATTAAATGAGGTCAGAATCCACATATAGCGAATCCGGTAAGTCCTCATATGCATATGTTGAAAATGGTCAAGATCTGAACAAACCTTAAGTTAAAGTTGTTAAGCAGCAAGCAAGTTAACATGCACCAAGATGATCTACACGAAATTCTAGTCAAGTTTCATATAAAGTTTGTTTAAAACGGAGCTACGGTCTAGAAGATATGAGCAAAACAAGTTAAACATGGCAACGGTGCAAGATGCACCCAAACATCAAGCAAACATACTCAAACCATGTAAACAAGATGATATTATGACTATCCATGCAAAATCACACAAGTTTCATATAGGGCATGCTCAAAACGGAGCAACGGTTCAACATATACACACGAAACAAGAAACAATGCAAAGCTGAAAATAACAGCCACATAGCAACTTGGAAGCAAGAAATATATACTCTACAGCACTCAAACATGGTGACAAGAAGAATGGACATGAAGTAGAAATATCCTACAGCAAACAACTCCATTGGAGCAACTCCATAGGAGGCATGGATCAATAGCAACAAGCTACAACATTTTGATCATGACGTTAAAAGCCTGACAGTAATATTTTATAGCAACTTGGGAGCAAGAATTAAATAAGCTACAACAATCCATATGAGCAAGTGAGGACATGGATGGATAGACAACAACATGTACAACAAGGAATGCTCAATGGCCACCCCAAAACTAACATGGATTTGCCTAGGACAACAAGCAAACATAGCATCAGGATAAGACAGATTCCAGACTTAGTAGAAATTTCATTAAGTATAAAACAGTTTATTTGGCATGGCATGTTTGCAAGCATGTTTAAGTCACCTCAAGGCATATCATGGCAAATGGTTTGCACCACAGCAAAGACCACATGATGGAGATTCTAAAACATATTAACATGTGACAAGGGGACAAACACACCGATTGCAACGAGCTCTTCAAATCAGCATCTCATAACATGCTACAAAACTTAACAGCCACATGCCCTTTTGCAACAGAGATTAACATGGCAATATGAACCCTAACATGCATGCTACAACAACCATCATGTAGAGCATCTCATGATGAACATTTTGACATCTTATTTGCTTCATTTGGATAAACATGCACCAATTTATCACATCTCAAACATGGCATAAAAATAACAAGTAGCAGCAGTTTATATCAAGTAGCACTCTTGTCACGAAGATTAAGACCTCTAGATGGACTCAAACAAGCATGACACAACGGAACAGAACGTTGTACACATCACCACGATCATTTTTACATATAATATGCACAATTTGGACGAGCACAATAAAAGATACAACCATCACAATATGCCATCAGACAACAAATTTCAAAAAGACTTAGAGAAAAAAAAAACAGGGGCTACCTCGCGGATCGGGTCCACGGGGCGGATCGGGTCAACGGGGCGCGGAGCGGGTACGGGCGAAGCGGGTACGGGCGAAGCGGGTGTGGATCCGTTAGGGTTTTCGGGGCAGCCGGGCCGATCGGATCGGTGCGCGGCGAGGACCCCGTTCTCCGGCGGCCGGAGCGGCTGCGCCGGCGAGGCGCTGGGGCAGAGAGGCGGCGGGGCCGGCGGTTGCCGCGGCGGTGGCACTCGGGGCCGGCGTCGGTGGCCCAGCCGGATGCGGCGGCGGCGATCTGGCGGCTGGGCGGCGGAGAGCTCGGGCAAGGGCGCAAGGGCCGGTGACCCTCGGCGGCGGAGGAGGCTCGGAGGAGGCGGCGAGGCGTGCCCGGCGGCGGGGAAGCGGCACCGGCGGTGGGGAAGATCGAGGCGCGGCGGCGGAGAAGCGATGCGGGCCTCGGGGGAGACGTTTTTATAGGCATAGGAAGCTAGGAGACTCCAAATGGGGAGCCGTTTTCGGCCACGCGATCACAATTCGACGACCGAGATGATGGGAAGGGTTGTACTCGATTAGTGGGCTGTTGTGGAGGGGGTCTTGGGCCTCAAAGAAGAGGTTATTTTAGCCCACTAGGTTAACCGTTGGAGTACCAAACGAACTCCAAACGCGAGGAAACTTGACATGCGGCCTACACGTACCAAAACAACATCGCACGACAAGTCTCACGTCATTCCGGAAACGTTACACGGCCACACACGAAAGAAGGACTCGGGGATGCCACGGGCACGTGTGAGAGAGTGGGAACTCGAAACGGACAACGGGAAGAGACGAGTGGGACCGGATGCAAGTGACAACACAAATGCAATACAATGCACATGACAACATGACATGGATAAAATGCACACAGGCACACGGCAAAACGACGAAACCCAAAAAGAAAGAAGAGCCCGGAAAGGAATTGATGAAGCCAAAGTTTATATATTGCCATATTGGGAAAGTGTTACATCTGGGACATTACAAACTCTCCTCTACAACGAAAAGATCTCATCCCGATATCTAGGACTTGAATAAGGAAGGGAACTCGGAACGAAGGTGATCCTCTCGTTCCCACGTAGCTTCTCGGTCGGTATGGTGTGACCACTTAACTTTTAAGAACTTCATTGACTTGTTGCAGGTCTTTTGCTCGGTTTCTTCAAGAATAGCAATGGGGTGCTCACGGTAAGACAGGTCTTGTTGAAGATCAATCTCCTCGAACGGAATGGTGCGTTCAGGTGTCTTGAAGCACTTGCGGAGTTAAGACACGTGAAACACATCAGGAACATTTGCAAAGTTGGATGGAAGCTCAAGTTGATAGGCTAGATCGCCTCTTTGTCCAAGGATCTTGAAAGGGCCCACGTATCTAGGAGCAAGCTTGCCTTTGATACCGAATCTTTGGGTGCCTTTCATAGGAGAAACACGGAGATAGACATGATCTCTAATGTCGAAAGCCAAATCACGATGCTTGACGTCATAGTAGCTCTTCTGACGCGATTGAGCGGCTTTGAGATTCTCACGTATGACTTTGCACATTTCTTCGGCTTCTGAGATCAAGTCATTGCCAAGAAGTTGACGTTCACCAGTCTCGGACCAGTTGAGAGGAGTACGGCACTTTCTGCCATAGAGGATTTAAAATGGAGCTTTGCCGGCACTTGCTTGGAAACTGTTGTTGTAAGAGAACTCAGCAAATGGGAGACAATCTTCCCACTTCATGCCAAAAGAGATGATACAAGCTCTGAGCATGTCTTCGAGGATCTGGTTCACTCTCTCGACTTGACCACTAGTCTGAGGGTGAAATGTAGTGCTGAAACGGATCTTAGTGCCCATGGCTGACTGGAAGGAGTCCCAGAACTTGGATGTGAACAAACTTCCACGGTCTGAGGACATAACTTGAGGAATGCCATGTAACGACACAATTCTGGAAGTGTACAACTCTGCCAGCTGAGCTGCATTGATGGATTCTTTGACTGGAAGGAAGTGAGCTACTTTGGTTAGCTTGTCAATCACCACAAAGATAGAATCATTCCCCTTCTTGGACTTGGGAAACCCAGTGACGAAATCTATTTCAATGTGGTCGAATTTCCACTCGGGGATAGGAAGAGGTTGGAGGAGACCGGCTGGATGTTGATGCTCTGCCTTCACTCTTCTGCAGACATCACATTCATTCACGAATTGGGCAATCTCCCTTTTCATGCGAGTCCACCAGTAAGATTGCTTGAGGTCTTGGTACATCTTGGAACTTCCAGGATGAATAGAGAGGAGGGAGTCATGTGCTTCGTTCATTATGAGCTTCCTGAGATCACCCTTGGGAACCACAAGTCTGTCCTCAAAGAACAAGGTGTCCTTTTCATCAACGCGATAGCACTTGTATTTGGGAGTACCCTTTGCAATACCATGTTTCACTTTCTGCACCATAGCATCACTGAGCTGGGCCTCACGGATCTGATCTTCCAAGGTAGGAGCAACTTGAAGATTTGCAAGAAAGCCTTGTGGAACAACTTGGAGGTTGACCTTCCTGAATGCTTCACAAAGCTCAGGCTGGAACGGCTTGATAAGGAGACTGTTGCAATATGCCTTTCTGGTCAAGGCATCTGCAATGACATTTGCCTTGCCAGGTGTGTATTCGATGCTTGGATCATACTCTTGGATCATCTCAACCCAACGAGTCTGGCGAAGGTTCAGGTTCGGCTGTGTGAAGATGTACTTCAAGCTCTTGTGATCGATGAAGATGTCGACTTTTCTGCCCAACAGAAGGTGTCTCCACGTGATCAAGGCGTGTACCACAGCTGCTAGCTCGAGATCATGTGTGGGGTAGTTCTTCTCACTTGGCTTCAACTGACGAGAAGTCTATGCCACAATCTTCTTGTCTTGCATTAGCACACCACCAAGTCCTTGAAGAGAAGCATCACAGAATACTTCGTAGGGCTTGGAGTCATCTGGAGGAGTAAGAACCGGAGCAGAGATGAGCTTTTCTTTGAGAGTTTTGAATGCCACATCACAATCCGGAGACCAGTTGTACTTGACATTCTTCTGCAGCAAGTTGGAGAGAGGCTTAGCAATCCTGGAGAAGTTCTTAACGAACCTTCTGCAATAGCTAGCAAGACCAAGGAAGCTTCGGAGTTGCTTGACGTTCTGAGGGGGTTCCCTGTTGACAATCGCTTCAACTTTCTCGGGGTTGACAGCAATACCGTCAGCAGAGATGATATGGCCCAGATATAAGACCTTATCGAGCCAGAATTTGCACTTGGAGAACTTGGCATAGAACTTATGTTCACGGAGTCTGTCGAGAACCAAACAGAGGTGCTTTTCGTGATCCTCTTCATTCTTGGAGAATACCAAGATGTCATCCAGATAGACAAGCACAAATTCGTTGGTGTAGGGGTTGAAAATGTAGTGCATCATTCTCGAGAAGGTGGATGGAGCATTAGCGAGTCCAAAAGACATGACTGTGTATTCATAGGAGCCGTAGCTTGTTCTGAATGCAGTCTTGTGAATATCTTCTTCACGAATACAGATCTGGTGATAACCCATCCGGAGATCGAGCTTTGGGAACACTTTTGCTCCTTTGAGCTGCTCGAACAATTCATTGATGTTGGGGAGCGGATACTTGTTTTTTATTATCTTCTTGTTCAATGGCCGGTAATCAACGCAAAGGGGCTTCGTGCCATCCTTCTTCTTGACAAATAAGACACCACAGCCCCAAGGAGAAGTGCAAGGCCTGATTAGACCCATACGCTCTTGCTCATCGAGTTGTTTCTTCAACTCCTTCAACTCTTTAGGGGAAAGCTTGTACGGACGCCGACATGCTGGCTCGGTACTGGGCTCGAGTTCAATGATGAATTCAACTTGACGATGTGGAGGCATGCCTGGAAGCTCTTCAGGGAAAACATCTTTGACCACCGGAATTTGAGATATGGCATTAATCTCTCCCTTGTCATTGAGAGAGAATAGCCTGATTGTGTTATCTCGAGAGGCGAAGATAATCACGTCTTCGTTGGAATGAGTAAACTTGACTTCCTTATTTGCACAATCAATGTGAGCATCATGCTGAGAAAGCCAATCCATCCCAAGAATAAGATCAATGTCAGAGTTCCTGAGAACAACCGGAGAAGCCAGAAAGCGGTAATAACCCATACGAATAGATACATCCGGAACAACTGAGTTGGATCTCAACAGAGAACCCAGAGAAATAATGCGCAATGGTTTATCCAAATAAGATGATGAGAATTCATGCTTGGTAAAGAATGGCCTTGACATGAAACTGAGTGACGCACCAGAGTCTAACAATACTTTAGCAGGAATTGGGTTAACTGAGAGGTTACCAAGTATCACATCTGCAGAATTCTCTGCTTGAGCTGCATTCATCAGATTCACTCTTGCTGTCTTGGGGTTGTGCTTGACAATAGAAGTGCTGACAGGTGGAGGAGGCGGAAGGCGCCTTGGGTTGGGGCACTTGTTAGCATAGTGACCCTTCTAGCCACATTGTTGCAAACCACTTCTGAGAGAGGACGGTGATAAGGAGCACTTGACTTCGAAGCTTGAAAGTGATTCTTGGACTGATTGCTTGGGTTGGGTGGGTGGGAGAAACCACGGCCACCAGAATGTCTGTTGTTGTTGTTGTTGTTGGGAGGTCGGATCACTGGAGGAGGTGGAAGCCAAAACTTCTGTTGCTTTGCGACCACTTGGGAAGAAGAGGAGGATTGAATAGCGTCTCTGATCCTCTTTTTGGAAGCTTCCATCTTGAGCTGGGCTGCCTCTTGCTTAAGTGCCATGTTATAGAATTGATGAAACTCATCGGGCTCGAACAAGGTGAGAGCTAGTTGGAGTTCATCTTTCAGACCACCACGGAACTGATAGATCTTGCTCTTGGCATCTGGGATGTCTTTCTTGGCATAGCGGGCAAGGTTCTGGAACTTGACATTATATTGATAAACAGTCATTGAGCCTTGCTTTAGGTTGCGGAATTGCTCACGCATACCCTCGATGACACTTGTTGGAATGTGGTGAGAGCGAAAGTCCTTGCAGAAGTTAGCCCACGAGATTTCACGCCCTTCTCTGGGATCTTTGTACTGCTGCCACCAATCCGCGGCATGGTCCTTGAGTTGGAAGGCGGCAAACTTCACATAGTCCTTGGGTCTCACATTACTGCACTCGAAATGCTTCTTGATATCTGTTATCCAGTCTTCAGCATCTAGAGGGTCCACACAGTAACTGAATGCCTTTAGTTGGTTTGCCAGGAACTGGTTGAGTGTAGCAAAGTGAGGTTGGTTGAACAAATTGCCTTGGCCTTGGTTCCCATGAGCACCCTGATTTGCTTGATTTGCTTGAATGTTCTGCATCATTTGCATAAGAATCTGGGTGTTCTGGTTCGTCGCTTGCATAATTGCTCTCCAGGCCTCAGACGGAGGAGGAGGGGAAGGAGGACGGTCAGGAACTTCTTCACCCTCTGGGTTAGCGTTGGGAACCCTTTTAGGAGCCATCCGGAATGAGATGACAACTATTAGCCATTGATTGAGAGAAAAAATATATAAGCTGAATCAACGGCTAGAAATTGCAACATAGTCTTCACAAGAACATTCGAACAAGGTGAAAATGTAATCCATAGTTTAATGATACAACAATCTTCACGAAAAGCCACTTGGGAGATCAAAAGCTAAATAAAAAACAACAAGGAGCAGATAGAACAAATACAAGATAGAAGCTTCGTTCGACATATTCGTGCTGAAAGCTTATGGAATGTGTTACAAAAGGGTTTTGCAATCCCCGAATCAGCATAGCCAAGGACCCTTTAAGATGCAACTCCCGATTGGAACAACGCCCATAAAACTACTTCACTCAATGTAGAACCCCGAACTCCATATCATGCATTTGTTGGAAGAATGCCTACGAACTACTAGATGAACCCACCTATTAATTTCCGAAAGTTTCCAGTTATGCAATCACGTGTTGGGGATACAGGGGAAGCATCGCGCACTCAACTCTAATCCTACATCCAACTGTATCCATCCTTCAACACATAACCAGTTATTTCCTGAAACCTACCTCGGACCTTCGAAACACATCTACTATACAAGCTATGGCAATACTCCCGAACTACCTCCCGAGTACTGGGTGATGTCGGGGTTTTCTTGCCACTAACCACATAGGAGAGTTTTCGATGTCGGTCGTCTTAAGAATTCCAGAACTGCTGCGATATATTTGTGACGACAACACCTCGGAGCTCAACTCCTCGGGACACTGCCACAACCCCTAAATGACAGGAGGCATCGAGAACAATGTTCTCATCACAAAGACATCGGAACAATCCAAACAATACTCGTGTGATCCTAAAAAAATTGGTGAATTTTTGAGAGTATAAGAGACAAGAGTAATCGTCAGGAGTCTTCACCAGAGTGAAAAGAGATGAGGAGCAAAAGAAATCCTACTCTCCGATATATATATAGGACTCAAAACATTTTCAAGTGTGTGCCTAGACACAACCGTCAACGATTTGATCAATCAGTGCGGGCTTCTAGGTCGGAGAAGGCTCTGAATACCAACTTGTAAGGCCCAGGATGGGATTATACCTCCTACGTGTCGAGGCACGACTTAAAGGTATAATCCCATTCTAGAATGATCTCAAATTTGGTATCTTTGCACGACTAATGTAAAAATAGGGATGAAATTGCAAAGGATAGTTGGCTTACACTCGCCACGTCACACAATACATTACATAAGCAAATCATCATCCAAATAACATCACAACCCGACTACGGGCGAAGATCCAAATGAAAGATACCAAATACATAAAGCCACAGGTCCGAATCGCCCCTAGTAGAAACCACTACTGATCATCGGGATAGTGCACATAGTATCGACTACGTTCTTCATCGTACTCCCAGTACAGCTCCGTGCCGTCACCTGAATAGTTCACCATAGTACCTGCATCTGGTGTGGTGTAGATTCTGTGAGCCACGGAGAACTCAGCAATCCCGTTCCCGGGTAGCAAAACTATCTAAGCCTTGGGTGTGAAACAAGGCTGAAGAAAAGAATAAAGGTTGCACCTGCACTAGCACTAGCTTACGTGTTTAGAGCGAGAAGAGAAATGCCACGAGCGTCAAAGTGATCACGAAATGATCCTAACTAAGCACGTCAATCATAACCCCACCGTGTTTACTTCCCGAACCCCTTTCAGAAAATGACCGTCACGGTTACTCACGCTGGTAGTGTGTTCAGAACATGGTGTCAAGTTTTCTACAACAGGATATTAACAAATTCCCATCTGCCACATAACCGCTGGCACGGCTTTCGAAAGTTCAAAACCCTGCAGGGGTGTCCCAACTTAGCCCATGACGAGCTCACGATCTGCGGAGTCGCAACTCCAAGGTGGGAAGGCCCGAGTATTCTCGGAATCCCGTGCTCAAGATATACCGACATAGGTAAAACTAATCCAGCAAGACCTCCCGACGTGCCGACACCCTGACAGTAGCCGCGCGTATCTAGTCTCAGGCCACGACCGGATGAGCAAAGCGTACAGGTACCAGATACCCTAAGTTGCCAAGGGGCGGACCCGCACAGTGCTCTAGTTTGGACCAACACTCATGTGGAGCACTGGCCCGGGGGTTGATTAAGAAAAGGGGATAGCTAGTCCCTATGCAAGTTTTAGTTATTAGGCGAATGGAGTACCAATGTCGGGCCTTGCTGGAAAAGGTTTAGCGCTAAGTGGGTTATCGAGGGGGTCCCATAACCCCACCCGTGTTAGGAACGCATAATCAAAGAACATAACACCAGTTTATACGGTTCCTAGGACGGCATGAGTGGAACAAATCACCAAGCAAGAGGCTTAGCCTTCCACCCATTACCAATATATAGATGATTTAGTTTAAGAGTTTATTTGTGTGATATCCCAACAATAACTTCAACATGAAGCAAGAATCTTCAAATCTTCTCCTACAACTAGCAATGCTATAAGAGGGGCGGAGCGAAGCTTACTTAGCCAAATAAAGGTTTGCTAGGTTGGGTGGTTAGACAGATTCATGGTTACAATAGGAGGCTGACAAACAAACATGGGCATCGAGGCAATAAGCTAAAGAGAGAGACTTATAGCAATAGGCAAAGATAGTAATGATATTTGGGTCAGGTCATCTTGCATGTCGAGTCGTCGATGGGATCGTAAGACGGCTCCTCGTACTCAACCTTGGTAGTAACCTCGTTCTCGTTCTCGGTCCCGGCTTCCGGCTCTACTCAACACAAGAACACAACGAGACACGAAATCAAACAAGGTGCAATGCACAATCAACATGATGCACGTATGATGCACTTATGATTCAATACATGTCAAGGGAGGATGCACACAAGAACAACACAAGAGAACAATATTAAATGAGGCCGGAATCCACATATAGCGAATCCGGTAAGTCCTCATATGCATATGTTGAAAATGGTCCAGATCTGAAAAAACCTTAAGTTAAAGTTGTTAAACAGCAAGCAAGTTAACATGCACCAAGATGATCTACACGAAATTCTAGTCAAGTTTCATATAAAGTTTGTTTAAAACGGAGCTACGGTCTAGAAGATATGAGCAAAACAAGTTAAACATGGCAACGGTGCAAGATGCACCCAAACATCAAGCAAACATACTCAAACCATGTAAACAAGATGATATTATGACTATCCATGCAAAATCACACAAGTTTCATATAGGGCATGCTCAAAACGGAGCAACGGTTCAACATATACACACGAAACAAGAAACAATGCAAAGCTGAAAATAACAGCCACATAGCAACTTGGAAGCAAGAAATATATACTCTACATCACTCAAACATGGTGACAAGAAGAATGGACATGAAGTAGACATATCCTACAGCAAACAACTCCATTGGAGCAACTCCATAGGAGGCATGGATCAATAGCAACAAGCTACAACATTTTGATCATGACGTTAAAAACCTGACAGTAATATTTTATAGCAACTTGGGAGCAAGAATTAAATAAGCTACACCAACCCATATGAGCAAGTGAGGACATGGATGGATAGACAACAACATGTACAACAAGGAATGATCAATGGCCACCCTAAAACTAACATGGATTTGCCTAGGACAGCAAGCAAACATAGCATCAGGATAAGACAGATTCCAGACTTAGTAGAAATTTCACTAAGTATAAAATAGTTAAGTTGGCATGGAATGTTTGCAAGCATGTTTAAGTCACCTCAAGGCATATCATGGCAAATGGTTTGCACCACAGCAAAGACCACATGATGGAGATTCTAAAACATATTAACATGTGACAAGGGGACAAACACACCGATAGCAACGAGCTCTTCAAATCAGCATCTCATAACATGTTACAAAACTTAACAGCCACATGCACTTTTGCAACAGAGATTAACATGGAAATATGAACCCTAACATGCATGCTACGGCAACCATCATGTAGAGCATCTCATGATGAACATTTTGACATCTCATTTACTTCATTTGGATAAACATGCACCAAGTTATCACATCTCAAACATGGCATGAAAATAACAAGTAGCAGCAGTTTATATCAAGTAGCACTCTTGTCACGAAGATTAAGACCTCTAGATGGACTCAAACAAGCATGACACAATGGAACCAAACGTAGTACACATCACCACGATCATTTTGACATATAATATGCACAATTTGGACAAGCACAATAAAAGATACAGCCATCACAATATGCCATCAGACAACAAATTTCAAAAAGACTTAGAGAAAAAAACAGGGGCTACATCGCAGATCGGGTCCACGGGGCGGATCGGGTCAACGGGGCGCGGAGCGGGTACGGGCGAAGCGGGTGCGGACCAGTTAGGGTTTTCGGGGCAGCCGGGCAGATCGGATCGGGGCGCGGCGAGGACCTCGTTCTCCGGCGGCCAGAGCGGCTGCGCTGGCGAGGCGCTGGGGCGGAGTGGCGGCGGGGCTGGCGGTTGCCGCGGCGGTGGCGCCCGGGGCCGGCGTCGGTGGCCCGGCCGGATGCGGCGGCGGCTGGGCGGCGGAGAGCTCGGGCGAGGGCGCAAGGGTCGGCGACCCTCGGCGGCGGAGGAGGCTCGGAGTAGGCGGCAAGGCGTGCCCAGCGGCGGGGAAGCGGCACTGGCGGCGGGGAAGATCGAGGCGCGGCGGTGGAGAAGCGATGCGGGCCTCGGGGGAGACGTTTTTATAGGCATAGGGAGCTAGGAAACTCCAAATGGGGAGCGGTTTTCGGCCATGCGATCACAATTTGACGACTGAGATGATGGGACGGGTTGTGCTGGGTTAGTGGGCTGTTGTGGAGGGGGTCTTGGGCCTCAAAGAAGAGGTTCTTTTAGCCCACTAGGTTAACCGTTGGAGTACCAAACGAACTCCAAACGCTACGAAACTTGACAGGCGGCCTACACGTACCAAAACAACATCGCACGACAAGTCTCACGTCATTCCGGAAACGTTACACAGCCACACACGAAAGAAGGACTCGGGGGTGCCACGGGCACGTGTGAGAGCGTCGGAACTCGAAACGGACAACGGGAAGAGACGAGTGGGACCGGATGCAAGTGACAACACAAATGCAATGCAATGCACATGACAACATGACATGGATGAAATGCACACATGCACACGACAAAACGACGAAACCCGAAAAGAAAGAAGAGCCCGGAAAGGAATTGATGAAGCCAAAGTTTATATATTGCCATATTGGGAAAGTGTTACATCTGGGGCATTACAGCCCCTCCTCCAACAGTCTTGGTGGCCGCGAGCAGGGACGCTCCCAGCCACCGGGCCTTCGCCCCCTCCTTGCGGCGGGAAAAGTGGCCGCCCAAGTTCAGGCTGAATCTACCGCCGCGCTACGACGGCGCGGCCGATCCGCTTGTCTTACTCCAGGCCTACGAGCAGGCCATCTCGGCGGCCGGCGGTGATGACAAGGTCATGGCCAGCTGGCTCCCTATGGCGCTCAATGGTGTGCCATAGGTCTGGTTTTTCAGCTTGCTAGAATTCTCTGTGGCATCCTGGGAAGAGCTGCGCGGCTTCTTCCTCGCGTGCTTCGGGGCTCCGGCGCCCCTCGCCGTCGGGACCCTCCTCGGCGGCCCGCAAGCATCACCCTCTAGCCGACACATCAAGCAGATCTTTCGCTAGACGGGAGTCGCCCCCTTACGCAAGGTGGCTCCTCCTGGGTGGGTTGCTCCCAAGGCCGACCTCGCCTTCGACACAGGAGACCACCCTGCCTCCACCACGGGCTCCGGCGCTCTCCCGATGCTCGGCACCCCCACCATCTGCAAAGTGGCCGTCACCAAGACCATCATCAACGGCGGGCTGGCCTCAACGTGCTCTCGGTGGAAGCTTTCATCTTACTCCAGGTGTCACTCGAGCGGCTACGCCCCACCAAGCCCTTCTCTGGGGTCAGCAGTGGTTCTACCAGCCCCCTAACACAGATCCACCTCCCAGTCACCTTCGGCACCCGAGACAACTACCGCACCGAGCTGATCGACTTCGACATCGCCCGAATTAGTCTCCCGTACAACGCCATCATCGGGTACCCGACGCTGGCTCAGTTCATGACCGCAACCCACCCGGCCTATAACCTCATGAAGATGTCGGGGAGCCGTGGGGTCCTTACTGTGACGGGGGACACCAAGGGAGCCCCGACGGCCCTCACGTGCGTCTTCTGGACCACTGCGGCAGCGCGCCCTACCGAGGAAGCCACCCTAGGGACCAAGGGGGCTGCCCCAGCCAAGAAAAAGAAACTTTTCTCCCAAGACCAAGCCGAGACAAAACAGGTGCCGGTGAATGAAGATGAGCCATCAGGCGTCGCCTTCACCATAGGAGCTGGCCTTCCCCCAGCTTAGGAGGAGGCGCTGGTTGGATTCCTGCGCGTGAACAGGGACATGTTCGCATGGGAGCCCAAGGATCTGGTGGGGGCCCCAAGAGAGGTGATCGAGCATCACCTAAATGTATGCCCTAACATGCGCCCCGTGAAGCAGAAGGCCATGCGCCAATCCACGGAGAAGCAGTCCTTCATCGTGCAGGAGAATCGTAAGCTAGAAGCGGCAGGTGTCATCCGCGAAGTCCGGTACCCGGAGTGGCTGGCAAATCCCATTGTCGTGCCCAAGAAAGGAGGAAAAGAGCGCATGTGCGTCGACTTCACCAACCTTAACAAAGCTTGCCCGCAAGATCCGTTCCCTCTGGCACGCATCGATCAAATCGATGACTCCACCGCCGAGTGCGACTTGCTGTGTTTCCTGGAAGCCTTCTCAAGAGACCACCAAATCAAGATGGCGCTGCAAGATGTCGAGAAATATGCCTTCCTCACCCCGTGCGGGGTGTACTGCTACACCTGCATGCCGAATGCAGGAGCAACCTTCGAGCGGTTAATGCACATCGCACTAGGGAAGCAGCTCGGGAGGAACGCTGAGGCGTATGTGGACGACATGGTAGTAAAATCTCAGGAGGCCTCAACCCTTATCACAGATCTGGAAGAGACTTACGCCAACCTACGCAAGGTAGACTTCAGACTCAACCCAGAGAAGTGTGTGTTCGGAGTTCCTTCAGGAAACCTCTTAGGCTTCCTCGTGTCACACCGAGGAATCAAGGAAAACCCCGAGAAAGTCAAGGCCATAAAAAAGATGAGCCCACCCAAGAGCCTCAAGGAGATGCAGAAGCTGGCTGGCTGAGTAACATTGCTGCGGCGTTTCATTTCCAAGCTAGGGGAGAGAGCCCTCCCCTTCTTCAAGCTGATGAAAAGGAAGGGCTCGTTCGAATGGACCCCAGAGGCTGATGCAGCATTCGAAAATCTGAAAAGATACCTCACCAGCCCTCCAGTGATGGTGGTGTTGGAAATATGTCCTAGAGGCAATAATAAAAGTATTATTATTATATTTTCTTGTTCATGATAATTGTCTGTTATTCATGCTTGAATTGTATTGTACGGAAACAGCGATACATGTGTGAATATATAGACCACAATGAGTCCCAAGTAAGCCTCTAGTTACTAGCTCGTTGATCAACAGATGGTCACGGTTTCCTGACCATGGACATAGGATGTCGGTGATAACGGGATCACATCATTAGGAGAATGATGTGATGGACAAGACCCAATCCTGAGCCTAGCACGACATCGTATAGTTCGTAATGCATAAGCTTTTTAGTGTCAAGTATTTATTCCTTAGACCATGAGGTTGTGCCACTCCCGGATGCCATAGGAATACTTTGGGTGTGCCAAACGTCGCAACGTAACTGGGTGACTATAAAGGTACGCATCGGGTATCTCCGAAAGTGTCTGTTGAGTTGGTATGAACCGAGACTGGGATATTGTCACTCCGTGTGACGGAGAGGTACCTCTGGGCCCACTCGGTAAGACATCATCATAATGAGCTCAAGATGACTAAGGAGTTAGTCACGAGATGATGGATTACGGAACGAGTAAAGAGACTTGCCATGACGAGATTGAACAAGGTATCGGGTATACCGACGATCGAATCTCGGGCAAGTACAGTACCGATAGACAAAGGGAATAACATACGGGATTGAGTGAATCCTTGACACAGTGGTTCATCCGATGAAGATCATCAAGGAACACGTGGGAACCAACATGGGTATCCAGATCCCGCTGTCGGTTATTGACCGGAGAGTCGTCTCGGTCATGTCTGCGTGTCTCCCGAACCCGTAGGGTCTACACACTTAAGGTTCGGTAACGCTAGGGTCGTAGAGATACATGCACGTGGAAACCCGAAAGTTGTTCGGAGTCTCGGATGAGATCCCGGACGTCACGAGGAGTTCCGAAAGGGTCCGGAGGTAAAGAATGATATATAGGAAGTCCAGTTTCGGCCATCGGGTGAACTCCGGGGGTCACCGGGAGTGTCCCGGGACCAACGGAGGGGTCCCGGGGGTCCACCGGGTGGGGCCACCCATCCCGGTGGGGCCCCTAGGACGCAAGGGGGAAGGGGCCAGCCCCTGGTGGGCTGGCGCACCACTTGGGCCCCCCTCCATGCGCCTAGGGTTGAAACCCTAGGGGAGGGGGGCGCCCCCTATGCCTAGGGGGGCAAGTTTCCCCCTTAGGCCGCCGCCGCTGGGATCTGCCAGGGCCGGCGCCCCCCTGGCCCCTATATATATGTGGGGGGGAGAGGGCAGCCGCACCCAAGTCTCTGGCGCCTCTCCCCCTCCCGTCACACCTTCCTACTCCTCCACAGGGCGCCGACGAAGCCCTGCAGGATTTCCCGCTGCATCCACCACCACGCCGTCGTGCTGCTGGATCTCCGACGACCTCTCCTCCCCCCTTGCTGGATCAAGAAGGAGCTGACGTTGCTGCACCATACGTGTGTTGAACATGGAGGTTCCGTCCGTTCGGCGCTAGATCATCGGTGACGAAGAACGCGAAGAGTACGACTACTTCATCCACGTTGCTTCGAACGCTTCCGCACGCGATCTACAAAATGGTATGTAGATGCACTCCAATATGCTCGTTGCTAGATGACTCCTTAGATTGATCTTGGTGAAAGCGTAGAAATTTTTTGAATTCTGCTACGTTCCCCAACAGTGGCATTTGAGCTAGGTCCTTTGCGTAGCATCTTGCACGAGTAGAACACAAAGCAGTTGTGGACGTTTGAGTTTGCTTACGTGATTTGCTGTTACTAGTCTAATATTGATTCGGCGGTATTGTGGGATGAAGCGTCCCAGACCGAACTTACACGTACGCTTACGTGAGACTGGTTCCACCGACAGACATGCACTAGATGCATAAGGTGGCTGGCGGGTGTCTGTCTCTCCCACTTTAGTCGGATCGGATTCGATGAACAGGGTCCTTATGAAGGGTAAATAGAAATTGACAAATCACGTTGTGGTTTTGGCATAGGTAAGAAACGTTCTTGCTAGAAAACCTATAGAAGCCACGTAAAACTTGCAACAACAATTAGAGGTCATCTAACTTGTTCTTGCAGAATGTGCTTTGTGATATGGTATGGCCAAGAAGATGTGATGAATGATATATGTGATGTATGAGATTGATCATGTTCTTGTAATAGGAAATCATGACTTGCATGTCGATGAATATGACAACCGACAGGAGCCATAGGAGTTGCCTTAATTATTGTATGACCTGCGTGTCACTAAATAACGCCATGTAATTACTTTACTTTATTGCTAAACGTTAGCCATAGTAGTAGAAGTAATAGTTGGCGTGACGACTTCATGAAGACACGATGACGGAGATCATGATGATGGAGATCATGGTGTCAAGCCGGTGACAAAGATGATCATGGTGCCCCGAAGATGGAGATCGAAGGAGCAAGATGATATTGGCCATATCATGTCACTTTATTTGATTGCATGTGATGTTTATCATGTTTTTGCATCTTGTTTACTTAGAATGGCGGTAGTAAATAAGATGATCTCTCATTAAAAATTTCAAGAATTGTGTTCCCCCTAACTGTGCACCGTTGCTAAGGATCGTTGTTCCGAAGCACCATGTGATGATCGGGTGTGATAGGTTCTAACGTTCGCATACGACGGGTGTAAGCCAGATTTACACAGCAATACACTTAGGGTTCACTTGACGAGCCTAGCATGTACAGACATGGCCTCGGAACACGGAAGACCGAAAGGTCGAACATGAGTCGTATAGTAGATACGATCAACATGAAAATGTTCACCGTTGATGACTAGTCCGTCTCACGTGATGATCGGACACAGGCTAGTCGATTCGGATCATGTATCACTTAGATGACTAGAGAGATGTCATTCTGAGTGGGAGTTCATTAAAATTTGATTAGATGAACTTAATTATCATGAACTTAGTCTAAAAATCTTTACAATATGTCTTGTAGATCAAATGGCCCACGCTCAAGTTTCCCTCAACTTCAACGCGTTCCTAGAGAAAACCAAGCTGAAAGACGATGGTAGCAACTATACGGATTGGGTCCGTAACCTGAGGATTATCCTCATAGTTGCCAAGAGATCATATGTCCTTGAAGCACCGCTAGGTGATGCACCCGTTCTCCCAGCGACCCAAGACGTTGTGAACGCCTGGCAGTCGCGTTGTGATGATTACTCCCTGGTTCAGTGCGGCATGCTTTACAGCTTAGAGTCGGGGCTCCAAAAGCGTTTTGAGCACCACGGAGCATATGAGATGTTCCAAGAGCTGAAAATGGTTTTCCAAGCTCATGCCCGAGTCGAGAGATATGATGTCTCTGACGCATTCTATAGCTGTAAGATGGAGGAAAACAGTTCTATCAGTGAGCACATCCTCAAGATTTCTGGGTTGCACAACCGCTTGTCTCAGTTGGGAATCATCTCCCAGACGAAGCGGTCGTTGACATAATCGTCCAGTCGCTCCCACCTAGCTTCAAGAGCTTCGTGTTAAATTTCAATATGCAGGGGATGGAGAGGTCCATTCCCGAGGTGTATTCAATGCTGAAATCAGTGGAGGTGGATATCAAGAAAGAACATCAAGTGTTGATGGTCAATAAAACCACTAAGTTCAAGAAAGGCAAGGGTAAAAAGAACTTCAAGAAGGACGGCAAAGGAGTTGTCACGCCCGGTAAGCCAGTTGCCGGGAAGAAGCCAAAGAATGGACCCAAGCCTGAAACTAAGTGTTTTCATTGCAAGGGAACGGGTCACTAGAAGCGGAACTGCCCCAAATACTTAGCAGACAAGAAGGCCGGCAACGTCAAAGGTATATATGATATACATGTTATTGATGTGTACCTTACCAGCGCTCGTAGTAGCTCCTGGGTAATTGATATCGGTCCAGTTGCTCACATTTGTAACTCAAAGCAGGAGCTGCGGAATAAGCGGAGACTGGCGAAGGATGAGGTGACAATGTGCATCGGGAATGGTTCCAAGGTCGATGTGATCGTCGTCGGCACGCTGCCTCTACATCTACCCTCGGGATTAGTTTTAAACCTTAATAATTGTTACTTAGTACCAGCTTTGAGCATGAACATCGTATCTGGATCTCGTCTTATGCGAGATGGCTACTCATTTAAATCGGAGAATAATGGTTGTTCTATTTATTTGAGAGATATGTTTTATGGTCATGCCCCGCTGGTCAATGGTTTATTTTTGATGAATCTCGAACGTGATAATACACATATTCATAGTGTAGATGCCAAAAGATGTAAAGTTGATAATGATAGTCCCACAAATTTGTGGCATTGCCGCCTTGGTCATATTGGTGTCAAACGTATGAAGAAGCTTCATGCTGATGGACTTCTGGAGTCTCTTGATTATGAATCATTTGACACGTGCGAACCATGCCTTTTGGGCAAGATGACCAAGACTCCGTTCTCCGAAACAATGGAGCGAGCAACCAACTTATTGGAAATCATACATACCGATGAGTGCGGTCCAATGAGTGTTGAGGCTCGCGGAGGCTATCGTTATGTTCTCACCCTCACAGATGACTTGAGTAGATATGGGTATATCTACTTGATGAAGCATAAGTCTGAGACCTTTGAAATGTTCAAGGAATTTCAGAATGAGGTTGAAAATCAACATGACAGAAAAATAAAGTTCTTGCGATCGGATCGTGGGGGTGAATATTTAAGTCATGAATTTGGCACGCACCTAAGGAACTGTGGAATTGTTTCACAATTAACACCGCCCGGAACACCTCAACGTAACGGTGTGTCCGAACGTCGAAATCGTACTCTGTTGGACATGGTGCGATCTATGATGTCCCTCACCGATTTACCACTTCCTTTTGGGGCTATGCTTTAGAGACTGCCGCATTCACTTTAAATAGGGCTCCGTCGAAATCCGTTGGGACAATACCGTATGAACTTTGGTTTGGCAAGAAACCGAAGCTGTCGTTTCTGAAAGTTTGGGGTTGCGATGCTTATGTCAAGAAACGTCAACCTGAAAAGCTCGAACCCATATCGGAAAAATGCGTCTTCATAGGATACCCAAAGAAATGATTGGGTACACCTTCTACCACAGATCCGAAGGCAAGGTCTTTGTAGGCAAGAATGGATCCTTTCTGGATAAAGAGTTTCTCTCGAAAGAAGTGAGTGGGAGGAAAGTAGAACTTGATGAGGTGACAGTCACCCCTCCCGAACCGGAATGTAGCGCATCACAGGAAATTATTCCTGAGGTGCCTGCACCAACAAGGGAGGAAGTTAATGATGATGATCATGAAGAAACATATCAAGTTACTACTGAACTTCGAAGGTCCACAAGGGCACGTTCCGCACCAGAGTGGTACGGCAACCCTGTCCTGGAAATCATGTTGTTGGACAACGGTGAACCTTCGAACTATGAAGAAGCGATGGCGGGCCCGGATTCCAATAGATGGCTTGGAGCCATGAAATCCGAGATAGAATCCATGTATGAAAACAAAGTATGGACTTTGGTGGACTTGCCTGATGATAGGCACGCCATAGAAAATAAATGGATTTTTAAGAAGAAGACAGACGCGGATGGTAATGTGACCATCTATAAGGCTCGGCTTGTCACTAAGGGTTATCGACAAGTTCAAGGGATTGACTACGATGAGACTTTCTCTCCCGTAGCGATGCTGAACTCAGTCAGAATCATGTTAGCTATTTCCGCATTCTATGATTATGAGATATGGCAAATGGACGTCAAAACGGCATTCCTTAATGGCTTCCTCAAGGAAGAGTTGTATATGATGCAGCCGGAAGGTTTTGTCGATCCAGAGAATGCTAACAAGGTATGCAAGCTCCAGCACTCGATCTACGGGCTGGTGCAAGCATCTCGGAGTTGGAATATTCTCTTTAATGATGTGATCAAAGCGTTTGGCTTTATACAGACTTATGGAGAAGCCTGTATTTACAAGAAAGTGAGTGGGAGCTCTGTAGCATTTCTCATATTATATGTGGATGACATATTGCTAATGGGAAATGATATAGAATTCTTGGAGAGCATAAAGGCCTATTTGAATAAGAGTTTTTCAATGAAGGACCTTGGAGAAGCTGCTTACATATTAGGCATCAAAAATCTATAGAGATAGATCAAGACGCCTCATTGGTCTTTCACAAAGCACATACCTTGACAAGATATTGAAAAAGTTCAATATGGATCAGTCCAAGAAGGGGTTCTTGCCTGTTTTGCAAGGTATGAGATTGAGAAAGGCTCAGTCCCCGACCACGGCAGAAGATAGAGAAAAGATGAGTGTCATTCCCTATGCCTCAGCCATAGGTTCTATCATGTATGCCATGTTGTGTACCAGACCTGATGTGAACCTTGCCATAAGTTTGGTAGGGAGGTACCAAAGTGATCCCGGTATGGAACACTGGACAGCGGTCAAGAACATCCTGAAGTACCTGAAAAGGACTAAGGATATGTTTCTCGTTTATGGAGGTGATGAAGAGCTCGCCGTAAAGGGTTACGTCGATGCTAGCTTTGACACAGATCTGGATGACTCTAAGTCACAAACCGGATACGTGTATATTTTGAATGGTGGAGCAGTCAGCTGGTCCAGTTGCAAGCACAGCGTCGTGGCGCATTCTACATGTGAAGCAGAGTACATAGTTGCTTGCGAAGCAGCACAAGAAGGAGTCTGGATGAAGGAGTTCATCACCGACCTAGGAGTCATTCCAAGCGCGTCAAGCCCGATGACTCTCTTCTGTGTCAACACTGGTGCTATTGCCATTACCAAGGAGCCCAGGTTTCACAAGAAGACCAAGCACATCAAGCGCCGTTTCAACTCCATCTGGAATTATGTTCAATATGGAGACATAGATATTTGTAAAATGCATACGGATCTGAATGTTGCAGACCCGTTGACTAAACCTCTTCCACGGGCAAAACATCATCAACACCAGAACTCTATGGGTGTTCGATTCATCACAATGTAACTAGATTATTGACTCTAGTGCAAGTGGGAGACTGTTGGAAATATGACCTAGAGGCAATAATAAAAGTATTATTATTATATTTCCTTGTTCATGATAATTGTCTGTTATTCATGCTTGAATTGTATTGTACGGAAACAGCGATACATGTGTGAATATATAGACCACAATGACTCCCTAGTAAGCCTCTAGTTACTAGCTCGTTGATCAACAGATGGTCATGGTTTCCTGACCATGGACATAGGATGTCTGTGATAACGGGATCACATCATTAGGAGAATGATGTGATGGACAAGACCCAATCCTGAGCCTAGCACGAGATCGTATAGTTCGTAATGCATAAGCTTTTCAGTGTCAAGTATTTATTCCTTAGACCATGAGGTTGTGCAACTCCCGGATGCCGTAGGAATACTTTGGGTGTGCCAAATGTCGCAATGTAACTGGGTGACTATAAAGGTATGCATCGGGTATCTCCGAAAGTGTCTGTTGAGTTGGTATGAACCGAGACTGGGATATTGTCACTCCGTGTGACGGAGAGGTACCTCTGGGCCCACTCGGTAAGACATCATCATAATGAGCTCAAGGTGGCTAAGGAGTTAGTCACGGGATGATGGATTACGGAACGAGTAAAGAGACTTGCCATGATGAGATTGAACAAGGTATCGGGTATACCGACAATCGAATCTCGGGCAAGTACCGTACCGATAGACAAAGGGAATAACACACGGGATTGAGTGAATCCTTGACACAGTGGTTCATCCGATGAAGATCATCGAGGAATACGTGGGAACCAACATGGGTATCCAGATCCCGCTGTCGGTTATTGACCGGAGAGTCGTCTCGGTCATGTCTGCGTGTCTCCCGAACCCGTAGGGTCTACACACTTAAGGTTCGGTAATGCTAGGGTCGTAGAGATACATGCACGTGGAAACCCGAAAGTTTTTCGGAGTCCCGGATGAGATCCCGGACGTAACGAGGAGTTCCGGAAGGGTCCGGAGGTAAAGAATGATATATAGGAAGTCCAGTTTCGGCCGTCGGGTGAACTCCTGGGGTCACCGGGAGTGTCCCGGGACCACCGGAGGGGTCCCGGGGGTCCACCAGATGGGGCCACCCATCCCGGTGGGGCCCCTAGGCCGCAAGGGGGAAGGGGCCAGCCCCTGGTGGGCTGGCGCACCACTTGGGCCCCCCCTCCATGCACCTAGGGTTGAAACCCTAGGGGAGGGGGGCGCCCCCTATGCCTTGGTGGGCAAGTTTCCCCCTTAGGCCGCCGCCCCCCTGGCCCCTATATATATGTGGGGGGGGGGG
>LR738713.1:246198807-246247228 GCA_902687465.1 Secale cereale
GGGGGGGAGAGGGCAGCCGCACCCAAGTCTCTGGCGCCTCTCCCCCTCCCGCCACACCTTCCTACTCCTCCACAGGGCGCCGATGAAGCCCTGCAGAATTTCCCGCTGCATCCACCACCACGCCGTCGTGCTACTGGATCTCCGACGACCTCTCCTCCCCCCTTGCTGGATCAAGAAGGAGGTGACGTTGCTGCACCGTACGTGTGTTGAACGTGGAGGTGCCGTCCGTTCGGCGCTAGATCATCGGTGACGAAGAACGCGAAGAGTACGACTACTTCATCCACGTTGCTTCGAACGCTTACGTAGGCGATCTACAAAACGGTATGTAGATGCACTCCAATATGCTCGTTGCTAGATGACTCCTTAGATTGATCTTGGTGAAAGCGTAGAAATTTTTTGAATTATGCTACGTTCCCCAACAGGTGGCACCCAAGCCTCAAGAGCCATTGGTGGTTTACCTGGCAGCGACGCCACATTCAGCTAGTGCGGCGCTGGTGGCCATTCAAGAGGAGCGCCAAGACAAGGCCCTACAGCCCAAGGAGGGAACTCCTGAGGTCCCGACGGGGCGGGCGGCCGCGACATACAAGCTGACCTCTCTGAGGCCGAGACTGACCCAGCTCGCTACCTAACTCCTGGGGCACCATCCCAGCTCACATAGTCGCAGGGGAGTCCGGGCTCCATCCGCATCGAGAACCCGGTATACTTCGTCGGCACGGTGCTCCGTGATGCCCGAGCATGCTACCCTATGCCGCAGAAGCTCTTGCTGGCGCTCCTCGTTGCATCACGAAAGATGCGTCACTACTTCCAAGGCCACCCCATAAAGGTCGTCTCAGCTTACCCCCTAGAAAGAGTACTCCGGAGCCCAAATGCGGCAGGAAGGGTCGCGAAGTGGAACATAGAGCTGCAGGCATTCCAGCTAAAGTTCAGCACCACCAGGGTCATCAAGGGGGCCGCGCTTGCTGACTTCGTGGCTGAATAGACTGACGCCCCAGGACCTGAAGCAAGCCCGGACCAGTCCCTCCTATAGGGAACCGAAGCGCCTGATGGCTGGGTCATGTACTTTGACAGCGCGTTCTCTCGCCAGGGCGCGGGGGCTGGGGATGTGCTCATCTCGCCCGCTGAAGACAAGCTATACTACACCATGCAGCTCTGCTTTCGGCCAGGAGACAAGGTCTCCAACAACATCGCGGAATACGAAAGCTTCATCGCCGGTCTCAAGGCACCGATAGCCTTGGGAGTAAAGCGCCTCGTCCTCAAGGGTGACTCCCAGCTCCTCGTCAACTTCTCAAACAAGGTTTATGAGCCAAGGGACGAGCATATGGAAGCATACCTCGCGGAGGTACGCAAAATGGAGAAGCAGTTCTTGGGCCTGGAACTGAAATACGTGCCCCGCGGCATTAACAAGGAGGCCTTCGACATTTCCAAGAGAGTGTCTAGGCGCCTGCCCCAGGAGCCCGGCGTCTTCGAAGAAAGGCTCCTCAAACCCTCGGCATCACCCCCGAGAGAAGAGCCGGTGAAGCCTCAGGAAGAACTCCCCTAGCCACCAGCCTCGGGAGCTCCCGCCTACGGCTCGGCCTCAGGAGCTCGCTTGCTCCTGGCGCTCGAGCCTCAAGAGGGATGCTGGACCGAAGAATTCAAGTCATACCTCGTGCGAGGGGTGTTACCGGAGAAGGAGGAGGATGCAGAACGCGTAGCCCGACAGGCTACGGTATACTGCATCCAAGACGGTCAGCTTTGCAGGAGGCGACCAAATGACGTTTCTTTACGATGCATCTCTAGGGAGCAGGGAGGCAAGCTGCTAGCCGACATCCATGTCGGAGACTGCGAACTTCACTCATCATCGCGCACCCTGGTCGGCAAGGCGTTCCGCAGCGGTTTTTACTCGCCCACGGCGCTCAACGATGCAGCCGAGCTAGTGAAGTCTTGCGAGGCCTCCCAGTTCCACGCCAAACAAATCCATGAGCCGGCTCAGAGCCTGCAGACCATCCCGCTCTCCTGGTCATTCGCGGTCTGTGGGCTTGACATCCTCGGCCCTTTTCCCTGAGCGCCCGGGGGCTATCCATACCTCTACGTCGCCTTCGACAAGTTCACTAAGTGGGTAGAGGTGGAAGCAGTCCGAACCATCCCAGCCAGCTATGTTGTCAAGTTCATCAAGGGCCTCGTAAACTAGTTCGGGATCCCAAACCGCATCATCACCGACAATGGTTCGCAGTTCACTAGTAATCTGTTCAAGACATACTGTGCTAACCTTGGAACACAGATTTGCTATGCCTCTGTAGCACACCCCAGGAGCAACGGCCAGGATGAGCGCGCCAACACAGAGGTCCTGAGGTGCCTCAAGACCCGGACCTTCAAGAAGAAGCTCGAAGCCTGCAGAAGGGGTTGGCACAACAAGCTCCAGTCCATGCTATGGTCAATCTGCACCACCGCCACCAAGCCTACCGGCGAGACTCCATTCTTCCTCGTCTACGGAGCTGAGGCAGTCCTCCCTCACGAGGTCAGGCACCGGTCGCCGCGAGTCTTGGCATTCGACGAAGCGCAACAAGGCGCCGCGCAGGGAACATACCACGTGTTGGGGGAGGAGCGCCGGCGCGACGCTTCACTCCGAGCAGCAAGATACCAGCAGGCGCTGGGGTGGTACCATTGCCACAACATTCACCCGAGGACGCTTGAGGTAGGTGACCTCCTTTTAAGGAGGGTCCTCTCCAGAGAAGGACTGCACAAGCTCTCGCCCATGTTGGAAGGGCCATTCAAGATCACCCACGTCTCCAGACCCAGAGCTGTGCGCCTGGAAATAGGAGATGGCATCCGCATCCTGAACGCATGGAATATCCGGCACCTCAGGAGGTTCTACCCATGAAACAAGGCCCTTGCGCCTGAGAAGACTAGGCTCCGTGCCTGCGAGGAACAAGGCCCTTGCGCCTGAGAAGACTAGGCTCCCTGCCTGCGAGGAACAAGGCCCTTGCGCTTAAGAGGACTAGGCTCCGTGCCTACGAGGAACAAGGCCCTTGCGCCTGAGAAGACTAGGCTCCGTGCCTGTGAGAAACAAGGCCCTTGCGCTTGAGAAGACTAGGCTCCGTGCCTCAGAGGAAGAAGGCCCTCGCGCCTGAGAAGACTAGGCTCCGTGCCTGCGACGAACAAGGCCCTCGCGCCTGAGAAGCCAAGGCCCGGTGCCTATGAAGCAAGGCTCCGGCCTGTGAAGATCTTCGCTCGTGACTCTCTCACGTAATAATGAGTGGGGCTGTACACACCCCGGAGTCTCCCGAGAGCCGCCCTCGGGCCTCAGGGGCTCCCTCCCACGTCCTAGTGGCAGCACTTAGCTCCGCGCTGGTGAGAAGACTAGATTAGGTGCCGGACGCGGCCGTTCATTTGCTTTCTAGAGTTGGCTTGTTCCTATCCTCTCACTTTTATTGAATACTGAAGATTCTGTTGTTCCTCGATTCTTTGGTTTTGATTCCCCTCTACGGTTCTTCTCTCAAATTCCTTGTGGTTCTTCCCCCGACTTTCGGGCTAGCCCAGGGAGAGCGGCAGCTGCACGGCGCTCTCCCCGGCGCGCCCTCCTCTTTAGCCTTCATGAGGCGCCCGAACAGGGGCTCGTAACTGACGTGCCCCCCATTCTTATGTCCATGCCCCATAGGTACCGCGACAAGGGGTGGCCCATCACGCTCAATGTCACATCCCTAGTCAGTGCTTGCATTACGACTATCTAGAGTGTGCATCATGTTTAAACTTTCCGGAAACTTGAAATGGGGATGACAGAAACCCCAACACCCCTCTTAACTCAACTAGGGTTTAATAAAATCTTTTCCAATGTACCCAAAATGCCCTTCAAAAATGTTCATCATCTTTGCCTTGGTCTCAAACCTCTGACAAAAATGGTGCACAATTTTCTAGGACATCCTAAGGTCACTGGATTAAATCATATGGTATTTGCATTTGGGCATTTAAATGCTATAAAATATTTTAAATGCCCAAATAATCATAGATCAAAATATTCCCTATTGTTTATATAATATATAGTGGATATGAGTAGTTTCATGATTTATAAAAATGTTCTAGCATTTTTAATAAAGCAACTCAGTTGCAGAAAAAACAGAAACAGAAATAAATAGAGAGAGAGAGAAGCCCAGAAGCCACCTACCTGGCGGCCCAGCTGGCCGGCCCAGCCCACCAGCCGCGCCAGGCAACTGCTTCCTCTCGCCAGGCAGGCAGAGAGGAGCACGCCGGCGAGCCCGAGCGCGCCACGCAGCTCCTCGCATCCCTGCTTCACCCCCCTCGCCACCGTGACGCCCTGGATGATCTCTAGGTCGTCGCCCTGAGCCCCTGGACACCTCACTTCCCCCTACCTCTCTCCCTCGCCCTCTCCCACCATGGCCGACGCACTCGCGAGCACACCGCCATCGTAACCACGGCCACCGCCCTCCACTCACCTCTCCAACGTGTCTACAAGCTCCGTCGTGATCCGCTGCGCCGTCCCGCCAAGCCGCGTGAAACCGAGAGCCCTGCAACGCCGCCCACGCCGTCTTCCCCAACTCCGGCCGCCAGAGATCGCCGGCTTTGCCCCGACTGCTCTGGTTCTCCTCCGAGCTTGCCAAGGCCACCGTCGACCCCGCCGTGAGCTGCTACTCCTCCCTCCCCTCTTCTTTTCCTCCCTCATGCGCCGTAGCCACCGCACCTTGCTCACCCGACCGCACCGCCGCCTGAGCTCGTCGCCGACGTGGCTCCGACCACGCAACGGCCTCACCACCCTGCCCAGCGTCCTCACCGCACCACGGAGGCCCTGTAGGAGCTAGCCCCGCGCCCCCACGGTCACCGCAGCAACGACCGCGAGCTCACCCGAGCTCCGGCTGTCAGGCCCAAGATGCGATTCTATCCCGATCACGTGACACTTACGTGATTGGGGCACAACCGCATTTCGGGCGCTTATCAAGATGGATATCATTACATCGTACCATTACATACATACATGGGGGATACAACAATACATACAAATCTCATGAATATAACAACATCAATACAAGGCATCCGACTACGGATGCAAACATGAAACGAACAACGACATCCATCTGCTATCCCAGGCTGCCGACCCGGAACCTAACCCTAGACTGAAGAAGAAGAAGAAAGAAAGAACTCCAACTCAACGATCATCGCTCTCACGTCAAGACATCGGAAACCTGCACCTGCAACTGTTGTTGTAGTATGAGTGAGCCACGAGGACTCAGCAATCCCATAACCATAGGTAACAAGACTATTGAAGCTCAAAGGGTAGGCAGAGGTAAAGTGGTGAGGTTGCAGCAGCGACTAAGCAATATATGGTGGCTAACTTACGAGTACAAGAATAAGATGAGCATCTACGCAAACGGTCGCAACTAGTAGTGATCGCTAAAGATCCTGAACTACCTACGAGTCAAACATAATCCCATTGTGTTTTCTTCTCAAAGTGAAAAGAGACAGTCATGGTTACTCACACAGTTGTGTGTTTTACTTAGGATCCTCTGTCAAGTTTTCTACAACTGGATATTAACAAAATCCAATCTGCCACATAACCATGGGCACGGCTTTCGAAAGATCATAAACCTACAGGGGTGTCCCAGCTTAGCCCATCACAAGCTCTCACGATCAGCTGAAGTAATAATAGTATTACCCCTTATCTTAGGGACAATCCGATCAGGCTCGGCATCCCGGAGCACAAGACATTTCGACAATGGTAAAACATGTCCAGCAAGACCTCCCGGCGTGCCGACACCCTGATAGTAGCCGCGCGTATCTCTTCTCAGGCCACGACCGGATGGGACATACTACAGGAGCCAGATAACTCGAGTTTCCCCGAGGCGGTCCTGCAGTCTGCCCATTTGGGACCAACACCATCGGCACTGGCCCCCCTGTATGTAGAAGAATCCACGGGTAGCGCTAACTCCCTATGCAATTTAATTAATTAATTAAGTTGTTATTTTGAGCAAATTAAAACCAATGTTGGGCCTTGCTGGAGGAGTTTTATTCAAAGACGATGTGTCAAGGGGTCCCCATATACCCAACCGTGTAAGGAACGCAAAATCAAGGAACATAATGCCGGTTTATCGGCGCCTAAGGTGGCATGAGTGGAACAAAACACCGAGCAAATGGCCAAGCCTTCCACCCATGCCCAGTATATAGGTGTGTTATTATATATATAACATATTGTGATATCCCAATAATAAGTTCCCTCCTGGAACGATCTTCATCTTCACCTGCAACTAACAACGCTATAAGAGGGGCTGAGCAAGCGGGTAACATAGCCACAATGGTTTAGCTAGGAAGGTTTCAAAGGTTAGAGGTTTCATGGCAACAAGGAGAGGGGCTGACAATAATGATGGGTAGCGCGACATGTAACGATAGCATCGAGACAACTAAGCATGGCAATGATAGTAAAGGTATCCAAGGGTATGGTCATCTTGCCTGAGATCCCGCAAGGAAGAAGAACGGATCCATGAAGAAGACGAAGAAGAAGCCTTGAAGAAGAACCACAGGTAGACGAACGAATCCTCACGAACGCAACGGAACAAGCACTAACGAGAAGAAGCAAGCACTACGGTAAACACACAACACAAGAACACGACAATATGCTCAACCAAGTATGATGCAAAACAAGTCTACATATGATGCACAGCAAGTCTATACAGGAAGCAAAACATGGCAAGGTAGGAAGCATAGAAAAACAACACAAGTCTATATATGATGCAATACATGGCAAGGCATGATGCAAGACAAGTCTATACAGGAATCAATACATGGCAAGGTAGGAAGCACAGAAAAACAACACAAGTTTATATATGATGCAATACATGGCAAGGTATGATGCAAGACAAGTCTATACAGGAAGCAATACATGGCAAGGTAGGAAGCACAGAAAAACAGCACGAGAACATGTCAATATGCTCAACCAAGTAGGATGCAAGACAAGCCTATATATGATGGAAAACATGGCAAGGCAGGAAGCACTCAAAACAACACAAGTCAACAAGTTTAAATGAGGCCGGAAACTACATATATCAAACCCGGTAAGCCCTCATATGCATAGTTTGAAATTAGTCCAGAACTGAACAAACCTTATGTTCAAGTTGTTAAACAGCAAGTTAACATGCACCATGATGATCTACATGAAATTCTAGTCAAGTTTATATAAAGTTTGTTTAATTCGGAGCTACGGCCTAGAAGATATGAGCAAAACAAGACAGGCAAGGCAACGGTGCAAGATGCACCCAAACATCAAGCAAACTCACTCCAAACATGTAAATAAGATGATATTATGATTCTACATGCAAAATCACACAAGTTTCATATAAGTCACACCCAAAATGGAGCAACGCACTAAAAAATACACATGACACAAGATATAACAACAAGCTGAAGTTAACAGCCACATAGCAACTTTGGAGCAGGAAATATATACTCTACAGCACTCAAATATGGTGATAAGAAGCATGGACATGAAGTAGACATATCCTACAACAAACAACTCCATTGGAGCAACTCCATAGTAGGCATGGATCAATAGCAACAAGCTACACCAAATTGAACATGCTGATAAAAACCTGACAGTAATATTTTATAGCAACTTGAGAGCAAGAAATAAATAAGCTACAGCAGGTCATATGAGCAATTAAGGGCATGAATGGATAGACAACAACATATACAACAAGGAATGATCAATGTCCACCCCAAAACTAACATGAATTTGCCTAGGGCATCAAGCAAACATAGCATGAGGATATGACAGGTTCCAAACTTAGTGAAATTTCACAAAGTGTTAAAACAGTTAAGTTGGCATGGCATGTTTGCAAGCATGTTTAAGTCACCTCAAGGCATATCATGGCAAATGGTTTGCACCACAGCAGAGATCACATGATGGAGAATCTAAAACATATGAGCATGTGACATGGGGACAAACACATCAATAGCAACGAGCTCCTCAACTAGGCATCTCGTAACAAGTTACAAAACCTAACAGCCACATGCACTTTTGCAATAGAGATATACATGGCAATATGAACTCTAACATGCATGCTATAGCAACCAACATGTAGAGCATCTCATGATCAACATTTTGACATATCATATGCATCATTTGGATAAACATGCACCAAGTTATCATATCTCAAACATGGCAACAAAATAACAAGTAGTAGCAGTTTATAACAAGTAGCACTCTTGCAACAGAGATTAGAGAATCTAGATGAACTGAAATGAGCATCGCACAATGGAACAAAGTGTAGAGCATCTCTCCACGATCATTTTGACATCTCATACACTTAATTTGGATAAGCACACAAAAGTTATTAGCAGTCAAAGATGAAACCTTATTAAGCAATCTGAGGACTTAGCAGAAAAAAATGACACTAGGGAAAAAACACACAACAGGCGCAGTTTATTAAACGACGCACGGGGCGGGAGTTTAGTGGGCTGATGCTAGGGTTTGTGGGTTTGAGGCCGTTTCGGAGCCATCGGATCGTGATCCAACGGCACCGAAGCGGAGGGGGAGTAGGCTGGGCCTAGATGGGCTGTGTTGGAGACATGAGTGGGCTACGAGGAGAGAAGAGAGAGGACCGCGGGGGTTTTTGGAGACCGAAAACGTCGGACGAAATAACTGGCGACTAGTGCCGCTATATATATCTGTTGGGCTATCAAACGAGCTCCGAATGCGATGAAATTTGGCAGGCGGCCTGTCTACACTATAATAAGACCACATGCCAAGTTTCAACCCATTTCGAGAACAGTTTTTGGCCACTCATAAAATAAATATTCGGAGGCACCGAGGGCGCGTGCAAGTGTGTTTGGGCTCAGAACGGACAACGAAGAGGACGAGGGAACTCGGGCGGATGCAAGTTTTGAAAACATGCTGATGCAACACACATGATGACATGGCAAAATGCAACACACAAGCAGATGACATGGCAAAGACAACGAATAACTGGCTGACACCTGGCGCACCGGTCTCGGGGTGTCACACCGGCCGCCACCAACATCGTCGCTGGCGACGTTCTGGCCATCCCCAGGCCACGCCACGGCCACCACTGGATGCGGACGAGCGTCCGCATCACGCAGCACGTCTCCGCCGTCGATTTGGTCACCGGAGGACCAAATCCGAGGCACTTCGGTGCGTCTGGCCTCGCCGGCGTCGAGCCGCCGGCGGGATTAGCCAATGGACCAGGGGTTTGACCTGCCCCTCTATCACTGACAAGTGGGGCCAGCCGCTGACTAATTAGTCTTTAGGATTAATTTGCGTTAAACTAATTATGTTAGTTAGTGTTGGCCTACTGACGTGTGGGCCCAACTCTGTAGTTGTTAGTTAGGTTAAACTAACCTTAATTAGTTAGCTCTGTTAGACTGACGTGTGGACCCCACACATTAGTTTTGACCTGGACCATCCCCTGTTGACCTGCTGATGTTAGCATGAACTCATGCCGACGCAGTAAAGCCTTTTCTGGAATTTATATAAATCTAAATGATATTTTTTCTTCATAAAATGCCCTAAACTTCTAAAATTCATATAAATTCAATCGTAGCTCCAAATGAAATAATTTATATATGAAAAATGATCAGAATAATCCAATCTATCCATTGGTACTTGTTTCATGCATGTTAAAGCAAGTTAACCTTGTAGTTCATATCAAAACATGATAATGCTCTTTGAATAATAATAACTTGGGCATGAATTTGAATCTTTGATTAAAATAAGCTCAAACCTTTCTGTTTATAGTTGCATTAGCTCAAAACACATTCATCTTGCCATGTCATGAGCATGTATCATATTGTTGCATATTGTCGTGTATTGATTGTGTTACCGGTGATCTCCGTGGTAGGTTCTGCTTCCGAGGATACACCTGCGTATCCAATTGAAGAGTAGTACCAGTCAACCCATCCGTCAGGCAAGCAACCATTGATCATTCCAATACAAACCCATCTTCTCGCTTTTGCTCTCTTTTACTGCATTAAGGCAACAACATGTGAACTGTTGTTTGGTGCGGTAGCTGGACCCCATTCTTTTGCATGACCTGTCATTGCCGCAGTAAATAGTTGATACCCAATAGCATGTGTAGGAGTTGACTGAGCCATGTTGATGTGTTTCCTACCATGCTATACATGCTATGCCGGATGTGCTTAGAGTTGTGTCAGGTCTGGTTCATCTGGGTGATGGATCAGAGTGAAATGATCATGTCTGGTAATAAGAGTGAAGTGTGGAATATGTTTTGGTGAAGGTATCGATGAAAGGCCATGTAGGAGTACATGGTGGGTTGTTTCATTGGAACCGTCCATATGAACTGAGATATGTATGTGTGATTTAAGGTCAGCTACTACCACGCATTGGGCTCTAGGCGCTCCAAGCTCTCTCGACTTATTAACTTCCCTTGTCCTCTGTCCAGGAGTTGCAACTAGTTTCTGGTATTTGTAGCATACTGGTGGTCATGCGCAGCGCTAACCCTCGGGGTGGGCTGTGATGCAGCAGGTACGTGGCACGGTGTACCGGTCGCCCATTTGGTGGCTCGGAAACCCTATACACATCGTTTGGGGCCGTAAGCGACACCCCGGTCGGCTCTCCCCACAGATGGAACCCAAATAGGCGATAAACCTGGACTAGGGACTTGTGTGGTTAGTCAGGTCGTGGCCGACACCCTCGCTGGGCTTCCGCTTGAAGGTTTCCGAGTACACGTCGAGTAAACGGCGATAAGTGGGGGAAGTGTGTGTCAAGAAGTACACCCCTACAGGGTTACCAATCTATTCGAATAGCCGCTGTTCACGGTTAAGGACCACTTGGTTGCTTATACAGTTCATAGACAAGTTAATGGTTACTCCTAAAAGTCTCAAGACAAGTGTGAGTGCCGTGGATGGCCCTTCCGTAGGATGACGGGAGAGGATCCACGGTAGTGTATTGTTGTGGTGATTACTGGACTCGTGTGCGTTTTCTCATCTTTGCAAACTACTGATAGTTGTAGTATTGGTTAGCCAGAGGTCAAAGCTAGCTTGCTGCAATAAACTCCACTACCCTTGTTGATAATGATGCATGTATGATAGGTTCTGATGTAAGTCTTGCTGTGTACCTTTGTACTCATGTTTGCTTAATAACTATTGCAGAGGAGAAACTCGCCCCCTCTGATGGGTTTTACATAGACCTTGACGTCGACGAGTAGCTTGCTACCCAGGCGGCGATCTTGAACTTATGAAGGGCCTCGTAGATAGTTAGGCTACAACAAGCCTTCTTTCTTTCCAAGTTGTCTATACTCAGACAAGTTAGCTTCTGCATGTGCTTGTATGCTTGTATGAATTGAGTGTTGGGTCATGTGACCCCTACCAGTATGGATATGTTATGTATGGCTCTTCGGAGCCTCTTAAATAAACTACTTTGAGTCATAGAATTCTGTTGTGATGCAATGTTGTATTTGCACATATCGAGCATATTGTGTGTATGTCATTGAAATGCTTGGTATCTGTGGGATCCGACACCTAGTTGTTTACCCTTGGTAGCCTATCATACAGGGAAATGCCTCCTAGTGCTTCCACTGAGCCTTGGTAGCTTTCTACTGCTCCGGAACACGTAGGCTGGCCGGTATGTGTCCTTCTTCGTTCATGTGTTTGTCCCTTAGGGGAAATGTCATGCATTGTTCCTTTAAGTCCATGTAGCTTGCTACGACTTGGGTTCATACGTTGATGACCGACACGTTTGTTGTTGGGTCATGTATGCCTGTCTTTGTAATTTAGTGCCACTTCCAGTTTATAACTAGCCATGTCGGCCCTGGTTCTCTGTCATATGGATGCTAGCAACACTATCATATACGTGTGCCAAAATGCGCAAACGGTCCCGGGCCAGGTAAGATGGCACCCATGGGGATACCGTGCATGAGGCAACAAAGTGATATGGTGTGTTATATGCTATATCGGTGTGACTTAGGATCGGGGTCCTGACAGCGTTGGCATCAGGTCCGGACTGCGTGTAGGTTCCTCAAGCCAAACTGGTCGATGTTGAGTCTAGAAATTCTTAGTTATATGTAGGGGAATTGATTGTGGAAGGGAACATAAGGCTCTTTTTAATCCTTTACTGAAAGTGCAGTATATCGACTAGAGGGGGGGTGAATAGGCAATTTTTATGAAATGCTTCAAAACATGGTAGTTTTGAAGACAAATGATAAACTCAATCCTATTAGTATGCAGCGGAAAGTAGACTACACTAGACAAGCCATAGTCATGTATTCAATGAAGTGAAAGCATGAAGACTAACAGCAGCTAGGCAGTAGGGATCAAGATGGAAGAAGGAATGAAGCCAATCATAACAAGTAGATACTCAGTGAAGTCAATCAGATAAGGCAAGCAGGTAATGACTTCACAACATAGGACAGTAAGTAAAGGGAAGGAAAGGATAGAACCAGTAGCTCGGGGAGGACAGTGATTTGTTAGACCAGTTCCAGTTGTTGTGACAACTGTATGTCTGGTTAGGGAGGCTGAGATTTAACTCAGAAGACCGCGTCTTCACCTTATTCCCCTTTAGCTAAGGACACCTAGTCCTCGCCGAATCACTCTGGTAAGTCTTCAAGGTAGACTTCCAAACCTTCACAGACTTCGTTCACCGGCGATCCACAATGACTCTTGGATGCTCAGAACGCGATGCCTAACCGGCTGGAGGAAACACAGTCCTCAAGTGTAATAAGTCTTCAGGTCACACAGACAGAAAGACTTCAGTGATGCCTAACACTCTTGGGCTCTGGGTGTTTGGCTTTGTCCTCGCAAGGATTTCTCTCTCAAACGCTTCGGAGGTGGGTTACTCTCAAACGACAAAAGCCGTGTAATAACTCTGAGCAGCCACCAATTTATGGTGTGGGGGTGGGCTATTTATAGCCACTGGGCAACCCGACCTGATTTGTCCGAAGTGACCCTGGGTCACTAAGGAACTGACATGTGTTCCAACGGTCAGATTACAAACACTCACACGGCAACTTTACTTGGGCTCCAAGTAAGGCTGACTCATCCAACTCTGGATAAGATTTGCTCTCTTTGTCTTCACTCAAAGACATAGGATTTGGTTGAGCATCACTTCAGTCACTCTGACTTAGATCACTTGGACCCCACTTAACAGTACGGTGGTTCCTATGACTCAACAAAGAAGAAAAGGAAACGACGAAACATCTAAGTCTTCGCTCTCCATAGTCTTCACACAATGTCTTCTCTTGTCATTGTCTTCAATATAATTATCTTCATATACCACCACTGATGTCAATGTCTTCATACATTTTTATGGGTCATCTCCGGTAGGTAAACCGAATCAATGAGGGAGTACTACCTGTGTTATCCTGCAATTCTCACAAACACATTAGTCCCTCAACTAGGTTTGTCGTCAATACTCCAAAACCAACTAGGGGTGGCACTAGATGCACTTACAATCTTCCCCTTTTTGGTGATTGATGACAAACTAGTTGAAGTTTTCAACGGGGATAAAAGTATGTGAAATTGTAAATGATAAAGGTATTGTCTTCGTAAGTAGCAAAGGCTCCCCCTGAAGATGTGCATATAGTTGATTTGCCTTTGAATGCAAATGCACATGGCAGGTTGTACTTGTGGAGATCCTCTTTGACTTATGAAGACAATTCATCATGCACAATTGATATGTCGAATATAATGACATGCATAATGAAAAATGGACGTCTGCAATAATGACTAAGATCGAAATATAAGGTAGCAGATGCAGAATTTATCATCGCATTACAGAGTAGCAGAAAAACATAGCATACGACCATCAGTTTAAGTGTTACAACTCAAAGAACCAAATGTAGCAAAACGAGAGTTGTAATCACTAGGCAAAAGATAAATCACCCACCCATATGGACCCTCTTGAAGACTATCAACTCATATGCTTCTCCCCCTTTTGTCAGTAAGGACCAAAAAGGTTTGATGACATAGAGCCTCTACTCGTTCCCAGTTGGAGCGGGAGAGGATGCAGGGTGGGCGTTGGTGTTTGGCGGTGCAGAAGTAGTTGGTGCAGTGTCGATACGCGCTGAAGTAGGAGGAGGTGAGGTAGCATCATCTTGATCATCTATTACCCTGGCATCAATTGTAGCAGCGGAGGAGGAGTATTCAGAATCTTCAAGAGACGGAGTTCGACGCATAACAGCATTCCTTGGAGGAGTGTGGCCAAACTTGAATCTCTCTATGAAGCCATCGTCTTGAAGATCCGCTTCAGCACTCAGCAAGGTTAAACTCTTCCAAGACCTCCGACAGGTTTCATGAGCAACAAAGGCATTCTTGGTGGCATGATTGCAAATGCGATTTACATGCACCAAGAGGCTTTGCATCTGACGCTTTAGCCAGTAGTGATGCTTATCATGTTTCTGATGGAGGGCAACCAGAAGCACTCGGTTATTGAGAACACGAGATCGCTTCTGAGGCCTTTGGGCAATAGTGCTCTCAGTAGCTTCGGTTTCGGCGTGTTGAGGTAGAAGAGTACGGCCAGCCAGAGGATAAATGCATGAGACTGCTGGAACTCCTTCAATTTGCTGAGTGAAGCTCTGGTGATCAGCGTTGTGAAGACTAACAGGCTCTTTGGCAGGATCTTGGTATATAGCTTCAGCTGACATATCAACCTCAGGCAAGAATGTATGATGGTTGCGAGCAGAGGGATGATAGGTGATACCTGAATGAAGCTTGATGAGGCGCATAATCCATGGGGCATAGAATTTCAGACCAAACAGATCAGAGCCAGGCATAGCCAATTGCCTAATGAAGAAATCTTGAGCATTGAAGCTGATGCCATTAAAGATATATAAGACCAAAGTTTTCATGGTGCCTTCAAGCTTGGCTGATGAAGAATGTCCTTTGACCGGCCATAGAGTACGCCTAATGATATGATAGATGGTGTGTGGCAGGTACTCTAGATCTTCAACAAAGAATTCCTTAGGATATTCAGCATCATTTGGCAGAGGCTTCACCATGCTTAGCATTTGTCTCATGTTGGGCTTGCGCTTCTGAAAGATACTCTCCAAGGCTTCATTGTGCAATTGACAGCCAGGTTCATAAAGGTCTCCTGGAGTGGGCAGGCCAGTAAGCTCAATGAGATCAAAGGCTTTGGCTTCATGATGGACATTGCCTGTCATCCACTCAAGGACCCATGTCTTCGGATCCCTGCTGTAGCCTCGAATGTGGAGGGTTGCATAGAATTGCAGAAGCAGCTCTTCATTCCAATGCTCCTTGTCTATTACAAAAAAAAAGCAGGCCAGCATCACGGAACCAATCAAAAGCTTCCTCCAGACAGGGCAGACCAGCAATAGCTTCAGTGTCAAGACGCATATGAGGGAAAATGTGCCATTGATCATAGAGTACTCTTGAGTAATAACTACGCTGCTGATGGCTCCAGAACCTATCTGATGATATTCTTGGCTTGGAATATGGGTTCTTGGCGCTGTCAAAGAATGTGTTGTGCGCAGTGAAGCTATTGGCATTGAATGACCCTTGAGAAGTTGCAATACCTGGAAACCTTGGCAGTCTTGGCTTAGGCTTCTGAACTTGAGGCCTGTGCTCAACATGATGATCAAACTGAGGACCAGCAGCATGCAGTCCAGTAGTAGGTGGTGGAGTCAGAATGGGCCACCAGATAGTAATGAGCTGATCATCGTGGTTGTATGCTTGCTCAATTGTATGGGGCCTTGGTGGTGGAACAGGAGCAGAGGCATTAGCTTCAGGCTCCTGATTTTCTTCAGGTACATCAGTTGCTTCAGGCGCCATCACTTCAGGCACCACTATGTCTTCAGGTGCCACATTAGCTTCAGCCATGACCATGTCATTGGCTTCAGTGTTGGTGGTGGCATCCTCTGAGTTTGTAACCTCCACTTCAGGAGCTGGAGGGTCGGACACGTTCTCCTCGAGAACAGGGGGTGTGGCAGTACGTGCTTCTTCTGCTTGGGGTTGTTCTTCTTCTTGGGGTGGTTCTTCTTCGGCTGATGCAGCCAGAATGTCTTCAGCCACATTGGCTTCAGATTCCGAGGGGTTCACAGTAGGTGCAGCGTCAGGTACAGATTGTTGCTCTACTCCTTCTGGAACATTTGGGGTGACGATTTGAGGCCTTGGTCCTTTGCGAAGCCTGCGAAATGCTGGCGACACCTGAGGGGATGTAGGTTGTTGGGCCTTAAAGTCTTCATCTTCAAGCACCGAACTGGTGTCTTGAGTTGGTTGGGGTGTGGCTGGTGTATCATGTGGGTGATCAGCCCACAAGTCATCCTGTGCAATTGGCGTCAATGGACGACCAATGCTGATGAGTTCGCTGTTCGTAAGAACAGACGAAGATTGAACGTTGTACTCGATCTGAGGAAGGACTTCATCATCTTCAACATTGTCATGAGGACCAATGTCTTCAGCTGCGGTGGGGTGAACAACTGGAATATCTTCAGCCTTTGTGGGAGCAGGCTCATGGACTGTCATGGGACGTTCTCTGTGGTTAGATGCAGGGCGAGCAACTGATATGGGCTCGACAAAGATAGGCTCTTTGGAAGTAGCCTTATCCTTCTTGGTCTTGCGCTTCTTGGTGGGTGGAGCTTCATCAGTAGTTTGCTTGCACTTGCGAGCTTCTGCTTCAGCCACCTTTGTCTTCTTGAGCTCTGAAGCAGTTGGGGTGACCTTAGGCTTTGTCTCAGTCATGCTGGCAGGGAGGACTATGTGAGGCATTTCCTGCCTTGATTCTTCAGCTTTGGGCACAGGTTGCTTCTTCTTTTTCTTGGCAGCCATCCTTGGGTCAATGCCAAGACGCCCAAGAGCCTTGCGCTTTTCAGCTTCATTGAAAGCTTGAACGCATTTGGCAGCCAAGTCCTTGATTCACTCACGAGAACCTTTAGCTTCATCACGCCTCTGGCGAAAGGCTTCCTTGAGCTCATGCATCATGACTTTCAAGTTTTGAATCTCTTGGACACTGAGTTTGTCCACATGCTTCTTGAACTGAGCCTTTTCATAATGGATCTTTTGCTTCAGCTCAACAATTCTCTGAGCCAGAGCTAGCTCAGAAGCACTGGCACCATGGAAGGAGACGCTGAGGCTAACTGGAAGTTGAAGATTGTCGAAGCTGAGGTTGGGGGTGTCAAACCATTCATCAATGAAATTATTGAGCACTTCCATGTCAAAGAGCGGCAAATCATTGAAGATTTCAGCATCTTGCTTGCTCTTGATCAGTTGCTCCAGAGCATCGTCACCAAGATCCTCATTGCTCGAGAGATCAAGGGCTTCATTGGCAGTCTTCAGAACAGCGTTAGGAGTGAGAGCTGGACTGGGGTTGTGCGAGAGCTTCTTCCTCAGCTGTCTGCTCTTGGAGATGCGAGAGTGCTCCTGAAACTGCGCACTTGGTGCTGGTGGAGCAGTGGCCAAAGGCTTCACTCTAGAAGCAATTGGTGGAGTGGTCTTCGAAGCCTTGGATTTCTTCTTCTTGGGCTTCGGGGTTGCAGGCGCTTCTTCAGAATCAGTGTCATCTGCAGGTTGATCCACATCCGCCCCTTGAACCCTGATGTGACTGATGAGGCCATCTAAGTTGTAGAAGGGCCCAACCAGGTTTGGTTCAGCTTCGCGCGAGCCATCAGCGCGGGGCGTAGAGGGGCTAGGATTGAAGTCTAATCCCCAATTCTTCTTGTTCTCTTTGGCTGAGTTCTTGGCATATTGAAGATTTCGCTTGAACAAATTGTCGTCGCAACACCAGAGCAGAGAAGTAGGATCAGCATCAGTAGGTTGAGGCCCTCTGACCATGCAAGGGTAGAAGCCTTGAGAAATGGCTTCAGCACGAGTCTTGGGTGGAAGATTCTTATAGGTGATATCTCCCCATGGATTCTTGATGGCGTTCTTTTCAGCATACTCTTGGGTCACGAACTTGTACTTGAACCACTGTTCAGCCCAATATCTTCGAATCCATTGGATTCATGTCTTCCTATGATTATAATCGTCCTCTGGATCAGTCTTGTACATTTCACTTAGATCAGGAGGGAAATCTTTGGAGGTGTTGCCACGGCGCTGTCTTCCACCCTTTCTAACTGTCTTGTCAGTTGCCATTGGCTTCAATCTGAAGGGCTTCAAACTGAATGGCTTCAACACTGGCAAATGCTTCGGTTTGCTGGTCAGACAGGAATTGTCTTCAGGGGAGTGAACGTGACGCTGCAAGAATTCTGCAAATGAATGTAGACTATGAGAACTAAGGGATTCTCCCATAGACATGTACCTGTGACAGCATTAGAGATGCAAGGGAAGGGGAAGAGGTCATATGCATTCTCAGAAGTTTTTGAAGATAAAACAGTTTTGAAGACTTTGACCTCATAGCGCGAAGACATTCACTCATATGATGAGAGTTGGTTCCAGATTTGTACGAATCCACGAATAGGTACAAGTGAGGAATCTAACTATGTTTGAAGCATATGTGAATGTACTAGGCAAGATATGAGATGCAGACAGGATAGATCGATATATTTGTGTAGGCAGAAACCTCTTGTGGTAAAAGTGATGAATCTTTATGGATCAATAAGATGGTAAAAGGAAGTTTTACTTACCACACGATGAACTGCTTAGACGAAGAGGAGTTGGATGCCCAGCAGTTCGATCTTCCGTGCCCTAACTTGGCGACGGGGGACAGCTACGGCGACGGTGGAGTAGAAGATGTCCGCGGCCGGCGTGAGGACGGCGTCGACGAGGTTGCGGCAGCGAAGCGCTTCGTCGCCAGCATCGTCGAGAGCTAGCGGAGGCTCTAGGGTTAGTCGAGGTGGAGAGGTGGTAGAAGAACTTTTGACCGTGATGGGACGTGCATTGATAAGCATGGGAGATGGCACAGCGCAATTACGTAGGTGCCCCTGGCTGTTCACATACGAGGGACACATGGCGGTCATGTAACGCATTGGGAGTTGTCCCACGATCACACGTACACCACGACTGTCGGAGTGGTCGTTCCGGCTTCTCCGGATTTCAGGCATAAAGGATGGAGCATTAAAATCAGATTTAAGGTTTGTCTCCGTATCTTCTGCTGACAAGGATGCAGAGAAGATATTCGACAGTTCTAACAGAATGCATATGATTTCGACAGACAGAGTGTGAGATGAGAAAGCATAGAGAGGTTAGGGTCCGATCACATTGACTTAGTTCAAAAGATTCAAATAAGAAGACATAGCTATAAGTGAATGATGTATAGGACAGAACACAACTCTATATATATATATATATGTCCTACACGAAGATAAACCAGGTGCGAAGACTTTGTAAATGTAACGCCACGAGAAACACTTTAAACAAGGATTTGGTGGTGGCGTTACCCACCGTATAGGAAGTATTAGACCCAGACACGGCGCACAATTATCGTGGCGCTCCGAAGTCAAATTCCATGTTAATGTATTCACACTTACTCCCTCCGTTCGGAATTACTTGTCGCAGAAATGGATGTATCTAGACGTATTTTAGTTCTAGATACATCCATTTCCGGGACAAGTAATTCCGAACGGAGGGAGTAGAATGTAAGTCTTCATTGATTGAAGATATACTTTACTTCGTGTGTTGCACATCTAAGTCATCAATATGCATAAGTGTTAGGATGTGTGCCTGATTACAGGACATTTGAGGATTCTAAGATATTTAGCTCACACCGCAACTTGCAAAACCTTTTCTTATCCTAGGGCTTCGTGAAAATATCTGCCAGTTGCTCTTCAGTGTTGACATGTATGATATCAATATCTTCCTTCATGACATGATCTCTGAGAAAGTGATGACGAATTTCAATGTGCTTTGTCTTCGAGTGCTGAACTGGGTTGTTGGCAATCTTGATAGCGCTTTCATTATCACAGTAGAGTGGCACATGCTTCAGATGGACGCCATAGTCTATGAGCGTTTGCTTCATCCAGAGAAGCTGAGCGCAGCAAGATCCAGCAGCAATGTATTCAGATTCAGCAGTGGAGAGTGATACATAGTTCTGCTTCTTTGAAGACCAACAGACTAGAGATCGTCCTAGAAAGTGACATGTGCCTGTTGTAGACTTGCGATCAACTTTGTCACCAGCATAATCAGCATCTGCGAATCCAACTAGATCAAACTCTGAGCACTTTGGATACCATAATCCTAGTGTTGGGGTGTAAGCCAAATATCGAAGTATTCGCTTCACAGCTAAGTGATGGGACTCCTTTGGTGTCGCTTGATATCGAGCACACATGCAAACACTAAGCATAATATCTGGCCTAGATGCACATAAATAAAGCAAAGAACCAATCATGGAGCGGTATACCTGTTGATCAAACTCTTTACCATTGGCGTCGGGACCCAGATGATGTTTAGCAGGTATTGGCATCGAGTACCCTTTGCAGTCTTGCATTCCAAACTTTTTCAGGCAGTCTTTAAGGTACTTCTCTTGAGATATGAAGATGTCGTTGCTTTGCTGACGAATTTGAAGACCAAGGAAGAACTTCAGCTCACCCATCATGCACATCTGAGATTGCTCTTGCATCATGTGACCAAACTCATCACTGTATCTTTTGTCAGTGCAGCCGAAGATAATGTCATCCACATAGATTTGGCCGACAAATAGTTCATCATCATATGTCTTCGTGAAGAGTGTGGGATCTAGGGATCCTGGTTTGAAGTCTTTGCTCTTCAGGAAGTCTTTGAGTGTGTCATACCAAGCACGAGGCGCTTGTTTGAGGCCATACAGTGCCTTGTTGAGTTTGTATACAATATCAGGACGTTTTGGATCTTCAAAGCCAGGTGGTTGTGCAACATACACCTCTTCTTCAATCCTTCCATCGAGAAAGGCACTCTTTACATCCATTTGATACAGAAGTATGTTGTGATGATTTGCAAAGGCTAGCAGTATACGAATAGCTTCAAGTCTGGCCACAGGAGCAAATCTTTCATCAAAGTCAATCCCTTCGACTTGAGTGTATCCTTGAGCAACGAGACGAGCTTTGTTTCTGACCACTTGACCATGCTCATCTTGCTTGTTGCGATAGATCCATTTTGTGCCTATTATGTTGTGCTTGCGAGGGTCAGGACGCCTGAAAAGTTCCCACACGTTGTTCAGCTCAAACTATTGAAGCTCTTCTTGCATTGCTTGAATCCATTCGAGTTCCATAAAAGCTTCAACCACTTTCTTGGGTTCATATATTGATACAAATGCAAAGTGCCCACAGAAATTTGCTAGTTGTGTTGCTCTTGAACGAGTAAGTGGACCAGGAGCATTTATGCTATCAATTATGTTCTCAACGTGTACTTCATTTGCAACACGAGGATGAGCTGGACGAAGATTTTGCTCTTGCTGCACATTGTCATCGTCAGGAGTGTTGTCTTCAGGCTGAGCATTGTCGTCAGGTTGATTTGGAGCAGAGATGATGAGTTCCTCGTCAGGTTGTGCTTCAGAAGGCATGATCTCACCGGTTCCCATTAGCTTGATAGATTCATTTGGTGAAGCCTCATCTAGCACTGTTGGTAGGATCTCTCTTTGTGAACCATTTGTCTCATCAAACCGCACATCCACAGTTTCAACAGTTTTATAGATAAAGATGTTGAAGACTCTGTAGGAGTGTGAGTCCTTTCCATATCCGAGCATGAAGCCTTCATGTGCTTTCGGTGCAAATTTTGACTTGTGATGAGGATCCTTGATCCAGCACTTAGCTCCAAATATTCTGAAGTAACTTACGTTGGGCTTCTTCCCAGTGAGGAGTTCATAGGCCGTATTCTTCAAAAGCTTGTGAAGATAAAAACGGTTGATGATATGGCATGTAGTATGGTAGAGTCAAAGGTGTCCCGTCTTTCGATGAGATGGTGGCTATCGCTTTGGAGGAAGTCGACTTTGACGATCCGACTACGAACGTGCAAGGACGTCGCGCCTTAGCAATCGCTAAACCAACTCCGAGAGGTTATTGACCACGCCGGAGCACAATCAACATGACCACGAAGGTCTGTTTCCTGCAGGCAAACGAAGAACAAGCAAGAAACTGAGATTGCAATCTGGATATTGCAAATTTAAGAGGAAAGCTTTATTGATCAAGTGGGGTTCTGTGACGTCTTTGTCTGGTCGTTGAACACAAACGAAGTACGTGAAGTTGCAGCTATGGCGAACTTTAATATAAACAAAACCCAACGTCTAAACGACGCCCTAAGGTTTGTATATATGTGGGAAATAGGGGGGAATTTCATGGCCCTTGGTGGAGGGGTCCGAAGCCAACCCTATCTCTTGTTTCCCCACACATACAGACTCTAAAAACAGCCTATACTCAAGTATTTCGAAATTACATGGGCCTGGCCCAATAATGAGGTGATGCAGCACCTACAATAGCCTCTGGACGAAATTTATGAAGTGGCATCTTGTATATTTCGTCCAAGGCTTCACACACTCATTATGGTGGCTTCAAAGTCCTGAAATCATCACTTGTAACTCCATTCTTGTTCCCCTTGCGCATGCCATCATCTCCATGCTTGATCTTGCTCCAATGTTCATCCTTCTTGTCCAAGCTAGGCCCTTCATTTGTAAACAAGACAAATGTATCCAATTTAGGCAGCATCATATTCTCATGAACATTAGATTCATTACCAAGAAATGAAAGTACCTGGTAATTTAATTGGCGTGCGCGAGCTCTAGTAATTGGTCATGTATATGTGTCAGTTGGAGGTGTGGGTGTAACCTTGTTAGTGATATCCTCATCACAGTATCAATAGCTTCAGGTCGGAACCTTCTTGGTGTCTTGTATTCATCGAGCATCGTTCGAGCCATCTCAATTAGAGTTCTGTTCTTGCGCTCAACGATCCCATTTTGCTGAGGTGTATACGGGGCTGAGAATTCATGAGTGATTCCCATTGTATCCAAACAAAGATCAAGGCCAGTGTTCTTGAACTCAGTGCCATTGTCACTTCTGATATGCTTGATCTTGACGCCATAGTTGTTCATGGCACGGTTGGCGAAGCATCTGAAGACATCTTGTACTTCAGTCTTGTAGAGTATTATGTGCACCCATGTGTATCTTGAATAATCATCAACAATGACGAAGCCATAGAGACAGGCTATGGTAGAGAATGTGGAGTAGTGAGTAGGGCCAAATAAGTCCATGTGAAGCTGCTCGAAGGGTTTGGATGTCGTCATGATTGTCTTCGAGGGGTGCATGGCTCTAGTCATCTTCCCAGCTTCACAGACACCACGGAGATGATCTTTCTTGAACATGACTTCCTCGATGCCTACGACATGCTTCTTCTTTGCGAGGGTGTGCAAGTTCCTCATGCCGGCATGTCCTAGCCTCCGATGCCAGAGCCAGCACTCTGAAGCTTTTGCTAGAAGACATACGGCCATCTGCGGTCCAGCTGAGAAATCTACCATATACAGATCACCTTTTCTGTATCCTTCAAATACTAAAGAGTTGTCAGATTCCATTAGTACAAGGCAACGGAATTTACCAAAGATCACAATCATTTTTAGGTCACAAAGCATTGAGACAGACATTAAGTTGAAGCCAAGAGATTCAACAAGCATGACTTTATCCATGTGCTAATATCTTGAGATTGCAACTCTACCTAGACCCAACACTTTGCTTTTCCAGTATCAGCAAATGTGATGTGATCTTGTTAGATGGACGTAAGGTTGAGTCCATGAGAAGACTTCGATCTCCAGCCATATGATTTGTGCATCCGCTGTCCATAATCCATTCTAAAGATTTTGGTGTCACTCCCTACAATGCAGTTAGGAGGATAGGCTTCACCAAAATCCATTGTGAAGCATAAACATTTGACGTACAAGTGGATTATGAAAGCTTAGATTAAGTTAGGACTGCTAAGATGTTTAGCAAGTGATTCATGAGCAGTATGAGGAGTAAGTCATTCTGGGCATTTGATCTTGTGCCCTACAAGTGTTTTAGGTCCCCAGCAATAGCATTAGACGCCTTTGATATTCGGCTGGAAACCTTTCCCTGTAAGAGAAAATTAGTTCTTCTTAACCACCCACATCTTCACGGTGGCTTAGAAGCAATGAGTTTAAGAGCAGCATCTGAGAATTTTGGCTTCGTAGTCCTAGTAAATAATCTTGCAGGAGGAGAATAATACTCATAAGAATAGGCAGAAAAATTCTTTGTTTTATGAATATAGCGGTTTGACGAAACACGCTCATATTCATGGGTCTGAGTATGGTTTCCCTGCAAAACATTTGTGTTAGGGTGACTCAGGTGAGTCCATTGTCTGTATGAAGCCTTAGGACCATATGAAGCCTTTGGTCTAGGGTTTGTCTTCTTCCCAAGAGGTGTCATGATGACATTTGCTGGAAGTTTCTCAAGACAACCTTTGGGTACCCATATCTTCTTCATAGGTGGCCCGTTCCTGCAGTTAGTACCAATATACCTGGCAAACACTTCACCATTTTGATTCTTAAACAGTTTGTAGTTTGCATCAAAGGATTCATCAATGATAAAAGGATTAGCACAAGTGAAGCCAGATAGGGTAGATGGATCCACTGAAGGTTCCTTTGCAGCAACCCATTTGGTTTTGGGATACTGCTCAGGCTTCCAGTATGAACCATCAACATTCATTTTCCTGTCGAACCCAACACCCTCTTTCCTAGGGTTTCGGTTCAGTATCTGCTTTTTGAGGACATCACATAGAGTCTAATGCCCTTTGAGTCTTTTGTACATCCCTGTTTCAAGCAAAGTCTTCAATCTAGCATTTTCATCAGCAATAGTAGTGGTATCCTCAGCAGAGGGGTTAGTTACCACATCAGTAGTTGAAGATATTGCAACAGTGGCAGCAGTAGAACATTCAGCAACAGATGTAGCGTTATCACGCTCAATGCATTTTAGACATGGTGGTTCAAACTCTTCGTGAGTGGCATTGATTTGTTGAGCAAGTAATGAATCACTCTCCTTCCGAATGTCTTCATAACATACTCTTAGCTTTTCATGATCAGATAAGAGAGTGTTATGATGACTTTGAAGCGTGGTTAACTTAGCCTGAAGTCTCTGAAGACTTTCAGCTAAGGTTTTCGACTGATCCATTTCTTCACCCAACATATCATTGCTCTTATTAAGCAATTTTTGAGCCTTTTCCAAAGCAATTTGTTGTTTAGTGGCAAGGGAAGCAAGTTTGACATAGTTGGGTTCGAATTCATCACCAGATTCATCATCACTAGACTCAGATGGATAGCATTCAGTTACCTTGGCACCTTTTGCCATAAGGCATGGTGCAGAGGATGATGGTTCTGGGTCGAAAGTCATCGTCTTGAGAGATACGTTGAGATCCTCAAACCTAAAATCATCACGAGTTCGATGACCCTCAAAGACTTCAGAGAGACGGTCCCAGATAAGCTTCACGTGATCAAGATGCATGATGTTCCTGAACTGATATTGAGATAGACAGGAGCAGATGACATCCTTCGCTGTGAGATTGAGGAGAGTGAACTTGCGAATGTCATCAGCTCCTGTCCTCTTGCATAGATCAGTAAGACCAATCTCACTGACGGTCCATAGCTCACTGTTAATCACCAATAGACGTTTCTTCATCATGGCCTTCCACTTCGGATAATCATGACCGTCAAACATGGGGCAAGACACTGTCTTCATTCATGCGGTCGACATAGCTAAAAACTCTAGGTGGTTAAACCGAATTACACAGAACAAGGGAGTACCTTGCTCTGATACCAATTGAAAGTGTAGTATATCGACTAGAGGGGGGTGAATAGGCGATTTTTATGAAATGCTTCAAAACATGGTAGTTTTGAAGACAAATGATAAACTCAATCCTATTAGTATGCAGCAGAAAGTAGACTACACTAGACAAGCCATAGTCATGTATTCAATGAAGTGAAAGCATGATGACTAATAGCAGCTAGGCAGTAGGGGATCAAGATGGAAGAAGGAATTAAGCCAATCATAACAAGTAGATACTCAGTGAAGTCAATCAGATAAGGCAAGCAGGCAATGACTTCACAACATATGATAGTAAGTAAAGGGAAGGAAAGGATAGAACCAGTAGCTCGGGGAGGACAGTGATTTGTTAGATCAGTTCCAGTTGCTGTGACAACTGTACGTCCGGTTAGGGAGGCTGAGATTTAACTCAGAAGACCGCGTCTTCACCTTATTCCCCTTGAGCTAAGGACACCTAGTCCTCGCCCAATCACTCTGGTAAGTCTTCAAGGTAGACTTCCAAACCTTCACAGACTTCGTTCACCGGAGATCCACAATGACTCTTGGATGCTCAGAACGTGACGCCTAACTGGCTGGAGGAAACACAGTCCTCAAGTGTAATAAGTCTTCAGGTCACACAGACAGAAAGACTTCAGTGATGCCTAACACTCTTTGGCTCTGGGTGTTTGGCTTTGTCCTCGCGAAGATTTCTCTCTCAAACGCTTCGGAGGTGGGTTGCTCTCAAACGACAAAAGCTGTGTAATAACTGCGAGCAGCCACCAATTTATGGTGTAGGGGGTGGGCTATTTATAGCCACTGGGCAACCCGACCTGATTTGTGCGAAGTGACCCTGGGTCACTAAGGAACTGACACGTGTCAAACGGTCAAATTTCAAACACTCACACGGCAACTTTACTTGGGCTACAAGTAAGGCTGACTCATCCAACTCTGGATAAGATTTGCTCTCTTTGTCTTTACTCGAAGACATAGGATTTGGTTGAGCATCACTTCAGTCACTCTGACTTAGATCACTTGGACCCCACTTAACAGTACGGTGGTTCCTATGACTCAACAAAGAAGAAAAGGAAACAACGAAATATCTAAGTCTTCACTCTCCATAGTCTTCACACAATGTCTTCTCTTGTCATAGTCTTCAATATGATTATCTTCATATACCACCACTGATGTCAATATCTTCATACATTTTTACGGGTCATCTCCGGTAGGTAAATCGAATCAATGAGGGACTACTACATGTGTTATCCTGCAATTCTCACAAACACATTAGTCCCTCAACTAGGTTTGTCGTCAATACTCCAAAACCAACTAGGGGTGGCACTAGATGCACTTACATTTACCTTATGCCCTTCTGATCTGAGTCAGCTTATTCTTTCTATGGGGGCTAAGGGCTAGGCCTCTCATCTTTACTAGGTTCACGTGTTACTAATCCGTAGACTCTTAGGATTGTTGGTTTCAAGCCTCAATTCAGTTTCTACTATTCCACTATGTTGATTAGTTGGACCCAGAACCTTGATATGATGTTGATTGAGTGGCTTTGCTATCATTTGTAAGATGTCTTAAAATCCTTTTTGAGCATTTATGGTTGTTATGCTGCCCGATTTCTTCTAGAAATTCGAATGCCTTTGCATTATTTCGTGTTTCAGATGTCTGACCGCACCCCTCATCAGGTGGTCCATCTGACCCGGTGCATCAATGTGCCAGGTCACACGGCCATGTTGGTCCGTGTGCTGACCGAGACTGGCTATTGTTGGTATCCCGAGTATACTGTTGAGGAGCAGTATCGTGATTTCTACCAGAGCCAGTACTTCTGGACAGTCCGGATATATCCTTCATATCCCGGAGCTACCGACCCCATCCACTGGACATATGGACTTGGGGTTACCATCGAGATGGCAGTGCAGGATGTTGCTTACTCGATGATGACTATTATCCGAGCTAGGCATGCCTTGTTGTTGAACACTGAGTTCTGCTACATGACAGCCTCACTTCCTGGAGAGGATGGCTACTACACCGGTCTGTACACTGATGCAGCTCATGAGGAGCCGCTACTTCGGACTACCACACAGATGCTGGAGGATAGGGACCATGAGGTCCGTGCCCTTCGAATGGAGCTATACAACACTCGAGACGACCACTGGGCCAGTCTGACACGCTTGCACATGCCGTGCAGGCCGGATATCTGGATATGAGGGATTTGTACCCTGTGCGGTCTCGTCTGCCAGACCGTATGGATTGGCGTGACGTTGGGGGCATTACACCTCCACGTGGGTGTCGTTTGCCACCAGCAGTGGGACCGAGGCCGCATCCGTGCCCTTATGGTCCACAGTCTCCAAGTGCCCGAGAGTTTCCAGATCCTCATGTTCCACTTCCAGGCTACGGGGGTAATCTTTACAAAGATTATTACGGAGATGTCTAAGCTAGACCGTGGCAGTAATAGTATCATAGTAGTTGTATTTCCACAATCCTACGTGTCTTGTGGAATATGAATTAGTGTGTATCGAGTTCCGGAGGCGTAGAAAAATAATGTATAGGAGCTTGGAATGCCTCTAATGAGATGTATCGTCTTTCACCGCGGTTGTAGTTTAGCCTGGGCTTGTACTAAACTATGTATGGTGTATGACCAATGGTATATATATGGCAGTTTCTATATTACCATGTCGTACAGATGAACATCTCTGCATTCTATGTCATCCATTACATTCTGCACTCCTATGTCAAAGTTTTGCCATCCTTGTCTGAACCATTGTTTGGTTTTCCTAGGATGGTCAACACTCGCCGCACCCCTGCCGCCCAGGAGCAGGGTGAAGCCAGTAGAGCTAGGGATGAGAATCTGCCTCATCCACCCTCCTTGGCTGAAGTCATGCTGGAGGCAGAAAGGAATAAACGAGAGACCAACCGACTGCTGGAACGCATAGAACAGAATACTGCTTTTCGCCAGAGGAATGACGTGGTGTCTATTAATGACTTTATCAAGATGTTCCCATCAAAATTCCATCATTCCGCTGAGCCTGTTGATGCGGATGATTGGCTTTGCATTATCTCCCATAAACTGCAGTCTGCCTGCGTAGCCGAAGCTGATAAGGTTACCTACGCTGCCTACCATCTTGAGGGCCCTGCTAGCCATTGGTGGGAAAACTATGAGGCTATGCGTCCCGCTGGCCAGATTACCACCTGGGCAGAGTTCAGCGAGGCTTTCCGTGAACACCACATTCTGGAAGGTCTTATGGATCGCAAGCGGGAGGAATTTTGCAATTTCACCCAGGGAAGGCTAACCGTGGATGCCTATAGCCATGAGTTTGGTAACTTGGCACACTATGCTCCCGAAGAAGTGTCCACTGACGCCAAGAAGCAGGCGAGGTTCCGCAAGGGACTCAGCCCTGAACTTTGTCGAGATCTCCGTCTGCACGAGTGCAACTCCTTCTAGAAGCTAGTGAACAAAGCCATCAGTGCTGAGACAGGTCAGACTGATTATGAAGCCACACGCAAGCATCCGCGTGACTTTGGTTCCTCATCCGGTCTTGGCTCTCACAAGCATCGTGTGTGGGTTCCTAACACAGCTCTGCCACCCAGGTTCACTCCGAGGCCATCCTATGAGGCGCCTCGCCACACCCAGCAGTATGCGCCGCTCAAGACTTATGGAGGACCATCTGCCAATATTGTCCCATGCACTAGCATTGTGACATGCTTCAAGTGCGGAGAACCAGGCCACTACATGCGAGAGTGTCCTCAGAACCAGGCAGGAAGGTCCGTTGGCCGTGGTAAGCCAACAGGAAAGGTGAACTATGTCAAGCCAGTCACCACTGCACGTGGCCATGTCAACTATGTCTCTGCTGAGGAAGCTGATGAGGATCCTAACGTCGTCCTCGGTACGCTCCTTGTTAACTGCCATCCGGCATGTGTTTTTTTGATAATGGAGCATCTCATTCGTTCATATCTGAGAGCTATGCTCGAATGCACAACATGACTTTTTGTGACATGCCCACTTCCATGATAATTCAAACTCCTCGTTCGAAATGGCAAACCTCTAGAGTAAGCCATGGGAATGAAATTCTTGTCGATAGACTTGTTTTTCTTGCATCTCTAATAACTCTCAAGTCCTCGGACATAAACATCATATTGGGTATGGACTGGATGACAGCTCATTACGCCAAGATTGATTGCTACACTAGGACTGTTCAACTTACACACCCATCCGGCAAGACAGTCAATGTTTTGGCCCGAATGGCTGAGCGTCAGCTCTACTCTCTTAATGCCAGCCTTCTACCAGAACTCGAAGATATCCCAGTAGTCCGTGACTTTCCGGATGTCTTTCCAGAAGAACTGCCAGGTGTTCCACCTGACAGAGATGTAGAGTTCATGATAGATCTTGTTCCAGGAACTGTCCCAATCTCTAGAAGACCCTATAAGATGGCACCCTTGAAAAAGGGTTTCATCCGTCCTAGTTCTTCTCCTTGGTCTTGTTCCTCTTCGTCAAGAAGAAGGATGGAACGGATCGGATGGTTGTAGATTATCGACCTGTCAATCTGGTCACCATAAAGAACAAATATCTGCTCCCCAGGATCAACGAACTGTATGACCAGCTCGCTGGATCATCAGTCTTTTCCGAAATGGATTTGAGGCTGGGCTACCATCAAATCAAAATCAAGAACGAGGACATTCCCAAGACGGCTTTTGTTAGTCGTTATGGCCAATATGAGTACATCGTCATGTCCTTCGGGTTAACCAATGCCTCGGCCACTTTCTCCCGGCTAATGAATTCTGTATTCATGGAGTACTTGGATAAATTCGTCGTGGTATACCTCGATGATATACTCATTTACTCCAAGAACAAGGAAGATCATGCCAAGCATCTAAGGCTGGTATTGACGAAACTTAGAGAGCACCGCCTTTATGCCAAATTCTCCAAGTGTGAATTCTGGTTTCCAGAAGTGACCTACCTAGGTCATGTAATCTCTGGTAAGGGTATTGCTGTCAATCCCGAGCGAGTTCAGGCCGTCCTTGATTGGACTCCACCTGAATCAGTCAAGCAAGTTAGGGGTTTCCTTGGCTTAGCGAGCTATTGCCGATGCTTCGTCGAGAATTTCTCCAAGGTTGCTAAACCTCTAACTGAACTCCTCAAGAAAGATAAAAAGTTCGAGTGGACCCCACAGTGCGAGTTTAGCTTTCAGGAACTGAAAAGACGCCTGACATCTGCTCCCGTACTGGTACCACCAGACTTTTCCAAGGACTTTACAATCTATTGTGATGCCTCGCGACAAGGACTAGGTTGCATACTCATGCAAAATTGGCAAGTGATTGCCAACGCATCTCGACAGTTGCGTCCACATGAGGATAACTATCCTACACATGATCTGGAGCTTGCAGCTGTAGTCCATGCACTCAAAACATGGCGACACTACCTTCTTGGTAATCGCTGTGAAATCTTCACTGATCACAAAAGTCTGAAATACATCTTCACCCAACCGGATTTGAATCTCAGGCAAAGACGTTGGGTTGAGTTGCTCACAGATTACGACTTAGGAATCACTTACACCCCTGGGAAGGCAACGTCATGGCTGACGCACTAAGTCGTAAGTCTTATTGTAACAACCTGATTTTCCAACAAGGGCAACCACTTCTCCACGAGGAATTTCGTAAGCTTAACCTTCACATTGTTCCTCGAGGATTCCTTTCCACCTTGGTGGTGAAACCTACCCTTACGGATCAAATCATAGCTGCTCAGAAGCAAGATATAGGGAATTCCCGAATCAGGAGAAACATTCATAAAGGAGTTGCAGGTTGTTTCTCCCTTGATAACCGAGGTGTTGTCTTCTTCGAGAACCGTCTAGTGGTTCCCAAGAACCGACATCTACGGCAGCTGATCCTTAAGGAGGCTCATGAATCTCCTCTCACTATTCATCCCGGTAGTACCAAAATGTATCAGGACCTACGCCAGAGGTTCTGGTGGAGTAGGATGAAGAGAGAAATTGCTCAGTTTATTGCTAACTACGACATTTGCCGTCGAGTTAAAGCAGAGCATCAATGGCCTGCTAGCACCCTTCAACCTTTAGCTATTCCTCAATGGAAATGGGATAAGATCAGTATGGACTTCATTACCGGATTTCCCAGGACCAGGAAAGGGAATAATGCTATCTTCGTCTTTATCGACCGCCTCTCCAAAGTAGCCCATTTCCTGCCTATTCGGGAGAGTATAACCGCTAGCCAGCTAGCAGACTTGTATATCTCTCGGATAGTATCTCTTCATGGTGTTCCATTGGAGATTAACTCAAATCATGGAAGTCACTTCACCTCTTGATTTTGGGAAAGTTTCCAAAATGCTATGGGGACTCGTCTCTCTTTTACCACCGCTTTTCATCCTCGGTCAAGTGGTCAGGTAGAACGAGTCAATCAAATTCTGGAAGATATGCTCCGATCCTCTGTCATCTCACTCGGTATGGATTGGGAGAAGTGTCTTCCATTTGCCGGATTCACTTATAACAATAGCTATCAAGCTAGCTTGGGCAAGGCTCCTTTCGAAGTTCTGTATGTACGAAAGTGTCGAACGCCTCTTAACTGGTCAGAAACCAAGGAAAGACAATTCTTTGGTCCGGACATGATCCAGGAAGCAGAAGAGCAAGTTCGCATCATTCGTGAGAAATTGAAAACAGCCCAATCTCGCCAGAAGAGCCAATATGATTGCCATCATAAGGCTGTGACTTACGAAGTCCGCGATAAGGCTTACCTTCAAGTTACCCCTCTTGAGGGAACCCATCGCTTCGGTATCAAAGGCAAATTGGCTCCTCGTTACATCGGTCCTTTTCGCATTCTTGCCAAACGAGGAGAAGTTGCCTACCAACTGGAACTACCCCCGCATCTTTCCAGAGTTCCTGATGTCTTCCACGTCTCTCAACTCAGGCGTTGCTTCTCGGATCCTATCCGCTGAGTGGACCACGAAACGCTTGATCTCCAGGATAATCTCACATATCGAGAATACCCCGTTTGTATTCTTGATCAAACCGAGCGTACCACTCGACGTCATAATATCAAGTTTCTCATGGTTCAATGGTCACACCATTCCGAGAACGAAGCTACTTGGGAAAGGGAGGATCGTCTTCGACTTGAGTACCCCACCCTTTTTCTGGAGGAACCTGAATCTCGGGACGAGATTCTTTTGAGTTGTGGTGAGTTGTCACATCCCTAGTCAGTGCTTGCATTAGGACTAGCTATAGTGTGCATCATGTTTAAACTTTCCAGAAACTTGAAATGGGGATGACAGAAACCCCAGCACCCCTCTTAACTCAAATAGGGTTTAATAAAATCTTTTCCAATGTACCCAAAATGCCCTTCAAAAATGTTCATCATCTTTGCCTTGGTCTCAAACCTCTGACAAAAATGGTGCACAATTTTCTAGGACATCCTAAGGTCACTTGATTAAATCATATGGTATTTGCATTTGGGCAGCTATAAAATATTTTAAATACCCAAATAATCATCAACCAAAATGTTCCCTGTTGCTTATATAATATACATTGGACATGAGTAGTTTCATGATTTATAAAAATGTTCTAGTATTTTTAATAAAGCAACTCGGTTACAGAAAAAACAGAAACAAAAATAAATAGAGAGAGAGAGAGAAGCCCAGAAGCCACCTACATGACGGCCCAGCTGGCCGGCCCAGCTGACCAGCCGCGCCAGGCAGCTGCTTCCTCTTGCCAGGCAAGCAGAGACGAGCACGCCGGTGAGCCCGAGCGCGCCATGCAGCTCCTCGCCTCCCTGCTTCACCCCCTCACCACCGCGACGCCCTGGATGATCTCCGCGTCGTCGCGCTGAGCCCCTGGAGGCCTCACTTTCCCCTGCCTCTCTCCCTCACCCTCTCCCTCCATGGCCGATGCGCCCTCGAGCACACCGCTGTCGTAACCGCGGCCATCGCCTTCCCCTCGCCTCTCCGACGTGTCTACAAGCTCCGCCGTCATCCGCTACGCCGTCCCGCTGAGCCGCACGACGCCGAGAGCCCTGCAACGCTGCCCACGCCGTCTTCCCCAACTCCGGCCGCTCGAGATCGCCGGCTTTGCCCCGACCGCTCCGGTTCTCCTCCGAGCTCGCCAAGGCCACAGTCGACCCCGCCGTGAGCTGCCGCTCCTCCCTTCCCTCTTCTTTTCCTCCATCGTGCGTCGTAGCCACCGCACCTTGCTCACCCGACCGCGCCGCCGCCTGAGCTAGTCGCCGACGTGGCTCTGCACTCGCAACGGCCTCACTACCCTGCCCAGCGTGCTCAACACACCGCGTAGGCCCTATAGGAGCTAGCCCAGCGCCCCCATGGCCACCGCAGCAATGACCGCGAGCTCACCCAAGCTCCGGTCGAATCCAACGTCATCGTCGGTGACGTTCCGGCCATCCCCATGCCACGCCACGGCCACCACTCGATGCGGACGAGCGGACGCATCACGCAGCACGTCTCCGCCGTCGATTTGGTAACCGGAGGACCAAATCCGAGGCGCTCCGTCGCGTCTGGCCTCGCCGGCGTCGAGCCGCCGGCGGGATTAGCCTGTTGACCAGGGGTTTGACCTCCCCCTGTGTCACTGACAAGTGGGGCCAGCCGCTGACTAATTAGTCTATAGGATTAATTAGCATTAAACTAATTCTGTTAGTTAGTGTTGGCCCATAGACGTGTGGGCCCAATTCTGTTAGTTGTTAGTTAGGTTAAACTAACCTTAATTAGTTAGCTCTATTAGAGTGACGTGTGGACCCCACACGTCAGGTTTGACCTGGACCAGCCCCTATTGACCTGCTGACGTCAGCATGAAGTCGTGCTGGCGCAGTAAAGCCTTTTCAGGAATTTAGATAAATCTAAATGATTTTTTTTCTTCAGAAAATGCCCTAAACTTCTAAAATTCATATAAATTCAACCATAGCTCCAATTGAAATAATTTATATATGAAAAATGATCAGAAAAATCCAATCTATCCATTGGTACTGGTTAAAGCAAGTTAACATTGTTGTTCATATCAAAACATGATAATGCACTTTGAGTAATAATAACTTGGGCATTAATTTGAATCTTTGATTCAAATAAGCTCAAACCTTTCTGTTTATAGTTGCATTAGGTCAAAACACATTCATCTTGCCATGTCATGAGCATGCATCATACTGTTACATATTGTCATGTATTGATTGTGTTACCGGTGATCTCCGTGGTAGGTTTTGCTTCCGAGGATACACCTTCGTATCCAACTGAAGAGCAGTACCCGTCAACCCATCTGTCAGGCAAGCAACCCATTGATCATTCTGATACAAACCCATCTTCTCGCTTCTGCTCTCTTTTACTGCATTAAGGCAACAACGTGTGAACTACTATTTGCTGCGGTAGCTGAACCCCATTCCTTTGCATGACATGTCATTGCCGCAGTAAATAGTTGAAACCCACTAGCATGTGTAGGAGTTGATTGAGCCAGGTTGATATGTTTCCTGCCATGCTATACATGCTATGCCTACTATGCTTAGAGTTGTGGCAGGTCTGGTTCATCTGGGTGATGGATCAGAGTGAAATGATCATGTCTGGTAATGATAGTGAAGTGTGGAATATGTTTTGGTAAAGGTATCGATGAAAGGCCATGTAGGAGTACATGGTGGGTTGTTTCATTGGAACCGTCCATAGGAACTGAGATGTGTATGTGTGATTTCAGATCAGCTACTACCACGCATTGGGCTCCGGGCGCTCCAAGCTCTCTCGACTTATTAACTGCCCTTGTCCTCTGTCCAGGAGTTGCAACTAGTTTCTGGTGTTTGTAGCATACTGGTGGTCGTGCGTAGCACTGACCCTTGGGTGGGCTTTGATGCGGCAGGTATGTGGCATGGTGTACCGGTTGCCCGTTTGGTGGTTCGGGAACCCTGTACACATCATTTGGGGCCGTGAGAAACACCCCGGTCGGATCTCCCCACGTATGGAACCCAAATAGGCGATAAACCTGGACTAGGGACTTGTGTGGTTAGTCAGGTCATGGCCGACACCCTCGCTGGGCTTGAAGGTTGCCGAGTACACGTCGAGTAAACGGTGATAAGTGGTGAAGTTAGTGTGAAGAAGTACACCCCTCCAGGGTTACCAATCTATTCTAATAGCCGTTGTTCGCGGTTAAGGACCACTTGGTTGCTTATACAGTTCATAGACAAGTTAATGGTTACTCCTAAAAGTCTCAAGACAAGTGTGAGTGCCGTGGATGGCCCTACCATAGGATGACGGGAGAGGATCCACTGTAGTGTATTGTTGTGGTGATTAGTGGACTCGCGTGCGTTGTCTCATCTTTGCAAACTACTAATAGTTGTAGTATAGGTTAGCCAGAGGTCAAAGCTGGCTTCCTACAATAAACTCCACTACCCTTGTTGATAATGATGCATGTATGATAGGTTCTGATGTAAGTCTTGCTGAGTACCTTTGTACTCATGTTTGCTTAATAACTGTTGCAGAGGAGAACCCCGCCCCCTCTGATGGGTTCTACATAGACCTTGATGTCGACGAGTAGCTTGCTACCCAGGCGGAGATCTTGAACTTGTGAAGGGCCTTGTAGATAGTTAGGCTACACCAAGCCTTATTTCTTTCCATGTTGTCTGTACTCAGACAAGTTAGCTTCCGCATGTGCTTGTATGTTTGTATGACTTGAGTGTTGGGTCATGTGACCCCTACCTGGATGGATATGTTATGTATGGATCTTCAGAACCTCTTAAATAAAGTACTTTGAGTCATAGAGTTCTGTTGTGATCCAATGTTGTATTTGCACATATCGAGCATATTGTGTGTATGTTATTGAAATGCTTGTTATGTGTGGGATCGGACACCTAGTTGTTTACCCTTGGTAGCCTATCTTACAGGGAAATGCCTCCTGGTGCTTCCACTAAGCCTTGGTAGCATGCTACTGCTCCGAAACACGTAGGCTAGTCGGCATGTGTCCTTCGTTCATGTGTCTGCCCTTAGGGGAAATGTCATGCGTTGTTCCTTTAAGTCCATGTAACTTGCTACGGCTTGGGTTCATACGTTGATGACCGGCACGTTTGTTGTTGGGTCATGTATGCCTGTCTCTGTAATTTAGTGCCACTTTTGGTTTACTAGCCATGTCGACACAGGTTCTCTGTCATATGGATGCTAGCGACACTATCATATATGTGTGCCAAAATGCGCAAACGGTCCCGGGCCAGGTAAGGTGGCACCCGTGGGGATACCGTGCGTCAGGCCGCAAAGTGATATGGTGTGTTACATGCTAGATCGATGTGACTTAGGATCGGGGTCCTGACACTTGACCCGCGTCAAAGGCCTCGGGCAGTAAAGGATAATAACCTAACGAGTTTTTTGCAGCCTCACGAGGAGTCAAACGACATGGGATGAGAGCAATCCCGAACGCATCAAGATAAGTCTCCTCACCCTAAGGACATGTAAAAAACAGATCGCACATCAATATGTAGGAACACTATGCATGGTGTTAAATGTCATGAAGCCACAGTTCGTACATGCCCCCTAGGGCCCCAAGCTTGTTCGATCGAACGATGTAGGACAGAAGAAGAGAGACTAAGAACGGCTGACAATGACCTTCGAGGCACAGTTGCTCGCGAGGACCTACGCCCGGGCTCAGGTAGAGCCCTATTCACGCTTCACCAGAGCGTGACGACGAGACGACCCAGCGCCGCCCTCCAGGCGGGTGCGGAGGCATAGCAGCTGGTCATAGCCACCGCTGATGGAGCTGCCACTGAAGGAGGAGCCGCCGTAGTTGGGCGAGCTGCGGCCGTCGCCCCGGCCAAGCACTGCACCGCCACCGTTGTCCTCAACGCAGCACTCGCCGTGGCGCCTATATTCTCCGAACACCGTCACGAAGAGGGTCGAGTCGTCACCGGACTTGAAGTGAAGGGTGCATCGGCCGCCCAAACCGCACGCGCGGGCGAATGTCTGCCAGCCTCGGGCCAAAGCCACGGCGCCCGAGGCGGAGACCTCCACCACGACCCACGACGCCCTGCTGCAACAACTGTCTGCCTGCAGCCAAAAGCCACCGGAGCTCGCGTTAAGAAGCTGAAAGCACATTTGCTCCCTGGGTGGTTTTGGTAATTAATGACAACATACTTTGTGGTTGGACTAATGCTTTTATCAATTATGTTTCGGGAAATTCAATCACTTTGGCTATGGCAATGACTGAAGAAGTGGACCCCTCAAAATGCTAAGGCAAGCATTGGCAAAAGCTCAAGACTCCATTTTTGGTTTAGTGATCCAAGATCACATTGAGTCCATAGGAAAAGCCAATACTATTAAAAGGGGATGAGGTTGTGTTGATGATCTGGTTGCTCAAGTGCTTAGTGATATATCTCCTTCAACTATCAGCAACCTTCACTACAATACACACTCATAAGTAATCTCGGACCAACCGATTTTCCAAACTCAGTCCCACCGAGATGAACCACCTCAGCCATAAGCCAAACCCTAGAAAAATCGGTCAATCCGAGTTTGAGTTCGGTCTCATCGAAATACGGGCTGCCAAGCTTCTGTAACCGTTTGACATCAAATCGGAATAACCGAGTTTGCATTTTCGGTCTCACCGAAATTGGCAAGCTCCTGTCTTGGCTCAAATCGGTCTAACCGAGATTGCATTTTCGGTCTCACCGAAATTGGCAAGTTCCTGTCTTTGCTCAAATCGGACAAACCGAGATGGTATTTTCGGTCCCACCGAAAACCCCAACGTTCACTATATTTGAACTTTCGGTTTGACCGAGTTTCCACTTTGGTCTCACCGAGATTGCTCAATTATGTGTGTAACGGTTGGATTTTGTGTGGAGGCTATATATACCCCTCCACCCCCTCTTCATTCGTGGAGAGAGCCATCAGAAAGAACTACCACTCCTACCTTACACTTTCTGAGAAGAGAACTACCTACCCTTGTGTTGAGATCAAGTTGCTCCACTCCCACCATATGAAACTTGATTTCTAACCTTCCCAAGTTGCTTTCCACTCAATCCTTTCTTCCACCAAAGCCAAATCAGTGAAGAGAGTTGAGTGTTGGGGAGATTATCATTTGAAGCACAAGAGCAAGGAGTTCATCATCATCTACAACATCTATTACCTTTTGGAGGGTGGTGCCTCCTAGATTGGTTAGGTGTCGCTTGGGAGCCTCCGTCATCGAGATGTGGAGTTGAACCAAGAAGTTTGTAAGGGCAAGGAGATCGCCTACTTCATGAAGATCTACCCCGAGTAAGGCTAGCCCTCCGTGGGCGTAGGCCATGATGGAATAGACAAGGTTGCTTCTTCGTGGACCCTTCGTGGGTGGAGCCCTCCGTGGACTCGCGCAGCCGTTACCCTCCGTGGGTTGAAGTCTCCATCAACGTGGATGTACGATAGCACCACCTATCGGAACCACGGGAAAAATCATTGCGTCTCCAAATTGCGTTTGATCTTCTCCACCTCTCTTTACTACTCGTGCAATTTACTTTCCGCTGCTCATACTCTAGAATTGCATGTGTAGTGTGCTACTTGACTTGTGTGCTATGCAAAAACTGTCAAAATCTGTCCTTGATAAAAGACATAATTTTTATCTTGTCGAGTAGTCTAATCACCCCCCCCCTCTAGACACTCTCACCTTCTTCGATCCCTCAATTGGTATCAGAGCTTTGGTCTCCATTGCTTTGGTTTACACACCATTGGAGGAAGATGGACGTGTCTACGGTTGGGAGTGTTAGCCATAGAGTGCCTATTCTTAATGGAGGGTCCTATAACTCATGGAGGTCTGAAATGCTTAGTATTTTTAAGATGTACAATTTGTGCAAATATATTGAGACCCCCTATGTGCCTCCTTTTGATCCCTTGCACCCTACCATGGATGAAGAGCTTGATTTGCTTCGTAACCTTAGGACTGTAAATCTTATCATTAGAGGGTTACCCGATGATTTGCTTAAGCTCGTTACAAACTTTGAGTGTGCCTATGCTATATGGAAGTTCTTGGAAGAACTTTATCCGGACTACTCTTTGAGAGGTCTTGATAAAATTCTATACAAGACTATTGAATTTGATAAAATGCACCCCAATGATCCCAACTTTGATAAATGCTTCTTTGAGCTTCGTGATCTTATGAAAAAGAAGGGTGATCCCGGTCTTATCAATGCTTTAATTAGAAAAGCTCTTGTATTGCATTCCGAAGATTATTGTCACATTGACAAAACTAATGCAAGAAGTTTTTATCAAATTGACCTAGGTGTTGATGATGAACAATCTATGAGTCAATATGATGATGAGCATGAGCATGATGATGATTACTCCGATTCAGACACGGAGCTAAACGAGGTCATGAAGAGTCTAAATCTTATGGCAAATCTGAGAGACTACATGTCTGGTGGAAAAGAGTGGATTCTTGATAGTGGATGCACCGACCACATGACCGGAGACAAAGACATGTTTCGAGAGATTGCAAAGAACGATGGTCCACGCAAGTATGTGACTTTTGGAGACAACTCCAAGGGTAAGGTACTTGGCCTTGGTAAGGTGGCCATATCTCATGATAGCTCTATTCAAAATGTCATGCTTGTAGAATCTCTTGGATACAATTTACTTTCCATGTCTAGATTAGCTGACTTTGGATTCAATGTGCTATTCACCAAAGTAGATTGCCAAGTCTTTCGTCGTGACAATCAAAACATGGCATTTACCGGTATCCGTAGAGGTGATCTATATATTGTTGATTTCACTAAGAAAGCCCAACCTAGAGCTTGTTTCATTGCTAAATCCTCTAAAGGTTGGTTATGGCATAGAAGGCTAGGACATGTTGGTATGCGTAATTTAGACAAGCTGATCAAAGGTGATCATATTCTTGGTGTCAAAGATGTTTTCTTTGACAAAGATAGACTTTGTAGTGCTTGTCAAGCAGGAAAACAAGTTGGTGGAAGTCATCCCGTGAAAAACATCATGACCACAAGGAGAACGCTTGAGCTTCTTCATATGGATCTCTTCGGTCCCAATGCTTACAAAAGCCTTGGTGGTAACTCCTTTGGTCTAGTTATAGTTGATGATTATACCAGATTTACGTGGGTATTTTTCCTTGATGACAAATCGCAGGTTCAGAGAATCTTCAAAACCTTTGCCAAAAAGGCCCAAAATCAATTTGAGGTGAAGATCAAGAAAGTTCGGAGGACAATGGAACGGAGTTCAAGAACGCCAATGTAGACTCTTTTCTCGATGAGGAAGGGATTCTACATGAGTTCTCGGCTACGTACACTCCTCAACAAAATGGAGTTGTTGAGAGGAAGAACCGAACGCTCATAGAGATGGCGAGAACGATGCTTGATGAATACAAGACACCGAAGCATTTTTGGGGAGAAGCGGTCGAGACAGCTTGTCATGCTATCAACAGGCTTTATCTTCATAAGCTCCTCGGCAAGACATCATACGAGCTCCTCACCGGTAACAAACCCCAAGTGGGATACTTTCGTGTCTTTGGTTCAAAATGCTATATCCTTGATAAGCATCGTCGGTCTAAATTTGCTCCTAAATCTCATGAAGGCTTTCTCCTTGGTTATGGATCAAACTCCCACACCTACCGTGTCTACAATAATTTCACCCGAAAGGTTGAAGAGACGGTAGACGTGAAGTTTGATGAATCTAACGGCTCGCAAGTAGAGCAAATGCCTATTGATGTAGGAGACAAGGACCCATCGGAAGCTATCCAAGATTTATCTATTGGAAAGATCCGTCCCATGGAAGTGAAGGAGAGTACCTCATCTACATATGTGGAGCCCCCTACCTCACGGCAAGATGAACCTCAAGGCAACATGGAGGCCTCCACAAGTGGAACTCACCAAGATGAGGAAGTGCAACAAGAAGATCCACCACAACCTCCTTCTCCACCGCCTCAAGACAACACCAACAACAATGAAGAAGAAGAAGAGGAAGATGAAGATGATGAGGAAGCTCAACCACAACATCAACAAAAGCTATCCCGAGTTCGAGCAAGAGTCAAGAAGAATCATCCCGTGGAACAAATGATGAACGACATCAACTCCGGGAGAATTACTCGCTCTAAAACTCGCTTAGCTAACTTTTGTGAGCATTACTCATTTATCTCTAGTATTGAACCTATGAAGGTAGAAGAAGCACTTGAAGACCCGGATTGGGTGAACGCTATGCACGAAGAACTACATAACTTCGAGAGGAACAAGGTATGGACTTTGGTAGAGAAGCCCAAGGATGATCAAAACATCATTGGAACCAAATGGGTGTTTCGGAAAAAGCAAGATGAAGATGGACAAGTCATCCGCAACAAGGCTCGTCTCGTAGCTCAAGGTTACACACAAGTCGAAGGTATGGACTATGGTGAGACCTATGCCCCCGTTGCTAGACTTGAGTCCATTCGCATTCTTCTTGCTTATGCCAATCACCATGATATTACTCTCTATCAAATGGATATCAAAAGTGCTTTCCTAAATGGTGAAATTGAGGAGGAAGTATTTGTAAAACAACCTCCCGGATTTGTGAATCCCAAAAAGCCTAATCATGTTTACAAATTGCACAAAGATCTTTATGGTCTGAAACAAGCTCCTAGAGCTTGGTACAAATGCTTGACTAGTTTTCTTCTTGAAAAAGGCTTTGAGATTGGAAAGATAGACTCAACGCTGTTCACGAAAAGGGTTAATGGTGAACTATTTGTGTGCCAAATATATGTTGATGATATTATCTTTGGTTCAACTAACCCTCATTTTAGCAAGAAGTTTGGACAGCTCATGTCGGAGAAGTATGAGATGTCCATGATGAGTGAACTCAAATTCTTCCTTGGGTTGCAAATCAAGCAATCTAAGGAGGGTACCTTTGTCTCACAAACAAAGTACACCAAGGATCTCTTCAAGAAGTTCAACATGCAAGAAAGCAAAGGTATGAGTACCCCCATGCCTACAAGTGGACACAATGACTTGACAAAAGATGGAGAACCCGTTGATCAAAGGGTTTACCGATCTATGATTGGTTCTCTACTATATCTTTGTGCTTCTCGTCCTGACATAATGTTGAGTGTATGCATGTGTGCGCGATATCAAGCAGCCCCTAAAGAATGTCATCTTAAAGCTGTTAAAAGGATAGTGAGATACTTGATACACACACACCAAACTTTGGCATTTGGTATCCTAAGAGGGCCTCTTTCGACCTTGTTGGCTATTCTGACTCGGACTATGCCGGTGACAAGGTTGATAGAAAGTCAACTTCGGGTACGTGTCAATTCCTTGGTCGATCCCTTGTATCTTGGTCCTCCAAGAAACAAAATTCTGTATCATTATCCACTGCTGAAGCAGAATATATTGCTGCTGGTTCGTGTTGTGCTCAATTACTATGGATGACACAAACGCTTAAGGATTATGGGATACATGTGAGACATGTTCCCTTGCTTTGTGACAATGAGAGTGCGATTAAAATTGACACAATCCAGTGCAACACTCTCGAACAAAGCATATTGAAGTTCGTCACCATTTTATTCGTGATCATATTGCCAAGGGTGACATTAATCTTAAGCATGTTCGTACTGACAAACAACTTGCTGATATCTTTACAAAACCTCTTGATGAGAAAGTGTTTTGTCGCTTGAGGAGTGAGTTAAACATCATTGATGCTTCAAACTTGGAGTGATAACTCCATTGATGCATGCAAGGCATGAGCCCACTTGACTAATCCTTGATATTTCTCTTATGATGGTGATCATATGTCTTGGACACATTTGTCTCCTTGTATTGCATCTAACTCCTTGCAGGTACTTGGATGATCTACATTCCACAAGATTACCACACACTCAAATCATGAGTAATCTTGTCATTTGACCAAGTATCTAGCCCTTTGGGATGTTGAGTTCAAGGAACAAAATTCTACATATCCTTTTTGACATCTTATACATCTAGTATTTCACTCTTGTCATCTTGGATATCCTCGAGTATTTCCTTGCTTGCCTAACCCATGTAGGAAGATGAACTACACAAGTAGAAATGGCGCTCCAACTTCACATTCAATGAGCACCTACATCAAGCTTACCTACATGAGCAAAGCATCAACAAGCCCAAGGTATGTTCTTCACATCTTTAAGGAGCTTTGCTCAAAGACATGAGTACAAGCAGCTTCATAAGATGTGGACACATCAAATGCTTAATAGAAAAATGGCAACCCCATTTTAAGCTTAAATGATGAGTATGACCTATGATCAAATGTCCTCATTTGACTCCTAAGTCAATATACTCAAACATAGGTGACCTTGTCGCCGACCTTTTTCTAGATGAAGTATATATGTTTTGGAGTCTTTCTGTTTTTCTCTTATGTTCTTTCATTGAGTTTTCTTTACACACAAAAAAAAACTTCATCTAGGAATCTTTTTTCATTTCTATTCTTCTGTCTTTGTGAATATCCTTCTGGCTCTGATGAATTCCTTGAAAATCTTTCACACATTCATTGCAAATCCTTTGAAACATTCCTTGCAAGTGAGCTGAATTATTTCTGTATTTCCTTGGAATTAAACTCGGAGTCACCGATTTCAATATTTCGGTCTAACCGAAAAGGATCTACCCTAACTCAATTCGGTGTCACCGATTTATCTCTTCCAGGATATCAACTTCTGCAGCTCCACTCAATGTTCCTATTTGCCCTGTTGTGATTCTTAAGGATCCCACTTCTTCCTTTCCATCTTTCCTGCCCTACCTAGTTTGCTGTCCTTTTCGGCACTTGATGTCAGAGGGGGAGAAGACTTAGGGGGAGTAGGGGGAGAAGAGACTTAGGGGGAGAAGAAAAGCAATCTTATCTTAAGGGGGAGAGAATCACATCAAAGCTTTGCCGTGTCTTACATTGGACATCATTCTCAATTGGCATCATTCTTTTTGCTCCTTCCAACGAACCCCTTGTTCTGAGAGAACTCAAAGGGAGAGGAATTTTCACAATTGATATCTTATGGAAAGCAAAATCTCTCAGAATTCATTGAAAATCTTTTAGTTTCGGAGACATGTTTGCTGATTCAAGCTTGTGCTCAATATGAGATACTCTTTATACATGTCCTCCCTGGCTTGGTACTCTTGATGTTCTTGCAGTTGGTTGAAGAAATACTCTTGTGTTATCTAACCGTGTTTTCCCAAGTTTATCCCTTCAGGTACAATGCCAAGGAACCTCAAGGTAAGTATATGTATCTTGCAGAATGTGCCTGATGGTGACTTGCTTGTAAATACTTGTTTGCAAGAAATCACCATGCACATATGCATTATCACTCACTTCTTTTCATCTGCTCTGATGCATATAGCCAAGCTGCATGTAGCACATCTTGCTTATCTCTCTTGTGTGCTTGTGGTAGTCCAAAACCAAAATTTATGAAAATCTTGCACACTTGTAGGGGGAGCCTGTGTACTACATGCTTGTCAAAGCTTTCGTGATAATTCTGTTTTTCTTTCAATAAGCTTTGATGTCTTGTTTAGAGTGATTTTAGTGTGTTGCCATCAATTACCAAAAAGGGGGCGATTGAAAGCACATTTGCTCCCTGGGTGGTTTTGGTAATTAATGACAACTTACTTTGTGGTTGGACTAATGCTTTTATCAAGTATGTTTCAGGAAATTCAATCACTTCGGCTATGGCAATGACTGAAGAAGTGGACCCCTCAAAATGCCAAGGCAAGCATTGGCAAAAGCTCAAGACTCCATTTTTGGTTTAGTGATCCAAGATCACATTGAGTCCATAGGAAAAGCCAATACTATTAAAAGGGGATGAGGTTGTGTTGATGATCTGGTTGCTCAAGTGCTTAGTGATATATCTCCTTCAACTATCAGCAACCTTCACTACAATACACACTCATAAGTAATCTCGGACCAACCGATTTTCCAAACTCAGTCCCACCGAGATGAACCACCTCAGCCATAAGCCAAACCCTAGAAAAATCGGTCAATCCGAGTTTGAGTTCGGTCTCACCGAAATACGGGCTGCCAAGCTTCTGTAACCGTTTGACATCAAATCGAAATAACCGAGTTTGCATTTTCGGTCTCACCAAAATTGGCAAGCTCCTGTCTTGGCTCAAATCGGTCTAACCGAGATTGCATTTTTGGTCCCACCGAAATTGGCAAGTTCCTGTCTCTGCTCAAATCGGACAAACTGAGATGGTATTTTCGGTCCCACCGAAAACCCCAACGTTCACTATATTTGAACTTTCGGTTTGACCGAGTTTCCACTTCGGTCTCACCGAGATTGCTCAATTATGTGTGTAACGGTTGGATTTTGTGTGGAGGCTATATATACCCCTCCACCCCCTCTTCATTCGTGGAGAGAGCCATCAGAAAGAACTACCACTCCTACCTTACACTTTCTGAGAAGAGAACTACCTACCCTTGTGTTGAGATCAAGTTGCTCCACTCCCACCATATGAAACTTGATTTCTAACCTTCCCAAGTTGCTTTCCACTCAATCCTTTCTTCCACCAAAGCCAAATCAGTGAGGAGAGTTGAGTGTTGGGGAGATTATCATTTGAAGCACAAGAGCAAGGAGTTCATCATCATCTACAACATCTATCACCTTTTGGAGGGTGGTGCCTCCTAGATTGGATAGGTGTCGCTTGGGAGCCTCCGTCATCGAGATGTGGAGTTGAACCAAGAAGTTTGTAAGGGCAAGGAGATCACCTACTTCGTGAAGATCTACCCCGAGTAAGGCTAGCCCTCCGTGGGCGTAGGCCATGATGGAATAGACAAGGTTGCTTCTTCGTGGACCCTTCGTGGGTGGAGCCCTCCGTGGACTCGCGCAGCCGTTACCCTCCATGGGTTGAAGTCTCCATCAACGTGGATGTACGATAGCACCACCTATCGGAACCACGGGAAAAATCATTGCGTCTCCAAATTGCGTTTGATCTTCTCCACCTCTCTTTACTACTCGTGCAATTTACTTTCCGCTGCTCATACTCTAGAATTGCATGTGTAGTGTGCTACTTGACTTGTGTGCTATGCAAAAACTGTCAAAATCTGTCCTTGATAAAAGACAGAATTTTTATCTTGTCGAGTAGTCTAATCACCCCCCCTCTAGACACTCTCACCTTCTTCGATACCTCAGAAGCTCGTCGGCAGACGAGCGCGGGAGCAGGAGCCTGGTGCCGGCTGGGCTCTCCGACCACACGATGAACTCCAGCACTACCTCTGCTAGGTGGGAATGCGGCTGTGGAGGTCTGACAACCCCAGAGCGCCTCCCACCGTTCACCGGATCGCCAACACTGCGACGGCCCCCGCCACTCGAAGGACCGCCGCCGCGGCTACCAAGGGCCCACGCTCGCTCGAGGCCCCGACAGGGGCCGCGGCACATTTAGGAGGGCGGCCTCGCCCTCTCTTAACTGGTGGTGAGCCGAGCCCCTCCTGCTGAGCCTTCCCCTTCTTCATGGATGAGTACTTCCTGGGCGGCGCCATGCGCGATTCTGTCAAGTGAAAGAGCAAGGGAAACAGAGGAGGGAGATGGGCGACGAGGGCTTAGCCTGCCGCCCTATTTATAGCCAGAGGAAGGCCAACCGCCGGCCCCATAAATGCGGGTAATGATGGTCCGCTGTGCACACAGAGACTTGGCGAGTTGCGCGGTCACCGAGGCTGCGTGGGGAAGTGGAGACGCCCACGTCCCATCAAGTGCCATCCGTTGAACGAGGCCGCAGGCTTTGGGGCCCGTGGCGCTCCGCACTTGGCCCTTGGCTTTGCCGCGAAGCCAAGCTCGAGCACGCCTTGGGCCCCGGGGCTACTGTTGGCGTTCTGGGAACGTGGGTACCCAGACTTGCCTGCCTGCGGCCCAGAGTGTGGCTCGCAAGGCGGCCTGGTGTGGCCCAACTTCTTCAGCAACACCCAAGACCCTCGCGAGGAGCCAAGCCTCGCAAGGCGGGCGACGCGGGACATCCCTTGGGGCGGCCTCGCCAGGCCGGCTCATGAGGATCGGAGATATCAAGGCAAGGTGCACCTCGCGAGGTCCTCATGATGTGAGTAGTGACGACTAAAGCCAGGCGGGGGCCAGCGGGCGCAGAGCACCAGTTTCCTCTTCGGTGCTAAAGGAGCAGGTGCAGGCGTGGAGTCCCGAGGCCTCAGGCAAAGGTTTCCATATCAGTGCAACAAGACCAAGATCAGCAGGATGGCAGGACGGAGGTCATCGCGGAGCCCACGACAGCATCACCACCAGAAGCTTTTGGCAGCGAAGACCACCTTTTCTCAGGATAGCTTGTACTGGTTGTCCCGCTTTAAAATTGGCCGTTGTGGGATTCCTTCCCGCTCAATATTTGGGAAGAGAACCCTGGCCACTATAAATAGGACTAGCCACCACCATTGGGGGGATCATATCAAGTTGATTAGATAGAAGGCCTCACACCTCAAGCGCACCCGAGCTCAAGAACACCTCTCCCCAGGAGGCAGTTCATCCATGTACTAGTTCTCCCTCTACCGAGGTGTATTTGAAACTTGGGCGAATCAGATTCGCAACTAAGCCACCGAGTGAGAGGGTAGCTCTTCACTCAGAGTGTTTTGTGAAACTTAGGCGAGTACGGGGTTGCAGCTAAGCCCCCGGGTGAGAGGGTTGCTCTTCACTCGGAAGGTTTCGTGAAACTTAAGCCAGTACGGGGTAGCAGCTAAGCCCCCGAGTGATAGGATTGCTTTTCACTCAGAGAATTTTGTGAAACTTAGGTGAGTACGGGGTCGCAGCTATGTCCCGGGTGAGAGGGTTGCTCTTCACTCGGAGTGTTTTCGAAACTTAGGCGAATCGGATTCACAACTAAGCTCCCGAGTGAGAGGGTTGGTCTTCACTCGAGGAGTTTTTGAAACTTAGGCGAATCGGATCCGCAGCTAAGCCCCC
>LR738713.1:246255822-246277123 GCA_902687465.1 Secale cereale
ATGATCTCCGTTGATACTGAGTTAACCAACTACTGGCATGCTCCAACAATACCAGCATTCCACCCATCATACCACCATATGATCGAGGTGGTTCAAACATTATCCTTCGGGACTCACCCGAAGCTTACTAGCATGAAATATAACCATACACTTATGTCCATATGGTCATGCTTATGAAATGAACTACTCGATCAAACATGCAAGACACTCATCATATCAAAAGTTCAAACATGCTTGCCTGGTTCTGAGAAGTCGGAGCCTAACTCGGTGTGGTTCGCGTCTCCGTCACGGCCTTTGGTATCTATGTATTCAAGCAAATACATACTAACATAAATACCGCGCGTGTTACTCCAAAAATTTCCACATAAATATGACAAAAAACTAGGCAGAAAACTGAAGAGGACAGAAAAAGAATCAACTAAAAATCATTTTTAGCTTAAAAGATATAAGAGTTTCTGTCCAGGGACTCATCTGTAATGAAACAGAAAAGTTCCAGGGGCTAGAACAGAAAACAACAAAGCGAACCGGTACGCAGTACGTCAACCGCAGAGGAGAGACGTATTTTGCCGAATGCGCTTACAGAAAATGGTTCGGAGGGGAGAGGTGTGAGGCTGACAAGGGGCCCCACTTGTCGGGTTTGAAAACTGGAAACGGAGCCGCGCCGGCGCCGGTGCTGCGGTGATCGCCGGCGTCGATCCACGGCGAGTTAGGGGAGGGGAGTGGTACGTACGGCTTCTCGGTGATCGTCCGCGTCGAACGGTGGTGGAGTTGAGTGTCGACGAGCCCCACGTCGACGGCGACCCTGTCTCCGGCGGACGGCGGCTCGGGTGGTCGTGGGCCTCGTCGGAGAGGGTTCCTGGGATCAAATTAAGGTGGGGATTAGGTCTAGGTGGGTGCCAGGGTGCTACACTCGAGTCCACGGCGGCGGAGAAGGTCTCACCAGAGTGAACAAAGCTGGAGCCCGAGGCGGAGGGAGTTGGCCGGAGTTGGGGAAGAAGGGCCCCTCGAGGCTCTTCCAGAGGCTGGGCGTGGTCTAGGGAGGTAGTGAAGGTGTGCGGGCTCGAGAACGAGCTCGGGGGTGCCTTATATAGCTGGCCCAAGGTGGCTGCCATGAACGGATAAGTCCGGCGAGTCGATTACGGTGCTGCAGTGGTCGAACGGCGGAGTTAGGGTCTTGAGCATCGTCTAGGGGGTGTAGTGGTTCCATTCCCGCACCTAACTTAGCAGGGGGGAGGGAGTTACTGGTTGTTCCGACGGAACGGCCGCGCAGCACGTCGGCGGCAGAAAACGCGCTCTGCACGCGCCAGGCCACGACGGCGGTGCGGCAGGCGTGCGTTGGCAGTGGAGATGGACACGCGGAGCGTGGGGGTGGTTTGGGCGGCGCCAAACGGCGTTGAGCCGCGGGGTTGCTTCTGTCAGTCGCCACGGGCGGCGCTGTTATCGTGGCAGTCGCCGGCGTGGTCGGGCCAGAGCGCCACCGACGCCCAGAAGCGGCCAAGCGAGCGTGCGGCGTACTGGATAAGAAGAAGGTGCAGTGCAGCGTCGAGCCAAGGAGGTACTGGCGAGATTTGTCGCTGCGCCTGATGAAACTGACGAAATTGACGAACTGTCGAACTGTGTGTCGACGGTTTCAGTTAACAGCTGACAGTACAGTGTATGCCAAGTGTTTGATGAAATGCTTCTGGTATGTGTGCAATGTTTTTGGGGCTGATTTTTGGTGGAGTGGCCTCTTGATGTATCTAGAGGCTGCCTGATTTTTCACAGGATTTTTGGAAGAAGATTGATATGAATTTCACCAAATTTTGCAAATCTGGTCCAAACTTGTAGGAGGTGAAATTTGAAAATTTTGAACTATCGACCAGTGGAACAAGATGGATCTAGGTTGTGGGTACTAAGGACCATCTAGGGGAGTTGGTTTGGAGTCAAATAACTAGATGGAAATGGTGGCTCCTTTGTAAATCACCAAGGTCCACTATAAAAGACTGAATTAGTTTTTGGAGTAAAATAAATAGAAGAAAAATCCCAATAAGGTTAAAACTTACTGGAATTGATGAAAGACTTGTCCTAGGTGTGAAGAGAGTCTTGGAGAGAAGTATTTCTGTTGGGGTCATGGCAAGATGAAGGTTGGAGGGGAGGATAAGTCCAAGATTAAACTTGAGAAGTTTAAATCAAGAAGGGGAGAATTCAAACAACCACTTTTGAAACTCAACTTGTGCTTGAGCCAAACACAAGAGAAAAACTTCAAGGCCAAAACCAAGCTTGAGAAGACACACAAACTTTGGCCAGAAGGGATTTTAGAAGGGTTTTAAGAGAAGATCAAACAACCCCCTTCCAAAAAGGCCAAAAGTTTGGAAGAAAAACCAAGTCAAAAATTTGGGGTGTTACATATATAATATATATATATATATATATATATATATATATATATATATATGTTCAAGTAGAGTAACAGAATACTTGAACTGATGTTTTGAGGTGGTCGTACTAATGATTTTCGAGCGGTTGAACTGATACTTTCAGTTCTGTTTAACAGATCGTCTTCTTTAGTTTAAACTTTTTTTGCAATTTTTTTGTCGGAACGGGGTGTGTAATATATCGTTGGAAAGCTCTTGACAACTATATTGAACGTTTTTGCAAAATTATCATGGTTTAAGAGCAGTTTTGAAAAAAAAATCATTTTTTTCAAAACAGAAAACGAGAATCGTATTTTGGACTCAATTTTCAAACGGTTTGTCGGAATTGAGCAAATAAGATGGCGTTGGAAAGCTTGTGAAAATTCGGATATTCCATATATCTATTGTTTTTTCTAGTTCTGTATGATTTAAAAGTAATTTGAAAAATGGTGAAATTCTGGGCGAAACGTATTTTCGCATTTTTTTATGAACAGTTTGTCGGACTGACGCAAATGATACGGCGTTGGAAAGCTATGGAAAATGCGCAACTTTTTCGTATTGAAATGTTTTTCTAATTCCTTACGGTTTAAAAACAAATTCGAATACGGTCAAATTTGATTTCCAACGCATTTTTTTTTAAATTTGTCTAAATAAGAAAAATAATATACTATTGGAAAGATATCGAAAATATGAAACTTAGTCGTGTTGAATGTTTTCTCAAATTCACAACCGTTGAAGAGTAATTTGGATTACGGTGAGACCCATCGTGTTGTTTTTCCGTCAGAAAAAATTGAGTACTTGTACTGATCTACGTATGCGTTTGTACTGATGTATTCTTCAGAGAGTAATTTTGAATGGTTCCAAGAAAAGAGTACTTGACCTCATGTCCATATGGTTCTGTACTGAGCATGTTTTAACATACTTGACTTTACTCTGTTTTTTTGGTATGATTTCTCTCGTAGCTTTTCAATAGTTTACGGTATTTGTGTCCGCGAACTTGCATGGTTTATATCGTTGAACTGAATAATACTTTTAACAAAAAGAAAATGTTGCGCGTTTCATTTTTTTTTGAACTCAACTTTGTTCTGAGATGATGTTCTGGACTTCTCTTATTTTACCACTTGAACTTAACTTTTTTGAATTTTCGTGTTTTTTAGCATCTTTCTAAAGCCTATGTAGGACCTCGTGTTCAACTTTTTTTGTACTTATATGCCAGTAATAATAGAACATTTCTGACACAATTGTTTGTCCATTTGTGGACATCAACCAAAATAGGCAGGAGAGATCATCATCGAACTGATCATCCTTTTTGACCGAAGTATGTATGTGTTCTTCTTTTTAAAGAACTAATCCTGTAATACATACTGAATGGCCACACATGTATGATATAATGAACTACAGGTCCTTCAAAGTGTAATGATAGTACATCTATAAAGCTCCACAAGATTACATGAAGCCTCTGCCAAATGAAATATACAAAATATTGACAAAAATTCACACTTTTGCACAAAGGGCATACTTCTGAACATGCTCGACGACACCCACTGAACTTGCGCAATTTACTGGTGGGAGCAAGCAGCAACTTTGAAGTATGCAAATGTATCTTGTTTTTCCAGAAAAAAAAGCAGGAGCGCATCTCCATATAAATAAATAGTTGTTGATTCATCGTTGAGCATGCAAAGAAAATATTAAAAGAAAAATCGGGTGGACCAGGTGGACAAGCTACACCTCCTTTGGACTGATTGCTACGGCAAGGTGGAGCTGATGGAGGCGGAGATCACGAGCGACGCCGGGATTTGGCCACTGCAGGGAATCCCAGCGACTACCGGGCCATCCTTGTTACACTAACTATGGTGATGTTTTTTGTACTGCCCAAACACATGCAAGATGAACTGGCAGGGAGCCCCATCACCTGCAAGATGAACTGAAAGTGCCGGCTAAGGGGACCTGAAGAATCACCAAATGTTGAACTGAATATACACAACTGAAGGAGCATGAACATCCACGGTAACTCTATGTTACACAACAATAACTCAGTATATATGTCTATAAGTTGAAGGGTAACAGACCTCAAGATAGCAATGGACTTCCAATATTCATCTATTTGAGTTGCTGCCTTTTATTTTATTTTTTGACGCATCCTGCAAAAAGAAAATGGACCGAAATTTCAAAGATGAACTGAAAAAGACTAACATAATTCAGTAGAGATGGATGTGAAAAATGATGAGCATCCCGCTCGCTTCTCTTCCTAACCTAAACTATAGAGACTCAGCTAATTAACCCAGCAACAGGCCACATCCCATCACACGTTGTCGGTGTATTGGGAACGACACCTATGGGATCACAAGAATCCCTACTACGGTTGTGGGGCGCGGGGTTGAGAGAAGAGCGGATCAAACATTTAGTGCATGGTTCCTTTACCCAGGTTCGGGCCGCGAGGACGCGTAAAACCCTACTCCTACTTTGGTGGATTATATGTTTGTGTTCTTCAGCTAGCTACGGGGCGTGAGAAGCTCCAAAAAGCTGAATCCCCCTCCTGGTCACCTAGGGCCTCCTTTTATAGGGAAAAAGGGGTCGCCACAACGGCACACAGGAGGTGGAAAGGGTACAGTGATGCGAGGTTATCCCTCGTATTACATGACAAGGCGCATTTAATGCGTCTTGCTTAGGTGTCCTTGCTTTATCGGGGATGGGGGAGACATCCGTCTTATCCGTCGCAGCTCCTTCTTGCGTTGACATGCGCCCTGGCCAGCGATGCCTGAGATGCCATGTAGGCAGGCAGGCAACTGAGGTGGCGCAACGGTGGGTCTTCCATGAAGATCTGCATGTCGCCACGCAGGTGCCTGCCCAGCTGGTTGGGTCGGCAGCTGCATAGGGCGGTGGAAGCTTAGTTGGCGTGGGCCCGATGGTGGCCCTGCGGACGTCCTCGGCAAGGGCCTTGCCGGGGCCCCGGCAAGGGTCTTGTCGCAGCGCCCGCTGTCATCCCCGGCAAGGTGCTTGCCGGGGGTCTTGTGGTTCTCCTTGGCTGGGATCCCGCCAAGGGTCGTCGTCTTCTTAGTGTGTGTATCTGACCTTGAATGTCTTCACAAAGATCTGCATGCCACTACGGGGATATCTCCCGAATCCTTTCCCCATGGGGGCAGTGGACTCAAGGATGATCCGCTCCGTAGGCGTGGGGCAAACTGTCGTGGCAAGGGTCTTGCCGGGGCTGCTAGAGCCGGCCCCGGTGTGATGGCCTGGCTTATTAGGGATGATAGACTACTCATATCAATAAGGAATTCCTTATTTTCCGGGAGCCCATTCGGACAGAACTCCAAAGTTAAGCGTGCTCGGCTTGGAATAGTTTCAGGATGGGTGACCGACCGGGAAGTTGCTCCCGGGTGCGCACGAGTGAGGACAAAGTGCGTAGAAAAGACTAGTATTGATATGTGAGGCCAGTCTAGATCCAGCCAGGAGTAACGACCACCGGCGGGTGTGTCCGGGGCGTTACAAGTTGGTATCAGAGCCGACCCTCGCAGTTACACGGATGTTTGCGGACAGTTTGCAGTCATGTTGTGCATGACGTTTTGACCCGTCGTGGCACACGGCATGGCACATGTGCTGCCCTGGAAGCACAGACGATTGTGCCAAGAAGGAACGTTCCTGTGGCCCGACGAGGACGTCGGTTCTTCTAAGTGAGGGTGTATGTGATGGCCTGGCTTATTAGGGATGATAGACTACTCATATAAATAAGGAATTCCTTCTTTTCCGGGAGCCCATTCGGACAGAACTCCAAAGTTAAGCGTGCTCGGCTTGGAGTAGTTTCAGGATGGGTGACCGACCGGGAAGTTGCTCCCAGGTGCGCACGAGTGAGGACAAAGTGCGCAGAAAATACTAGTATTGATATGTGAGGCCAGTCTAGATCCCGCCAGGAGTAACGACCACCGGCGGGTGTGTCCGGGGCGTTACACCCGGCAAGGATCTTGCCAGGGCTGCTGAAACTGGCTCCCGCCAAGGATCTTGCCAGGGGAAGCCGCTTCGTCCCTTTGCTCTTTGTGGTCTTGTTCTCTTGGGCTTCAGTTCCATCGAGCTTCGGTCTTACCCTGGCTCACCTCCCTTGCCGTGCTTGGTGTGGTGGTGCTCGTGGCTCAGACTGCCCGTGCACAGTCATAGGGGTACAAAAAGTGTACCCCTCTTTTTGTACACCGACAGGAGCCCCCGGGCCTGGGCCACACATAAGCGTGACGCGTTGTTGGGCTAGGCCTAGAACGGTGCGCGGGCAGGCGGGGCGGTTTTCACCATGGAAAGATTTTCCGCGCGCTGCGCCTCACACGACTGGCGCGCATGGCGCGGGGTGGAGGGGCGTGCGTGACGTGGGCGGCATGCGTGAGGCGGTTTCCGCAGGCATGCGTCACGTCGCAGTAAAGAGGTGGCCTCGCGCCTTTCCCATAACCGGAGGGAGGCGTGGAGACGCGGCCCATTTACTGAATGGGGTCGAGGCGTGGTCCTCAAGGCGTCCACTCCCCACGATCATGGGGTAGGGAGAGGTCGCCTCACCCGTCCCCTCGGTTTTGCACGTCTGCCACGTGCCTCCCATGCGCTTGGGGTGGTAAACGGTGGAGGTGGGAAACCGGGCCGTCGCTGGATGGGGCGGCGGGTCGGTCCCCGGCTCCCTGCGTCTTTTGCGTCTTGATTGGCCGAGCGGGGCGGTCGAGCCCCAGCCCCGCCCCTTTATAAAGAGCGGAAGGGGAGGAACGACGCCCTACACTCTTCCATCTTCTTTCTCCTTCAGCTTCTGCTCCTCTCTTCCGTTCGCCATGGAGAGAGGAAATCTCGGCCCTTCAACGGTGGCGGCGAGGGTCGCCGCTCGACAACGCGTCCCTCCTTCTCCTGCACCCTCAGTGGTAGAGCTGGCCACGAGGGGATGGGGGAGGGGCGAGGCCGGGGCGCTCGGGGAAGAGGAGGACGGGGCGGCCCGCCGACCTCGCCCCCTCCAGCAGCTCCTCCTCCAGTGGAGGGCCATGTTGGGGATGACCCTTGTGAGTTCTTCGTCAGGTTGCGGTGGCTGCGCCGTTGCCTTCGTCTATCGACCCCATTTGCGCAGGAGATGGAGTTGGATCCGCCGGAGTCGCTGCAGTTGCACATGAGGGGTTGCGGGATCAGCGGCACGCGGGTTCGCGTCGACTTCCCTGCTCCTCATGTGATGTAACTTCGTCAGGGATGAAAGACGTTTGCTCGTATCCACAGCCTGACGGATGGTCTCACTCTCCATTTTAAGTTGATGGAGGATGGCCTTCTCTCTGTCAAGGTCTTCGGTCACTTTAGGACTCATGCAAGGTGCTGCGTGGAGAGCTCCTCTGATGACGAAGACTCCTCCTCGAACAAGGGTGACGAGAAGGACAGCGGCAGCGACGACGAGGGCGATAGGCGGCAGGATGACGGGTCCGACTAGGTGACCGCATCATCCGCGTCGCCGGCTCCTTGAACTTCTCGGGGCTGTCCCCTTGGCGGCTGGCGTAGGGAGGCTGCGGAAGAGGAAGAGGAAGAGGGCGGGCGACAAGGTCATCATGTCGGAGTACGCGGGCACCGACGCCTTCGACGCGTACTGACGTCCTGCCGCCTCGTCTTCGAGCTCTGCATCCGGCGCCGCCATCACCATCCAGCCCTTGGGTGGCCACCAAGATGTCCTCTTGGTGTCTTCTGCCACCCGTAGCTCGCTTAGGCGCTCCTTTTGCCCTTCTCGCCTCCTTGACCTACCTCCTGAGGAGAGGGACAAGAAAGGAATTACGGGCATCTTATCTCTTTTTAGTTTGTAAGCATTCGGGCATCTGTTAAATTTAGAACTTGTAATCCCCTTGTTCATGTTCTTCATTCCCTACGGACTGTACCTGAATGGAATGTTTTTCATGAAAAAGGGATGTTTGCCGGGTCATTTGTTTGTGGGTGAAACCCAAGACAAGGAATAAATCCTTGATATCTTTAAGATAAACATTTTCTCGCCCGGCAACAGGCCTTGCCGTCTCCCTACTTCGCTCGACCTTTTTTCACGCCTTTGGCGGAGGCAGGGATGAAGTGGGCTTAGGCTCCTCTATTCATCCTTTCGTCATCGCGACTACGACCAAACTTAGTCCCAGGAACAAGCCCCAGGGCCCAGAGTTATGGGAGCACGGTAGCTTAAGGAAAGGCACAAGATTTCACATACCTCAGTCCATAATGGAATGCATAATAAGGGACGAATAACTTATCTGAAGCTGCAGCCCCCGGCAACCCTGGTTCGCCGTGGGTGAATCTTTGCTCTTGTAGCCCCCGGCAACACTGGCTTGCCGGGGCCTAGGTGCTAGTATGTTCCTCTTTCTTCTCTCCAAGTGGCTTCGACAAGGATATCTGTGCGTCCTGTGAACGAAATGTGATAGAGGAAAGACAAAGAGATGCAAACTCGACCTCTAAGCTAGGGGTTAGCCGCCGCTAAGCACTATCAACCCTAACCAAGGACGAGACTCGACTCAGCATGCATGCTATAACTTAGGGCGCCAGCGCTTCATTTATTTATTCTCAGGGTCTGCGCCTGGCTTTGTACAAAGGGTTACATGCCTTGCCGGCAAGGCTTTTACAAAAGGGTGGCTTGCCGGGGGCCCCGGCAAACCGCGCCTTATGGGTAAAACTTGCGAAGATGCTCAATGTTCCAGGAATTGCTCATCGGAATGGCATTTTCGGTCTCCAGGCGGACTGTGCCAGGCTTGGTGACTCGTATTACCCGATAAGGGCCTTCCCACTTCGGCGTCAACTTGTTTGTATTCTTGGCCGATTGAACGCGCCGAAGAACAAGGTCGCCTTCCTCAAAGCTTCTGGCACGGACCTTGCGGCTATAGTAGCGGCGCAAGGCTTGCTGGTAGCGTGCTGCTCTCACAGCCGCCCGAAGACGATCTTCCTCAAGGAGCATTGCGTCATCTTGCCGCAGTTGCTCTTGCTCAAGCTCATCATAAGCGAGCACTCGAGGTGGCCCGTATATGAGTTCAGTGGGGAGAACTGCTTTTGCCCCGTATATTAGGGCAAAGGGTGTCTGGCCGGTGGCTCGATTTGGCGTCGTTCTGATCGACCAAAGAACCACCGGCAACTCCTCAATCCAGCGCCTTCCACTCTTGTGCAGTCTGTCAAAGGTCTTTGTCCTTAGGCCTCGCGGCACTTCAGCGTTTGCCCTCTCAGCTTGACCATTGCTTCGGGGGTGAGCAACGGAAGCGAAACAGACTTTGCTGCCGAGGTCTTGGGTATATTGCATGAAGGTGCGGCTTGTGAATTGTGTGCCATTGTCGGTGATGATCCTGTTGGGTACACCAAAACGGCACACAAGTCCCTTGAAGAACTTGACGGCTGACAAAGCTGTGACCTTCCTCACTGCCTCCACCTCCGGCCACTTTGTGAACTTGTCGATTGCAACGTACAAGTACTCAAAGCCCCCGACGGCGCGGGGGAAAGGGCCCAGTATGTCGAGCCCCAAACCGAGAAGGGCCAGGAGAGAGGAATGGTTTGAAGGGCTTGAGCTGGTTGATGAAGTTTCTTTGAATGAAACTGGCACGCTTCACACCTGGTGACCAGTGCCGTCGCATCCTGGAGGGCAGTGGGCCAAAAGAAGCCTTGCCGAAATGCCTTGCCGGCAAGGGCTCTTGACCCTATGTGGGATCCACATATGCCTCCATGTATCTCTGCCAACAGCCCCAGTCCTTCCTCTCGAGGGATACACTTCAATTTCATGCCGTTCGGTCTCTTTCTGTACAGGACGTCATCGACGAACTGGTACATAGCAGACCGACGGGCTACTTTTTCCGCTTCTTCTTGCTCCTCAGGAAGTTCCCCAGTCTGGAGGAATCGGACGGTATGATGTGCCCACGCTGGAGCCTGGGGCTCGACGGCGAGGACTAAAGGCATTTCCTCCGCCGTGGGAGCGGCTGTCTCGACGGCAAGAGCTTGACGCTCCACCGGAGCCAGCTGTCCCGTGGCAGGCTCAGTGTCCCCGGCAACATCCTTGTCGGCGGCTCCGGGGAGCTCGGCGGGAAAGTACCTGCCAGGCCCTGATTTCCTTCTCTTGTTTTGCTCTGTTGATGGATCAACGGATGGCTGAGAAAGCTGAAGCACAAAGGTACCTGGTTCCACAGGTAGCTTGAGGCCAGCGCGCTTTGACAGGTAATCAGCGATGTCGTTCTCCGCTCGGGGAACATGCTCCGCCTGTATACCATCAAAGCGCTCGTCCAGCTTTCTCACTTCATCGACGTAGGCCTTCATCAACGGGCTCTGGTAATCTTTGTTGACTTGCTTGATGAGAAGCTGTGAATCGCACCTGACAATGAGTTTCTTGATTCCGAGGTCTGCCGCGATCCTAGGACCAGCAAGCAGCCCCTCATACTCAGCAGTATTGTTCGTTGATACCTCCCTGAGGAAGTGCATATGGACCACGTACTTGAGGTGCTCTCCAGTGGGCGCGACCAGCAGTACGCCAGCCCCGGCGCCCTGTAAGGAGAAAGCTCCATCAAAGTACATGATCCAGTTGCAACTCGCCTCTTTGCCGGGGAGAGCAGTTTCCTGGACTTCTTCATCAGGCGTCGCGGTCCATTTTGCAATGAACTCCGCCAGGACTCGGCTCTGAATCGTCGAGGTACTTTCAAACTTGAGGCCAAAGCTGGACAGCTCCGGTGCCCACTCTACAATCCTTCCCGTTGCATCTGGATTGTGCAATATCCGTTGTATGGGAGGCGAGTGACGACAGTGATCTCGTGCGCCTGGAAGTAGCGACGCAGCTTCCTCGAGGCCATAAGAAGGCCGAAGAGCATTTTCTGCACACCAGAGTACCTTGATCTAGCCCCCTGCAAGAGAGAGCTAACAAAGTAGACCGGGTGCAGCATCATTTTCTTCCTTGGCTGCACTCCAACCGGCCGTGTCGTCTCTGCACCAATGGCATCAGGCTCTATCGCCGCTATCACCTCTTCATCAATTTCTCTCTGCGCCACTAGTGTGGCGCTGACCACCTGGTTTGTTGCCGCTAAGTATAGCAACAACGGTTCTTGTGGCCTAGGCGCAACCAGTACTGGCGTGGAGGAAAGATACCTCTTAAAGTCTTGTAATGCTGCTTCAGCTTCTGGCGTCCATTCCATTGGGCCCGCCTTTTTCAAAATCTTGAAAAAGGGAAGGGCGCGCTCGGCGGACTTGGAAATGAATCTGCTCATGGCGGCAACGTAGCCAGCAAGCCGACGCACATCCTTTACCCGTTTGGGTGCTTCAATCTGCTCTATAGTTTTGATCTTGTCCGGATTGGCCTCTATCCCATGCTGCGACACAAAGAACCCGAGAAGCTTGCCGGACGGGACGCCGAAGACGCACTTCTCAGGGCTCAGTTTGAGGTTGATCTTGCATAGGTTCACAAATGTTTCTTGTAAATCCGGTATAAGGGTTGCCCTGTTCTTGGTTTTGACCACTATATCATCCATATAAGCCTCCATATTTCTATGGAGTTGGGGTTCAAAACCAATCTGGACTGCCCTTGCAAACGTCGAGCCAGCACTTTTCAACCCAAAAGGCATTCGTACGAAACAGTACGTACCACATGGGGTGATGAATGTTGTCTTCTCTTCGTCTTCTCTTGCCATGAAGATCTGATGGTAGCCGGAGTAGGCATCGAGGAATGACAACACGTCACACCCAGCCGTGGAGTCAACAATCTGGTCGATGCGCGGCAACGGGAAGGGGTCCTTGGGACAAGCTTTATTGATATCTGTGTAATCAATACACAGCCACCACTTCCCATTTGCCTTGCGCACTACCACTGGATTGGCCAACCACGTTGGATATAGCACTCCTCTTACCAAACCCGCTGCATCCAGTTTCCGGATCTCCTCTGTGATGAACTCTTGTCTTTCCAAAGCTTGCTTCCTAACCTTCTGCTTGACGGGACGCGCATGAGGACAGACAGCAAGGTGGTGCTCAATCACCTCCCTGGAAACACCGGGGATGTCGGATGCTTGCCATGCAAACACATCGACATTCGCCCGCAGGAAGGTGACGAGTGTGTCTTCCTATTTGTCATCAAGGGTGGAGCTTCTGGTAAAAGCCACTCCTGTGCCGTCCTCCTTGACGGAAACCTTCTTGGTTCCCGGCGGTGTGGCCCTGGACCTCTTGTTTTTGCCAGTGGAGCTCTCTGGCACGTCCTCGACGGGAGCGTGACACTCCAAAGAGGTGCGCTTGCTGGAGTGTGTGTCCGAGGTCTCCCGGTCTTCTTCTTGCCGGTGGAGCTCTCTGGCACGTCCTCGACGGGAGCACAACACTCCGAAGAGTTGCGCTTGCCGGAGTGGGTGCCCGAGGTCTCACCGGTCTTCTACTTCTTCCCTCCCGGGGCTCCAGTGGCAGGAGCAAGTGCCCTCATGGCGGCAGCTGCTGCAACCGCTTGCTGGTATAGTTGGTCAGCGCAAATCAGCGCATCTTTCTTATCGGAGGGGATGGTGATGATCGTATCAGGTCCTGGCATCTTCAGGGTGTTGTCGGTGTAGTGTGACGCTGCCATGAATTTGGCCAGCTCCGAGCGGCCAAGGATCCCGTTGTAAGGTAAGGGGATCTTGGCAACATCGAACACGATCCTCTTCGTCCTGTAGTACAGATCACTTCCAAAAGTCACGGGCAGCATGACTTTCCCCTTTGGTTGACTTCTCCCCGGGTTGACACCTGAAACGTGCCCGTCTCTTCCAGGTCTCCATCAGGAGCTTGTAGCATCTCGATCATGATGGGCGAGAGTAGGTTCAGATCGGCCCCGCCATCGACTAGCATCTTTGTCACCTTGAGGTTGCATATTGTCGGTGAAACCAACAATGGCAAGCACCCGACCACAGTAGTGCGATCAGGGTGATCCTCAGCGTCAAAAATGATAGGTGTGCTGGACCATTTCAGCTGCTTTTGGGCACCAGACGATGGCTCCACCGCTGTAATCTCACGCGCCCACTGTTTAAGTTGGCGGTGAGAAGTATGCAGCGAGGTGCCGCCATCGATGCACATGGCCTCCGTAGCCTTGTAAAATTCTTGGTCGCCGGACTCGTCGTCCTCTTCGTGATCGTTGTCTTCGGGCCTTCTGTCATGGCCCCCGGGCGGGCCTCTCCTGCTGTTTATCCTTGCCGCGACGGCCTGCTTGGCCGTCACGCTTCTTGCCGGACCCTTCAACGTCATCCTGGCCCTTCTCCTTGTCCTGCCTCTCATATTCAGCCCTCTGCTTCTCAGCAAGGAGCTCAACCTGTCGACAGTCCTGGAGATCATGGCCCTTGGTGCGATGGATCTTGCAGTATCGCTTGCCGGAGTTTCCTGGCTTCTCAGCAGCCGCCAAGGCCCGGCAGGCGACACACCCGGCAATTTCCTTGCCAGGGTCACCCGCCATGGTTTTCTTGGCGGAGCCGGCGTCATCAGATCCCTCGACGGCAAGCACGGCTTTACCTTTGCGCTTCCTGTTGCGGTGCCGACCCTTCTTCGCCGGGGCGGCAGTATCCTCATCTGAAGAGTCGGTTTCCGCACCGGCGTCTTCGCCGGGGTACTTCCTTCCCTCTTCAGCCCGGGCACATCTGTCAGCAAGAACATAGAGTTCCGCCACATCTTTCACCTTGGTCATCGCCAGTTCTTCACGCATCTTGCGGTTACGCACGTTCTGATGGAACGCGCTGATGATGGCGGCAGGGTGAACATCAGGGATGTTGTACTGCACCCGGCTGAACCTCTCTATATACTTGCGCAGACTCTCGCCTTCCTTCTGGGGTATGACGTGCAGGTCACTCGCTTGGCCATGGGCTTGGTGACCTCCAGTAAAGGCGCCAACAAACTCATGGCACAAGTCCGACCAGGAGGAAATAGAGTCTACGACAAGTGCATCAACCACGACATGGCGTTAGGTTTCAGAGCCAACGGAAAGTAATTCGCAAGCACCTTATCGTCGCGGGCTCCGGCAGCTTGCATCGGGATGGTGTAGATGCTGAGGAACTCCGATGGGTGGGTCTTGCCATTGTACTTCTCGCCAACGTCAGGCTTGAAGGTGCGGTGTGTGGGCCACTGGAACTGCCGCAGCTCACGGGTAAAAGCCGGACAACCTACCTCGTAAGGTAGACCTCCAGGACTCTCCGGTGCTGGGCGATCCATAGCAGGCCCCGCTCGCCTGTCTGATTGGTGGCGCGCTCCGCGCCGGCGCTCGATGGTGGTTCGAGCGTCTTCATGAGCTCGCTCCTGAAGAACTTGGCGCAGGTCGCCTTGGGTCCGTGGGTCGGACGACGCTATGGAGATGGCGTCACCCGCGACGTCCCGACGAGTCGACACACGCGGTACCAGGCGAGGAGGAGGCGAATGCACCGTGGCCATGGCGCTGCCGGTCCTCCCGCCACCGGTGCGTGTGACCCCATCGAAGCGTCGACCTGGGAGCTCCGCTGGACTTGGTTCATCCTTGTTGGCAACTGCGACAAGGCTTCAGATGATGGCTCTCCACTCGTCGAGTTTCCCCGTAACGGGAGGAAAGTCGAGGAGCAACTGCGCGCGCGCCAGGGCTTCGGCTGGGGTTAGCGGTAGCGAAACCTGCACGGACCGCGACGCGCTGCGACCCCTGACTGTGTTAGGAGGAGCTCTGTCACGATCCCACGGTCGCATGGCGTTTCCACCAACGCTCCGGCGAGCGGGCAGTTCTTCTACGTCCCGGGAGTGGCGCTCGGGGCTCTTCCCGTGGCGACGCCCGGGATCTTCGGCGCGATAACGCCGCTCGTTGCGTGCTACTTGGGAGGAGCGTGCTGCGGGCGCCGGCGTGGGATTCCTGGAGGCCCTTGCGTCGCCTTCGGGTGATGCGGCAGCGACCTTGGAAGGCCCCGCGCCACTCGTGGAGGGCCTGGCTCCGTCCTTGGACCTGGCGGTGTGTGGCCCGTTACCAGGCGCACAAACATCGCCACCTCCCAAACTCCGGCTGCTGGGACGGCGTTGGTGTTCGCGAGCAGCGCCTCGGGTCCTTTCCGTCACCGATCCGCTGCTCGCCCGCGTCGGGACGGTCTGTCAGGCTTCCGACTGGCCAACCGCCACCGTCGTCTTCTTCTTGGGCGCCATGATGATGAAGAAGCGTCGAACAGACTGCTAAAGCCGATTCTCACAACTGCGCCCCCTACCTGGCGTGCCAAAGATGTCGGTGTATTGGGAACGACACCTATGGGATCACAAAAATCCCTACTACGGTTGCGTGGCGCGGGGTTGAGAGAAGAGCGGATCAAACAGTTAGTACACGGTTCCTTTACTCAGGTTCGGGCCGCGAGGACGCGTAAAACCCTACTCCTACTTTGGTGGATTATATGTTTATGTTCTTCAGCTAGCTACGGGGCGTGAGGAGCTCCAAAAAGCCGAATCCCCCTCCTGGTCACCTCAGGCCTCCTTTTATAGGGAAAAAGGGTCGCCACAGTGGCACACAGGAGGTGGAAAGGGTACAGTGATGCGAGGTTATCCCTCGTATTACATGACAAGGCGCATTTAATGCATCTTGCTTAGGTGTCCTTGCTTTACCGGGGGCGGGGGAGACATCCGTCTTGTCCGTCGCCGCTCCTTCTTGCGTTGACATGCGCCCTGGCCAGCGATGCCTGAGATGCCATGTAGGCAGGCAGGCAGCTGAGGTGGCGCAACGGTGGGACTTCCACGAAGATCTTCATGTCACCACGCAGGTGTCTGCCCAGCTGGTTGGGTTGGCAGCTGCATAGGGCGGTGGAAGCTTAGTTGGCATGGGCCCGATGGTGGCCCTGCGGACGTCATCGGCAAGGGCCTTACCAAGGCCTCGGCAAGGGTCTTGTCGCAGCGCCCGCTGTCATCCCCGGAAAGGTGCTTGCTGGGGGTCTTGTGGTCCTCCTTGGCTGGGATCCCGCCAAGGGTCGTCGTCTTCTTAGTGTGTGTATCTGATCTTGAATGTCTTCACAAAGATCTGCATGCCACTACGGGGATATCTTCCGAATCCTTGCCCCAAAGGAACCGTTTACTAACTGTTTGATCCGCTCTTCTCTCAACCCCGCGCCCCGCAACCGTAGTAGGGATTCTTGTGATCCCATAGGTGTCGTTCCCAATACACCGACACACGCCACTATGCATGCACACATAATTCAGGAGCTGATGCACTTTGGCAAAGTTAACTTATTTTATTTTTCTTTTCCATACTTAACTAATGTGTGTTCACAAAATGAAAACATTAAAGGTGTGAACATTCATTGCGTTTGTACCTTCACTATCGCCGCACTAGAACTGACATAATAAGTTAAGTTATCAGTAGTCTTGTCCTAGTGATCCATAGATAACAGGTCAATCCCTCCCTATGCTTGAGCAAACTAGAATTGATAACAAACCTCATTGTCGTGACATTGAACGGCCTCGGCTATCGGCCATGAACGGACCATTGCGCCGGCGGTGAACGCCACATTGGAAGAATGCTCATGGGTGCGCCTGCCTCTACTCATGAGCCCCTGCATCAATGTGGGTTCAGCATTCTGAACTACTGCAACACTAGCCACCCGCATCAGAATAACCTTTTGGTACAAAACTGTTGTACAATAAAAACACTCGGTTTTATTTTGCACACAGACACAGTACTGTCATATGTGTTTTTCACAAACTGATGATAGTTCACATAATAAACTGGCACACCTAGTTTGTGTTTCAGGAAATAAAATAGATGTCCTCGAGGTGAGTTTATGAGGGAGGGTCCAGAGTCTCAGTATGATCCGAACCACGGCTGGAGCTGCAAATGGGGAGATTCAGGTCGGCCATCGATGCAAATGGGGAGCTAATCAAAGGCGACTTCAACCTCATCTATGAAGCACGCGACAAAAACAACCTCAACCTCAACCGTAGACTTATGGGGAGATTCAGGTCGGCCATCGACGCAGCTGGGCTTAAGGAGATAAAATGCAAGAATCATCATTACACTTGGAGCAACGAACGTCAAGACCCCACGCTTGTTAGTATAGACAAATTCTTCTGCAATCAAGCCTGGGGAATCACTTTTTCCCAGCTTTGCAGTAATGGCGGCATCTACAGCAACATCCGATCACTGCCCGCTTATCTTAGCCGATACAAGTGCACCATCACGCCGGGCGACGTTCAGATTTGAAAATTTTGGCATCGCTTCCCTCATTTCCATGAAACAGTGGCGCATGCATGGAGCAAGCCGGTGCAATCCCCGTGTGCTTTCGACCACCTACACACAAAGATGATGCGCACATCGCACGATCTGAAGATCTGGAGCAAAGCACTTTTTAGCGACGCAAAACTTCAGTTTCACTTAGCGGCTGAAATTATGCTAAGGCTGGATGTGGCGCAGGAGACGCGGCGTCTAACTGACGGCGAGTTCACCCTCAGAAAGCTTCTGAAGCTTCGCCTCTTAGGGCTGGCGGCAATCGATCGTGCCAGAAAGCGGCAGGCATCTCGCCTGACCTGGCTCCGTGTGGGCGATGTGGGCACAAAGTTTTTTCATGCAAAGATGAGGTCCCGCACACGGAAAAACTACATTCACAGTTTGAAGGTGGATAATGTGGTTGTCACAAAGCATGAAGAGAAGCAAGCAACCATTGATCACCATTTCCTAGAGAACATTGGAAAAAAGATGACAAACCTCACTGGAATCAACTAGCAAACCCTGGAAATGCAATGATCCACGCGGCTGGCCTAGACAACCTTTTTTCTGAAGAAGAGATATGGCAAGCAATCAAAGCATCACCAACTGAAAAAGCGCCTGGGCCGGATGGTTTGACATGCACCTTCTTCAGAACCTGCTGGCCCTTGATCAAGACAGATGTCCTACTGGCTTTCAACAAGTTCTACCACCTCGCTGGGGGAGGTTTGAACAATCTCAACACTGCCATAGTAGCCCTCATCCCTAAAAAAGATGGCGCAGAAGCAATTCAAGACTACAGACCAATCAGTTTGATCCACTCAATTGCTAAGCTCATTGCCAAGGTGCTCTCCATAAGATTAACAGCGGTGATCCATCATGTAATCTCGCCGGCCCAGTCCGCTTTCTTGAAATCAAGAAGCACACAGGATAGTTTCCTCTTCGTTCAAAATGCCATTAGATCTCTCCATAGAAGGAAAACGCCGGCTCTGCTATTCAAAAGACATTTCTAGGGCATTTGATAATGTCTCCTGGGAGTACCTACTGGAGCTGCTGCAAGTGCTCGGCTTCTCTGCGAGATGGCGGGACTGGATTGCACTGCTCCTAGCCACGGCATCATCTTCTTTCCTGTTGAATGGCACTAAAGGAAAGAGCATACGTCATTGCAAGGGACTGAGGCAGGGTGATCCACTCTCGCTGCTTCTATTCATCATTGCCATTGACCCCCTACATAGATTGCTCCAACGGGCAACCGAACTAGAACTGCTCGCCCCTATGCCTGGCAGAGACATCCCCTCCGAGTCAGCCTCTACGCTGATGATGCGGTAATCTTCGCCAACCCTCATAAAGTAGAGGTTGACGCCCTGCTGAGCATTCTCCGGGATTTCGGCCACGCAACTGGGTTGAAAGTAAATCTATCCAAGTCAACTGTTAGTCCCATCCAATGCGATGGCATCAACTTGCAAGACATACTTAGCAATTTCGGGGGGGGGGGCAACAGTGGGTTTCCCTCTCAGATACCTTGGTCTACCACTATCTCTCTCCAGACTCCGCCTCGTCCACATCCAGTTCATCCTTGATCGGATCAGGGCAAGGCTTGCGGAATGGAAGGGCAAGCTCATGACCATTGCCGGCAGAAGGGTGTTGGTACGCAGCGTGCTCACGGCGTTGCCAACCTATGCCCTCTCCGTGCTCCGACCGCCAAGGAAATTTCTTACTGAGATTGATAACGTTAGACGAAGATTCCTATGGGCCCAGGAAGAAGAGCTGACTGGAGGAAAATGCAAAGTCGCATGGCCTGTGGTTTGCACCCCTACGCATAATGGTGGATTAGGGATTTTAGATCTCACACGCTTCAGTAGAGCGCTTAGGCTTCGATGGCTTTGGCTGGCCTGGACAGGTGCCGACAGGCCTTGGCTAGATACGCCACTGCCGTGTGATGAGGATGACAAAGCTCTGTTCAACGCCTCAACTTCGGTCACAATTGGCAACGGTGAGATGGCTTCTTTCTGGCACTGCTCTTGGACCGGCTCGGGCAACCTCAAGACAGCCTTCCCTACTCTCTTCAAGCACTCAAGAAGGAAAAGCAGATCGGTCAGGGAGGCCATGGCAAATGACACATGGTTGCAAGACCTCGCCCATGGAAACACTCAAGCCATTTGGGCTGATGCCATTAGACTACACAGATGGCTGCAAAGCACGGACCTTCGTTTTCAACCACATACTGCAGACAAGATCACTTGGAAGCACGAGGCATCAGGAATCTACACTGCTAGCTCAGCATATAAGGCTCAGTTTCATGGCCTAATAAAGTCGGACACCAAGAAGATGATCTGGAACACTTGGGCACCTGCTATGTTGAAGATCTTTGCCTGGCTGCTTCTCCAAAACAGATTATGGTGTAACGACCGCCTCCAACGTAGAGGATGGCCCAACGGATACTTCTGCCAACTTTGTGTGAGAAAATTAGAAATCTCCGTACATCTGTTCTGGCAATGCTCGCTGTCTCTCGCAGTTTGGGAAACAATGGCGGCTGGTTTTGGCTGCAGCACACTACAGCCAACCAAATGGCAGAGCAAGGACAAACCAGCGACCATCATTGCTCAAATGATAGGTACGGCGAGACCGGAGCACAAGAAGGCCATCAAGTCAGCCATCATCCTCATCCTGTCGGAAATATGGAAGGCAAGAAATGACGCCATTTTCAGAAGCAGGGTGGCCACGAAGACAAGCATTTGTGCTGCCATCAGGCGCACCCTGGATTTTTGGTGCCAAGCAGGAGCAACATTTTTGCAGCACCCTTTCTGGGAACCGCCATGAAAGTGGCAGCATAGTTATAAAGTTGCACTAGGTGCAATCCTTTTTGTTCTTTTCTACTTTTTCTTAACATAAACCCGCCCTTATTGTTTTTCTACCACCTGCTCCCTGCTTTTAATCAATACAAGCCAGCAATCTGCTGGATCTTTCAAAAAAAAAATCATGTGGTCCTATGGTTTGATCTTTAACATGCAGGTTGGCTTGTACACGCTGAGATGAGTTAGCTAATACAGTGGTGGCTGCAGGCATAACCTGTGGGGTCAATGTGACCCCACAGTTTTTGAGAAATACAGCCTAAAAACACTGTACATGTACTGTTTATTGTGAAGAAAATAGTCAGAAAAATTTCACTGACCCCACAGATATTTGGGGCTGGCTTCGCCGCTGAGCTAATAGATCATGGCAACAAATGCTGAGACTTCAATATTCATCAGTACATTTTCATCAACTTGACATTCATTAGTACCAGTATGCGTGGCCAATAAGTTTAGATTTGTAACAACACACGCACCAAACTTACATAATTTTTCACTGGACTTGCAGAACTTTGAAATTTGAACTTCACAAAACGGGCGACCCCTCCCATAAGCTAGCTGTATGCTGGCCACGACCACCACCTCGATCCAGGATGAGGTGACCACCTGGCGCTGCTCAGGCTACCCGGCGGTGGGGATCTAGTAGGGGCCTGTTCGATGGCGAGCATGGTGGCTTGTTGACCTGGGTGGCCTACGCGCTCGATGGTGGTACACGACAGGTGGAGCGCGGTAGAGGGAGTGAAGGGAGCGGCCGGACAAGGAGAAGGGTCGCGGACGGACGGGAGAAGGGTCACGGATGGAGGAAGATGGGGCAGTCAGCGGCTCGCTAGGGGAGGGGCCGGTCGCCGACACGCTGGGGGAAGGGCCGGGTGCGGGAGGGGCCGGTCGGCGGCGCGCTGGGGGAGGGAGCAGGGTAGCGGCATCACGCTTCGGGAGGGAGTCGGGCG
>LR738713.1:246277413-246321898 GCA_902687465.1 Secale cereale
AGGAGGGAGCCGGGCGACGTAGGCGCGATGGGGGAGGGAGCCAGGCGGCGGCGTCGCGCTGGGAGCGGGGAGTGGGGTCTGGAGGGAGACGGGGCAGTGGGGTGGGGGCGTGGGGCTTTTTTTCTTTTTGCTTTATGCCGGGAAGGATTGGGCTTGCTTTTTCGTAGTTTTGCACATTCGGGTCCGATCGCTCCTATATAGGGCCGCGGGTAACAGACTGTTACTAGAAACAGAATATATATTTCTCAAAAAAACTAGAAACAGAATATATATATTTTCTCTATCTTCTACGTACAACATTCCCTTATAGCTATGTCTTCAAAAAAAATCTCAGGACTAAGTGAATGTGATCGGACCCTAACCCTCTCTATGTTTATCTCTCCAAATCTCTCTATCCTTTCTTATGCATTCTGTTGACATGTGTCGAATGTCTTTATTGTGTCCTTGTCAGTTGAAGATATAAAGACACACAATTAATTTTTTTTCAATGCCTTATCCTTTTTTCCTGAAAACCGGAGAAGCCGGAACGTCCATCTGTCAAACCAGGCGTGCATGGGGTCGTGGCTCAACTCTCCATAAGTTGCATGCTCGCCACGTCTCCTTTAGATGTGAACCGCCAGGGCACCTGCGTAATTGCGATGCGCCGCCCTCTCTCTCCTTATAAATACCCCACCCACGCGGTTATAATCTCTTCTCCCACCTCTTGCCATCTCTTTCAAACCCTAGCACCTCCCTAGCTCTAGTCGACACCGGAGACAAAGCGTTTAGCTGCCGCAACTTCTTCGACGTCGTCTTCCTGCCAGCCGCGGACCTCGTCTTCTCCACCGCCGCCGTAGGTGTCTTCCGCCGCCAAGTTAGGACACGGAAGATCGATCTGCTCGACATCCATCTCGTCCCGTCTAGCAATTCATCTGTGCGGTAAATAAATCTCTCTTTTTACCGTCATTTTGATCCATTGAAACCATGCAAATTAACCACAAGTGGTTTATGTCCTTCTATAAGTTGTTTCTTTCTGTATCCTCCTCTCGTATCATGCAAGTATATTCACTTATGCCTAATTAATAGTTAGATTCCTCACTTGTAACTATTCTTGGATTCATACAAATCTGGAACCAACTCACTTCATATAAGTGAATGTCTTCGCACTATGAGGTCAATGTCTTCAAACTATTCTATTTTCAAAATCTTCCGAGAATGCATATGACCTCTTCCCCATCCCTCGCATCTCTAATGCTGTCACGGGTACATGTCCGTGGGAGAATCCCTTGGTTCTCATAGTCTGCATTCATTTGCAGAATTCTTACAGCGTCACATTGAATCTCCTGAAGCCAGTTCCTGTCTCACAAGTCGTTGGAACACAAACAGTTTTGTGAAGCCCTTCTGTCTAAATCCAATGGCTGCTGAGAGACAGTCAAAGAAGAGTCACAGACAGAGACGTACTGACACTGCCAAAGATCTTCCTTCTGATCTGTTCACGATATACAAGTCTAATCCACAGGAAACCTATGGAGAACGCAGATCCAGAGTCCAATGGATTCGAAGATATTGGGCAAAACAATGGTTTCTATACCGCTTCGTGACTCCTGAATATGCAACCAAGAATGCTATATGCCCTCCATGGGGTGATGTCCTCTACAAGAAGCTTCAATCCAAAAACATGTCTGAAGCCATCGCCAAATTTTCTACCCTTGCATGGTCAGAGGACCTATGCCTGAAGATGCGGACCCATCTAGTCTTTGATGGTGTCGTGATGATGAGTTGTTTGAAGAAAACTACAAGTTTGCCAAGAATTCTGGAACGCAGAACAAGAAGGAACGTGGCATCAATTTCAATCCTGGTCCATCTCGGCCTCGGTCTGATGGAACTCGTGAAGCAAATGAAAATAGAGTTGGCCCCTTCAATGGCCTTGATGGATTGCTCTCCCACATTGTTGCTTAAAGAGCGACTGTGGAGGATGTTATTGAAGACCTGGAACCTAAAGATGTTCCTGAGCCTGTGAAGCCAAAGAAGAAGACAAAGGCTGCTAAACTTTCTGCTGCTGCAAAAGCTTGAAGTGTGAAGCCTTTGAAAACTGTACCTCCTGAATCCAGTGTCTAAGGACCCTTCTCGCATCTCACAGCAGTCCAAACAGCTCGTGAAGCCATCTGGTCAAGGGCTCACTCCTGGCAGCATTCTGCGCAATGATGATGCTATTATAGATCTGTCTAGTGATGAAGATCTTGCTGATGACGCCCTTGAGATGCTGATCAAGAGCAAGCAACAGGCCGAAATCTACAATGATTTGCCTCTCTTTGCTGCTGATATCATCAACAACTTCATTGATGAGTGGTTTGGAGATACATCACCATCTCTTGATAATCTTCAACTGCCTATTGATATTAGTGTAACCTTTCAAGGATACGTTACCCATGAACTGACCATTGCTCAAAGGGTTATTGAGCAGAAGAACAATATTGATCATGAAAAAGCTATGTTCAAGAAGCATATGGCAAATCTCAGTGCTCAAGAAGTCCAAAACTTCAAGACTATGATGGCAGACCTCAAGGCTAAATTTGCCAAGCGCCATGATGTTGCAAGAGGCTCAAGGGAACGTCTCAAGCACTATGCTAATAAATGTGTCCAAGACCACAATGAAGCTGTAAAGAGGAAATCTCTTGGCCGTCCACGCATTGACCCCAAGCTGGCCTTCAAGAAGCTAAAGAACAAGAAGAATCCTGTTGCTGAAGCCTTTGAAGCTCCAAGGCAGGAGAGACCAAGTATTATCTTCCCTGCCAGTATGACTGGCTCAAAGCCAAAGGTCATGTCAGCTGCTACTGAACAAAAGAAGACTAGGAAGGCTGAAGCTGAAGCCAAGAAGAGAAAGCATCTTGATGCCTCTAATGCTGCCCCTTCCAAGAAAAAGTTGAAGACAAAAGCTTCAAAGGCTTCACATAAGCCTCGCGGCTCGTCCCAAGAACCTCAGGTTGTTGAACCTATCTTTGTTGCCCTGCCTACCTCCTCCAACCGGGATCGTCATCCTGTTGTGCATGAGCCTGCTACTGCAAAGGCTCATCAGGCTTAAGAAATTCCAGCTGCCGACTCTCCCACAGCTGAACACATTGGTCATGATGACAATGTTGCTGATGATGAAGTCCTTCCTCAACTCGAGCCCCAACAAGTTCCATCACCTGCTCACACGAGTAGTGAACTCATTAGCATTGGTGGTCCCACGATGCCAATTACTCAAGATAAATATTGGGAAACGCAACACCCAAACACCCCCCATCATGAAGTTATTCCCCGTACTCCACTGTCTCTTATCTCCACTCCGGTGTTGGAGACTCCAAAGGATACACCTGAATATCACACGGAGCATACCAATGCATCACCAATGGCGTCGCCCAAGTTCCGAAAGCTTCACAAAGGCCTCAGGTCTCCATGTCAAGCATTCCTGAAGATGATGTGCAAAAATCAAGCTCAGTAGCACGTCAAGTGTTCCCTAAAGCCATCCCTTCAGCGTCTGCTCAAGAATCTGAAGCCAAAGCGGCTGAAGATATTTCGGCTGCATCAGCCAATGAAGAGAAGGAAGAAGAACGTGAAGCCACTCCTCCTGCTGCCGACACTGTTGTGCAAGATGAAATGCCCGTTGTGCAACAACCCCCTCTCCAAGAAGCCACTGATGATGAAGCAACTGTGGCTGCCACTCAACCTACTGTTGAAGCCAGTGACACAGTCATGGCTGAAGACAATGTGCACCATGAAGTCATTGTTGCCGCTGAAGTAAATGTTCCTCCCCCTATGCCTCACACCATGGCCCAAGCCTACAATCGTGACGGAGAGCTCGTCACAGTCAGGTGGCCAACGCTGATGCCTCCCACTGCTCCAGGACCACAATATGACTATCATGTGGAGCAAAGGCCTCAGACACAGAAGCCTAAGCCCAGAATGCCAAGGCTTCCTAGCGCTGTAACTACCTAGGGTTCCTTTAGCGTGAGGATCTTGAGGGAGCACAACATGTTCTTTGATTCTGAACAGAACCCGTAAAAGAATCCCAAGATAACATCTGAATGTTTCTGGAGCTACCAGCAATGCAGCTACTACTCATGCATTCTGTACAATCAAGACCAGATATTTCCTCACCAACGTCTGGATTGTGAAGCCATTGCTGAGCTGCCATGCCTTAAAGAGGCACTTGATTGCTTCAGAGATGTTGGGCTGCTCCCATTTGTAACTTCAAAATAGCATTGGAATGAAGAGCTTCTGCTTCAATTCTATGCTACACTTCAAATCAGAGGCTAGAATAGGGATCCGAAGACATGGGTCCTTGAGTGGATGATAGGTGACATTCATCATGAAGCCAATGCTCAAACACTTCTCGAGCTTACTTCACTGCCCACTCCTGGTGAGTTATACGAACCAGGTAGTACGTTGTATCAAGAAGAACTGCAAAGCATATTCAAGAAGCCTGAGCCGAACATGAGTCAAATGCTCAGTATGATGAAGCCATTGCCCATGGATGCTGAATATCCAAAGGAATTTCTCGTCAAGGACCTCGAGTATCTGCCTCGTACCATTTACCATATACTGAGGCGTACTCTATGGCTAATCAAGGGATACTCTTTTGAAGCCAAACTGGAAGGCGCCATGAAAACTCTGGTATTCTACATCTTCAATGGCATCAGATTCAATACTCATGACTTCTTCATTCGTCAACTAGCTGCCTCTGCTATTGATCTGTTTGGCCTCAAGTTCTATGCCCCATGGGTCATGCGGCTCATTAAGCTTCACTCCACTATCAACTATCAAGCTTCAACGCACAATCATGTCATATTTCTAACTGAGGTTGATATGTCTCATGAAGCCATTTATCCTGAGCCTGCCAAGGAACCACTTCAACTGCTCAATGCTGACCATCATAGTTTCTCTCAGCATGTTGCAAGTGTTCATGTGCCCAATGCTACTACCATTGCCTATCCTCTGGCAGGAAATTTGCGCCTCCCGCATCGCGCCAATATTGAAGCTGCCGCCATCACAGCTGGGAACGCATAGATACTCTATGTCTTCAAACCTTTTTGGTCCTCACTGACAAAAGGGGGAGAAGCATATGAGTTGATAGTCTTCAAGCGGGTTCATATATGGGTTGGCTACTTTATTTTTGCAAAGTTCTTACAACTCTCGTTATGAAACTTTGGCTCTTGAGTTGTAACACTTAAACCTGATGGTCGTCTGCTACATTTGCTGCTATTTCTTCTGCGTGGTTAAATATCATTCAGCAGACGCCCATTTTTCATTATGCATATCATTATCTTCACTACATCTGTGTATGCATGATGGATTGTCTTCATAAGATTGAGGGAGATATCCACAAAGCAAAACCTGGCATGTGCCTTTGCATTCAAAAGCAAATCTACTATATGCACATCTTTAGGGGGAGCCCTCTCAATTTCATGAAGCCAATGACCATGTTATGAAATCATTCAGCAGACGCCCATTTTTCATTATGCATATCATTATCTTCACTACATCTGTGTATGCATGATGGATTGTCTTCATAAGATTGAGGGAGATATCCACAAAGCAAAACCTGGCATGTGCCTTTGCATTCAAAAGCAAATCTACTATATGCACATCTTTAGGGGGAGCCCTCTCAATTTCATGAAGCCAATGACCATGTTATGTAAATTTCACATATTTTATCCCCATTGAAAACTTCAACCAGTTTGTCATCAATCACCAAAAAGGGGGAGATTGTAAGTGCATCTCGTGCCCCCTAGTTGGTTTTGGAGTATTGATGACAAACGTGGTTGAGGGACTAGTGTGTTTGTGAGAATTGCAGGATAACACATGCAGTAGTCCCTCACTGATTCGGTTTACCTTCCTGAGATGACCCTTAAAAATGTGTGAAGACATTGAAGACAGTGGTGGCTTGTGAAGACATTCACATGAAGATAATGACCTATGAAGACATTCAATGAAGACCATGAAATGCGAAGACATAGCTTCTCTCATAGTTCTTTTTCTTCTTTCTTGAGTCATAGGAACCACCGTACTGTTAAGTGGGGTCTAAATGAACATAGTCAGATGACTGATGTGATTCTCAACCAAAATCCTATGTCTTCGAGCGAAGACAATGAGAGCAAATCTTATCTAATGTTGGATAAGTCAGCTTTGCTTGGAGCTCAAGCTAACTTGCCGCGTGTGTTCAAAATCCGACCGTTGGACGCATGTCAGTTCCTTAGTGACCAAGGGTCATTTCAGACATATCATGTCGGGTTGCCTCCTGGCTATAAATAGCCCACCCCTACACCATAAGTTGGTGGCTGCTCAGAGTTAGTGCACGGCTGTTGTCGTTTGAGAGCAACCCACCTCCGAAGCCTTTGAGAGAAAAGATCCTTGCGAGGACAAAGCCCAAAACACCTAGAGCCAAAGAGTGTTAGGCATCACTGAAGTCTTTCTATCTGTGTGACCTTAAGACTTTTTACACTTGAGGACTATGCATCCTCCAGCCGGTTAGGCATCGCGTTTTGAGCATCCAAGAGTCATTGTGGATTGCCAGTGAACAAAGTCTGTGAAGGTTTGGAAGTCTACCTTGAACACTTACCAGAGTGATTGGGCGAGGAATTGGTGTCCTTATCTCAAGGGGAATAAGGTGAAGACACGGTCTTCAGCATTCAATATCAGCCTCCCTAACTAGACGTACAGTGGTCACAACAACTGGAACTGGCCTACCAAATTCCCCTCATCTCCGAGCTACTGGTTCTATCTTCCAACCTATTTACTTTCTAGTTTGTCTTCGTGAAGTCATTGCTTACTTATCTGATATGTGTGACTTCACTGTGTGAAGACTATTCCCAGTTTAGCTTCATTATGTCTTCCAACTTGATCCATGTCATCTAGCTATCCATAGTCTTCGTACTTTCACTATGATGCTTAATTGACTATTGCTTGTTTAGTGTCGTTTATCTTCCGTTGCATATTGAATAGGTTCATTTCATTTGTCTGTCTTCAAAAGATATCGTGTTTTGAAGATTTTCATAAAAATCGCCTATTCACCCCCCTCTAGTCGATAACTTGCACTTTCAGGTACACATGTCAGTGGCACTGATCCACACTCCGACCCAGAGGAACAGCTCGCCTCCACCGTGCTGACTTTGGGCGGGCTCTGGCCAAGAAGAAGTGCCCCAGCAACTACCTCCCAGGACTTACCAAGTATGTACTCACAAGTTCAATCTTACAAATACTAGTTGCAAGTAATGGCTATGTTTTGTGTGGTCGATGTATTAAGCATGTTGTAGTAAACATGCCTAACACGTTTTAGCTATTTTCCCTACCTTTTTATACACAACTGGGCCATCATCTGCTTTGGCAGCACCTGCCTTGTGATGTTTAACTCTACCAATTGCATTTTTATCTGTACCGGTTTCAATGGCCGTTAAGCCTGTTGCAATTAGCAGTTGTGTCCATTTTTTTAAACTGTTGCTTTTCAATGGTTACAAACTTACAAAAAATGAATTAGGATGCTATTAAGCCTGTTGCAATTAATAATTGTATCCATTTTTTAATCCGTCACTTTCCTACCGTGCTACTCTTTCACAATGAAGATATCACTACTGATGTTGCTGTCTTATTACCATTTGCTATTTTTGGTCGATATTAACCCTGTTGTAGTTAACATTGGCTTTCCATGAACATACACATGTCTACATTGGGCGATGCCATTGTTTTCCGTCGAGGTTAGCTGCATCCCATGTCTTATACACCATCTATTCCTAAATATAAGTATTTTTAGAGAGTCCAATATAGACTACAAAAGGAGAAAAATGAGTGAATCTAGATTCTAATCTAAACTACATCTATAATTCTATATACATCCGTATGTTGTTCATATTGAAATCGCTAAAAATACTTGTACTTTGGAACATAGGTAGTTGTATTTTACACCATTTGTGCAATCTCAGTTTAGCTTCCAACATTTATTGTTTGCTTGTAGGTACATATATGAGCGGTACTGATCCACACTTCGATCATTTTTGTGTATGGGGCAGTGAGATATTCATGAACTAGCGTCAACTGAGGAAACTAAGAAAGATTGTTAAGTGAAAGAAACGGGTGATAGGAATTAAGCTCTTTATTTACACATTGTCCAAGACAATAGTGAACTTTAGGATGGTAAGTAATGTGTTGCCTTTTCCCCCTGCCCACAACAAGTTACTCTATTAGACCTCAGTATCTGATATATTTTTCTCTTTTCAGTGGTTTCCGAAGCTATTTACTGATGATTACCTTGCAAAGTACATGACCGGAGTGGAGCCAACTAAGTTTAATGTATATAGTTCATGCTACCATGATAATGCTCTAAAAGTCTTCCTAAAGGCGGTGAAGGATACGCGGGCGATCGTCACAAGGGGTTGGACAAAAGTTGTTCGTGCCTATGGCATGCAAGAAGGCACTTTATGGGCATTCCACTTATTCAACACCATCGGCAGTCAAAATGATTTACACTTGTCTCTTCACCTTTACTGCCTGTAAATATTATGGTTCATCATAGTTAATTTCTATCTAATCCTGTAATTATTGAACATATTGTACTAACAATTTTATTTGTTGATTCGATGTTGAACCATTGTGCGGAGAATTTGAATTGCACGTTTCATATTTCAAATTTTCAATTCGAATAATAAATTATAGGCAAAAGTAAAAATATACAGGAGCAAATGAAATAATGTGCACATGGTTAGAAAGAAAACAGCGTGTGCGATGAAAAAAAGAGAACGGACGGTTCTTGGACGTGAAACGTTTGCGTGTGCAATTCATGGTAAGACGACAAACACTTCAAACCAGTGCGCATGGGTGATATGAATACCAATTGCACACAGTTATGAAAATGGACACGTTGGCGTTATTAGAGGCACCGCACACATTTTACATTCTTGAACCATGTGCGATAACGTACCTATCATAAACATATCATCAGATTAAATGTTGATTTCCACCTTTTTGACACAACTATAGCAGCGTAATCATTTGGGATGTCTCTCTGATCAGATTCATAACGCCGAGATGTATGCTACCTCTCGAGCATGCATTGTTTTTCGCTTGAAGAGGAAAGGGTGATGCAGCAAAATAGCGTAAGTATTTCCCTTAGTTTTCTAGAACCAAGGTATCAATCCAGTAGGAGACTACACGCAAGTTCCTCGTACCTGCACAAACAAATAAGAACCTTGCAATCAACGCGATAAAGGGGTTGTCAATCCCTTCTCGGCCACTTGCAAAAGTGAGATCTGATAGAGATAATAGGATAAATATGTTTGGTATTTTTGTTGTATAGATTGAAAGTAAAGATTGCAAAATAAAAGAACACAGTAAAGACAACTAGTTGATATAAGATTAATATGATGTAAGATAGACCCCGAGGCCATAGGTTTCACTAGTGGCTTCCCTCAAGATAGCAGATTCTACGATGGGTGAACAAATTACTATCGAGAAATTGATAGAAAACGCATAGTAATGAGAATATCTAGGCATGATCATTGTATATAGGCATCACGTCCATGACAAGTAGACCGAAATGATTCTGCATCTACTACTATTACTCCACACATCGACCCCTATCCAGCATGCATCTAGAGTATTAAGTTCATAAGAACAGAGTAACACCTTAAGCAAGATGACATGATGTAGAGGGTTAAACTCATGCAATATGATATAAACCCCATATTTTTATCCTCGATGGCAACAATACAATACGTGCCTTGATGCCCCTGCTGTCACTGGGAAAGGACACCGCAAGATTGAACCCAAAGCTAAGCACTTCTCCCATTGCAAGAAAGATCAATCTAGTAGGCCAAACCAAACTGATAATTCGAAGAGACTTGCAAATATATTTTAATCATGCATAAAAGAATTCAGAGAAGCATCAAATATTGTTCATAGATAATCTTGATCATAAACCCGCAATTCATCGGATCTCAAGAAACAAACCATAAAAAGAATTACATCGAATAGATCTCCAAGAAGATCGAGGAGAACTTTGTATTGAGATCCAAAGGACTGTGGTAAACTACTCACAACTCATAGGAGAGGCTATTGTGTTGATGTAGAAGCCGTCCGTGATCGATTCCCCCTCCGATGGAGCTCCAAGGAGCCAACGAGGGTGGGGGCACACCTACCCCACTAGGCGTGCCCCCTGCCTCGTGGCTTCCCTGGCGTGTACTCCAAGTCTTCTGGGTTGCGTTTGTTCCAAATACGATCCTCCCGAACTTTCATTCCATTTGGACTCCGTTTGATATTCATTTTCCGCGAAACACTGAAATAGGCAAAAAATAGCAATTTGCACTGGGCCTTTGGTTAGTAGGTTAGTCCCAAAGATAATATAAAAGTGTATAGTAAAGCCCATTAAACATCCAAAACAGATAATATAATAGCATGGAACAATCAAAAATTATAGATACGTTGGAGATGTATCAAGCATCCCCAAGCTTAATTCCTGCTCGTCCTCGAGTAGGTAAATGATAAAAACAGAATTTTTGATGTGCAATGCTACCTAACATAATTCTCAATGTAATTTTCTTTATTGTGGCATGAATTTTCTGATCCAAAAGATTCAAGACAAAAGTTTAATATCGACATAAGAATAATAATACTTCAAGCATACTAACAAAGAAATTATGTCTTCTCAAAATAACATGGCCAAAGAAAGTTCATACCTAGAAAATCATATAGTTTGGCTATGCTTCCATCTTCGTCACACAAAATACTCAAATCATGCACAACCCGGTTTCAGCCAAGCAGTTGATTCATACTTAATTTTTTTCCAAACTTTTTCAACTTTCACGCAATACATGAGCGTGAGCCATGGATATAGCACTATAGGTGGAATAGAGTGGTGGTTGTGGAGAAGACAAAAGGAGGAAGATGGTCTCACATCAACTTGGCATATCAATGGGCTATGGAGATGCCCATCAATAGATATCAATGTGAGTGAGTAGGGATTGCCATGCAACGAATGCCCTAGAGCTATAAATGTATGAAATCTCAACAAAAAAACTAAGTGGGTGTGCATCCAACTTGCTTGCTCACGAAGACCTAGGGGATCTGAGGAAGCCCATCGTTGGAATATACAAGCCAAGTTCTATAATGAAAATTCCCACTAGTATATGAAAGTGACAAAACAAGTGACTCTCTATCATGAAGTCCATGGTGCTAGTTTGACGCACAAGTGTGGAAAAAATAGTAGCATTGTCCCTTTTTTCTTTTCTGTTTTTTCTTTTTTTTGGGCCTTCCCTTTTTTTCTTTGGCCTTTCCTTCTTTTTTCTTTTTTTCTTTTTTTCTTCGGGACAATGCTCTAATAATGATGATCATCACACTTTTATTTTATTACAACTCAAAAGATTACAACTCGATACTAGAACAAAGTATGACTCTATATGAATGCCTCCGGCGGTGTACCGGGATGTGCAATGAATCAGGAGTGACATGTATGAAAAATTATGCATGGTGGCCTTGCCACAAATACGATGTCAACTACATGATCATGCATGGCAACATGACAATGATGAAGCGTGTCATAATAAATGGAACGGTGGGAAGTTGCATGGCAATATATCTCAGAATGGCTATGGAAATGCCATGATAGGTAGGTATGGTGGCTGTTTTGAGGAAGGTATATGGTGGGTGTATGGTACCAGCGAATGTTGCGCGTTACAAGAGAGGCTAGCAATGGTGGAAGGGTGAGAGTGTGTATAATCCATGGACTCAACATTAGTCATAAAGAACTCACATACTTATTGCAAAAATCTACAAGTCATCAAAACAAAGTACTACACGCATGATCCTAGGGGAAGGGTTGGTAGGAGTTAACCATCGTGCGATCCCGACCTCCACACAAAGGATGACAATCAATGAAATACCTCATGCTTCAAATTGGACAGACAACAGTTACCACACGTGCATGCTACGGGACTTGCAAACCTCAAAACAAGTATTTCTCTAATTTACAACTACACTACTAGCATGACCCTAATATCACCATCTTCATATCTCAAAACAATCATTAGGTATCAAACTTCTCATAATATTCAATGCACTTTATATGAAAGTTTTTATTATACCCATCTTGGATGCCTGTCATATTAGGAGTAATTTATAACCAAAGCAAATTACCATGCTGTTCTAAAGGACACTCAAAATAATATAAGTGAAGCATGAGAGATCAATAATTTCTATAAAATAAAACCACCACCGTGCTCTAAAAAGATATAAGTGAAGTACTAGAGCAAAACTATCTAGCTCAAAAGATATAAGTGAAGCACATAGAGTATTCTAATAAATTCCGATTCATGCATGTCTCTCCCAAAAGGTGTGTACAGAGAGGATGATTGTTGTAAACTAAAAATCAAAGACTCAAATCATACAACACGCTCCAAGAAAAACACATATCATGTGGTGAATAAAAATATAGTCTCAAGTAAAGTTACCGAGAGACGAAGACGAATGAGGGGATGCCTTCCCGAGGCATCCCCAAGACTAGGATTTTGGTTGTCCTTTAATTTTACCTTGGGGTGCCTTGGGCATCCCCAAGCTTAGGCTCTTGCCACTCTTTGTTCCATAGTCCATCAAACCCTTACCCAAAAACTTGAAAACTTCACAACACAAAACTTAACAGAAAATCTCGTGAGCTCCGTTAGTATAAGAAAACAAACCACCCCTTTAAGGTACTGTATTGAACTCATTATTTATTTATATTGGTGTTAAACCTACTGTATTCCAACTTCTCTATGGTTCATACCCCCCGATACTACTAATAGATTTATCAAAATAAGCAAACAACACACGAAAAACAGAATCTATCAAAAATAGAACGGTCTGTAGTAATTTGTAACTTTCGAAGACTTCTGTAACTATAAAAATTATGAAATAAATTGGTGGACGTGGGGAATTTGTCTATTAATCATCTGCAAAAAGAATCAACTTAAAAGCACTCTCTATTAAAAAGCATCAGCAAAACTCGTGAGCGCAAAAGTTTCTATTTTTTACAGCAAGATCGCAAAGACTTCACCCAAGTCTTCCCAAAGGTTCTACTTGGCACAAACACTAACTAAAACACAAAACTACATCTAAACAGAAGCTAGATGAATTATTTAATACTAAACAGAAGTAAAAGCAAAGAAAATAAAATTGGGTTGCCTCCCAACAAGCTCTTTCTTTATAGCCATTAAGACAGGCTTCAGAATTCAATGATGCTCACATGAAAGATAAGAATTGAAGAACAAAGAGAGCATAATATAGCATGTTAAAATCACATCTAAGTCTAACATACTTCCTATGCATAGGCATTTTATAGGAAAAATAATTAGCAAGACAAGCAAGATCATATGCAAGGAAGAAGAAAGAAACAAGATCAATATCAACATGAAGAGAGGTAATTTAGTAACATGAAGATTTCTACAACCATATTTTCCTCTCTCATAATAATTGCATGTAGGATCGTAAGCAAATTCAACAATATAGCTATCACAAAACATATTCTCAACACAATCCACATGCATATGAAGTTGACACTCTTCCAAAATAGTGGGATCAACATTAAGTAAATTCATGACCTCTCCAAACCCACTTTTATAAGAAAATCATAAGATTGAACATTCTCCAAATATGTGTGATCTAAAGTTGACAATATTCCAAACCCACTTTCAATATTATTGCAAACATTATTATGAATCTCATATTCATCATGGGGTTTAAATAAATTTTCAAGATCATAAGAAGAATCACCCCAATCATGATCATTGCAACAAATAGTAGTCATAACAAAACTAGCATCCCCAAGCTTGTGGTTTTGCATATCATTAACACAATTGACATTAAGATAATTTGTAATAACATCATTGTAATCATGCTTTTCATCGAAGGATCTATCAAGTATGGATGAAATAGCAACGATCTCGTGTTTAACATAAGGAACTATAGCAAATTCATCTTCATAAATATTGGCATCATGGCCACAAGAATAGAAAGCGTCATGTTAATCAAGGGATATTTCAGTCAAATCATCGGAATCATAATTATCTATAGATTCATGCATATCATTATTTTCTTTCAAAGCAGCGGTCATTCTTTCAATAAATTCCTTGACATAGACATTATGAGCATAGTTTTCAAAACAATATTTAAGTATGTCAAAAATATTAGATTCGTAGAGAGTAATATCGTAATTTTCAATCAAAGAAGCAACTTCATAAGCACCCTTAAAAGCAACAAATTCTTCAATTTGTTTGATATCGTAGTAACTATAAACACCATTTGCATAAGAAGATAAGATTTCATTATCATTAAACTCACATAGGTAGGGGAGGTGTTTTTATGGTTCTTAGAGAAACAAGTAAAATCATAAATTTCACAAAGATTCCAAGCATAACACAACAATATGTTTCTTTGATCCCATAAGAGTCTCCCTTTTTCAGACAAACGGTGACGCACAAAATGAGCATGCTCATCTAAAGATTTCCCATCAACTAGGCTAGTTGGGGTTTCAGCACGAGCCCATAAGGATAGATCCTGATCCAAGTAGAACTCTTTAAGTGGATTCATATCAATATATTTTTAGCAAGCAAAGATGCAAGCAAATAGAAGGCACATGGCAACACAAGCAAACAAAAAGGCGAACGGAAAAAGGGCGGATAAAATAGCAAAGGTGAAGTGGGGGAGAGGAAAACCATAGGAATATGGCAAATAATGTAATGCAAGGGATAAGAGTTTGTAATGGGTACTTGGTATGTAACTTGTGCGTAGATCTCCCCGGCAACAGCGCCAGAAATTCTTCTTGCTACCTCTCGAGCATGTGTTGTTTTTCCCTTGAAGAGGAATGGGTGATGCAGCAAAGTAGCGTAAGTATTTCCCATAGTTTTTGAGAACCAAGGTATCAATCCAGTAGGAGACTACACGCAAGTTCCTCGTACCCAAACAAACAAATAAGAACCTTGCAACCAACGCGATAAAGGGGTTGTCAATCCCTTCTCGGCCACTTGCAAAAGTGAGAACTGATAGAGATAATAGGGTAAATATTTTTGGTATTTTTGTTGTATAGATTGAAAGTAAAGATTGCAAAATAAAAGAACAGTAAAGATAACTAGTTGATGGAAGATTAATATGATGTAAGATAGACCCGGGGGCCATAGGTTTCACTAGTGGCTTCTCTCAAGATAGCAGATTCTACGGTGGGTGAACAAATTACTATTGAGCAATTGATAGAAAACCGCATAGTTATGAGAATATCTAGGCTTGATCATTGTATATAGGCATCATGTCCGTGACAAGTAGACCGAAATGATTCTGCATCTACTACTATTACTCCACACATCGACCGCTATCCAACATGCATCTAAAGTATTAGGTTCATAAGAACAGAGTAACACCTTAATCAAGATGACATGATGTAGTGGGATAAACTCATGCAATATGATATAAACCCCATCTTTTTATCCTCGATGGCAACAATACAATACGTGCCTTGCTACCCCTGCTATAACTGGGAAAGGACACCGCAAGATTGAACCCAAAGCTAAGCACTTCTCCCATTGCAAGAGAGATCAATCTAGTAGGCCAAACCAAACTGATAATTCGAAGAGACTTGCAAAGATATTTTAATCATGCATAAAATAATTCAGAGAAGAATCAGATATTGTTCATAGATAATCTTGATAATAAACCCACAATTCATCGGATCTCGACAAACACATCACAAAAAGAATTACATTAAATAGATCTCCAAGAAGATCGAGGAGAACTTTGTATTGAGATCCAAAGAGAGAGAAGAAGCCATCTAGCTAATAACTATGGACCTGAAGGTCTGTGGTAAACTTCTCACAACTCATCGGAGAGGCTATGGTGTTGATGTAGAAGCCCTTCTTGATCGATTCCCCCTTTGGTGGAGCTCTGGAACAGGCCCCAAGATGGGATCTCACGGGTAAAGAAGGTTGCGGCGGGGGAATTAGGGTTTCGTGGTGCTCTATGACGTTTTCAGGGTATATGAGTATATATAGGACGAAGAAGTATGTCGGTGGAGCTACGAGGTGCCCACAAGTGTGGGGGGCACGCCTACCCCCTGGACACGCCCCTGCGTCGTGGCCACCTCGTGGCTTCCCTGGCATGTACTCCAAGTCTTCTGGGTTGCGTTTGTTCCAAAAACGATCCTCCCGAAGATTTCATTCTATTTGGATTGCGTTTGATATTCCTTTTCTACAAAACACTAAAATAGGCAAAAAACAGCAATTTGCACTCGGCCTTGGGTTAGTAGGTTAGTCCCAAAAATAATATAAAAGTGTATAGTGAAGCCCATTAAACATCCAAAACAGATAATATAATAGCATGTAACAATCAAAAATTATATATACGTTCGAGACGTATCAATGTAACGTGTGGGACTGGGGCGGCTTCTCATACGTTTATTCTATGGCGATCGTCAGTAGCCACTCGCCCATTCCCAACGGTTTCTGGGTCGTGTGGGAAGGACCCCCTATCCCCCACACTCACTTGGCGATGGCTCCAAATGCCATCATGGAAAGGGGTTAAAAACCGTTTGTATAGCACCTCGATGTACCAATGTGTGTTGGCTCCTAGCTATTGTCACATCCCTAGTTCTCGTATGGCTTAGACTAGCTAGTCATGTGAGCATCATGTTTAAATTTCAATGAATTTGAATTGCGAATATGTGAAAGCCTCATAAATCATTTTGGAAATGAACAAGATAAATATGGCTTCAAATAGGTCCAAGAAAATGTTCCTGTTTTTCTCTGAAAATATTTGCTAGAGGTAAAATTAAAACAAATATTTTTAGGAGCTCAGAAATATTTACTTTGGGTATTTGGAATTAATTCAATAACTATTTGCATTGGATTCATATTTGATATATTTTAAATATGATCCAATAATTCTGTAAAATTGTGAGGGGCTCTGGAATAATCCTTTTAGTCCCTGCAAAATTTATGAGAAGAAATAAAATGATTTAGTGCCTAAAACTAAATCAAACAAATGACAAAAAAAAAGAACACAGAAACAATTAAGAAAAGGAGGGAAAACTTACCTAGGCCACTTGCTGGCCTCGCACTATGCCAGCCCAGCCGACTCACCAGCACCAGTCACCCCAAACCTCTCGCCAGGAGGCCAGGGGCGCGTAGTCGCCGCGCGCACGCACGCGCTGCGCCACCTCCTCCTTGTGCCGACGTCTGGACGAGGGGATAAGCTCCCCCTTGCATCTGGATCGCGCCCACCTCCTCTGTTCGTCCTCCCCTCCTCTCCCTTGCTCTCTCACATGATGTCTGAGCGCTGTCGGCGCCGCCGATCGCCGTAGCCGCGGCCACCGCCACCGGCTCGCCTCTCCGAGTTGACCCCGAAGTCTGTCGCGACGCCCTCATCCTCTACACCATGTCACGCGTCGCCGGAAGCCCTGTGGAGCAGCCTCCGCCGTCATCTTCCACCCCGTCTGCCGTGGATCTCCACCGCCAGCCCGTCGCCTACAGAGCCTCCCCCGAGCCGCTGTTGCCTTTGCTGGACTCGACGTGAGCTCCCACCTTAATCCCCCCTCCCCCGTATGTTTTGCACGCTACAGCCGCGATCCCGCTCGAGGCCGAACTCCGGCAGCCGCCGCGAGCTCTGCTTCGGCGAGCTTCGACCACCCCGCCTCCTCCCGTCGCTTCCGCTGGATGCGGACGAACCCGGGCTACGCCCCGGTGCTCTCAGCCGCCGCCCCCGTAGCCTGTAGCGCGGACACCGCCGCGACCCGAGGTCGCTGGCGACGAGCCGCCACCCGTGCCACCGATAGGTGGGTCCAACCGGTCAGGTGATTAGCTTAGGGCTAATAACCGCTTAACTAGCCCCGCTAAGACACTGACAGTGGGCCCCGACGCCCTAAACTTTTAGTTAGATTAGAAATAATCCCCCGTTTAACCTCTGACACTGATGTGTGGACCCCACACGTCAGTTTTGACCTGGTTAGCGCAGTTGACCTGCTTACGCGGGCATGATGCAGTGCTGGCGCAGTAACTGATTTTTTGGATTTAAAATAACTCAAGGAATTCCATAAATTTGTTTAAACTTCAGAAAATCACAAAAATTCAACAGTAGCTCAGATTGAAATAATTTACATATGAAAAGTTATCAGAAAAATTCAATCTATCCATATGTACTGTTTTCATGCATGACAAACCAACTTATGGCTGCTGTATAAGTGAAAACATGATAATGGCATTTAAACTACTTATTATGGAGTTTGCATATGAACCCTTAGCTCATATGAACCTCAATTAATTTGTTGCTAGATGCATTGAGGCAAATCAAAGCATTCTTGACATGTCATGATCATACATCATATTTGTTGCATCTGCTTGTGTATTGATTGCCGACATCGTCCTTCTCGATAGGTCCAGCTCCGGAGACCGTTGCAGAGTACCTGTCATAGGAGCAGTGCTCTACTGTTGATCTACCAGGCAAGCAAACCCCCTTGGTCATTCCGATACAATCCCACTCTCTCGCTCCTGCTCTATTTTATCGAATTAGGACAACAACGATTCAATTGCTACTTTATGCTGCGGTGGTTGAACCCCTTCCTCTACATGACATGTCATTGCCACAGTAAATAGTTGAAACCCACTAGCATGTGTAGGAGTTGATTGAGCCATGTAGTGTTCCTACCATGCCATGCCTGCTATTTCTTAGAGTTGTGTCAGGTCTGATTCATTGGGAATGGATTGGAGTGTTATGATATGTTCTGATGCTGAGAGTTAAGTGTGTGAACACGATTTGGTAAAGGTAGCGGTGAGAGGCCATGTAGGAGTACATGGTGGGTTGTCTCACTGCAACCCTCCTTAAGAACTGCGTTCTGTGTCTGTTGTCCAATGACTAGCTACTACCACACATTGGGTTCCGGTAACTCGACCCCTCTCGACTTATTAACCGACTTGATCTATGTCCAGGAGTTGCAACTAGTTTCTGGTGTTTGTAGGTAGTGTTATTTTTCTACCAAGTGGCACCCGACAGGGTGGGCTTGGGACAAACAAGGCACATGTGGCACAGTGTACCAAGTGGCACCCGGATGGTGGGCTTAGGAACCCTGCTCACATCGTTTGGGGTCGTGAGCGAAATCCCGGCCGGATCTCCTTGCGGATGGAACCTGAATAGGGGATAAATCTGGACTAGAGTCTTGTGTGGTTAGTCAGCTCACGGCCGACACCCTCGCCAGGCTTCCGCTTGAAGGTTGCCGAGATACATGACGTGTACATGGTGTTAAGTGGCGAGAGCGTGTGTGAAGAAGTACACCCCTGCAGGGTTAACATGATCTATTCGAATAGTCGGGTCCGCGGTTATGGACTTCTTGGATGCTTACGAGGTACATATACAACTTTAAGTGGTTACTCTAAAATGCTCAAGACAAGTGTGAGTGCTATGGATGGCCTTCTCATAGGGAGACGGGAATGAATCCATAGTAGTGTATTGATGTGGTGATTGGTGGGCTCGTGTGCTCTTTCTCACCTCAAAGAAGTTACTCATAGTCGTAGAACATGATAGCCACTAAGTCAAAGCTGGCTTGCTGCAACTAAACCCCACCTTGCCTTATTGGTACTAATGCATGTATGATAGGATCTGATGCAAGTCTTGCTGAGTACCTTCGTACTCATGTTTGCTTAATTTATGTTTTGTAGATGAGTCATATGTCTCACTAGTAGATCCGTCTGTACTTCGACAAGTAGCTTGTTACCTCAGCTACAATCATGTACCCTTGGGAGGGTCTTGTAGATAGTTAGGCTTCATAACCTTTTTCATTTGTAGTTGTCTGTACCCACACATGTTCTGCTTCTGTTGCTTATATGCTCTGTATGGTGGGTCATGAGACCCATCTTTTTAATATCTGGCTCCTTAGAGCCTAATGAATAAATACTTTGATTCATAGAGTTTTGTTGTGATGCCATGTTGTATTTGCACATATCGAGCATATTGTGTGTATGTTTTGAAATGCTTGGTATGTGTGGGATCCGACAGCCTAGTTGTTTATTCTTGGTAGCCTCTCTTATGGGGAAATGTCTCCTAGTGCTTCCACTGAGCCATGGTAGCTTGCTACTGCTCCGGAACACTTAAGCTGGCCGGCATGTGTCCTTCTTCGTTCTTGTGTCTGTCCCTTCGGGGAAATGTCACACATTGTTCCTTTAAGTCCTTGTAGCTTGCTACGACTTGGGTTCATATGTTGATGACCGACACGTTCGTTGCTGGGTCATGTATGCATGTCCCAGTAAGTTAGTGGCACCTTGGGTTTACAACTAGTCATGTCTGCCCGGGTTCTCTGTCATATGGATGCTAGCGACACTATCATATACGTGAGCCAAAATGCATAAACTGTCCCGGGCCAGGAAAGGTGGCACCCGTGGGGATACCGTGCGTGAGGCCTCAAAGTGATATGATGTGTTACATGCTAGACCGGGGTGACTTAGGATCAGGGTCCCGACAGCTTTGGTATCAGAGCCAGGTTGCCTGTAGGATTACCAAGCCAAACTGGTCGAAGTTGAGTCTAGAAATTCTTTAGTTATGTAAGGGAATTGATTGTGGAAGGGAACGCAAGGCTCTTTTTACTACTCATACCCATATGCCCTTCTTATCTCAGTCATCCTATATTTCCTACGGGGTTAAGGAACTAGGCTTTCTCTTCCGTCTACCAGGATCACGAGTTACTATTCCGTAGTCCCATAGGATTGGTTGATAAAAATAATATTCCAGTTTTTGAGTACTTCCAGTGTAGTCTGTTTAGTACTATCACAGAACCTTGAGTGATGATGTTGAGTATGGTACTACCCCATCGTTGCAGGATGTCTCATTTTGAGCATTTGATTGCCGTTATGCTGCCGGCATTGTCCTAGGAGTTCGAGAGATACTAATTTCCTTGTGCTTCTTTCTGCATCCTATAGTTGATGTTGATTTCGTCCTTGGTTTCGTTTCTCAGGATGTCATCAGTTACCCGACGTTCAGTTGCTCGTAGACAGAACCACACAGGTGGTAGGGATGAGGAGCATCCTCCCGACCAGCCTTCGTTGGCAGAGTTCATGTTAGAGGTTGAGATGAACAAGCATGAGACCAACCGTTTGTTGGCATGGATTGAGCGGAACACCACACATTAGCGTAATGAGTTGGTTTCCATTACCGACTTCATTGGTCTGAACCTACCCACCTTCCATCATTCCATTGAGCCACTCGAGGCAGATGACTGGCTCCATAGTATCACTCACAAGCTACGTTCTGCGAACGTAGCTGAAGGTGACAAGGTCACATATGCCACATATCACCTGGAAGGTCCTACTAGTCTTTGGTGGCAGAACTATGAGGCCATGATTCCAGCTAGCCAGATTCCTACCTGGAGAGATTTCACTGAGGCTTTTTGCGAGCATCACATTCCTCAAGCCCTCATCGATCGCAAGAGAGAAGAGTTCTGTAGTTTCACCCAGGATAAGATGGCTGTTGATGCTTACAGTAGAGAGTTTCAGGAACTCGCCCGTTATGCTACAGAGGAGGTGTCCACGGATGCCAAGAAGCAGGCTAGGTTCCGGAAGGGTCTCAACCCCAAGTTGCATCGTGATCTTCACCTGCACTATTGCAATACATTCCAGGCTCTTGTGAACAAGGCCATTAATGCAGAGACAACTCAGCTCACTTACGAGGAGTCTCGTAAGCACACCCGTGATTTGGGTTCCTCCACCGGTTCTAGTTCCCAGAAGCGTCGAATTTGGGTTCTGAACTCCGCTCTTCCACCCAGATATTCACCGAGGCCATCTTATGTGGTGCGTCCCCCAGTTCAGCAGTATGCTCCACCCAGGCCTATGGTAGACCACATGCCAACATGGGTCCACGTCCTACTTCAGGGACTTGCATCACATGCGGAAAGCCAGGACACTATGCACGTGACTGCTCTCATGCCAGTTATGCTCCACCCTAGCCTGAGAAGTTTGTTGGTTGTGGGAAGCCATCAAACAAGATGATTAGTGTCAAGTCAGCTCCCACTGAACATGGACGTGTGCATCACGTCTCAGGTAAAGACGCTCATGATGATCTGGATGTCGTTCTTGGTACACTCCTTGTCAACTGTCATCCAACATCGGTTCTGTTCAATACTAGAGCATCTCATTCTTTCATTATTGAAAGCCGTGCTAGCTTGCACAACATATCATTTTGTGATAAGCCCTCTCTGTTGGAAATATGCCCTAGAGGCAATAATAAAATGGTTATTATTATATTTCCTTGTTCATGATAATTGTCTGTTATTCATGCTTGAATTGTATTATACGGAAACAGTGATACATGTGTGAATACATAGACCACAACGTGTCCCTGGTAAGCCTCTAGTTACTGGCTCGTTGATCAACAGATGGTCATGGTTTCCTGGCCATGGACATTGCATGTCATTGATAACGGGATCACATCATTTGGAGAATGATGTGATGGACGAGACCCAATCCTAAGCCTAGCACAAGATCGTGTAGTTCGTAATGCTAAAGCTTTTCCCATGTCAAGTATCTTTTCCTTAGACCATGAGGTTGTGCAACTCCCGGATACCGTAGGAATACTTTGGGTGTGCCAAACGTCACAACGTAACTGGGTGGCTATAAAGGTACGCAACGGGTATCTCCGAAAGTGTCTGTTGAGTTGGCACGAACCAAGACTCAGATTTGTCACTCCGTATGATGAAGAGGTATCTCTAGGCCCACTCGGTAAGACATCATCATAATGAGCTCAATGTGGATAAGGAGTTAGTCACGGGATGATGTATTACGGAACGAGTAAAGAGACTTGCCATGACGAGATTGAACAAGGTATCGGTATACCGACGATCAAATCTCGGGCAAGTACTATACCGATAGACAAAGGGAATAGCATACGGGATAGAGTGAATCCTTGACATCGTGGTTCATCCGATGAGATCATCGAGGAACACATAGGAACCAACATGGGTATCCAGATCCCGCTATTGGTTATTGACCGGAGAGTCATCTCGGTCATGTCTACGTGTCTCCCGAACCCGTAGGGTCTACACACTTAAGGTTCGGTGATGCTAGGGTTGTAGATATATATGCACATGGTAACCCGAATGTTGTTCGGAGTCCCGGATGAGATCCCGGACGTCACGAGAAGTTCCGGAATGGTCCGGAGGTAAAGAAATATATATAGGAAGTCCAGTTTCAGCCATCAGGAGAGTTCCGGGGGTTACCGGAAGTGTACCGGGACCATCGGAAGGGTCCCGGGGGTCCACCGGGTGGGGCCACCCATCCCGGAGGGCCCCATGGGCCATAGGGAGAGGGGTACCAGCCCATAGTGGGCTGGCGCACTCCCTTGGGCCTCCCCCCTGCGCCTTGGGTTGGGAACCCTAGGGGTGGGGGGCGCCCCCCTTGGCTTGGGGGGCAAGCCTTCACCTTGGCCGCCGCCCCCCTATGAGGTCCCATCTCCTAGGGCCGGCGCCCCCCTGGCCCCTATATATAGTGGGGGGAGAGAGGGTAGCCGTACCCTTGCTCCTGGCGCCTTCCTCCCCCCGTTACACCTGTCCCTCCTCCCGCAGGTGCTTGGCGAAGCCCTGCAGAATTTCCGTTGCATCCACCACCACACCGTCGTGCTGCTGGATCTCCGTCAACCTCTCCTCCCCCCTTGCTGGATCAAGAAGGAGGAGACGTCATTGCATCGTACGTGTGTTGAACGCGGAGGTTCCGTCCGTTCGGCGCTGGGATCATCGATGATAGGGATCACAACGAGTACGACTCCATCATCCACGTTCTGTTGAACGCTTCCGCTCGCGATCTACAAAGGGTATGTATATGCACTCCTTTATGCTCGTTGCTAGATGACTCCTTAGATTGATCTTGGTGAAGCATAGGAAATTTTTTGAATTCTGCTACATTCCCCAACACTCTCCACTAGTCATTCAAACTCTTGGATCCAAATGGCAAACTTCTAGTGTAAGCCATGATAATGAAGTCCTTGTTGATAGACTTGTATTCCTTGCATCACTTATAGCCCTCAAGTCTACAGATATCAACATCATCTTGGGTATGGACTGGATGAAAGATCATCATGCCAAGATTGATTGTTACACTAGGTTTGTTCACCTTACACATCCATCTGGCAAGATAGTCACTGTCTCCACTAGAGTTGCAAAATGTCAGCTCTATTCTCTTAATGCCAACCCCCTCCCGGACCTTGAAGATATTCGGTAGTCCGGGAGTTTCCGGATGTCTTTCCAGAGGAACTGCCAGGTATTCCACCTAACAGAGATGTAGAGTTTGTCATAGATCTTATCCAAGGAACCGCCCCAATTTCTAGGATACCTTACAAGATGGCACCCTTAGAGCTAGCTGACCTTAAGAAATAGCTTGATGAGTCCTTGTAAAAGGGTTTCATCCGTCCTAGTTCTTCTCCATGGGCTTGTTCGTCCCCTTTGTCAAGAAGAAGGATGATACGGATCAGATGGTTGTAGATTATCCGCTCCCTAGGATCAACGACCTTTATGATAAACTCGTTGGATCCTCTGTCTTTTATAAGATGGATCTCAGGTTAGGCTACCATCAAATCAAGATCAGAAATGGAGACATTCCTAAGATGGATTTTGTCACTCGTTATGGCCAGTACGAGTACACCGCCATGTCCTTCGGTCTAACCAATGCTCTAGCCACATTCTCCCGCTTGATGAACTCGATCTTCATGTAGTTCTTAGATAAGTTCGTCATGGTTTACCTTGATGATATTCTTATTTACTCGAAGAACGAGGAAGAGCATGCCGAAAATCTTAGACTTGTGTTAGAAAAACTCAAAGAGCACCGCCTTTATGCCAAGTTCGCCAAGTGCAAATTTTGGTTGCCAGAAGTGACCTATCTAGGCAACGTGATATCTGGTAAGGGCATTGTTGTCAATCCTGAGAGAGTTCAGGCCGTCCTTGATTGGACTCCACCTGAGTCGGTTAAGTAAGTTAGGAGTTTCCTTGGTCTAACTAGTTATTGTCGCCGCTTTGTTGAGAACTTCTCCAATGTGGCCAAACCTCTCATGGAACTTCTCAAGAAAGATAAAAGGTTTGAGTGGTCCCCACAATGTGAGTACAGTTTTCAGGAACTGAAAAGACGCCTGACTTCTGCTCCCATACTTGTGCCACCGGATTTCACTAAGAACTTTGTTATCTATTGTGATGCCTCACGACAGGGACTAGGTTGCATTCTTATGCAAGCTCGTCATGTGATTGCCTATGCATCTCGATAGTTGCATCCACATGAGGAGAATTACCCTACACATGATCTAGAGCTTGCAGCCGTAGTCTATGAACTTAAGACATGGCGACATTACCTTCTTGGTAAACGTTTTGAGATCTACATTGATCACCAGAGTCTTAAGTATATCTTCACCCAACCAGATTTGAACCTTAGGCAAAGACGTTGGTTGGATTTGATCTCAGATTACGACTTAGGGATTACTTACACCCCAGGCAAGGCCAATGTCATGGCTGATGCACTAAGTCGTAAGTCCTATTGCAACAATCTCATGTTGCAGCAGGGCCAACCACTTCTCCATGAGGAATCTGTAAGCTTAACCTTCACGTTGCTCCTCACAGATTCCTTTCTACCTTGGTGGCGAAACCTACTCTTGTGGATCATATCATAGAAGCCCATAAGCATGTTACATGGATTACCCGGATCAAGAGAAACCTTGCCAAGGGCATTGCTGATAGTTTCTCTATAGATGATCGAGGTGTTGTTTTCTTCCAGAACCGCCTGGTGGTTCCCAATAAGCAACATCTTCGGCAATTGATCCTTAAGGAGGCTCATGAATCTCCTCTCAAGATTCATCTCGGTAGCACAAAGATGCATCATGACCTACGCTAGAGGTTCTGGTGGACTAGGATGAAGAGAGAAATCGCTCAGTTCATTGCTTATTGTGATGTTTGTCGTCGCGCTAAGGTAGAGCATCAAAGACCTGCTGGCACCCTTCAGCCTCTAGCTACTCCTGAGTGGAAATGGGATAAAGTTGGTATGGACTTCATCACCGGCTTTCCCAAGACCAAGAGAGGGAATAATGCTATCTTCGTAGTCATTGATCGTCTTTCCAAAGTGGCTCACTTCCTACCTGTTCGAGAGAGTATCAGTGCTAGTCAGCTCGCTGACTTATATATTTCTCGAATAGTGTCACTACATGGTGTTCCACTAGAGATCAATTCAGACCATGGTAGTCTTTTCACTTCTCATTTCTGGGAGAGTTTGCAGACTGCCATGGGAACCCATCTTTCTTTCAGTGCAGCTTTCCACCCTCAATCAAGTGGTCAGGTGGAACGGGTCAACCAAATTCTCGAAGACATGCTCAGAGCTTGCGTTATCTCATTCGGTATGGATTGGGAGAAGTGCCTTCCTTTCGCCGAGTTTGTCTATAATAATAGCTATCAATCCAGCCTTAAGAAAGCACCCTTCGAGATTCTGTATGGACGAAGATGTCGAACACCTTTGAACTGGTCAGAAACCGGTGAAAGACAATTCTTTGGACCGGATATGATCCAGGAAGCAGGATGATGCGGAGCATCCCAAGGTCATCCCCTTGGACCTATCATCGTCTCACCAAGTACCAAGTGGACCCATCACACGTGCTCGTGCAAGATCTCTCGAAGCCGAGGTGACTTCACTCCTCTCTCAACTCCATCTCGATACACATGAGACATGGCTACTACCCTCATCGGAAACTCTATGCATACCCAGGCACCTCGAGGACGACCATGGAGAAACTAAGGAGCAAGAGGAATCGAAGAAGGAAGACGAGCACGAAGACGGAGGAGAAATCAGCCAAGTCCCAGACTAGCCGGACGATCTGGACGAAACCCCGGATGATCCGGACAGAGCCCGGATGATCTGGACCCCGGCCCGGACGATCCGGATAATGTGCCCGTGGACACCCAAAGCTTCTTCACTAAAGCCGGATCATCCGGACCCCAGCCCGGATCATCCGGCCACACCCGGACATCCGAACCAGGTCCCAGACATCTGAACCTCCCGCCGCAGAAAAGACCCGGCCGGATGATCCGGCTGCCGCCCCGGATCATCCGGACCCCCGAAGCCCGGATCATCCGGGCCGTGCCTACGTGCATGACTTTGGGCCGAGGCCCATGTACCCCTTCGCCCCTCCTAGCCTATATATAGTACTCCACCTACACTTTCTAGGGTTAGCATTCTGATAGCTCATATAAACCTAGAGCATTGCTCATCCTTAGAGGTTCATCTCCTTGTGAGTGACTACGGCCCCTCTACGAAGCAAATCCACACGGATTCAAGACCTCCTACGGAGAAGATGCTCACGGATGCAAGACCTCCTCAGGGAGAAGACTAACACTACTTGTATCGTCCTTAGTTGATCGTGTATCGTATATTACTCTTTGTGCTCCCGGATCTAGCATATGTGTGACCTAAACTTGTTGATTTGAGTATTTTCCTCTTGTTCCCCTTATGTTTTCCATCGTGTTCATCGTGTTCTTCGTGGGATCCCCTCCATTTCGTGAAAGATTGTCCTAGAATCGGGTTAGCCCCGCATCATATGGTATCATGAGCCTTGGTTGATCACGAATTTGGAGCCCCACACCTTGTTTTCTAGATTATTTTTGTTGTTTTTCGTCCAATTTCGAAAATTCCCACAAAAATAGCCATACATTTTTTTTGTGATTTGTGTGTTTTGATGAGATTTTGTTGATTTTGATCCGTGGATAAGCTTTGTAGCAAGTGGATCTACCTCTCCCCCACCTTCCACACCCTCAAATCCGCACAAAATCCCAGAAAATTTCATTTTCCTCCAATTTTTTTCTTTTCCACGAGTTCATCCTGAGCAAGTTGACCCACCCAGATCATCCGGACAAACACCAGGATCATCCGGCTACCACCCGGATCTTCTGGCCGACAATCCAGATCATGCAGACTGCCCTGACGAAACTGCATTCCAGAAGTTTTTCTCCGCCGCCGTTTCCGCCAGCGCAACCACCGCAACCACCACTACTCCTTACTTCCGCTATACCCTCAACATATAACCCACCACTACCACCATTGCTTACCCGCCATCAATACGATTTTGCCTCATTTTGTCTTGGACCATTTGATTTGTGGTTTATCCATTTCCTTGCGTTTTCCGTCTATCTCGGAACGGAATGACATCGACAAGACCACCTCTCAACCTCGACAAGGACGGTAACATCGACGACACTTTGTATCCTACCTTGCAATTGCATTGATAAACCCTCATCGACCAGTTTGCGTAGCTTTCCCTTCGAGACTAGCCATGCGAGTATTGCCGAGCAATGACACTTGTGCACATTAGAGATCATCGAGTCACGACATATCATAATAGAAGCCCTAGTGGTATCTTATCATCATCTCTTGTGTCACAAGGTTAAAATAACATATACGCAATTGCTATCTCGGTTCGAAAAGCATCGCATAAGTACTCTAGCAAAAGAGCTCAAAGACAAAGAGCCAATCAAGCTTGTAAACAAACGAAAAAGATAAGCAAAGAGCTTTTAAGCAAGAACCATAGCATCACATTTCAACATTGTGAACATACGGTACCATACTTGATCATCTTGGATCATTGCATAGAAACCATGAACATATAGTATACTTGGGATAGAAGTCGTTGCATTTTTGCTTAGTAGGTCGTGCACAAGTCTCGTATCCGCCTATTGTGCAATCGTGCTAGCGTCTCTCCAGTGTTGTGCAATAAGAGCATTTCCAGCTCACCCTTGGTTTGCATGACCCCATTAATCTATTTGCGTGTGTGTTACCATGTACCTACATAGCCATTGGTCTTCTTGTGACATTTGCTCATTTGCGAATCATTTTCAATATCATTGAGTCTTATTCGCAATTTGCATCAAATGTGTGCCTCTATCCTCACCGAGCTCCTCCAAAAGCTTTACTTGTGTAGGTGTGAGAATCGACAAGACTTGGTACCAATTGTGCTATTTCCGGGTTACATTATTAAGTGATCATTGATTCACCTTGAACTTCGGTCAAGGTACATTTGGTATTGTCTTCTCCTTTATTCCACTCACACTCTTGCTTGCAATGATGGATAGGCCAAGTACATCTTTGAACCCGCTCTTTGATGATCCTAAAGAATCGAACAACTATGTCACGAAACTACATCTATTCAGTGTCAAACGAGCTCTACATCAAGAGAGTGAAGCTATGCAAGAGTGAATTGAGCAACTCTCTGCCGACTCAAGACAATTCGAAGCACACACACGAGAGCAATTCGATATCATCAACACCAACATGTCAATCCAATTCGATGAGCTGCAGACTTTGATAGTTAACCGACGCTCTTCATCCACGTCTTCTCAACAGCGAAGCCGCTCAAGTTGTCATACCGACTCCACTTCCGCCTCAAGTACACCTACATCGAACACTCTTCGTCAAGCCGCGTGTCAAGCTCGACATGACAACCGGAACCCACTTCATGACAAGAGTTCATAAGAGCTGTTTGAAGAGCAAGAAAGTCGACATCGTCAAAACCAAGCTACACTTGAGCAAGCACAAGAACAGCAACGACTACGCCATCAAGAACAAGATGCCGAGGCTCAAAGTCAAGCACAACAACGCCGAGAAGATCAAGCTCTTGAGGCGAAACGTGCCCTACTTGATTCTCATCGCAATGTTGCAACTCGCAATCGACACACTCGTCCAAAAGATGAAGCACTTCACGATGACATGCAAGAGAGGCGATATCAAGCATGAATGGAACGTCAAGCTCCTCCTCAAGCGCGACAAGAGCAACAACCTCGACAAGAATCACAATCTTGGCAAGAACAACATGAAAATGAGCATCAATTCCGCCAAGAGCAACATGAGGTTGACAGTCCTCCAAACCAAGAACGCCCTCACAATAGGGAAGCAAACAATGAAGAGCATCGCTATGGCAAGCTCAAGTTCACCATGCCAAAGTTCTCTGTAAGAATTGATCCCAAAGACTACCTATCATGGGCATTGAAAGTTGACAAGATCTTTCGCCTCCACAACTTTGATGAAGAAAAGAAGATCACGATGGTATCCCTTGAGTTCCAGGACTATGTTCTCATTTGGTGGGAGCAAATCATAGTGAGAAGAGAAGGAAAGGGCGAATCCCTTATCACTACTTGGAGTCAAATGAAGGAAGTCATGAGAGCATGTTTCATGCGAACACACTACAACCGTGACTTGTTCAAAAAGTTTCAACTCCTCAAGCAAGGAACCAAGTCCCTTGAAGAGCCAACATCACGGAAGATGAAGAACAAACTATGGCGAGATTCTTGAATGCACTCAACTATCCTATCAAGAAGATTGCGGATTTTCAACCATACACGAATCTCCTAGAGCTAGTACACCAATCAACCAAAGTGGAGCGACAAGTTCAAGAAGACTACAAGTACTCCAAGTTCACCTCCAAGAACTACGACTCCTACAACAAAGCTTCATCGACTTTGGCACCTCGTACCTCTACATAACCACCTACAAGCTTAGGTGACAAGTCAAGCTACAAGAATTCGACTTCATCAAGCCGTCCCCTTCCTACGAACAACTTCAAGCCAAGGGCCTCATCATCTACAACTCCAACCGAGGATAACTCCAAGACGAGCTCCATCAAGTGTTTCAAATGCCAAGGACAAGGCTACAAGTCATTTGAGTGCAAGACCGTTCGCACCATGATCATCAATGACGAGAGATCATATGACTCAATGAGCGATGATGAGATGGAAGCCCTTCAGCACGTAGCTATGCTTTGCCAAGTGAATGAAAATGAAGACAATCAAGTGTTTTGCGATAATGACTCAAGTCCCAATCTCGTTGTATCCAAGGTCTTGAAACTTCTACATCATCAATACAAAGATCAACAATGTCACATCTTCCACACCAAGGCCGGCATCAATGGACGTTCCGTCAAGGTTATCATCGATGGAGGAAGTTGTCATAACTTGGCAGGTGAAGAGCTATGCGACAAGCTTCAATTGGTCAAGACGAAGCACCCTCATCCATACAAGGTCCAATGGCTTAGCGACACCGGAACTATTCGAGTCGAGCATGATACGTCTCCAACGTATCTATAATTTTTTATTGTGCCATGCTATTATTTATGATGTTTTGGATGTTTAATGGGCTTTGTCATACACTTTTATATTATTTTTGGGACTAACCTACTAACCCAAAGGCCCAGTCCAGATTGCAGTTTTTTTGCATGTTTCAGGGTTTTACAGAAAAGGGATATCAGACGGAGTCCAAACGGAATGAAACCTTTGGGAGAGATACTTTTTTGGAGAAAATCACGCACGGGAGACTTGAGAACCTCGAAGTAGGGCTTACGTGGTGCCCACGAGGGTGGGGTGCGCCCCCCTTAGGGCGCGCCCCCTGCCTTGTGGGCCCCACGTATGGCCCCCGGTGCCCTCCTTCCTCCTATATATGCCTACGTACCCCGAAACGATCAGAGCAACAGAGAAAACCCTAGTTCCACTGACGTAACCTTCTGTTCCCGTGATATCCCATCTTGGGGCCTGTTCTGGAGCTCCGTCGGAGGGGGGATCTACCACGGAGTGCTTCTACATCATCATCATCGCCTCACCATGAGTTGTGAGTAGTTTAACACAGACCTTCGGGTCCATAGCTAGTATCTAGATGGCTTCTTCTCTCTCTTTGGATCTCAATACAAAGTTCTCCTCGGTCTTCGAGGAGATAAATTCGATGTAATCTCTTTTCGTGGTGTGTTTATCGAGATCCGATGAATTATGCGTTTATGATCAAGATTATCTATGAGAAATATTTGGTTCTTCTCTGAACTCTTTATGTATGATTATAATATCCTTGCATGTCTCTTCAAATTATTGGTTTGGTTTGGCCTACTAGATCTATAGTTCTTGCAATGGGAGAAGTGCTTGGCTTTGGGTTCAATCTCGTGGTGTCCTTTCCCAGTGACAGTAGGGGCAGCAAGGCACGTATTGTATTGTTGCCATCGAGGATAAAAAGATGGGTTTATATCATATTGCTTGCGTTTATCCCTCTACATCATGTCATCTTGCTTAAGGCGTTACTCTGTTCTTATGAACTCAATGCAGTAGATGCATGCTGGATAGCGGCCGATGTGTGGAGCAATAGTAGTAGATGCAGAATCGTTTCGGTCTACTTGTCTCGGACGTGATGCCTATATATAATGATCATGCATAGATAGTCTCATAATTATTCACTTTTCTATTAATTGCTCGACAGTAATTTGTTTACCCGCCGTAGAATGTCGCTATCATGAGAGAAGCCACTAGAGAACACTATGGCCCCCGGGTCTATTCTCAACATATCAGTCTACACCTACTTTACTTATTCCGCTTTTACTTTCTGTTCTTATAATAAAAAATACCAAAAATATCAAACTATCATCTCTATCAGATCTCACTTTCGTAAGTGACCGAAAAGGGATTGACAACCCCTTATCGCGTTGGCTGCAAAGTTCTTATTTGTTTGTGCAGGTGCGAGGGACTCACGCGTGGTCTCCTACTGGATTGATACCTTGGTTCTCAAAAACTAATGGAAATACTTACGCTACTGTGCTGCATCTCCCTTTCCTCTTCGAGGGAATACAACGCAAGCTCGAGAAGTAGCAAGAAGAATTTCTGGCGTCGTTGCCGGGGAGGCTTACGCAAAAGTCATATACCAAGTACCTATCACAAACCCTTATGATAGAGGCGAGGGGCCCCATCTTTCGATGAGATGATAACCATCGATTTGGTGGAGACGACTTTGACGATCCGACTACAAACGTGCACGACGTTGCGGCTTAGCAATCGCTAAACCAATCTCCAGGGGTTACTGACAATGCTAGAAGCCCGATCAGCATGACCACGAATGTCTATTCCTGCATGCAATCGAAGAACAAGCAAGAATATGATAAAGCAATTTGAATATTGCAAATATAAATGATGTATTTATAAAGGTGGGGATCCGTAAGCGGTCTTGGTCTGGTCGTTGGACACAAATGAAGTACACGAAGTTGCAATGGCTAACTTTTGACTAAACAAATCTCAAAGGAAAAGCTAATAGATGGATCTACTTATATAGGAGCAAGGGGTGGCGGCCAAGAAGGTGGAAGGACGTCCCAAGGCAGCCCAAAACTTACCCTAGGTCATACAAGGCTCATGGGCCCAAGTGGAGGTGATGCAACACCTTTGGACTTGTAGTTTGATTCGGATTCTGTTGCAGCATCTGATTGTTTCGTCTATATCTCAACGCTCCGGACAAATTTGAAGGTGAATCTAATTGGGTTGGAAAGTGTACAAAATCTAGTTTCCAACAAAAAAGAATCACCCAATTCGGAGTCCGTATGAAGGAGTTCTTGCCGTTTTGAGTCAGGTATGGCTGTGTAGTCCGAATCTGGATGCAGATCCTGGGAGACTTGGACTCTATCTTCTCTTGCCCAAAAGTGACGTGAGAGAACTTTTTGAACAGCACCTAAACTTCTCTTTTTCCCTTATCTTCATATGTGGATTGTACAAATGTCCCATACACCTGGAATTAGACATGTCATAAAAGTTTGTGAAGTATTTTTGTCATGGATGACATAAATAAATTGTTGCATAGTTTGCATTAGAAATCACCTCACAAATATACATGTATGCAATATTTTTGGTCGTATCCAAGGTAGTCATCTCCTCATCATCCTCCCTTTCTTGAAAATAAAGACGTCCTCGGCGTTGCTTAATCTGAAATTTGGGTAAGAAAATAGACAAGGTGTACATGTTGTATATGTATATGTCATCTATTTTTACTTCCCTTAATTTTTGCACATATGACACATGTATAGATGAGTAACTTTCATAGTTCATAAAATATAAAGCCAAAATATTATCACAAGAAGTTGAAGGCATGAAAATATTGCAACTCAGTTTGCACAAATAAGTGAAGCTCTTATTCATATCAAAAGATTGATAATGTTCATCGTTAAACCATCCCAACATTGGTGAATAAACCTTACTTGCATGAAATTCACAGGCTCCAACATGCTTAAATAAGCAAACATGCAATAAGTCATTTGACATAGAATCGTCAGCAAGATTAGAGGTCATATCAAAATGATTAAACATTGGCACAATTATTTTCAAATGTATTTTATCCAAATCTGATTTATTCTCCGATTCACATGATTCTTTTGCATCAACAGCTAATTCAATGGGTGCACTCAAAATTGTTGGTATTTCAGTTGTTTGATCACATGACGCATTCATGACAGTAAAATGATTATCTAAACTAGGTGGTGTGCTCAAATCAATAGGTAATTCAATACATGATGTATTCAAGTTAACAAGATATGCATCATCCTCATGTGAAGTTATATCATCATTGATTTTACTGTTACCTTGTCGCAGAGACGTAGCTGATGTAGGTACGGACGATGACAATGTACCAAACACTTTAGATGTTGTCATGCTCACAATCGGAGGCGTGGCTGCTCTAGTAGGTGCAATGGTGGAGGAACCAACCAATGGTGGTGAGCATGAACTGGAATAGTTGTAGTTGTAGTCACACAATGCATCTTCTTGTATTTGTCTCTCAAAGGTACAAGCACGAACATACATACCAGTAATGCAACGAGCAATATACTGAAATCTTGCGTGAATATCATGGTTCAAACCACCAAAAAATCTATTCATAGTATCATCCTCAGATTCTTCTATGTCACAATGATGCATATAAGATTTGAACTCTTGGTAGTAAGCATGAACAGTGTTACTGCCTTGTTTTAATTGTTCCAATTTTCTAAGCAATTCACGACGATAGTAAGGAGGAAAAAATTGTTGTCTCATTACAGCTTTCAAATCTTTCCAAGTTGTGGGTTGGTTATCAATGTTTTTCTTACAGTGTACACTCCACCAAACAGAAGAAAAACCAGTAAATGCTCTAGTGACAGCTCGTACTCTCTCAAGTTCAGAAAAATCATGCCTAGCAAAAATTATTTCGACCTCAAACTCCCAAGCAAGATAAATAGCAGGATTAAATCTACCATCAAATGAAGGTAAAGAGATAACCTGACCATGTGCATGTATGTGTTGTCCCACTTCTCGTGATGGTGAAGATGTATCCATCATCCAAGAACTTCTGTCTCCCGTACCTGTCATGATTAGTAGAAACAAGAAAAAAATTTCGAGAATAATGTTACTATGAACTACTAGGATGTGGTGGTAAAGCGCTCACAGTAAAGCAAATATCAATATCTTACAAGTTCTTACCATACAGCAGGAGGTGATAGGCAACCAGCGGTGTCAAATAACTCCAAAGATTGAGTAAAGCGATTGCCAGGTGAACATAAATATGCACGGTGTAGAAATATGTGGAGCTGGGTTGGCTATATATGGTAGCAAAAGATTAGCAATAATCAATTCAGAGATGCAATGTTGAATAAACGCTCAACGACGGTACTTTGCTGGTCCTAGGCTAGACTGGACTAGAGATGCGAGCCTAGAACACTAATGAGGTCACGATGTAGCACAACTAGCATCAATAAAGGATACGAAGTAGCTCTTGACAGCAAGATATAAGTGAAGATCACAACGGCAGTAAAGATAATGATGAAAACAACTACCAGGCAGAATATACAACAACTCTCTCTCCAACTTTCTTTTTCTTCTTTTTCTTTTTCTTTTTTCTCACACTTTTTTTTTCTTTTTCTTTCTCTCCTCTTTTTTTTTTACTTTTTCTGTGTCTTTTTAAGACAAACTAGATAAGATGCAGATTGGATCAAGCAAAGATGCGAACGACTTTAAGTATGATTGCGACAATGAACGATGGGTAGCACGAGGTGGAAATTGATGGATGAGGTGGTGGACAGCGGAAGGGATAACGATGGAGCGGCGACGTGACTAATGTGAACATAACTCGAAACTCTAACGAACTAGACACTAAGACCAACAACTCGACACGATGATGCAACCGACAATTCAATAATGCAAACAATGAAAATAAAATTGAAAAGGCTCAGACTGGCTAGGACAAAGGATGAATATATTTAAATTTTTTGTAGCTTTTCCTTGGACAATAGGTAAGAAAATAAACCTAATCTAGGAATAACTTGAAATTTTCACCGAGCAACCTGAAAACTGATACCACTTGATAGAGGCGAGGGGCCCGATCTTTCGATGAGATGATAACTATCGATTTGGTGGAGACGACTTTGAAGATCCGACTACAAATGTGCACAACGTTGCTCCTTAGAAATCGCTAAACCAATCTCCAGGGGTTACTGACAATGCCAGAAGCACGATTAGCCTGACCATGAAGGTCTATTCCTGCATGCAATCGAAGAACAAGCAAGAATATGATAAAGCAATCCGAATATTGCAAATATAAATGATGTATTGATAAAGGTAGGGATCCGTAAGCGGTCTTGGTCTGGTCGTTGGACACAAACGAAGTACACGAAGTTGCAATGGCTAACTTTTGACTAAAGAAATCCCAAAGAAAAAGCTACTAGATGGATCTACTTATATAGGAGCAAGGGGTGGCGGCCAAGGAGGTGGAAGGACGTCCCAAGGCAGCCTAAAACTAACCGTAGGTCGTACAAGGCTCATGGGCCCAAGTGGAGGTGATGCAACACCTTTGGACTTGTAGTTTGATTCGGATTCTGCTGCAGCGTCAGATTGTTTCGTCGATATATCAACGCTCCGGACGAATTTGAAGGTGAATCCAATTGGGTTGGAAAGTGTACGAAATCTAGGTTCCATCAAAAAAAAGAATCACCTAATTCGGAGTCCATATGAAGGAGTTCTTGCAGTTTTGAGTCAGGTATGTCTATGCAGTCCGAATCTGTATGCAGAACGTGAGAGACTTGGACTCTATCTTCTCTTGGCCCAAAAGTGATGTGAGAGAACTTTTTGAACAGCACCTAAACTTCTCTTTTTCCCTTATCTTCATATGTGGATTGTACAAATGTCCCATACACCTGGAATTAGACATGGCACAAAAGTCTGTGAAGTACTTTTGTCTTGGATGACATAAATAAATTGTTGCATAGTTTGCATTAGAAATCACCTCACAAATATACATGTATGCAATATTTTTTGTCGTATCCAAGGTAGTCATGTCCTCATCACCTTATCCTTCGCATTACATTTTTTTGCCTCCCGTTTTCCTCTCCCCCACTTCACCCTTGCCATTTTATTTGCCCTTCTTCTGCCGTCTGTTTATCGTTCACTTGCCTCTTGTTTGCTTGTGTATTGGATTGCTTGCTTGTCACTATGTCTCAGAACAATACCAAATTATGTGACTTCTCCAATACCAACAATAATGATTTTATCAGCACTCGGATTGCTCCTATTACCGATGCTGAATCTTGTGAGATCAATGCTGCTTTGTTGAATCTTGCCATGAAAGATCAATTCTCCGGCCTTCCTAGTGAAGATGCCGCTACCCATCTAAACAACTTTGTTGATTTGTGTGATATGCAAAAGAAAAGGGATACAGATAACAATATTGTTAAATTGAAGTTATTTCCGTTTTCACTTAGAGATCGTGCTAACACTTGGTTTTCCTCTTTGCCTAGAAATTGTATTGATTCGTGGAATAAGTGCAAAGATGCTTTTATCTCTAAGTATTTCCCTCCTGCTAAGATCATCTCTCTTAGAAACGATATTATGAATTTTAAGAAACTAGATCATGAGCATGTTGCACAAGCTTGGGAGAGAATGAAATTAATGATATGTAGTTGCCCTACACATGGTTTGAACTTATGGATGATTATTAAGAACTTTTATCCTGGCTTGAATTTTGCTTCTAGAAATCTTTTAGATTTGGCCGCAAGAGGCACTTTCATGGAAACTACCTTAGGAGAAGCTACCATACTCCTAGATAATACTATGGTTAATTATTCTCAATGGCACACCGAAAGATCTACTAGTAAAAAAGTGCATGCTATTGAAGAAATTAGTATTTTGAGTGGAAAGATGGATGAACTTATGAAATTATTTGCTGCTAAGAGTGCTTCTTCTGATCCTAATGATATGCCTTTGTCCACTTTGATTGAAAATAACAATGAATCTTTGGATGTGAATTTTGTTGGTAGGAATAATTTTGGTAACAATGCTTATAGAGGGAACTTTAATCCTAGGCCTTTTCCTAGTAATTCCTCTAATAATTATGGTAATTCCTACAACAACTCTTATGGAAAGATGCCTTCTGAATTTGAAACTAGTGTTAAGGAGTTTATGATTTCGCAAAAGAATTTCAATGCTATGCTTGAAGAGAAATTGCTTAAGATTGATGAATTGGCTAGAAGTGTGGATATAATTACTCTTGATGTTGATTCTTTGAAACTTAGATCTATCCCACCTAAGCATGATATCAATGAGTCTCTCAAAGCCATGATAATTTCCATTGATGAATCCAAAGAAAGAACCGCTAGGATGCCTGCTAAAAGATAGAAATATATAAGAGCGTGTTATTCTAGTTATCATGAAAATAAAGATGAAGATCTGAAAGTTATTGATGTGTCTCGTATTAGATCCTTGTTTTCTAGTATGAATCTTGATAAAGATAGGATTGGAGATGATTCTAATTTAATGTGTCCCAATGATTCAGAGTTTTTAGATCTTGATGCTAAAATTGTTAAAAGTGGGAGTGAAGAGATTAAAACTTTGCATAGTGATGAACCCACTACTTTGGATTTCAAGGGATTCAATTATGATAATTGCTCTTTGATTGATTGTATTTACTTGTTGCAATCCGTACTAAACTCTCTGCATGCTTATAGTCAAAATAAAGCTTTTACCAAACACATAGTTGATGCTTTGATGCAATCTTATGAAGAAAAACTTGAGTTAGAAGTTTCTATCCCTAGAAAGCTTTATGATGAGTGGGAACCTACTACTAAAATAAAAATTAAAGATCATGAATGCTATGCTTTGTGTGATTTGGGTGCAAGTGTCTCCACTATCCCAAAAACTTTGTGTGATTTGCTTGGATTCCATGAGCTTGATGATTGTTCTTTGAATTTGCATCTTGCATATTCCACTATTAAGAAACCTATGGGAAGGATTAATGATGTTCTTATTGTTGACAATAGGAATTATGTGCCCGTAGATTTCATTGTTCTTGATATAGATTGCAATCCTTCATGTCCTATTATTCTTGGTAGACCTTTCCCTAGAACGATTGGTGCAATTATTGATATGAAGGAAGGAAATATTAGATTCCAATTTACCTTAAGGAAAGGCATGGAACACTTTCCTAGAAAGAAAATCAAATTACCATATTAATCTATTATGAGAGCCACTTATGGATTGCCTTCCAAAGATGGCAATACCTAGATCTATCCATGTATCGTGCCTAGCTAGGGGCGTAAAACAATAGCGCTTGTTGGGAGGCAATCCAATTTTATATTTTTTTGTTTTTGCTTATGTTTAGGAATAAATATTGCATCTAGATTCTGTTCAGATGTGGTTTTGTGTTTTGTTTAGTGTTTGTGCCAAGTAGAACATTTGGGAATACTTGTGTGAAGTTTATGTGATCTTGCTATGAAAAACAGAATCGTTAGTGCTCGCTAGAATGATCACCAGATTTTACTGGATTGTGCTATTTAGTTGATTCTTTTTGCAGATGATTAATAGACAAATTCCTCACGTTTACCAATTTAATTTGAATTTTTTGGAGTTACAGAAGTATGCGAAACCTGTAGATTACTACAGACTATTCTGTTTTGGACATATTCTGTTTTTCGTGTGTTGTTTGCTTATTTCAATGCATCTATGAGTAGTATTGGGAAGTTTGAACCATAGAGAAGTTGGAATACAGTAGGTTTAACACCAATATAAACAGAGAATGAATTTATTGCAGTACCTTTGAGTAGTGGTTTGCTTTCTTATACTAACGGAGCTCGCGAGATTTTTGTCTAAGTTTTGTATTGTGTAGTTTTCAAGTTTTGAGTATTGCTTTGATGGACTATGGAACAAAGAGTAGCAAGAGCCTAAGCTTGGGGATGCCCAAGGCACCCCAAGGTAAAATTCAAGGACAACCAAAAGCCTAAGCTTGGGGATGCCCCGGGAAGGCATCCCCTCTTTCGTCTTCATCCATCGGTAACTATATTCGAAGCTATATTTTTATTCACCACATGATATGTATTTTACTTGGAGCGTCTTGTATAATTTGAGTCTTTGCTTGTTTGTTTGCCACAATTATCCTTGGTGGACACACCTATTTGAGAGAGTTAAATATGGCCTAGGAATTGTTAGAACACTCTATGTGCTTCACTTATATCTTTTGAGTTGAATAATTTTTGCTCTAGTGCTTCAATTATATCTTTTAGAGCACAGTGGTGATTATATTTTGTAGAAATTGTTGCACTCTCATGCTTCACTTATACCCATTTGATTTTCGTGTGTTGTTTGCTTATTTCAATGCTTCACTTATATCAGATTGTTGTTTTTTGCCTGTTTCAAGGTTTTTAAAGAAATGGGATATCAAACGGAGTCCAAACGGAATGAATCCTCCGGGAGAGATATTTTTGGAGAAAATCACGCACAGGAGACTTGAGAACCACGGAGTAGGGATTACGTGGTGCCCACGGGGGTGGGGAGCGTGCCCCCCCTAGGGCGCGCCCCCTGCCTCGTGGGGCCCACGTATGGCCCCCAGTGCCCTCCTTCCTCCTATATATGCCTACGTACCCCTAAACCATCAGAACAACAGAGAAAACCCTAGTTGCAGCGCCGTAACCTTCTGTTCCCGTGAGATCCCATCTTGGGGCCTATTCCGGAGCTCCGCCGGAGGGGGGGTCTACCACGGAGTGCTTCTACATCATCATCATCGCCTCACCATGAGTTGTGAGTAGTTTACCACAGACCTTCGGGTCCATAGCTAGTATCTAGATGGCTTCTTCTCTCTCTTTGGATCTCAATACAAAGTTATCCTCGGTCTTCGAGAAGATCTATTCGATGTAATCTCTTTTTGAGGTGTGTTTGTCGAGATCCGATGAATTGTGAGTTTATGATCAAGGTTATCTATGAAATATATTTGTTCTTCTCTGAACTTTTTATGTGTGCTCATAATATCCTTGCAAGTCTCTTCGAATTATTGGTTTGGTTTGGCCTACTAGATCTATAGTTCTTGCAATGGGAGAAGTGCTTGGCTTTGGGTTCAATCTTGCGGTGTCCTTTCCAAGTGACAGTAGGGGCAGCAAGGCACGTATTGTATTGTTGCCATCGAGGATAAAAATATGGGGTTTATATCATATTGCTTGCGTTTATCCCTCTACATCATGTCATCTTGCTTAAGGCGTTACTCTGTTCTTATGAACTCAATACAGTAGATGCATGCTGGATAGCGGTCGATGTGTGGAGTAATAGTAGTAGATGCAGAATCGTTTTGGTCTACTTGTCTCGGACGTGATGCCTATATATATAATAATCATGCCTAGATAGTCTCATAATTATTCCCTTTTCTATCAATTGCACAATAGTAATTTGTTTACCCGCCGTAGAATATCGCTATCATGAGAGAAGCCACTAGAGAACACTATGGCCCCCGGGTCTATTCTCAACATATCAATCTACACCTACTTTACTTTTTCCGCTTTTACTTTCTGTTCTTATAATAAAAAATACCAAAAATATCAAACTATCATCTCTATCAGATCTCACTTTCATAAGTGACCGAAAAGGGATTGACAACCCCTTATCGCGTTGGCTGCGAAGTTCTTATTTGTTTGTGCAGGTGCGAGGGACTCGCGCGTGGTCTCCTACTTGATTGATACCTTGGTTCTCAAAAACTGAGGGAAATACTTACGCTACTGTGCTGCATCTCCCTTTCCTCTTTGAGTGAATACAACGCAAGCTCGAGAAGTAGAAGAGCACACCATGCAAGTATCCTTCAAGATAGGCGCCTATGAGGACACACTTGAGTGTGATGTGGTCCCTATGTCCGTGTGCCACCTTCTTCTTGGACAACCGTGGCAATACTATCGCGGAGTCACCCACAACGGACGGACCAACCATTATAGCTTCAAGATGAAGGGCAAAGAGTTTGTGCTACGCCCAATGTCACCAAGTCAAGAAGCCGCCGACAAACAAATACCTACAAACCATCGTGGAGAGAATGGTGAGAGAGTGAACCACCAAAAAGAGAGTGACAACCACAAGCCAAATCCGAGCGCCTCCACGATGTGCGACAAGAAACAACTAGTGCTATTCGCCACCAAAAGTGAGATGAGAGCAGTGTGTGAGAACCCTTCGAGCGTCTTTCACCTTGTGATTCTATGCAAAGGGGAAGCCAAACCTACTAACACTTCACCACCTCTACCTTTAGTGTTGTCTTAATTGTTGTAGGAATTCTCGGACGTCTTTCGCGATGAGCTACCACTGGGTCTACCTCCACTTCGCGGCATCGAACACCGCATCGACCTCATACCCGGTGCACCACTTCTGAACAAGGCTCGTTACCGTGCCAACCCCAAGGAAACCAAAGAGATACAATGAGAAGTACAAAAACTCATCGACAAAGGTCATGTACGTGAAAGCTTAAGCCCTTGTGCCGTTCCAGTTATTTTCGTGCCTAAGAAAGATGGAAGTTTTCGCATGCGCTCCGATTGTCGTCCGATAAATGCTATCACCATTAGATACCGTCACCCAATTCCACGCTTAGACGGCATTCTTGATGAATTATGTTGTGCTACCATCTTTTCAAAAATCGATCTTAAAAGTGGCTATTACCAAATTCGCATTCAAGAGGGTGATGAGTGGAAAACGGCTTTCAAAACCAAGTTTGGGTTATATGAATGGTTGGTCATGCCGATGGGTTTATCGGAAGCGCCCGGCTCATTCATGCGTCTCATGCATTTCATTCTCCGACCTTATATAGGCGTCTTTGTAGTGGTTTACTTTGATGACATCCTCGTCTTTAGCAAATCGCTTGAGGATCACGTGACACACATCTGTATGGTTTTGCAAACCCTTTGGAAAGAACTCTTATATGCTAACATGGGTAAATGCACTTTTAGCATTGAGAAGGTTGTCATCCTAGGACTTGTCGTTTCTTCACAAGGTGTTCATGTTGATGAAACTAAAATTGAAGCAATTAAAACATGGCCCCAACCAACGAATCTCCAACAAGTGCATAGTTTTCTTGGTTTAGCCGGTTTCTATCGATGTTTTGTGAAGGACTTTAGCACAATTGCTATGCCTCTACACGCCTTGAGCAAGAAGAACACACCCTTTGTTCGGGGTCCTTCGCAAGACACCGCGTTCAATGAGCTAAAAACCTTACTTACCAACGCACCACTTCTTGCCCTACCAAACTTTGACAAACCGTTTGATATACATTGTGACGCTAGTGGTACCGGCATAGGAGGCGTGTTAATGCAAGAAAGCGCCCGGTTGCGTATTTTAGTGAAAAACTTTCCAAAGCGCAACTTAACTACCCCATCTATGATAATGAGCTCTACGCCTTGGTGAGAGTTCTGCGTGTTTGGGAACACTATCTTCGACCTCATGAATTCATTCTCCACACGGACCATGAGACGCTCAAGTATCTCAAGGGTCAAACTAAGTTGAACAATCGTCATGCTAAGTGGAGTGAGTTTATAGAGTCTTTTCCTTATGTCATCAAATACATCAAAGGCAAATAGAATGTTGTGGCGGATGCGCTTTCCTGCAAATGCATGGTTATCACACAACTTGAGTTGAATGTTATTGGATCTGAGCATATCAAAGATTTGTATGAGCATGCTCCTTCCTGTGCAAATCCTTATGCCAAATGTGTGATGCACACTTCTTGGTAACGATACTACATCAAGGATGGATATCTTACGAGAGCTAACAAACTTTGCATTCCCGAATCGTCTCTTCGTTTGCTCCTTTTGCAGGAATCTGATGGAGGAGGACTTATGGGACATTTCGGATGCGAAAAGACAATCGCAACGCTCTATAAGAATTACTTTTGGCCCAAGATGTTCCGTGACATTTCACGCTTCACCAACCGGTGCTCTACATGCCGCAAAGCTAAGTCCAAAGCTCAATCCCATGGTCTTTATATGCCACTTCCTATTCCACTTCAACCTTGGGAAGACATTAGCATGGACTTTGTACTTGGTTTGCCTAGAACTCAAAACGGCAAGGATTCCGTGTTTGTTGTTGTCGATAGATTTTCCAAAATGGCTCATTTCATTCCATGCAACAAGATAGACGATTCTTCACATGTTGCAAATCTCTTTTGTAGGGAAATCTTGTACCTACACGGAGTGCCAAAGACAATCATCTCGAACCGTGATGTCATGTTCTTGAGCTACTTTTGGAAGACTCTATGCACCAAACTTGGCATCAAGCTACTATTCTCTTCGGTATACCATCCACAAACAGACGGCCAAACGGAGGTGACGAACCAGACTCTATCGACACTTCTTCGCGTTGGAGATGATGGGTGGCTTTCGCGACTGATATCTAAATGGTGTGTGTGTGTGTGTGTGTGTGTGTGTGTGTGTGTGT
>LR738713.1:246321929-246338143 GCA_902687465.1 Secale cereale
GTGTATGTGTCTGTGTGTGTGTGTGTTGTGCGTGTTAAACACATTGTACATAGTATGAAACATGGTTTAGATTTCCAAACTTCTACCTCGAGCATACATGTACTATGATTTGAATTCAACATAAAATGGATACACATTTCTGAATTTGAGATCGTATGTACATGTAGTTCATATTTATATGGGAATTTAGTACTCCTATATTCATGTCATGTGTTGTGAAGATAAGTTTTAGATGGTGGTATAACTAAGCCGAGCACAATTCCATTCACATAGGGAGAATGGACTCAAATTTAGCGCATATGCTGGATGGTTGGAATTGTTTTTGTAGTAATATGGTAAAACGGGACATGACTCTCTCTAGTGTTGTGCGAATTGTCTTTTGTTTTATTTTTTAGTACATGTTAAGCTTGTTCTTTCGGAATTTCAAGCCACGCATTGTTATCCCGAATTTTGAAGCCAACATCCCTTTGTCTATTGTGCTGCGAAACTCCCGCCTCTTCAACCCGCGCCTTGTTATCCTGAAATTTCAACAAGCACCAAAATTCCATCCTCCTCCTAAATCGGTCGCGCCACCCAAAAACGTGAAAGACACCTTCTATCCCTCAGCCGAAAAGCCAGCCTTGACATTTGTCGGGGTATACAAACAGGGGTGTATGTTTCCCCTGACTTGTGCAGGGACAGATGGCCTCCACTCCGGTAGAAAAAGCTTGACAAAGGCATAGCTACACCAACATATAAAGCAAGGCCAAGCCAGAGGAGCAGCTCTTTGTGAGATCAAGATTTCCTAGGCAGGATTTCCGGATCCGCCAATGGAAAATCTCCCTGCCAAGGCACCACCGCTCCACTGCACCACCATGCAAATCAGCTATCAGTGCGGTGTCGACCCCCGAGGTGATTAAGGGGCTTCCACTAAGCACGTGGCAGCCATTTGGAAGACAGATTAACCTCATATGACACCCGTCCAGAGACCTGTCAAGAAGATAAGAAGAAGATGATTAAGAGGCATGGCAGGCTTGTGGGGCTGCATCCTGAGCATGACACCTAGCAGTGTATTTAATGCACTTTGTCCTTACTGTCAGTGTTAGGTATGATAGCACTGTTAGCTATGTGATCATGAAATAAAGACAGTTTTTCCACTGTGGTCACCCCTTAAGCTATAAAAGGAGGTCCGAGGGAACCTAGCAAAGGATTTGGGCCCTAGCATACTTGTACACTCGTAGTTGCTCTCCCCCAGGATACCTTGCGAGGCCTGAGCGCTGTGTGTTCTTGGCGTCCTTCCATCCAATCTACCAAAAGCAGGAGTAGGGTTTTACGCCTCATGGTGGCCAGAACCTGGGTAAAAACCACCGGTGCCACCATCATCGTATTGCTTCATGCCCTCCGCTCTTTGTGTAACATGAGCTTCCCCCTTGCCATAAGGGGCTGATGGCCCCATAGGTGATCATGTTCCACCACGACATCTTTGGCACGCCAGGTAGGGGGAGGCGCTCGCACAAAACCGAGGTTGTGAACTGCGCGCCGATCATCTTCATCATCACCCTCTTAAGATGGCGATACTCCCTAGCCACATCCTTCCTAGATTCCGTCACCTGTCTCCGCCGCTGCGCGGCGAGAATGACAAGGATTAGGGACCATGGCGCTGCGGGTGCCATGGGAGGCACATATGGTGTGACCACTTCGTTTCCCATGACCTGAAGAAGGAGCAAGACATAGAATGTCACCTCCCCTCCTCGCAACTCTCTATTGAGCACGTCCTGATTTGAGGAGCGTCCTTTATTAGGATGAACAAAAAATAGTACGTCGTTGGCCTCCGCATCCCTTCTCACTTTCCAATGATCATGCCGCATAGTGTTAGCGTCTCCAGCTTCGATGAGCCCGCGTGGAGCTCACTCCTGCATTTATCACACCAAGGGTAAATCCTAAGTGGAGCATTGGTGCGAATTCATTGGTTGACGCCCCGGCAAGCATGCTCCAGCAAGGCCCTTCGCGCCAGCATGGCCTTCGCGCCCGCTACCATGAGATCATTGGAAGTTGAGGGAAAAGGAGCGGCGGCCCAACCTTCTTTCCTTTTCTACCACACCTCATTAATTGCAAGCATTTTATTGGTTCCTACAACCTTTGCCGGGCCTGGGCACGTGACTAATGAACTGGCAAGTCTTTCCCTTGTGCGCCTTCTCGTTCGTTGTCTTTCCAGAATGAAGTTGGATACACAAGCGCTATCTCCTTAAGACACACAAACGGGAGGAATGATTGCGAGTGGGTAAGAAACTGTTATACGTGACCAAACGCACGCCCCGCCAAGGAGGGGAGCACAAGAGAAAGATAAGTTAACATGTCTATTAGCTTTTCGACAAAATTTGCGTTCACTTATCCCTCGGGCAACCAAGGTTTTCGTATGGCTAGCATTTCATGTGATGGCACCTTACTGTATTTGTCTGCACCCCTGCTTTGTTTCGAGCTTGCTCAACGAAGTGGGCGGCAGCATCAAAGTGCTAAGGAAAAACCTGTCGGCGGCATTTCCATGCCAGCTGAATGCTAATGACATATTCCTCATAGTGATCGCGTCAACATGCTACTGGCGGGCAACCAAAGTACATAAAAGAAGGTAACCGTACGACCATCGATGGGTAAACACAAGAGAGATAGCATGCATGGACTTAATTAAACATCAGTTCGACGAGCACCAAATCAGGAATAGTACGAAGCCTAAAAGCAAAATACATATTGTGTCTTACTACAGGGCACCACGGTAACAAGAATGGCTCAAGGCTAGGCCTGGTGACCTCCGGTAACCCTTGGGACCGCAAGGACCTTGTCGGCAAGGGGGTCGGCCTTCGCCGCGGCAACAAAAATGTCAGCACCAGGAGGCAGCTTCTTGAAGCCATAGTCAAGGTTGAGGTTAGGGTGAAAGAAGGCGAGGTTTCTCAAGACCAGGAAGAGAGCGTCACGAGCAAGCTTCTTGGACTCGTCAGTGAAGCAGGTGTCCATGTCGTCCTCGTACATCTTTATCCCTTCAACCAAGCCCTCGAAGAAAAGCATCAGCTTAACAATTGGGACTTCGTGCTTACAGATGGAGAAGGACTTCGTGCTTACAGATGGAGAAGGCCCATCTCTTCATGCTCATTTTCATGATTTGGTCAGTAAGGCATTCAGTGATATCCACCGAGCTCTTGATCCAGAGGTCACGCTATTCAACTTGGTTTGCCAATCTGTCTTCTGCATCTTTTTGGAGGTTCCTTGCCTTGTTCAAGTATGACATCAACAACTTATCATGAGTTCATGTCAGAGATAGCACCGTTGGTAGTATCAAGGTCCTGGCTCTTGGAGGAAAGCTACGATTGCTCCTCTTCCAAAAAGGTTGTTGCTTTCCGCTCTTAATCTTTGAGGGCCATTATCTCCTTGTTGCTCCCGGCAAGGTACTCTGTCAGCTTGCCCACTTGTTGCTCAAGTTTAGTCTTGGCAGTGGACGTGGCAGCTAGCTTGTTGGTAACCTTCTTTAGTTCAGCCGCGGAATCAAGGGCCAGCGCACTGAGAGTGGCTTTGTGGCTGTCTTCCAGATCCTTAGTCCGCTGTTGGATGCGGGCCTCCCGCTCCTCATCGTTGCCGTGAGAGTGGACTTGAGAGCCCCCTCCATGGAGGAGATGTTTGTCTCTCTAGCGTCCAAAAGCGCAGCGCGCTCCAACAACCGAGTCTCCCGGGTTGCGACGTCCTCTTTGGCCATAGCCAGCGTCTCGTACTGCGTCTTAAGAGAAAAGATATGTTGGTTGTACCACTCGCGCAACTCATTGCCCTCGTCCTTCAATTGCTGATCCACCCGGCATGCAGAACTGCGGTGTTCCTTAATTTCCCGCCACTTGGAGCTGTACCTTCTATTCACATCCTTGAATCCTGCCGCCATGGACTGCATAAAAACCAAATACTTGGCACAGTCAGCATAGTCATGAGCTTCATTGGCTTCTTAGGACAGTGGTGTCAATATGAGTCTGACAAAGTTTGCATTTGCTGAGATGGACGAGCCATGAGTATCAGGACCAGATCGGGCAAGGACTAGTGCCAGTTTGCTCGGGGAAAGTTGAGGAGCCATGGCCAGAGGATGGCTCGAAGGTAGAGGCCCCATGGACCGGAGAGGAGCCTTCTCCTCGATGGCTATGCCTAAGCCAAATGTGCTACCCGGGGTTTTCTCAACCTTCTCCGAGGACTCTGGGATACCCCCGGCAGCCTGCTCATGGCCTCCCACGGCAACAATCATTGCCGCATCCTTGGCAGCATCCTTCCCAATACTGGCCACTTCCTCTAGCAGCTAAGGTTCCTCGACCAACGGAACTACAGATAAAACAAACAATCAACAAAGATGAGATACCACAAACCGCTGAGTCAGAGACCTGGAAGCGAAGGAATTCAAGAAAAAGAGACAAGGGCAAGCGGATTACTCGGTGGTGTTTCCCGCGGAAGGACGCCAGTCTCCCCGATAACATCAGTTGTCACGCTATGGTTCGTGTCCACCCCCTCGGTGGCTGTGACCTCATTTTAGGTTGACCCCTCGGTGGAGGCCCTTGCTGGTGACATCTCTTCTTGAACCCTGGGTGGGGTGTACCACTCTTGGTGGACCCCACCTTGGTTGATCTTCTCTCCTTCCTTGGCGGGGGATGGGGCATGTTTTTCCACATCTCTCCGGGCGGGTGAAACTTGCCCCATACCTTCACGCAATATTGAGGGGTTCTTCGTCTCTACCAAGTCAACAAGCAATATTGAGTCACTACCAAGTCAACAAGAAATATTGAGTCAACAATTATCAAGAACATAGTACCTCGACAAGAAAGATCAGTTGTTCTCCTTACTCTGGGTCTATGAGCATGGTGCCTAGCGCGTATCCCGCAAGTGGTGGGGTCACTCTACCCCTCTTCGGAGTCGCGGGAGCAGAGCTTTCCAGCAGCTTTGAGCTCCTTGATGGAGCAGGGGGTTACGGCGGGATCGAGTTGCGTGAGGAAGCTGGATTTGACTGTGGGCCAGGATCAACCCTCGTAACCGCTCGTCGCTTGGTGGGTGGAGTCTTGGCCTCTGAAAGGAGGCGGGAATGGCAGCGTCCCACATTTGGCTTGTCACTGTTTGAAGCAATTCTACTCCACCCTCTTGGTGGCTGCCGGGGGAGCAGGGGCCGCTATTCCCTGGTTGTCCCGCCTACGGGGACGCTGGTCCAGATTTGGCTCTGGGGCTTGAGGACCCACTGCAAGCCATACTTCCTCAGGCTGCTCTGCTTCCTCGACACCGCCTCCTCCTTGAGCCTCCACTACCGCGACCTGAAGAATTTCAACACCGACAGGATTGATCCTGGCACCCTCCTCCTCGGCGTGTCCTCACTCCTTTCATCTGAAGAACCTTTGTGTGACAACCTGGATTTTGCCTTCTCTTTTTTTTCGGACTTCATTTCCCTTGCTTTGAATTTGGGTTTTTGAATCAATTCTTTTGGACTTAAGCACTTGGGCATGTCCTTGAATTTCACCCAAGTGACCCATCCACCTCTCCTTCAACTTTATTTCTCTGAATAAAACCCAAAATAGCCCAAGGAATATTTTTCATAAAAGAAAAATATTCAAATTCCTTTCTGAAACTCAATTCAGAAACTTGTGCTCCAGAGCAAACCTCAGTTTTCTTGCTTCTAAAAATCTGAGAAAATTCTCGAATATTCTTTGAACCTTAGCCCACCTCCATGTGCAAAAAAAATTCATACTTATTTGGGAATATTTTTGTTATAGAAAATCATTTCTGTTCTGGCCTCAAAATGCACTTTCTACATCAAGTGTATTTTTCCTTGATCAAATGAGGCTGACTTTTCTTAAGCTTGATTACCTTCCTAGATAAACCTTAATTCCAGAAGCTTAACCATAAACACCTTTTAGAAGCCCTCCAAACTTGGCGACCAAGTTTCTGACCAGAAACTTGCCAACAAGCTCCAGTCTAATCTGGTCGGCCTAGCAATGTGTGATCAACTTTCCTAGACAAAACACTGCAAGGACAACGCGAGGGACAAGGTTTGGCAACGAGCGGGCATCGTTTTGACCATGCCAGTATGGTGACCGCGTGAGGACACGGCCCTGGCATCGCGTCCGACGCGCTCTGCGCGGTGCCCTCGCCTTTGCCTAACATGTGTTTGAGCTAGAGCTCGCCGACGACTGCCGCATCGGGCTACCCACTCCGTCTCTTCACCCTTAACCGCTCCCTCGCGCTCACCGACACCGGAGACGCCGGAGCGAGCACAGCCCCGTCGCGGCCAAAAGCCACAGTGCGCCCCGTGCCCCTGTCGTCTTCCTCCACCGCCTCCTATACTCGTTCGCATGTTGCATAGCCCCCGCGTGAGTCTTGCACCCCTCCAGCCCTGGCTGACGCCGTTCGTCATCGCTTGCCGGCTTCTAGAGAGCTCCGGCGGAGCCACGTACCCCTCTCCCCCTTCGGCTATAAATTCGAGCCCCTCCCTTCACTCCGAGCATTCCAAACCCACCACCCAACCTCCACAACTCCATAGGATAGTCGTAGCCCGGCCAGGCAGGCATGTGGCTGTCGTCCCCGACCCGAGCTCATCGGCGATCCCCGCAGCCCCTCCGCCTTGCTCTGGTGCCCCTCGAGCTCAAGCAACTGCTCAGGCGACTCCCTGGAGGTCCACTGTTGCCGTCTGGACGCGTTGCAGCCCCTAGGACCGCCCCACTCCATCGTCTTCTTCTTCTCCGGCGAGACCCAACCACAACCGCCGCTCGCGAGCTTGGTTGCGAGCTACTCCGGCAACCTCTCATCGATCCACGGGTACAGGCAGGTGCGCCTCGACCCCTTCTATCTTTGTAACCCTCTGGTTTCGCCCGAGGACCCCTCCTCGCCAGCGTAAGCTCCGGCAAAGCCCGGCCGTCACTCTGTTTCTCTCCCCCTCTCTCCTCACCTGACCAGCGGGTCCATTGTCAGCCTCTCCACTCGCGCCTGAAGAGGTACGTGTGGAGGCGTATTCAGAGAATACGTCTTCGATGTCACCCCCTGGTTTTCTGTTTATTCAAATTTAATTCAAAAACTTGACCAACACCTTTGACCAGCCATATCTCCTAAACTATAAGTCCAAATGAGTTGATTCTTTTTGCATTGTGTTTGTTTTGAAAAGTTCTAGCAGCACCCCAAAGTTGAGATTTTTCCTTGCTTTCTAGAGTTTCTGGTGATTTTCAGAGTGGTTCTTGATATTTTATTTTGCTGTTTTTAAATATTTTCTTGAGGGAGATGTTTGTCTTGAAGATCACCAGGAGGAGTGTGAACCTCCTATGCACTAAGGCAAGCCACACCAACATTTGGACGGTGTCATTTCAATATCTATAATTTTTCCACCTGAATATGAGTTATTTCTCGTGCATTTAAATTATTAAAAAAATGCTTAGTGCTAGTTACTTTGCCTTGCTTAAATTGCTTTACTATGGTACTTGTTGAATGCATGAGCTAGTTTAAGTTAGTAGAAGAAATTTTCATTGAAGTGATTATGCTTTCATGAATAATGGTAGTTTCTTTTGTGATAAATGGATTTTAATATATTATGAGATAATTAAAATGATTAATGTAAAGAACCAGTAATGCTTACCTGATGAGTAGTGCAAGTAAGAAACTTTGATGATCTTGATCTGTAACTTTGAGTGGTATGTTTTGCATGTCGAGTAGTTGCATGATCATGGCATATGATGACTCGAGTTATTTTACTTTCAAGATTAACCTGCTGTTAATCCTACTTGTACATAACATTGATCGAGTCATGGTGCCACTGAATCGAGTTTTTCCCAATGCGACCACATTTACCTTTATAGGCAGGTCTTGATTCAGCCGTTGTCATTCCTGTGGTCGTTACCTCCAATGAGGGAAGGTTATGGGCGTGCGGTACCCTGGCCTGGTAAGAAGACATAACCTTGTGTGCCCATTTGTTGTTATTGTACCTTGTCCCCATTTGGAACCGTTTTTGCCACGACGGTTGCCGTTGATGCCTTTGGTAGGCACGGGGCCACCCATGACTTAGCCTAGTGAGGAGTTGGTCGGAGTGGCTGGGAGAGTGTCATGGCAATGGGAGGGTTTCGTCGGAATGCCGTTGGTCCACCCGAATGGGATGACGAGGCCATGGATTCTGTGGTGTGGGTAAAGTGTGCTACCTTTGTAGAGTGTATTTAATCTATCGATAGCCGCGTCGTCGGTTATGGACATAGCTCATGAGTAAGTCACACCATGGATCAACATTAATAAATAATCTTGCACACCAAAAGCTTATTATTGGCACTAGTTATGTGATGATGTGATGATGAATATGATCATGGTGGAACCAAAGTGTTGGTTTCGTTTGTGATCCAGGTATGATCACCGCTGGGTTACGAGGTAACCCGTCTGGTAAGAGAGTCCGAGTGACTTGGTGCACAAGTCAATTTCACCACATCAGTTATATGATTTGCATTGCATTAACCTGATTAATTGTCACGATATTGTTTTTCATTATGCTTATGCTTGTTGTGAGCTTGCAAGTACATTCAATGTACTGACCTGGCGTGTCATGCCAGATTTCAGGCAAGTTGTATCGGATCGGAGAGCTTCCCGCGTCTAGATCGTGTCCACATCGGTGTCCCTGTGCTATGGAGTTCCACTCCATCGTCGTTCCGCTACCTCGTAGTTATCGTGATCGAGCCCCCCTTCATGTTCATTAAATAATGTACATATTGTTCAGCCGCACCGTGTGTGCCGCTTGTCCTTGCTACTTGATGTAATATCAGACGTATGTCTCGCTAGTATCAATAAAACAGTTGTTTTCTGTGCCAAGTTGGTGTGTGTTGCCAGAGGACTTGATCTCTGGGCTAGCAATGCAAGGTAAACCGATTGCTCTGAGGTGGGGTGCCACAACTCTTTGTATCAGAGCCGCGCTGATTGTAGGACACACTAGACCATTGATGCGCTAGATGAACGTTAGTTAGCTTAGTCTGATTGCCGGTAGTTATAGAAATTGGTTGTTGCATTTCATGCATTTTATTAGTTGTGATTACTCACCTGCTGATGATTGTGAGTGTAGATGGCTCTAGTACATTTCATGTACCAGTCTGAGCCAGCCCCGTACACGTCGCCGCACCTGCTTCAGAATGTGTGGCGACGACTCTACCCTGAGGGCGCTGATCCAGTGTATAAGGTGTATCGGGAGCATCTGGCCGGTTCTCTATACGAGTACTACGCGGGGGTCACTCTACACCACAGCTCACCTTCCGGCGCTTACACCCGTTCCTCTAAGGGTGGTTTTGCTTCCACGCCATGTCTGGCTATCCAGTTTGCTGCACTCGAGGCTCTTGTAGACATGCGCTACAATGAGGTTCGCATGCAGACTCGCCCAGGTTTTTATTTCTACCTGTCTCTGCACGAGAACAAGCATATCCTCTTCCCTTTTATTGATCTGGCGTGTGATCGTCCTACTAGCCACCTTTCTCTCTATATCACTGCCAGTTATCTCTTGATCTTTGAGTTAGCCCAAGAGCTGACCCAAGCCCGGATAGCTCTTGCCGCTGCTGGTAATAGGAACCCTCCACCTACTATCGGTTTCACTCCGTTTGTTCCTCCAGGCTTTGTTACTCCGGTTACTTCAGTGACCACTCAGGGTACCACCAACCCTTTGGCAGTGACCCCACGCAGTGCCCCTACTGCGTGGGCTTCCCTTGTCGCTACTCCTGCAGCCCCTATGCTTAGATCTCGTCCCGCACCTACCCCCGAGGGAGAGTCCTCGAGGCAGCATCACCGTGTCAGTTTTAACCCCGAAGGTATCTACTATCAGCTCAAGATCTATGTCCGGCTCAGGGGAGGAGCCCGCCATAGTGCCAGCGGAGCACTAGCTCGTTAGAGTATTGCAGTCGTCATGAGGTTGATGTACGGATGTAGTCGTACGTGTCATGAAGCTTAGTTTCATGTATGTGGGTAGTCGAACCCGTCATGATGTTATCTTTCATGTATGAGTCTATGTATAATTATGTTGGAACCTTTTTATTTATTCACCTTGATTTCTTCTCGCTGCTTTCTTCTGGGTTTGTCGCTGGCTTTCATTCCCATTTTCGGATATTCCTCATCGAGGTTGCTTTATATTGGGAAAACAAACAATAGGATGACGCGGGGAGGCAGCAGCAGCCACGCTTGTGAGGATGTCCCTGTTCGCCGCTCAGCAAGACATGCATGGCATTCCCCCGGGCTGTACCAGCCACCACCGCCTCCACCGCCACATCCGCCCTCCACTGAGCAAATTATGCATATGTTTGAAGAAAGAAGGAACAACGATCTGATCGAGCTGCTGAAAAGTGTGCAAGCTATGGTTGGGCAGAGTGGAAATCAGAATGTCATCACTCCAAGCTGTCAGATTTTCAAAGAACCAAGCCTCCCAATTTCAGTCAAGTTATCGATCCTTTGGAAGCCGATGATTTGTTAAGGACTATTGAGAAAAAGCTTTAGGTTGCTCGCAGTGAAGAAGCTGACAAGTTTTCATTCATTATGCATTATCTTGAAGGAGCTGCCTCTATATGGTGGGATAATGCTAAGGCTATGTGGCCCGCAGATGAAGAAATTACTTGGACTAAATTCAAGGATCAATTCCGCAAGTATCATATTCCAGCCAGGATTATGAAGATCAAGCAGCGTGAATTCCTCGCCCTCACACAAGGAAGCTTGTCAGTAAGTGAGTACCTGCACAAATTTAACAATTTGGCCTGCTATTCTCTCTATGATGTGGCCATAGAAGAAAGGAAGGTTGACAGATTTCTTGGAGGAGTGAACCAACACCTCAGGTGCACTCTCAGTATGTTTGATTTCCCGGATTTACAAACTTTGGTCAACAAAGCCCTCATCGAAGAAAGGGAGCACAAGCTCGTGCACGACAACAGACCCGCTAATAATGACCACAAGTGCAAATTTGAGCCCTAGAAGGATGGACAGCCAGTGCAGAAGGCTCGTACTTGGCAGCAGACTCAGGTCGAGTACAAACCCAATTAGCAACAGAATGTTAACAAGACCACTACTCAAGTCAAGAATGTCGTGACCAGCCCGGTATGCGAAGAATGTCAGAGCAACAATTCCTGCTTTAATTGTGACAGCTAGACATTACGCTAGATGATGCCCCAAGAATGGTAAGCCAACCGCTCCATTCAGGCCACAAGTCAACCACCCGGAGTCCTATTCAGCCCCAAGGGCCATTCAAGGGCAAATTCACCATCTCTCCGCCGACGAAGCCCAAGAGGACCCAGAAGTCGTCATTGGTATGTTTCGTGTTAATAACATACCTGCAATAATTTTATTTGACTCTGGGCTTCCTACTCTTTTATTTCGCGGAGTTTTGCTTCCCAAAACAAATTTCCTTGGTCGATTTTGGGAAAAAGTACGCTGGTACAATCCCCGGGATCCTTGCTCAGAAGCAATCTGGTCTGCCATAATTTGGAAATTGATATCAAAGGAGTCAGATTTCCATCATCCTTGATTGTCATCGAGTCTGCCGAATTGGATATTATTTTGGGAATGAATTGGTTAACCCAATATCAAGTATGCATGAACTGTGCGACCAGAGAAGTCACTTTGACAAGTCAGGAAGGTCAAACCACAAAGTTCTATGCGCGAAGGAGCATACCCAAGAAAGAACTGGTTTTCACTGATGTGGTTTAAGAATTGGAATTAATTCCTGTGGTCGGTGAGTTTCCAGATGTATTTGCTAAGGAATTACCAGGCATGCCTCTAGACAGGGAGCTTGAGTTTGCAATTGATCTGGTGCCTGGAACCACACCATTATACAAGAAGTATTATCGGATGCCCATGTCAGAATTAGTGGAATTAAAGAAGCAGCTTGATGAGATTCTTCAGAAGGGATACATCTGTCCGAGCTATTCACCATGGGGATCACCCGCGATATTTGTAGACAAGAAGAACGGCAGTATTCGGATGTGTGTGGATTACCGTCAGCTGGATGATGTCACTATCAAGAACAAATATCCACTTCCAAGGATTGATGATTAGTTTGATCAACTCAGTGGTGCAAAAGTATTCTCCAAGATTGATTTGAGGACCAGATATCACGAACTCAAGATCAAGAAGGAAGATATTCCCAATACCGCGTTCACTACTCGATACAGTCTTTATGAATATACAATCATGTCTTTCGGTCTCACCAATGCCCCTGCCTTATTCGTGCATATGATGAATAAGGTATTTATGGATTTCTTGGATAAGTTTGCGGTGGTCTTCATCGATGACATCCTCATTTACTCAAAAAGTGAAGAAGAGCACAAGGAACACCCCACAACTGTTTTGCAAAGACTCCGTGACCTTCAGCTATATGCGTAGTTCAGCAAATGTGAGTTCTGGCTCAAGCAAGTTCGATTTTTGGGGCATGTACTTTCAGCAGAAGGGATAGCTGTGGATCCAAGTATGGTGAAATATGTGATTGATTGGACCGAGCCCATGACAGTATTAGAGATTAGGAGTTTCCTTGGATTAGCCAGATACTACCGCCGCTTTATCGAGGGATTCTCTACAATTGCCAAGCCAATGATAGAGCTCCTCGACAAGTAAAGAAGTTTGAATGGACCGATGATTGCGAAAGGATCTTCAACAAGCTAAAAACCAGGCTGACAACAACACCAGTATTGACTCTGCCAAGCACCTACCACAACTTTGATGTATACTATGATGCATCCAGAAGAGGCCTTGGATGTGTACTCATGCAATCTGGAAATGTTGTGGCCTATGCATCTCGACAGTTACAGCTGCACAAAGGAAACTATCCAACCCATGATTTGGAGTTGGCTGCTGTTGTGCATGCTTTGAAAATTCGGAGACACTACCTCATTGGAAAAATGTGCCAAATTTTCACCGACACAAGACACTCAAATATATATTCACTTAACCAGACTTAAACCTTCAACAATGAAGATGGCTCGAGTTGGTCAAGGATTATGATCTCAGGATAAACTACCATCCGGGTGATGCTAACGTGGTTGTCGATGCCCTCAGCCGCAAGCCTGACAGTCTGAATGTTATAATGGATTCCTTGCCTCCGCAACTTCAAGACGAGATCGCTCAGCTTAATTTGGTGATAGTTGATGCCAGTCTTCCCAATATCCTCGAAATCGCTCCTACCCTTGAGGATGACATTCGCAGTGCCCAAGCAGATGACGTATTGCTACAATTCCATGCCCAACTGATGCAAGAAGGAAAGACTTGGGAATTCTCTAAGGATCAACAAGGTACGCTAAGGTTTCGAGGAAGGATTAGCGTACCCAAGCAAGCAGAGCTGAGAAAGAAGATCTTGGCAGAAGCGCACGAATCATCGTATTTAATTCATCCAGGAGGTACCAAAATGTATGAAGACCTCCATCAGATATTTTGGTGGGATGGAATAAAGAAAGATATTGCATATTTTGTCGCTTGCTATGATATAAGAAACATAGTGAAGGCGGAACACTAGAAGCCCGCCGGACACAATCAACCACTACCCGTCTCTCAATGGAAATGGGACGATGTCTACATGGATTTCATCACAGGCCTACCAAGGACTCACCGAGGCAATGACGTAGTATGGGTCATAGTGGACATGTTAACAAAGGTGGCTCACTTCATTCCCATCTGGACCACCTATCGAGTTGATTAGCTTGCACAGTTATATGTGTCCAGAATCGTTAGCTTGCATGGAGTGCCAAAAACAATTACTTCAGACCGAGGCTCTCTCTTCACCTCGGCATTTTGGTCACGTCTTCATCAAGCATTGGCGACCGCTCTAAAATATAGCACAGCCTATCATCCTCAGACAGACGGTCAGACTGAGCGAGTAAATCAGATCCTTGAAGATATCCTCCGAGCATGTGCTTTGGCCCAAGGATCCAAGTGGGAAGATTGTCCGTCGTATGCCGAGTTCTCCTACAACAACAGTTTTTAGACCAGCTTGAAGATGTCACCTTATGAAGCTATGTATGGTCGTAAGTGCCGCACTCCACTAAACTGGTCTCAAACCAGAGACAACCTCATTTTCGGAACTGATTTGATGATGGAGGCTGAAAAACAGGTCAAGGATATCCGAGATATACTGCAGTTAGCCAAGTCACGACAGAAGAGCTATTATGATGCAAAGCACCATCATATTAGTTTTGAACCTGGAGAAAACGTGTATCTCCAAGTCTGACCCATGAAAGGAGTTAAGAGATTTCAGAGCCGAGGAAAACTGGCACCTAGATATATTGGTTCATTCCCAGTCATGTCCATAGTCGGAATAGTTGCTTATCAGTTGGAATTGCCACCGGAACTGTCAGAAGTTCACAATGTGTTCCATGTCTCTCAGTTAAGGAGGTGTATCTCGCCATCAAAGAAAAGGACTGATATGGAAGAGATAGAACTTTCTAAGGATTTAACCTATGAGGAGAGACCGATCAGAATCTTGGATGAGATACAAAGGGTCACCTGCAGCAAAGTGATAAAGTTTTATAAGGTTCAGTGGGAGCATCACATCAAAGGAGAAGCAACCTGGGAAAGAGAGGAATTTCGAAGGATAGCCTACCCAGAATTGTTTTTCGAGCAACCGAATCTCGAGGACGAGATTCAACCTAAGTGGGGGAGGTTTGTGATAGCCTGGATTTTGCCTTCTCTTTTTTTCTGGACTTCATTTGCCCTTGCTTTGAATTTGGGTTTTTGAATCAATTCTTTTGGACTTAAGCACTTGGGGATGTCCTTGATTTTCACCCAAGTGACCCATCCACCTCTCCTTCAACTTTATTTCTCTGAATAAAACCCAAAATAGCCCAAGGAATATTTTTCATAAAAGAAAAATATTCAAATTCCTTTGTGAAACTCAATCCAGAAACTTGTGCTCCAAAGCAACCCTCATTTTTCATGCGTTTAAAAATCTAAGAAAATTCTCAAATATTCTTTGAACCTTAGCCCACCTCCCTATGCAAAAATATTTCATACTTATTAGGAATATTTTTGCTATAGAAAATCATTTCTGTTCTGGCCTCAAAATGCACTTTCTACAGCAAGTGTATTTTTCGTTGATCAATTGAGGCTGGATTTTCTTGCGCTTGATTACCTTACTAGATAAACCATAACTCCAGAAGCTTGGCCCTAATCACCTTATATAAGCCGTCCAAACTTGGTGACCAAGTTTCTGACCCGAAACTTGCCAACAAGATCCAGTCTAATCTGGTTGGCCTGGCAGTGTGTGATAAACTTTCCTAGACAAAACACTGCAAGGACAACGTGAAGAACAAGGTTTGGCAACGAGCGGGCATCGTTTTGACCATGCCAGTATGGTGACCGCGTGAAGACACGGCCCTGGCATCGCGACCGACGCGCTCAACGCGGCTCCCTCGTCTCTGTTTCACGTGTGATCGAGCCAGAGCTCGCCGACGACTGCCGCGTCGCGCCACCACCTCCATCTCTTCACCCTTGATGTAACATCCCAAATTTTCAATTTGGAATGTTATACATTAGATCATCATGCATATCATATTTTCTCGCTTTTGGTGGATCCATGTAAATCCTATGCAACTCAAGGACCCTCGGAGAGAGTTGGGGATTTCAATATTTTCATATTTGAGGTTTCTCAAATTTTGAAAGTAGGATCATTTGATTTTATTTATTTTATCTTCAAGTATTTCTATTATGAAAATATGAGAGAGGGGGTAAAATGACTCTCCCAAAAATACAGGAATATTGATGATTTAATAAAAAAAATCAAATAAGTTTTCTTTGGAGTTTTATTTGAATTAGGAAAAATTGCATGTTTTCAAAAATACATTTTAGTGCCAAGAAAATGTTCATCTTGTTCTCAATATTCGATTTAGACGGTGAAAATTTGTTTTGGCAATTTTAGATTTTTATTTTATTTTCTAGGATTTCTTTTCGTAGCTTCGGCGTTAATTAGAAAAAAAGAGAGAGTAGGCGACCCGAACCCGACTGGGCCAAAGCCCAGCCGAGCCAGGCCCATGCCGCCGCGCCGCCTTCCTTCACCGCGCCGCGCGCCGCCGTGCCCGCGTCGGACACCGCCCCGCTGCCGGTTTGCTTGCCCCCTCCCCCAAGCAGCTAGCCCCCCCTCTGTATATATGCCGCCGCCCCGCCCCCTTGCCGCACCCCGCCCCGCCGCCGCCGCAAGCATCGCCGCCGCCGCAAGCCTCGCCGCCGCCGCAAGCCACACCGCCGCCACCGCAAGCCACACCGCC
>LR738713.1:246339819-246386791 GCA_902687465.1 Secale cereale
GCACCCCGCCCCGCCGCCGCCGCAAGCATCGCCGCCGCCGCAAGCCTCGCCGCCGCCGCAAGCCACACCGCCGCCACCGCAAGCCACACCGCCGCCGCCGCCGCAGCGCACACCACCGCCGCCGCAGCAGCCCTGCCGCCGCCGCAAGCCCGCCCGCCGCCGCCGACGCCTCCCGCCGGACGAACGACGAGGTAGCCGCGCCGTTGCCGGTTTTTGGTGGAAAACCGCCCGTTTTCTTTTAGAACCCTAGTTCTTTTTTTAGTTAGATCGGTTTTTTTTCTTTTCCCGGTTTAGTTAATTAGTGAGCGTTCACCCGTTCGTTCGTTGTACCGAACGAGTTCGTCGTTTAGTCTTAGCTGATGAACGCCCGTTCGTTAAGATGTTTTTATTTTTCTTTTCGTAGTTATTTTTTCTGATCGAGATTTCTGATCCGATCTTCGTTCTATTTTATCTTTTTGCTCGTTTATCGGAATCAGGCTATTCAAGCGCCAGGAGTTTCGTCTTGAAACTCTCTTTTCGTTTGACCTAGTCACCCAAGCGTTTGCCTCTGTTAAATTTGGACTTAGGTCTAGATTGGTACGGTAGTTGTTTCTCTTTCGCCATTTGACATTCGTTGTTTTGTTTGGTTTGTTTCTTCTGCAAACCGGAGTTCTTAAGTTGAACTTTCTGGTTAGATCTCTTATTTGAGTTTTACCCATGCATTAGTTAAGTACTTATTGTGTGTTTGTTTGTTTGCGATAGAGTACCCGGAGTGCGCCGCTTGCTACTTTGAATCTCTAGGTTTTGCGGATCATCAGCAAGGCAAGTAACACTTTGATCATACTTCCAATACCCAGTTTTCATTACATTAGTTTATCCTCAAACATATTGCATGAGTACGATCTAATAACATGTGGGACTGGGAAGTAGATGAGGTAGTACCTATTACCTGCATTATTTTTCAAACCCCTGGGAGTTACTTCTACGTTGCTGTTAGGTTATGCTATGCTCGTTGACGTGGATTGGGTGAGTGTATCCATGACAGATGTGAGATTGTTAATTAATGGTTCAACTTAAGGTGGCAATTTAAATACACATCTTGGTGGATTGAGGCACCTGGGTATTCCAGCGATTGCTTGTTTTCTTTATGGACCGCCACCCAGGCTCAAAGGGTTCATGAGATTATTCATACTAGAAACTTCCGTGTGCAGCCACAAGCTATTATGGGCTCTAGCATAGTTGACTAAGTTGTGCGAACTCTTACAGTGGTGGACTAGCAGATGTAGGGCATGTTGGTTGGTACGGTCCACCCGTTTGTAAGGTGCTAGTGCTTCTGAAAGACTGTGTCTCGGTCATCCGTTTCTCAGACAACATGTAGTGCGAGAATCCCAACGGAGGAGATCGAGTCTTGTGTGGAAAAGTGCACAAACCTCTGCAGAGTGTACAAACTAATCATGATTAGCCGTGTCCCCGGTTACGGACGTCTTGAGTATCTAGTACTTGGATTATCATGTGAATCTCATCATGTTACTTTAATTAATATTGTTGGGTTCTAATGATGATGATTAATTGGGATTGAGGGGATGTCTATCTTCTCAATGATGTTTCAACTACCATGATAGTTAATTAAAATCTATTCCTTTGCAGTAGGGAAAAATTGGCTTTACGCAAAAACTGTAACCATAGAGCCTTCCACCAGCCATATTGCATATAGTATAGCTTTACTTTTGTTACTCTCTATGTGTTACTTTGCCAGCATATTCCATGTGCTCACCCGTTTTCGGGCTGCAACGTTCATGTTGCAGACTTTTCAGACGACGAGTAAGGTGCCTATTAGGTCGTGGTTCTATACTCAGTGATGCCGTTGGAGTTGATGGACTCACTTATCTTCCAAGCCTTCCGCTGTTATCGTGTTAGATGGCCTTAAGCCATTTTTATTGTAATAAGTTCAACGTTGGACTATCGATGTAATAAGTGTGTGATTGCCCCTCTGTTATAATACCTTCAAGTACTGTGCGTGTCAGCATTACTGATCCAGGGATGACACTGATGCACAGAGATCAGACTGTTTGAGGTCTGGTCGCTACACTTGACCGCTCCCTGGTGCTCTCTAAAGCTGGAGACACAGCAGCGAGCACAGGCGTGTCGCGGACAAAAGCCAAAGTGCGCCCCGTGCCCCTGTCGTCTTCCTCCACTGCCTCCTATGCTTGTCCGCACGTTGCACAGCCCCTGCGTGAGTCGCGCACCCCTCCGGCCCTCGCTGACGTATATAGAGAGCTCCGGTGGATCCACGTACCCCTCTCCCCCTCCGGCTGTAAATTCGAGCCCCTCCCTCCGCTCCGAGCATTCCAAACCCACGACCCAACCTCCACAAAGCCATAGGATAGCCGTAGCCCGACCGGGCAGGCCTCTGGCCGCCGTCCCGGACCTAAGCTTCACCGGTAATCCTGCAGCCCCTCCGCCTTGCTCTGGTGCTCCTCGAGCTCGAGCAAATGCTCAGGCGACTCCCTGGAGGTCCAGTGGTACAATCTGGATGCGTTGCAGCCCCCAGGACAGCCCCACTCCATCGTCTTCTTCCTCTCTGGCGAGACCTGACCGCAGCCGCCGCTCTCGAGCTTAGTTGCGAGCTGCTCCAGCCACCTCTCATCGATCCACGGGTACACGCAGGTGCGCTTCGACCCCCTCTCTCTTTCTATCCCTCTGTTTTCGCCCGAGGACCCCTCCTAGCCGGCGTAAGCTCCGGCGAATCCCCGTAGTCGCTTTATTTCTCTCCCCCTCTCTCCTCACCTGACCAACGGGGCTCACTGTTAGCCTCTCCACTCGCGCCCGAAGCGGTACGAGTAGAGGCGTATTTAGAGAATTCGTCTTCGACGTCACCCCCTGGTTTTCTGTTTATCCAAGTTTAATAAAAAAATGACCAGCACCTTTGACGAGCCATATCTCCTAAACTATAAGTCTAAATTAGTTGATTATTTTTGCATTGTGTTTGTTTTGAAAAGTTCTAGCAGCACCCCAAAGTAGAGATTTTTCCTTGCCGTCTAGATTTTCTGGTGATTTTCAAAGTGGTTCTTGATATTTTATTTTGCTGTTTTTAAATATTTTCAGAGGGAGAAGTTTGTCTTGAAGATCACCAGGAGGAGTGTGAACCTCCTCTGGACTAAGGCAAGCCACACCAACATTTGGATGGTGTCATTTCAATATCTATGATTTTTCCAACTTGAATATGAGTTATTTCTCATGCATTTAAATTATTAAAAAAATATTGCTTAGTACTAGTTACTTTGCCTTGCTTGAATTGCTTTACTATGGTGCTGGTTGAATGCATGAGCTAGTTTAAGTCAGTAGAAGAAATTTTCAATGAAGTGATTATGTTTTCATGAATAATGGTAGTTTCTTTTTGTGATAAATTAATTTTAATATATTATGAGATAATTAAAATGATGAATGTTAACAACCAGTAAAGTAAAACCAGTAAAGTTTAATTAATGAGTAGTGCAAGTAAGAAACTTTGATGATGTTGATGTGTCACTTTGAGTGGTATGTTTTGCATGTCGAGTAGTTCCATGATCATGGCATATGATAACTTGAGTTATTTTATTTTCAAGATTAACCTTATGTTAATCCAACTTGAACATAACGTTGATCGAGTTATGGTGACACTGAATCGAGTTTTTCCTAGTGTGACCACATTTACCTTTATGGGGAGGTCTTGATTCGGCTGTTGTCATGCCTCTGGTCGGTACCTCTAATGAGGGAAGGTTATGGGCATGCGGTACCCTGGCCTGGTAAGCAGACATAACCTTGTGTGCCCATTTGTTGTTATCGTACCTTGTCCCCGTTTGGGACAGTTTTTGCCACGACGGTGGCCGTTCATGCCTTTGGTAGGCACGGGGCCACCCATGACTTAGCCTAGTGGGGAGTTGGTCGGAGTGGCTGGGAGAGTGTTATGGCAATGGGAGGGTTTCGTCGGAATGCCATTGGTCCACCCGAATGGGATGACGAGGCCATGGATTCCGTGGTGTGGGTAAAGTGCGCTACCTCTGGAGAGTGTATTTAATCTATCGATAGCCGGGTCTTCGGTTACCGACATAGCTCGTGAGTAAGTCAAACCATGGATCAACATTAATAAATAATCTTGAACACTGAAAGCTTATTGTTGCCACTAGATATGTGATGATGTGATGATGAATATGATCATGATGGAACCAAAGTCTTGGTTTCGTTCGTGATCCAGGTATGATCACCGCTCGATTGCGAGGTAACCCGTCTGATAAGAGAGTCCGAGTGACTCAGTGCACAAGTCAATTTTACCGCATCAGTAGTATGATTTGCATTGCATCAAACTGATTAATTGTCACGATATTTGTCGGATCTAGGGTTCTGACAAAACCCTTATGGTTCGAACTCTGGGGTGCGTATGAAGATCTCTCCATCCACCCTAGCTCGTCTACTCAACAACCCTAGGCCTAGCTCGTCAGGTCCGAAGAACAAGTGACACAAGGTTTATATTGGTTCGGGCCACCATTGTGGTGTAATACCCTAATCCAGTGTGGTGTGGTGGATTGCCATATAGGCTGAGGAAGAACTAGTACATGGGTGAACTGCCTCCTGAGGAGAGGAGTTCTTGTGCTCGGGTGAGCTGGTGGTGTCTGGCCTCCTGTCTGATCAACTCAAGATGAGATCAACTCCCAATCTGATGATCTGATCTAAGATGAGATGATCCCAATGGTGGTGGCTAGTCCTATTTATAGTGACCCGGGTCCTATTCCCAAATATTGAGTGGGAAGGGATCCCACAATGGCCAAATTTGAAGGGGGCACCTAGTACAAGCTATCCTGACAAAAGGTGGTCTTCGCGTGCCTAAGGCTCTTGTCGGATTCAGGGCTCCGCAAAACCCGATAAGTTTGAACACAGGGGCGTGAAAGAATATCTCTCCCACTCACGTCTACCTAGCGCCTCGCTCTCGTCTTGGTGGAAGGATTCAAGCAAATGACGGACATAACACACAAGAGTTTATCCAGGTTCGGGCCAACGCATGGTGTAAGACCCTACTTCCTGCTTTCGTGGATTAGCCTCAGGCGAGCTAGGATACGAGCTAGTACAATGGTTCCTGGACTCAGGAGGTGAGCTTAGGAGGGTCAGGAGGCTAGTGTTCTTGCTCCTTGCGTGGTGGCAGAGTGTATGAGTTAATCCCTTCACAGTGGGAATCCTAGCTACTTATATAGGCGGCCAGGGTCCTCTTCCCCCGAAATTTTTAGGCGGGAAGGGATCCCACAACGACCATTTTTGAGCGGGAACACAAGGACGTTCTTATCCTAACAAAAGTGGTCTTCGCCTGCAAAAGGATCAGGCGGTGACGTAGTGGTGGGCTCGACGGTGACATCCTCCTTGTCGTCCTTGCGGTCTTCGGTCTTGTTGCACCAAAGGGAAAACCTTTGCCCCGCTCCTTGGGAACCAACGGCTGCGCTGTCCCCTTTGCACCGAAATGGCAACTGCGCCGCTGGCGGACGCTGGCACCCGCTGGCGCGGTGCTTCACTGCTGACATCACTGCTTCCTCCTGAGGCAGGCTTGGCCTTGGATTCTCCGCCCCTCCGGACCGCCTTGCTGAGGCCGCTCCCGAGGAGGTCTTGACGTCGTTCCCCTCGTGAGGGTCTTGGACAGCTGGTCGATCAGCTGGGCCGTACCAGGCCGCTTGTAGGAGTGCGTCGCGGCCTGCAGACAGGCAAGTCTGGGTACCCTAATTCCCAGGACGCCGACAGTAGCCCCCGGGCCAAAGGCGCGCGCGGAGGTTTCTTCAGGGCGAAGCCTTAGTCGAGGACGAAGCGTCGTAGGCCTTAAAAAGGCTGCATGCCAGGCTGGTGCATGACGGTTGGATGGGACATGAGCGACCCCGCTCCCCACACCTTCTCGGCAACCGTGCATCTTGACAAAAGGGGCCTTCTCTGCTGGTGGAGTTATCGGCCTCTTTCCTTCCTGCTCAGATTCCTTCCCCTTATGCCTCCTTCCTTCCTGCGTCCTTCGGCTCCCTCAACCATGGCGAAGAGGAACAAGAGTGCCGCGCCAGCGTCTGGATCTGCTTCTTCCCTTGATGTGAGTCTTGAGGATTCCTCCATTACAAGGGAGGAGGACTACTCAGAGGTCCAACCTTTCCTGTCGAGCATCCACAATGAGCACGGCCCGACGCGGATCTGGGCCGGATCCACCATGGCGCGGACCTTGTCGAAGTCATGCTACCCCTTCTTCCTCCACAGCATCTCAGTGGTGCTCATGCCCCCCCTTTTCCGAGTTCTTCTACGCCATCCTGGAACATTGCCAGGTGCACGCTCTCCACATCCAGCCTCGCTCCATCTTCGTCATGTCGCTCTTCGCCTTTTACTGTGAGGCGCTCATGGGGGTGAGGCCGACTGTCGCCCTCTTTTGCCACTTCTTCTCCATGCACCGGTAGGACGATGGCCCATGCTCGGGCTGCGTTTCCTTCGTCTTCCAGCGCCAGGGCTGTCGGCTAATGACGGCCGGGAAGAAGATAGAGTCCCACCAGAAGAGGTGGGTCTACCTGGACGCCCAGCGCGTCCATCCTCTGCTGGCGCTGCCTACTACCTGTCCGGAGAAGCGCGCTGGCTGGAGCCACGCGAAACTCACCGACCCCCTTTGCCGGGCCTGTCCTGGCAAAGATTGAGGCCAACCTGAGCTCGAGGCTCGAAGGGGGCGAGATCGTGAAGGAGTTCTTGAGGTAGCGTCTGGCTCCGCTACAGGCTCACTCGTGCCCCATGTGGGAGCTGATGGGTGACGACGACAGGCTCCGGCTGCACCCAGGGGTGCTGGCCAAGGACGATCTGGACTTCACCTCGAGAACTCTCCTGGGGATGGTTTCGGAGGATCTCCCCGGGGCCTCCCTACCGCTGTACAGCCTCCCTAACATGCCCGAGCTGTTGAAGGCCGTGTCGGATTTTGTAGCGCCCGCGGGCGCTCCGCCCATGTTCGACGTGTCTTCTTGTGCTGACGAGAGAGACGAGGGGGGCTCGAAGGATACCCTGGACGACGAGGGGGACTCCTCCAAGGTGTTCGCCGGAGTAATGACGCCAGGCGCAGGTGTCGGCGGACGGTCCTAGGCGACCACTCCACGTCGACCCGGACGCGCTGCGTTCGGTGGAAGCAAGGTGGCTACTCCGCCGAAGAGTACCATGCCAGCGAACCTGGCGACCACAGCCGCGCCCAGGACTGTGGCCTCACGCCTTGCCCAGGCCCGGGCTATTGGCACGTCTAGGGCGCCAGCGGCTGCTGCTGACCTGCTGGTGAAGAGAAGGACGCGCCTCGCCTCCGACGAGTAAGTGTGCAATTTCTCACTCATCCTTAATTGCCGTGTCCCTGATGTGCTCTCCCTGATCCAGCAACCTGGTAGGTGTGATGAAGAAGGTGAAGGAAGAGGTCATGCTGCGATGCCCTCCTCCTCCGGCTGCTGATGCGACCTCGGGGAAGGATGCCACGGTGCTGGGTGCCCCGGTCGACCGGGCCACCGAGCGTGCGGCAATGATGTTGCTCGAAGATGTCCCCGCCTCCGGTGAGGATGTGGAGTTGGCTTCTGCTCTGGCTGCTCTGGCGAGGGAGGCCGGAGCCCCCGAGCCCCTGGTCGAGCAGTCGGTCTTGTCGGTGCCCGTGCGCCAGCCGACACAGCCTGGTCCTGAGGCTTTGGAGTCTGCCTTCGCTGCGCTGGGTCGTCTTCGCGCCGATCTGCAAGATGGTGACGGCCACTTGACCGAAGGGCACCTGGGGCTGATCCGCGGGTGGCTCCTAGCAGACGAGTCTGCGCGGACCTCCTGGGATCAGGCCTCAGCGGTCGCCGCCAAGGGTCGAGAGGAAGCTGCGGCGGCCACGCGGGCTCGCGACACCGCGCGAGCCGACGCCGCGTCCTTCGAGAAGCGCTGCCTCAAGGCAGAGAGCGAGCTGGAGGCCCTCCGCGAGGAAGGCATTGGGAGCACCCTGGAGCTCAAGAGGTTGGAGAAGGAGCTCGAGGCGCAGAAGACTGAGTCGTCCCGGCTGCAACAGGAGTAGCTTGCTTACCGCGCGTCCCTAGAGAAGCTGAAGGTTGAAGTCGAGGAGGCCAAGGAGACCAAAGCTGCTCGCGACAAAGAGGAAGCTGATGGGCCTCTAACCTCTCGTTGGTTACCCCAAGTGGAAGGTGTGAGATGCAGTGTTGTGGAAGTTTTTCCCTTAGCAAAGATGCCAAGGATCGAATCCCCAGAGACTCCTAGGTTCAACAAGTAGGTGTCAACTGCTAACGGCGCTAGATATTAGCAATCAACGTGGACCTGCACACAGATACAAATAACTTTGCTCCCAACGAGTACAGAGAGGTTGTCAATCCCTCCGGCCTTGTAGTTCACAAAGGATTAAACGCAAATGATAGTAGTGATAGATAATGTTTGCAATAGTAAGTAAAAGTGAAAAGTAAATAGCGGATGTGATCAATGATGGTAATATGGACCGGAGTCTCATGATGTTCACTAGTGATGTCTCTCTCCCAAAAGAAGATAAAACAGCTATGTGAGGTAAACGAATTACAGCTGGGCAATTGACAGGACCACGAACGCAAACCAATGCTGACTACATTGCAAGAAAGGTTGAGGTTCAAAGCATGGGCGGTACGCCAAAGTAAGTAGACCGAAATCCATCAATATCTACTACTAATCATCCACCTTGAGATATCTATCTAGAACATCTCGCTGGTATTAAGTTGCGAGCCCCACTCATAGTGTAAACTCAAAGCAATAGACAACTGCATTAAAAGAACTTTGCGTAAAGTAAACAATCCTTGCACCCGCGGGCACAAGCACCGTTGTTTTCCCCCTTGTGGCAACAGCACATCCCCTAGACTCATGTTTCTGTCACTCAAGCTAGTCATCGAGGGGCATGAACCCACAATCGAGCATAACGTTCCCTCTCGGAGTCACTACCTATTACTTGGCCAAAGCAATAAATAACAACGGAGAACATGCAAGAATTACTTATGAACATAAATATAAAAGAGGTAGATCAAATATATTACTCAATCACAATCTGAACATAATCTCATAATCCATCGGATCCTAGCAAACTCATCATAGCAACAGCATAAGGATTACATATGTGCCTCGATCATGTAGGGCAGATCACGAGGACTAATTAGTGAAGCACAAGAACGGGAGGAGAACATCACATAGCTACTGGTCATGGACTCATGGTCCAAGGGAGACTAATCACAACTCATCCAGGAGGCGTCCATGGTGGTGGAGAGGCTCCCGATGGTGATCCTCCCCTCCGGCAGGGTGCCGGGTAGAGTTCTCCTGGTGCTCCCGATCTTGGAAGCGGCGGCGGCGGCGGAACATAGATGAGATCGCAAAAAAGAGTTCTCGTCCCGAGGGTTTCGAAGGACGCTCTAAATATATACCAAAGGGGGGCACCAGACGGGGCTCGGGGGGCCCAGGCGCCCCCCCGGCGCGGCCCAGGGGGGGCGCGCCGCCAGGGCGCCTGGGGCCCTGGTGGCCCCACCCACCTGTACTTTGGGTGCAAGGTAGGTTCTGGAACGCTGATTTTTTATATAATTTTTCTGGATTTTTCCTGACAGTTCTCGTAATGTGAAAACCTGAAATACAAAAACAGCCGAAAACAGAAACTGGCACTGGGGTGCACTGGATTAGTAGGTTAGTCCAAATATGATCAAAAGTGTATGGAAGTGTATAAATATCATAGCAATATCACCCAAAAGTGGCATGGAGCAAGTAGAAATTATAGATACGTTTTGGACGTATCAGAAGCCCTTGCGGCCTCGGCAGCGGTGAGTCCCAAGGCCCTTGCCGCCTTTGACCTTGAGGCCCGCCAGGCGCTGCGTGCCGCCTATGGGGAAGGGTTCAAGGAACCGCTGGCCACCCTGGAGAAAGGCCCCGCCGGGCTCCTTGCCGCGCTTGTTGAGTCCCTGCGCGATGTTGCGGCCGCAATTGGCCAGTTAGCCGACGTCGAGAGCCGTGCGCTGCTTACCTTGGTCCTGACGCAGGTGTGCAACCACCTAAGTCTTCGCGACCCCACACTTGACCTGGCCTCGTTGTCCGGGCCCGTGACCAAATTATGGAGGACACGGCTGCCGAGGCCCTGAGGGTGAAGGTCACGTCGCTGGTGGAGGCATTCCTCCAGGCTACTGCTACCGCAGCCGAGGAGGAGAAGACCGGTGATGCTGCGCTTGGCAATGCCTGATCTGTTCCTGTTTAGTGAGAGAAGTGCGAGTGCCTCGAGGAGTCGTAAGAACTTTTCTTGAATTTGAAACACTTGGCATTATTGTAATAGCTAGATGATTTCCATTCTTGCTTCCTTTCATGTTTGCTTAGGTGCTCTGCGTCGGCAGGGCCCAACCCCGCGCATACCTCGACCGCCATTAAGCCCTCCGGATGACCGGGGTTACCGTAGTAACTAGACTCGCCGTTGAGCCCTCCAGATGACCAGGGTTATCGTTGTAACTAGACTCAAGGGATGAGGGGCTACGTGGCTAGTGAGGCCCTTGGGTCGCAATGCCCAAGGGTCCCCCTTGACGTTCAAGCGATCCTGTTTTTGTTTTGCGTCGGCAGGCCCCAACCCCGCGCATACCTCGATCGCCATTGAGCCCTCCGGATGACCGGGGTTATCGTCATAACTAGACTCAAGGGATGAGGGGCTACGTGGACAGTTAGGCCCCTGGGTCGCGATGCCCAGGGGTCCCCCTTGACGTACGAACGGCTCTCATGAAAAAGAACGAGCACCATACCTTGCCCACGAGCCTTCGCCTGAGATGGGGGCATGAGACGGCCAAGTGTTTGGGCACCTAGTAGGGTGGCGTCTGCCAGGCATGACCTGAGCATAGCCCCCGTGCCTAGCCCCCCTTGCGACACCCATCCAAGGAGCAGCTGTGAGCGTCGTGAGCTGAAAAGCTCCCTGAGGTTGGTGCGACCACTTGGGGCCACCCTCAGTTGTTTATAACTAGCGCGGAGCATAGAGCAACCACACTTGCGCGGAGTGTGGGCATAACTGCGCCTCGGTCGTAGCGGCCAGCGCGGAGCTTGGTGCTTCCACTGGTTCGTGGGCATAACCGCTCCTCGGTTGGATCTGCAAGCGCGGAGCTTGGTACTTCCACTGGACCGTGGGAGGGAGCCTCCCACCGGGAGTGACTCCGGGGCGTGTACAGCCCCGTCCTGACACGTGGCTTGCACGATAGGACAACCAAGGTGTATATGGGCCCTCCTCAGGACGAGCTGAACGACTCTGAGGAAGTTCTTGTGAGCTTACGCATCACTCACAAGACCCTTCCCTGAGGCGGGTTGCGCTTGAGTCTTCTTCTGCAAAATGGAAAAGAGAGGCATTGTGTCGACCTGCGCCGAGTACATCTCTAGAGGGTATCGCATGAGAAGGCCGCAACACCAGCGACCCCAGGAGGTGACATCATGGGAATGGCTCACGAGACAGAGCTCAGCCACTGGATTTGTCGACGCTGCAGGTACGGACCCGAGCACAGACGTCATGCCCAGTCTTCTCATGCAATGATCCAAAAGAAAAACAACCGGCGCGCGGTTCCCGCGTGAGCGAGGCACCTGCCACAGGCCCCTACTTACCCATCCACGATTATCCCATGCAAGAACAAGGCACCAAGGACCATGGGAGGTGACGTCGCGGAAATGGCTCGCGAGACAGAGCTCAGCCCTTGGGTTTATCGGCGTTGCAAGGACGGACCCGAGCATAGACGTCATGCCAGTCCTTAATCATGGGGCGGTCGCGAGCGGGCTCACAAGGGCTCATGACCTTAGTGGCGGTGAGAACGCCAAACATTTAGATAATGTGAATGGAAAGAAACATCTAGCCTTGACCATGCAAAAAGGGAGATAATCACGGGGGAACAGCCCCCAGCAGTTCGAGGATGATGCAGCCTGAGGGGTGCCCTCGTTTGGATACCTGAAGTGTCACCTGATACTTGTCAAAGGAGAGTTGGGGTAGCTGAAGACGTGAGCCGTGCGGGTCGTTCCTAAGGATCGTCGCGCTCCTGAGGCCCAGGGGCTCTGGAGGCTCTCATCGGTCGCGCGGGTCCGGCTCTCGCTTCGTCCGGACCGCCTTCCACTGAGCCTCCCGAGCCCCTAGGGCCTGCTGCGCAAGATGCTGGAATGTGGCAGCTACGTTGCGGAAGCCGAAGAGTGTGCGGACATAGCTGCAGGGGAGGGCCCTCCTCCGGCCGACCGCCATCGGCCAGAAGGGCTCCTGAGAGGCGGCTCGGTTGAGACCCGCGATGTTGACGCAAATGCGGAAGCGATCGCTCTAGCTGCGAGCGGGTGAACTTGGGGTTGTGCGGTTACGCCCACCACGGATGAGTCTTGCGTATTGAAGTTCCTCGGTAACTTGGTCTATGAAGTCCTGAGCCCCCATCCCTGAACGGCTCACGCTGGGCTCACAAAAACGCGCGTCAAGACACGCTTGCAGGTGGTGCTCGAACACCTCCCTCGACACGTCGGTCAGCCCAGAGACACTCCAGAGGAGAGCCCCCGAGCCCGTCACGAGAGGGGCGTCGAGCGTGCCTCCCTATGCAAGGGTGGAGGGAGCCTCGTCAGCAGGCACAAGTCCTGAGGCCAGGCCGTCGGGAGCCCCTCCGTCCTGAGGTCAGTCGACGGGTAGGTTCTTCTTCTTCTTGGGGGCGGTCCGCAGGGCGAGGACGGCTCCATCCTCATCGGAGCATTCGACCGTCGCGGTCTGGTAGGCATGCTCCAGGGAACGTACCGCTTCCTTCTTGTCGAAGACGATCGTGATTACTCCGCCGCTCCCAGGCATCTTGAGGACGTTGTAGCCGTGATGGGTCGCTGCCATGAACTTGGCGAGGGCAGGATACCCTAGGATGGCGTTGTATGGGAGGTGGATGTTGGCGATGTCAAAGTCGATGAGCTCTGTGTGGTAGTTGTCGCGGTCGCCAAAGGTGACGCGGAGGCGGACCTGCCCCATCGGGAGAGTGGAGCCACCCGTGACCCCGTAGAAGGGCTTGGTCGCGTGGAGCTGATCGTAGGGAACCTGGAGCGTCTCGAAGGTCTAGACGGAGAGGACGTTGTGCCCTGCTCCGCCGTCGATGAGGGGCTTGGTCACGAGGACGTTGCTGATGGTCGGGGTGCAGAGCATCGGGAGGGCGCCTGGGGCCACAGTGCACTTGAGCTGGTCCTTGGGATCGAAGGCGATGACTTGCTTGGTCCACCTGAGGTTGCGCACATCATCATGCCTGGGAAGCGCCGCGTTCACCTCACGGGCAAACTACTTGAAGGTGCGGTGGGAAGCCGGGGCATGGGCTCCTCCCAGGATGCATGCAACTGCACGCGGCTCCTGGAAGCCCCCAGCCCCGTCTCCCTGGCGGTCGTCGTCATTCCTCCTTGGCGGTGGTGGTAGCGGAGGCAGGCCTCCATTGCCCTGAGGGCGACCCTCACGAGGCTGGTCGCGCTAGGGGGCGTTACGAGGCTGCTTCTGCCAGTGGTCTTCATGAGGCTGCTCACGTCACCCTTGGCGCGAGTTCCTGCCATCCCAACATCCTCCTCCTCGGCCTCCTCCACGGTCGTAGCCGCGGTTGTCGCGCTCAGGGCGCCGGCCGCGCATCGCCCTGAGCTCCTGGTAGTCGTTGGTGTTGTGGCTGTGGACGTTGTGGAAGACATAGTATGGTCGGTTGTCTCTGGGGAGATCATCGTAGCCGCATCCATGCTTCACTTCTGGCTCCGCAGCCAGCACGGCGGGCCCCTTGAGCTTTGATTCCTTGGCCTTGGTCTTCTTGTCGTCCGCCTCCGCCTCAGGCAGCTCCTGGAGGGAGAGGCCTCCTTCCTCTGCCCTGGCGCACTTCGCCACGAGCTTGAACATCTTGAGGGCTGTGCACAAGTCTTCGTGAATGGCGAGCTCCTCCCTCATCCCAACATCACGGACGCCGTCGAAGAACGCGTAGATGATGGCCTTGTCCGAGACCGTGGGGATCCGGAGGCGCATGGTGTTGAAGCGTTGGATGTACTTTTGCAGGGTTTCTCCCGGCTGCTGCCTCACGTGGCACAGATCAGTAACTGTCGGGGCTCGGTCTCGGGTTCCTTGGAAGTTGGCGACGAAACGCTCGCGAAGCTCTTCCCAGGAGGAGATGGATCCCACAGGGAGGTTCACGAGTGTGGAGGCAGGTCCAGCTTGAACTTGCCGGGCCAGACGAGGCGCCGTAGCTTAGGAGCTAGGGCACGACACCCAGCCACGCTCATGATCGCAGGCGCCCCCTGCGCCTGTGGTGCTGGTTCTTGAGGTGCTGGTGCCACTACCTCCTGTGGCGCGCGGTCTGGGCGGTGCGGGCCAGGTGGCCCGCGAGCCCCTGCATGAGGGTGCGGAATCACCTGGCAGCTCTCCCCGTCGCGCGCGTGGGCTCTGCGGGGTTGCTCACGTCGAGGGGCCTCGCGCCGGGCCTCCTGGCCGGCATGGTGGAGTGGAGGCGGGGCCGGGATCCCGTGGCCTTCGTTCCCCACCGGGGGCGACGGAGGACGTGAGGAGTGCGTCGGTGCGGGTGCTTCCCCAGCGGCGTTGACGAGCTCGGTGATGCGATGTAGCCACTCATCGTAGAGGTCATCTGATGGGCGGTAGCGCAAGACCTCCCGCGCCATCAGCAGTGCATGCTGCTGGTAGACCGGCCTGCATCGGACCAGCGAGGACGACGCCGCGGCCGGCGAGGGTGTAGGTGTTGCCGTGCGGCCATCCCGCCGCACGGACGGTGTCATCGACGAGTCCTGCTGCTCATTGATGGCCGGGTCGGTGGAGGCGTTGGCGACCGGCGAGTTGGGGCGGAGTGGCGCGCCGTTGCCCGCGGGTGCCGTCTGAGCGAAGTTTGCAGTGCGGCGGGCGGTGCGAGCTCGGCGTGTGTCCACCATGGTTGTGGAGCAGGGTCGACGACGAGAACGCGACGAGGTCATCGGAGAGGCGAGATTTCGACACGCCCCCTACCTGGCGCGCCAAATGTCGGATTCAGGGCTCCGCAAAACCCGATAAGTTAGAACACAGGGGCGTGAATGAAGATCTCTCCCACTCACATCTACCTAGCGCCTTGCTCTCGTCTCGATGGAAGGATTCAAGAAAACGACGGACAAAACACACAAGAATTTATCCAGGTTCGGGCCACCGCGTGGTGTAAGAGCCTACTTCCTGCTTTGGTGGATTAGCCTCGGGCAAGCTGGGATACGAGCTAGTACAAGGGTTCCTGGGCTTAGGAGGTGAGCTCAGGAGGGTCAGGAGGCTAGTGTTCTTGCTCCTTGCGTGGTGGCAGAGTGTATGAGTTGACCCCTTCACAGTGGGAACCCTAGCTACTTATATAGGCGGTCAAGGTCCTCTTCCCCCAAAATGTTTAGGCGGGAAGGGATCCCACAACGGCCATTTTTGAGCGGGAACACAAGGACGTTCTTATCCTGGCAAAAGCGGTCTTCGCCTGCAAAAGTATCAGGCGGTGACACGGTGGTTGGCTCGACGGTGACATCCACCTTGTCGTCCTTGCGGTCTTCGGTCTTGTTGCACCAAAGGGGGAACCTTTGCCCCACTCCTTGGGAACCAACAGTTGCGCTGTCCCCTTTGCACCGAAATGGCAACTGCGCCGCTGGCGAACGCGGGCACCCGCTGGCGCGGTGCGTCACTGCTGACATCATTGCCTCCTCCTGAGGCAGGCTTGGCCTTGGATTCTCTGCCCCTCCGGAGCACCTTGCTGAGGCTGCTCCCGAGGAGGTCTGACGTCGTTCCCCTCGCGAGGCTTGGCCCCCTCGCGAGGGTCTTGGACAGTTGGTCAATCAGCTGGGCCATACCAGGCCGCTTGTAGGAGCGCGTCGCGGCCCGCAGACAGGAAAGTCTGGGTACCCTGGTTCCCAAGACGCCGACAGCTCTGGTGGTGACGGCGCCGTGAGCTCTGTGATGACCTCTGTCCTGCCGTCCTGCTGGTCTTGGTCTTTTTGCATCGATATGGAAACCTTTCCCAGTCGCTTCGAGACTCTTCGTCTACACCTACTTCTTTAGCACCAAAGGGGAAACTGGCACTCTGCGCCCGCTGGCGCCCGCCTGACCTTGGTCGTCACTGCTAATGTCACGAGGACCTCACGAGGTGTCCCTCGCCTCGATATCCCCGATCCTCACAAGCCGGCTTGGTGAGACCGCCCCAGGGGATACCTTGTGTTGTCCACCTCGCAAGGGTCTTGAGTGGTCGCTGAAGATGCTGGGCCGTACTAGGCCACCTGGTGAGCAAATCCTTGGGCCACAGGCAGGCAAGTCTGGGTAACCCCGTTCCCAGAACGCCGACAGTAGCCCCTGGGCCCAAGGTGCGCTTGGGCTTGGCTTCGCGGCGAAGCCAAGGGCCAAGTGCGGAGCACCGCAGGCCCCAAAAGCCCGCGGCCATGTCTAACGCGCGGCGATTGACGGGACGTGGGCATCTCCACTTCCCCACACAGCCTTGGCGACTGCATGACTTGACAGGTCATGCATGCATAGAGGGTCATCATTACCTATGATTATGGAGGCCGGCGGTTGGCCTTCTCCTAACTATAAATAAGGTGGCGAGTAGAGCCCCCGCTGCCCATCTACTTCATTCATTCCTCTCGCCCCTTTTTCTTCCTTGCCCTGTGCTCGACCGAGCCGCTCATGGCGCCGATCCGACAATTTTCCGTCGCGGAGAAAGGGAGGACTCCTCGCGAGGAGACAGGGGTACACCCTCCAAAGAAAAGACCACTCCATCCTCATGGCACTGTCATGAGATCGGAAGTGACGAGGCCTTGGCACGAGCGGCCTCCTCCTGGCTATCCGCTGCCCCTTTATGCCCGGGCATCGGGCCATGGTGATGGAGTTGGCGCCCAGCGCTGCCCGCGCCATGGCCACACTGACCGTGCCATAGTGGTGCACGCTATCGTCCCATGAGCACACGCTAGAGGCTCCTCACGTGAGTTCGTGGTGTGGGCGGTGATGCCTCCTAGATCTTGGATTCGCTTCCCGCCATTCTTCGCCGCGGAGGTGCCACCGAGGGGCCGCTTGGGTTGTGTTTGCGACACGCCGAGTGCCAGGCCCCGGCGACGAGGGCATAGGTTGAGGTCACCTCCCTAGGCAAGGTCTTCATGACTCACGGATGGGGCGAGGTCGCCCGCGCTTGCGGCTCGGGAGGCGCCCTCGCCATCCACTTCGAGTACGACGGCGCCGCCACGCTGTGCTTCAAGGTGTTTGACGAGGAGGGACGTCGCCTGGGATGTTGCCCTGGAGGGGGCCGCCGGGGTGACGCTGCGGTCGGCAACTCACCAGCCGTTGATCCTGCTACTAACTCATGTAGCAGCAGCGATGGCCTCTCGAGATCCAATAGCTCTCCTGAGTCTAACGAGTCTCCGGAGACGAGCGACGACAGCTACGCACCCCCGAGCTCATGGCGCGCCCGAAACGCGTCGGGCTCGCGAGCACATTGCTGGTGGTGACCTGCCCAGGGTCGGTGGTGGGCCATCGTGGCCCACTATTGATGATGGCGTCGATGTTGGCGACCGTAGTTGGGATCCCCTGAAGTCCTTTTGTGGCATTCCCTGCGAGGATTCAGAGCCGACCCCATGGAGGCATGTAAAGAACTTGTAATGCTTTTGCTTCTATCTTGTTGTCCTTACTAGTGCACCCTATTCGCGAGCCTCATTTCAGCAATATCGCCCCTTTTTAACCCTTTAGGTTGCATTGTGCTCTATGTCGGCAGGCCCAGTCCCAAGGCAAGCTGCAGCCGTCGCTAGTATGCCAGGTCACGATGTCGTGGTCAAGGCCAGGAGGTGAGCGGCCCGAGGTCTGGTAAGAGCTCCCGAGGCGCGATGCTCAAGAGGTCCCCCTTGGCGTGCAATGTGACGCCCGAAGACCGACGTCCCAGAAGATTCCAGATGTCCCTGGTTCTCCCGTGTGTTTCTTTTGTGCTTGTGTTATTTATTTTGCATTGCATCATGTCATCATGTGCATTTCATCAGCATGTTTTCAAAACTTGCCTCCGTCCATAGTTGCCCTGTCCTCTCCGTTGTCCGTTCTGAGCCCAGACACACTCGCACGCGCCCGCGGCACCTCTGAATATTTATTTTATAAGTGGCCGGAAAATGTTATCGGAATGGGTTGAAACTTGGCGTGCGGTCTTGTTATAGCATAGGTAGACCGCCTGTCAAATTTTGTCGCATTCAGAGTTCATTTGATAGCCCAACCGATAAACATATAGCGGCATTATAGCCGGTTTATTCGTCGGACGTTTCAGTGCTCTGAAACCTGTTGCCGGGCTGCCATCTCTCTCCCTCTTATCATCCTACACATTCTGCACAGCCCACTTTTACCCCTCGACTGCACGTCCGAAACTGCCCCGAACCCAACCCGGGCTCTTGCTACCGATGGGTCCGGATCATCCCCAAACATCCCTAAAGTATCGTCGGTTTCTTCTTTGACATCTCCCTACCTACTTATTTCGGACCGTCCGATTTCGATCGGAGGGACCAGATAGCCCTAACCTAACCCGCTCTCTATATAACCAACCAAACCCTAGAAACTAGGGATCTTGTCCCATCTGCCGCTGTCCGCCGCCAACCACCTCGTTTTCACCACCACACCAACCCGAGCCAGCCTCCTTCCCCCTCGGGATCCCTCCCGATCCAAAAAATTCCCCAACCCCAGCAGCCTCTCGCCACATCGTGTCCGCCTTCTGCGCCCCATCAGACAGCCAAGCCCCTGGACGCTTCCACCTCGTGACCCATGGCTGGCCCCGATGCAGATCGAGGCAAGCTCGTCCTCGAGCCCAGGAAGCCGCCGTTCCCTGCTGCGTTCACCTGCCGGAGAAGCCACCGGAGCAGCCGGCCTCGTTCTCGTCCCCGTGCCTCCTCTTGGTCGCCTCCAATCACTCGAGCTCCCGCGCCCGAGCCCCGCCTTGGATCGTCTCCTCTGCTCCGCCCCAAGTCCCGCACCCCGTCGGCCGCCACGAGGAGCGTTGCCGCCCTGCTGGCATGTTCCGCCGCTGCCCTGCTTCTGCTCCACGAGAAGGAGGACCCCAGCGCCAAGTCTTCTTCGCGGTTGACGGAGCCCCGAGCGCTGGGTTCTGCCTGTCGGCCACACCCATTATCGCATCGGCCAGCGCCCGCCTCGTGCGTTGACCGTGCCTGCCTCGAGTGTGGGGTGCGTGCTGGCCTCCAGATGGCCCAGCCAGCGCCATCCTCACCGAGCTGGGCCAAAGCCCATGGGGTGAGAAAACCCCAGCGCAACCCCCCTTTTTTTCTCTTGTCGGGCCAGTCAGTTTCGGCCCAGCATGTTTTTTTTCCTTTCTGCGTTTTAGCTAATTTCCAGGAGAAAACAATTTTGCAGAGTAGTCCCTCTAGTTCATGCATTTAATAACTTCACAACCATGCATCACATGTAAAAACTTTATATATGAAAAATGCTTAGAATTTTGTGTAGATTCATAATATGCCACTTTCACCCGTGCTAAAAATGTTTAACTTGCTGTTTTCATTAATTTGTGTAATTAACTTGCTAAAATGATTTATTTCATAACTAAATAATCGTAGCTCGGTTTTTAATAAACTTTATATGTAAATGGGATAGAAAAATGTGTAGAATAACATGATGCACTTTGTTTTGATGTTTAACAACTTTAAAATGTAGTAATAGGCAGAACAGTACCAAATTCATAATATGCACATGGTTTTTTTTCCGGAATTTTTGTTTGTTGTTCCGGCTCCATTTAAACTTGCCTAGATAGGTAGTTTATTTTGCTTCACCTCTTGCCATGTTAACAAACATTTAACCTTGCCTTGTAAACAAACGAGAATCAACTAAATAAATAAAATGTGGTGTTTCGTCAATATGCCACTCGTTGCATATTGAGCTCCACTTAACTTGTAGTGTTGTTTGTGCACTCTGCCATGCCATGCATATTTAAAACATGACATGCATCATGCTTGCTTGTGCATCATGACATGCTTATGATTGTGCGTTTACCGTGTTGTTTGCTTCTTTTCGGTATGCTTCTCTTGTTAGCTTCGGTTTCGTTCCGGAGTTGTGAGGATTCGCTCGACTATGTTGCTCCGTCTACTTCATGGAACCGTTCTTCTCCTTGCGGAATCCCAGGCAAGATGAACATACCCTTGGATACCTTTACTATCATTGCCATGCTTAGTGTCTCGATGCTATAGTTACATGTCGCGGTACCCATCTTATTGTCAGCCCTCTCCTTGTTGCCATGAAACCTCTAACCTTTGACACCTTCCTAGCAAAACCATTGTTTGGCTAAGTTACCCGCTTGCTCAGCCCCTCTTATAGCGTTGTTAGTTGCAGGTGAAGATGAAGTTTGTTACAGGAGGGAACTTGTTGTTGGAATATCACAATATCTATTATTATTATTAACACACCTATATACTGGGCATGGGTGGAAGGCTTGGCCTTTTGCTCGGTGTTTTGTTCCACTCATGCCACCTTAGGCGCCGATAAACCAACATTATGTTCCTTGATTTTGCGTTCCTTACACGATTGGTGGATGGGGACCCCTTGACAGTTCGACTTTGAATAAAACTCCTCCAGCAAGGCCCAACATTGGTTTTAATTTGCTTCATAGTAACAACTTAATTAATTAATTAAATTTGCATAGGGGGCCGCGTCCCTGGGTTCTTAATTCTACATAACAGGGGGGGGCAGTGCTGATGGTGTTGGTCCCAAACTAGAACCACTTGCGGTGCCACCCAGTTATCTGGGGTCTTCGGTTACTGGACGTAGCGCTCATCCGGACGTGGCCTGAGACGAGATGCGCGCGGCTACCATCAGGGTGTCGGCACGCCGGGAGGTCTTGCTGGACTTGTTTTACCATTGTCGAAATGTCTTGTGCACCGGGAAGCCGAGCCTGATCGGATTTCCCTAAGATAAGGGGTGAGGATATTATATTTATCACTTCAGCTAATCGTGAGAGCTTGTGATGGGCTAAGTTGTGACACCCCTGCAGGGTTATGATCTTTCGAAAGTCGTGCCCGCGGTTATGTGGCAGATTGGAATTTGTTAATGTCCGGTTGTAGAAAACTTGACAGATGATCCGAAGTAAAACACACAACTGTGTGAGTAACCGTGACTGTCTCTTTTCACTTTGAGAAGAGAACACGATGGGGTTATGTTTGACTCGTAGGTAGTTCAGGATCTTTAGCGATCACTACTAGTTTGCGAAAGTTTGCGTAGATGCTCATCTTATTCTTGTACTCGTAAGTTAGCCACCATATTATGCTTAGCCGCTGCTACAACCTCACCACTTTACCTCTTCCTACCCATAAAGCTTTGCTAGTCTTGATACCCATGGTTATGGGATTGCTGAGTCCTCGTGGCTCACAGATACTACAACACCAGATGCAAGTTCAGCCGAGAATAATGCAGGAGATGGATCAGAACTTCACCGGGAGTTCCACGAAGAGAGTGGCCGTATGCTTGTGACGTTTCGGCGATCAGTAGTGGTTTCTACTAGGGGCGATTCAGACCTATGGCTTTATGTTTTGGTATCTTTCTTTTGTATCTTCGCCCATAGTCGGGTTGTGATGTTTTGGATGATGTCTTGCTTATGTAATGTATTGTGTGAAGTGGCGAGTGTAAGCCAACTATCTCCTTTTGCAATTTAACCCCTCTTTTACATGAGTCGTGCAAAGATACCAAACTTGAGATCATTCCAGAATGGGCTTATATCTTTAAGTCGTGCCTCGACACGTAGGAGGTATAGTCCCATCCTGGGCATTACAAGTTGGTATTCAGAGCCTTCTCCGACCTAGGAGCCCCCACTGATTGATCGAATCGTTGATGGTTGAGTGTAGGCACACACTGAAAATGTTTTGAGTCCTATATATATATCGGAGAGTAGGATTTCTTTTGCTCCTCATCCCTTTTCATTCTGGTGAGGACTCCTGACGATTACTCTTGCCTCTTCTACTCTCAAAAATTCACCAAATTTCTTTTAGGATCTCGCGAGTATTGTTTGGATTGTTCCGATGTCTTTGTGACGAGAACATTGTTCTCGATGCCTCCTGTCATTAGGGGTTGTGGCAGTGTCCCGGGGAGTTGAGCTCCGAGGTATTGTCTTCACAAATATATCGCATCAGTTCATGAATACTTAAGACGGCCGACATCGAAAACTCTCCTATGCGGTTAGTGGCAAGATAACCCCGACATCACCCAGTACTGGGGAGGTAGTTCGGGAGTATTGCCATAGCTTGTATTGTAGATGCGTTTCGAAGGTCCGAGGTAAATGGTTTCCGAAAACAACTGGTTATGTGTTGAAGGATGGATACAGCTGGATGTAGGATTAGAGTTGAGTGCGCGGTGCTTCCCCTGTATCCCCAACACCTGATTGCATAACTGGAAACTTTCGGAAATTAATAGGTGGGTTCATCCAGTAGTTCATAGGCACTCTTCCAAGGAATGCATGATATGGAGTTCGGGGTTCTACATTGAGTGAAGTGGTTTATGGGCTTGTTCCGATCGGGAGTTGCATCTTAAAGGGTCCTTGGCTATGCTGATCCGGGGATTGCAAAACCCTTTTGTAACACGTTCCATGAGCTTTCAGCACGAATATGTCGAATGAAACTTCTATCTTGTATTTGTTCCATCTGCGCCTTGTTGTTTTTATGTATCTTTTGTTCTCCCAAGTGGCTTCTCGACAAGTTGATGTACCTACGAAATTCATTCGTTCAATTCTCTGTTCGAATGATATTGTGAAGATAATGTTGCAACATATCTATCCTTTGTTTTTGTTTTGGTTCTGGTGTTCGAGTTGCTTCGATGTCAAGTGTTGATTCCATACCTTTCCTAAGCGATGTTCTCATATTTCTATGGGAGTGCTAATCCTTCTTGATCATCGAGATTTTCATGTTAATTCTTTTTCAACCGGGGTCCATTTTGTTCGTCCCAAGTTGTCTTTGTTTTCCCCACCCTCCCACCCTTCTTTTCTCGGAGCCAGAATTCTTGATCAAGTATCCATTTTATTTATGTGATATTTCTTCATTCATTTCCTTCAATGTTCTTATCCGGTGATTTATCGTGAAGATGCTCAGGAAACTCCAAGTTCATCATTCTTTTGTTCTCAAATTCTGCCGATGGATGTAATTCAAGTTTTCGGTCTTGATCTGGTCCTTTTCCTCATTTCACAATGCTTTCTTATTCCGGTGCACCAATTAATCATTCTCCTCTGGCTATTCATATCCGGAGTGCTAAAGATGCATAATTCCATTCTTAATCCGTTCAAGCTATTTTTTGAGGATTGTTATCTTATTCAAGCCATTTAATTCAACCGTTGCAATATCTCTTAAGCAATATTTTGCAACGGTGATTTCTTTGAGTGGGCCCTAACCCAAAGGTCTTTTTCCAGGATCTTACCTGACTCTTCTAATTTTTCTGGAGTTATACTCAAATTCTTTTCAAAGTGTGACGTAAGTATGATTCCCATCAGTCACATGACTTCTCCAGGACCGCTTTCAAATTCTTTTTCTTCGTTGGTTCAACCTTTTAATTCTTCATTACGGAGTGCCTATACAATTCATGGTGGTGTATCTCATCGTCTTCTCAGATTTGAAGATCGGAGAAGAGTTTCTCTTAAATCCTGGCCCGTTCTCTTGAAGATTCGTGGTTCTAGCTTCTTGCCATCCTCATTATTGTTCCGATTGTGAGGAATTATTTTCATAACCATCCGAAACATTTCATGAATTCTTTCCATTGTGATCCTCCGAAGGCCATCATTTCAGAATATTTCTTCGTTCTCTGTTTGCAACTTCGTCCTCCAAATATTCTTCATTGATGCCTCTTCGTTCGTCTCCATATTCTTACGGTGGTTCATTCAAGATTACCCTTCCGTTGTTATCGTTTTAATTCACTCATTCTTTTCATAATCCTACCGGTGGTTCGTTGAAGATTTACCCAAGTTTGTGCGAGATATCTATGATCCTTTTCAAGAAGAATAAGTAGTATGCGAAATCCGTTGCTTGTCATCAATTTAATTGGTGAAGGATATGCATAACATAAATCTTATTCTAGTTTCTTCCAAGAGGTTAATCCCTTCCTTCGGAGCTTGTTCATCATATCATATTTTCGGTTCTAAGCTATTCATCTTGTTTTCAGGAGCTCCAAGTTATTTCAATTATATCATTTCAAACCTCCATCTAATTCATCGCAGGCCTTGAATCTTATTCTTTTCATCTTTCACTTCTCATGCTTTCATTACCGGAATTTTCATGGTGGTTCATCAAGATTTAATTCATCCTCGAAGTCTTCATCAAGATTCTTGTTGGAGCTCAAGCATTCTTCATCATGCTTTCCAAGGGCAATTCTTTCTACCTTATTGGTTGAGATGGTGTTATGTCATTCTTGACAATTCCTTCATGTTTCATGATTCATGAGTTATCAAGAATGAGATATTTAAAACCATCATTTTCCTTGTTCAGGAGATCTTGTCAACCCTTTAATTATTCGTTGGAGTTATCTTGGGTTATAATTCACCTAAAAGCTTTCCTTGAGAATTGTTTCTATTATGGTGCTTATAAATGACCCAAGTTCTTCATTTATCATTCCGGTGAAATAAGTTTATCGTCTGCTTGTTGATCTCAATCCAATCAAATGTTTTCGTAATGGCTGGTTGTCACCTCATAATTTTGAGATGAATTCCATAAGCCCACATTAAGCTTATTCTTTTTGTTGATTGGTTTTTTTCAACAACTCCGTTCAGCCCTTCTTCGTAAGGATGTTTTCATATTCATTCGTGGGAGAAGTTGTCATTTTCTTCTCCGTCTAAATTCTGTCATTGATTTATATGCTATTCTTTCATTCCGGAGGCATTGTGATATTGCTCTCTTTGACCATCATCTCGTTTTTTATCAAGATCATGTTCTTTCCTTTGCTTATCCAGTCAACCGGAGTGTCGTGACCTCCATTCTAATTCTCGCATCTTTTCATGTTTTGCCTTTCTTTTCAACTGGAGTGCTGTCTGAAATCTTTCTTACCCATCGTGCCATTCTTTCAATTGTTTCGGAGGCAATATGTTGTTCATTTAAGCAAGTATCATCCCAACTTGGCAAGCTCATGTTGCTTCCCGATTTATGTAATTCTTATTCCTTGGCTATACCATTGCAGTTTCATATCCTTTTGGTTCGTAAGCTCTTGTTTCACGTCGTTCAACCTACAAGGTTCTCATAATGTTCCTTGTTCCTCTTTTCTAACAGAGTGTTTTCATCTTCGTTCATCTCCATTGTATTCTTATTCAACTTGTTTAACCTCTCAAGGTTCTTTGGTTTCACTCGTTTGTCAAAGAAGCAACTTTGTTTTACCTCTTCCTCTCCCGTTTTTATCCGATGCCATCTCCAGGATCTCGGGTCGAGATCCTCTGTTAGTGTGGGAGAGTTGTGACGCCCGAAGACCGACGTCCCAGAAGATTCCAGATGTTCCGGGTTCTCCCGTGTGTTTCTTTTGTGCTTGTGTTATTTATTTTGCATTGCATCATGTCATCATGTGCATTTCATCAGCATGTTTTCAAAACTTGCCTCCGCCCGTAGTTGCCCTGTCCTTTCCGTTGTCCGTTCTGAGCCCAGACACACTCGCACGCGCCCGCGGCACCTCCGAATATTTATTTTATAAGTGGCCGGACAATGTTCTCGGAATGGGTTGAAACTTGGCGTGCGGTCTTGTTATAGCATAGGTAGACCGACTGTCCAATTTTTTCGCATTCAGAGTTCGTTTGATAGCCCAACCGATAAACATATAGCGGCATTATAGCCGATTTATTCGTCGGACGTTTCAGTGCTCTGAAACCTATTGCCGGGCTGCCATCTCTCTCCCTCTTCTCATCCTACACAATCTTCACAGCCCACTTTTACCCCTCGACTGCATGTCCGAAACTGCCCCGAACCCGACCCGGGCTCTTGCTACCGATGGGTCTGGATCATCCCCAAACATCCCTAAAGTATCATCGCTTTCTTCTTTGACATCTCCCTACCTATTTATTTCGGACCGTCCGATTTCGATCGGAGGGACCAGATAGCCCTAACCTAACCCGCTCTCTATATAACCAAGCTAACCCTAGAAACTAGGGATCTTGTCCCATCTGCCGGTGTTCGTCGCCACCCACCTCGTTTTCACCACCACACCAACCCGAGCCAGCCTCCTTCCCCCTCGGGATCCCTCCCGGTCCAAAAAATTCCCCAACCCCAGCAGCCTCTGGCCACCTCGTCTCCACCGTCTGCGCCCCATCAGACAGCCAAGCCCCTGCACGCGTCCACCTCGTGCCCCGTGGCTGGCCCCGATGCAGATCGAGGCGAGCTCGTCCCCGAGCCCAGGAAGCCGCCGTTCCCTGCTGCGTTCACCTACCGGAGAAGCCACTGGAGCAGCCGGCGTCGTTCCCGTCCCCGTGCCTCCTCTTGGTCGCCTCCAACCACTCGAGCTCCCGAGCCCGAGCCCAGCCTTGAATCGTCTCCTCTGCTCCGCCCCAAGTCCCGCACCCCGTCGGCCACCACGAGGAGCGTCGCTGCCCTGCTGCCATGTTCTGCCGCTGCCCTGGTTCTGCTCTGCGAGAAGGAGGACCCCAGCCAAAGTCTTCTTCGGGGTTGACGGAGCCCCGAGCGCTGGGTTCTGCCCATCGGCCACACCCGTTATCGCATCGGCCAGCGCCCGCCTCGTGCGTTGACCGCGCTTGCCGCGCGCGTGGAGTGCGTGCTGGCCTCCAGATGGCCCAGCCTGCGCCATCCTCACCGAGCTGGGCCAAAGCCCATGGGGTGAGAAAACCCCAGCGCAACCCCCCTTTTTTTTCTCTTGTCGGGCCAGGCAGTTTCGGCCCAGCATGTTTTTTTTCCTTTCTGCGTTTTAGCTAATTTCTAGGAGAAAACAATTTTGTAGAGTAGTCCCTCTAGTTCATGCATTTAATAACTTCACAACCATGCATCACATGTAAAAACTTTATATATGAAAAATGCTTAGAATTTTGTGTAGATTCATAATATGCCACTTTCACCACTGTTAAAAATGTTTAACTTGCTGTTTTCATTAATTTGTGTAAATAACTTGCTAAAATGATTTATTTCATAACTAAATAACCGTAGCTCGGTTTTTAATAAACTTTATATGTAAATGGGCTAGAAAAATGTGTAGAATAACATGATGCACTTTGTTTTGCTGTTTAACAACTTTAAAATGTGGTAATAGGCAAAACAGTACCAAATTCATAATATGCACATGGGGGTTTTTCCGGAATTGTTGTTTGTTGTTCCGGCTCCATTTAAACTTGCCTAGATAGGTAGTTTGTTTTCCTTCACCTCTTGCCATGTTAACAAACATTTAACCTTGTCTTGTAAATAAACGAGAGTCAACTAAATAAATAAAATGTGGTGTTTTGTCAATATGCAACTCGTTGCATATTGAGCTCCACTTAACTTGTAGTGTTGTTTGTGCACTCTGCCATGCCATGCATATTTAAAACATGACATGCATCATGCTTGCTTGTGCATCATGAAATGCTTATGATTGTGTGTTTACCGTGTTGTTTGCTTCTTTCCGGTATGCTTCTCTTGTTAGCTTCGGTTTCATTCCGGAGTTGTGAGGATTCGCTCGACTATGTTGCTTCGTCTACTTCATGGAACCGTTCTTCTCCCTTGCGGAATCCCAGGCAAGATGAACATACCCTTGGATACCTTTACTATCATTGCCATGCTTAGTGTCTCGATGCTATCGTTACATGTCGCGCTATCAATCTTATTGTCAGCCCTCTCCTTGTTGCCATGAAGCCTCTAACGTTTGACACCTTCCTAGCAAAACCATTGTTTGGCTAAGTTACCCACTTGCTCAGCCCCTCTTATAGTGTTGTTAGTTGCAGGTGAAGATGAAGTTTGTTCCAGGAGGGAACTTGTTGTTTGAATATCACAATATCTATTATTATTATTAACACACCTATATACTGGGCATGGGTGGAAGGCTTGGCCTTTTGCTCGGTGTTTTGTTCCACTCATGCCACCTTAGGCGCCGATAAACCGGCATTATGTTCCATGATTTTGCGTTCCTTACACGATGGGTGGATGGGGACCCCTTGACAGTTCGACTTTGAATAAAACTCCTACAGCAAGGCCCAACATTGGTTTTAATTTGGATCATAATAACAACTTAATTAATTAATTAAATTTGCATAGGGGGTCGCATACCCGGGTTCTTAATTCTACATAACAGGGGGGGCCAGTGCTGATGGTGTTGGTCCCAAACTAGACCCACTTGCGGTGCCACCCAGTTATCTCAGGTCTTCGGTTACTGTACGTAGCGCTCATCCGGACGTGGCCTGAGACGAGATGCGCGCGGCTACCATCAGGGTGTCGGCACGCCGGGAGGTCTTGCTGGACTTCTTTTACCATTGTCGAAATGTCTTGTGCACCGGGAAGCCAAGCCTGATCGGATTTCCCTAAGATAAGGGGTGATGATATTATATTTATCACTTCAGCTAATCGTGAGAGCTTGTGATGGGCTAAGTTGGGTCACCCCTGTAGGGTTATGATCTTTCGAAAGCCGTGCCCGTGGTTATGTGGCAGATTGGAATTTGTTAATGTACGGTTGTATAAAACTTGACAGATGATCCGAACTAAAACACACAACTGTGTGAGTAACCGTGACTGTCTCTTTTCACTTTGAGAAGAGAACACAGTGGGGTTATGTTTGACTCGTAGGTAGTTCAGGATCTTTAGCGATCACTACTAGTTTGCGACCGTTTGCGTAGATGCTCATTATTATTCTTGTACTCGTAAGTTAGCCACCATATTATGCTTAGCCGCTGCTGCAACCTCACCACTTTACCTCTTCCTACCCATAAAGCTTTGCTAGTCTTGATACCCATGGTTATGGGATTGCTGAGTCCTCGTGGCTCACAGATACTTCAACACCAGATGCAGGTTCAGCCGAGAATAATGCAGGAGATGGATCAGAACTTCACCGGGAGTTCCACGAAGAGAGTGGCCGTATGCTTGTGACGTTTCGGCGATCAGTAGTGGTTTCTACTAGGGGCGATTCAGACTTGTGGCTTTATGTTTTGGTATCTTTCTTTTGTATCTTCGCCCGTAGTCAGGTTGTGATGTTTTCGATGATGTCTTGCTTATGTAATGTATTGTGTGAAGTAGCGAGTGTAAGCCAACTATCTCCTTTTGCAATTTAACCCCTCTTTTACATGAGTCGTGCAAAGATACCAAACTTGAGATCATTCCAGAATGGGCTTATACCTTTAAGTCGTGCCTCGACACGTAGGAGGTATAGTCCCTTTATGGGCATTACATGCAAGCAGCTTCCGGAGGCTAAAAAAGCGAGGCGGCGTTGCCGACGCACGACTACCGAATCCCGTTCTACGAGCGAGGATGGGGCATCAAGGAATTAACGACTTATCTTCATGATCATGAGGTGATTCTCCAAACGGCGCGCTTGGTTTGCTTCTTGATCCCGCGAGGCTGAGATTTCGTGATTTCCTCCCTGCTGGCCTCAGAGTCGGCCCTGCGCGTACTTCAGCCACTACTAGCCTTTACCGGAAACTAGGACAAGACCAGGGAGTGAGGGCTACGAAACCAGTTAGGCCCTTGGGTCGCGATGCCCAAGGGCCCCCTTGACGTACGAATGGACCTGAACGAAGGGAATGTTGGACTCGGGCCTTGATGTTCTGCGTCGCCAGGGCCCGGCCCCGCGCGTACCTCAGCCGCCGCTGGCCTTGACCAGAAACCAGGACAAGACCAGGGAGTGAGGGGCTACGGAACCAGTTAGTCCCTTGGGTCGCGATGCCCAAGGGCCCCCTTGACTTACGAACAGGCCCAAGCTCTCTAACCCGGCTCTGTGTCCTCGGGTCCCGACCCTCGAGCGAAGCTTAGCCGCCGTTGGTATGCCAGGTCGCGATGTCGTGGTCAAGGCCAAGGGGTGAGGGCTGGAGAATCAGTAAGATCTCCTGAGACGCGATGCTCAGGGACCCCCCTTTAACACACAAGCGAACTACGTGAGGAGGGGTGACTGGCGGGACTGCATGTAGCCGTGCTCCTGAGACTCCAGTGGATTAGCCTACAGCAAAACGACTTAGGGCCACGCCCGTGCTGGGCTTCCGATAATTCCGCAGGGGGACGAAGGCACCGAGGACCTGGTGAGGTGATGCTTGCGGAGCGGGTCGCGGGTCAGAGCTCGGTCCCTTGGGTTTGTCAGCGGTGCCGGGACAGACCGGAGGACGAGCGCCATGACAACGTATGCAGCCCTGTTGTGAGATGAGTAGAAGTCCATTAGGTGGCGACGGAGACCCGAAGGGGTGATGGATAGAGAGATGAGTGATTCAAATGCAGCTGATAGAGATAGTAACGCTAGCTAAGGTAAAATGCAAGGGAGATACATGCCACCAGGACAAACCTGTGCGGCCTGGGGATAATGCAGCCCAAGGGGCGCCCCCCACAAGGTGACCTGAGATGCAAAGGATACGTGTCGTAGAGACAGGCCCGTGCGACCGGGGAATAATTCAGCCCGAGGGGTGCTCCCAGTTGAACGAAAATCGAAAGATGTCACCTGGCATAGTTGCCGAAGTAGTGTTGGTGTAGCTTAAGATGCTCGACGCAGACGCTGTTCCTTATGTGCCGCCCGGCTACGGCCCGTCGCGAGGCTCCGGGGTTCCCCGTATCTCGCGGAGGGCCGAGTCCAACTCCGCTCGGATCTCCTTGTGCCTGGCCTCGCGAGTCGCCATGACTTCCCGCATGTGGCGCTGGTGGAGGGCCGCCTGGTTCGACAGGCCGAAGAGGATGCGCACGTAGCTATGAGGGGGGCCCTGGCACCAGCCCACCAGTAGAGCTCCTTAGATGCAATCCTGTTGAGTGCGGGGACGTTGACGCAGACGCGTAGCCCATCTCCTAAGCCTGGGCCGACAGCTACCCTCAGAGGAGCCGGGAGGTGCTCGCCCCGCATGGCTCCCGACTCCTGTAGGTCTTCAACGGTCTGGCTGATGAAATCCCGAGTGCTTGGTGCCTAACGCCTTGAGGCCTCCAGAGGGAAGTGTGCGGCGAAGCACTCCTCCACATGGTGCCCGAGCGCCTCCCTCATGACATTGGCTAAGTCAGAGGCCCTCCAGGGAAGAGCCCCGAGCCCAGCCTGAGGGGGGCGCCGGGCATGCCTTCCTATTTGAGAGAGGGAGGCGGCCCCTCCCTTGGCGTAGGTCCCGTGGTGCTGTCGCCCTGTGCTGCATCCCCATGGGGCACCAGGGCAAGCAGCTGCTTCTTCTTATTGGGGACGACCTCAGGTGGGTAGATGACATCGTCGCTGTCTGAATCCTCGACTGCTGCCACCTGGAAAGCACGCTCGAGGGAGCACACTGCGTCCTTCTCCTCACAGGTGATGGTGATGACGCCGCCGCTCTCGGGCATCTTGAGAACATTATAGCCGTGGTGAGTCACTGCCATGAACTTGGCCTGGGCTGGGTACGTGAGGATGGCATTGTAAGGGAGGTGGATATGGGCGACATCAAAGTCGATGAGCTCAGTGTGGTAGTTGTCGCGTTTGACGAAGGTTACAAGTAGGCGGACCTGCCCTACGAGGGTGGTGGGGCCGTCAGTCACTCTGGAGAAGGGCTTGGTAGGCAGCAGTTGATCGTAGGGTACTTGGAGGCTATCAAATGTCTCGTTGGACATGACGTTGAGCCCTGCTCTACCGTCGATGAGGGTCTTGGTAACTTGGACGTTGTTGATATCAGAGCCTGACTGCCTGTAGGATTACCAAGCCAAACTGCTAAAAGTTGTGTTTAGAAACTCTTTAGTTATATTAAGGGAATTGATTGTGGAAGGGAACGTAAGGCTCTTTTTACTCCTTTACCCTATGACCTTCTGATCTGAGTCACCTTCTTCTTTCTACGGGGATTAAGAACTAGGATTCTCATTCTATATATCAGGATCACGTTAATTGTGGATTCAACCCTCAGTTCAGTTTCTTCTACCTTCGTGTTTTGATAGTTGGTCTCGGAATCTTGTTATTGTGATGTTAAGTGGTTATGCCACCATTTTTGCAGGATCTCTCAAATCTTTTGAGCATTTACAGCCGTTATGTTGTCCGAGTCTTTCCAGGTTTCTAAACAACCTGATGCGATTGCAAATCCCTTCCTCCTGTTTCTGATGCTCCTTTGGGCTAGATTAACCACACTAGTCGTTGTGTTGAGGTACTCCGTTGCCTCGACATACATGTTGGAGTTATTACTATGACCCTAGGTGTCTTAGAAGATCACCCAGTAATCTAGCAATACTCTGTATTTCGAGTGTGATAATTCTAGCCATTATTCTCGAAAGCATCCCGTGATGCCATTTAGTTAGTAGGCATTCTATTTCTGGGTTCTTGAACCCAAGATCCACCCTACTTATCTCATGTCGATAGTGTTTGCTCATTCCTTTAGGATATTAGTAACCTTTGTAATAGTCCTCGAGGTCCGTGGTATTTCCTTCTTCCAATACCATGGACCATCAGGGAAGAAGTTCTTCTGAACCAAAAGATCACAACCAGAGTGCTCTTGATGAGATCTCCATTCCACATTGTGACTCTGTCAATTCTAGCTTCTGCATGGGTTATCCGGAAGAAATATGTTGAACTAGTTCGACATGCTAATCTATGCATCCACAACTCAGAAAGATATATGTTCCTATGAGTTGTCCCCTTTTAGTTGTATTCTGACCTTCGTCTATCAATTGATAGTCAGGAGTAGTCGTGCATTCGTGTTCATCAATGCCTTTTACTTCTCTGGTCCGTCAAGCCATTCTATTCGGAATGACTAGGATAAACAAACCCCAGTACATCATCCATATCCAGGATTAGGTCAAAGCAGTTGTACTCCGCAGATCAAAATGCAATCAAGCTCTTGATCCGTTCTACTCTGAAGTGTTACCCTCTTTACGTCAGGATCGTCATGAGAATTGCACTATCTCTTATGAATTCTTGATGCACTGATACTTCTTGCCATCATTGTTCATTCCTCGGTTTCCTTGTTATTGTAACCGGAATGCCAACAAGTGAATCGTGGTGTGTGAAATCAATACTCCTAGCAACTCCGTTGCTTGGTAGTTAAATGGACAATAACCTCATCCTTAGCGAGTTGATTATTGAATCATCACCCTAAGGTTGATCGTGCTACCTAGTCCACTTTCCTGGTGCACTCCTCGATTGATGAGTTAGGATTTTGTTAAGTCCTCGCTCATTTGATCATATCGTCTTGCCCTGAAAAGCAAGATTGTTCTCGAGCTTAGTAACATATCGGTGGTTCGTGATTTTCTGGCTATCTTCCCGGAAGTATCACTAGGTTGTCCTCTGACCAATGCGTTGAGCTCGTGATCAAGTTAGTTTCATATAAACCACCCCTTCTTGAAGAATCTGTGTTGCATACCCCTGAGCTGGTTGGTCAAGATAAACAACAACTTGGAAAGTTGGAAGATGGAAGCTTGTCCAATTTAGTTCATCTTAAGGGATATCTTGTATGTGTGTTGAGAAAAGATGATATCTTCATCGATTGATCCTCGTGACCAGTTGTTGGACCTATTGTCTTGCCAAAACTTTAGTTTGAGTGTGGGCTATCCTCAAATAAAATCAAAACCAATGATGTTCTTACTGTTGTATTACTCGTGGTTGATCCCTCGAGCATACACCATTATATCCTTTGGTCTGACCAATACAATCACTTGTTCTCATAATTATGGAATTCCATTTTTATGGAAACCAGGATGAATTGTAGTTGAGCCCACCGACAACATCCTTATCTTTCCCATAATCTTATTGAACATTAAGGTAGTATTGGAAACTTTTGAAAGCATTTCTTCATGCTAGTTCATGAAGCATATGTTCGGATGGAAGAAGTGACTTCCTTTAATTCATGTGCAGTTGATGCAAGTTGCCGCCGTGAATTCGAGTAAGTCAATGTTGCTTCCTTTGGAATCATTCCAAGTCGGTCATGCATACGTGCGAAGTATTCTATGGTTTGGAGACTTGCAACCCCCATGCTATATGTATCCCTAGCACACCAAGCCACTGATAGATTTGTTCAAGGAGAAGAAGTTCCTTCTTAAGAATCATGACTTATGTTAGGACTTCTGTCACACCCTGATTTTCATGCCACAAACACTTAAGCTAATGGTCATGCTAAAATGTGGTTTAACAAAAACTTTTTGAGTGTTTTGGACTTTGCTTGATTTGATTTTTGTGTGCAAGTGCTCTAAAAATCAAATAAATCCTCCAACTCGTATACTTCATCCCCTTGCTCCAAACTTCTGCCCGATGACCATACCATGTCTATAGAGAAAAGTATAGTATTTTCTTACAAAAATATTTTGGCCAAATAGTATTTTCTAAAATTAGTTTTGCAAAACCCCCTGAATTGAGGTTTGTACTGCAAGTACCTTATTTAGGGTGTGAAAAATCTTTCAAAAAGTATATTTGAATCCTATTAGGTATAGGACTCCCATAAACCACAAAATCTTATTTTTTAAAAGTTAATTTCCTATTTTATTCAAACGCTTTTTCTTCAGGCCAGAAATGGTCTTTAATAGGTAAAAAATATTTAACTATTTCAAAAATATTTTCCAAAATTCAGGGAAACTCATAGGACATATATTGTCCATATATAAGAGTTTCAACACATGGTCATGTTCAAAATATTTGGCAAATCCTTCCAAAACCCTTTCTGGATATTTCAAGCTTTTGAAATATTTACAAAGGAAATATTCTCCAAAAATTCCAGGGAAATTCTATCATGTCAAATATGACATATTTGATGATCTTACAAAGCCTCATGCCTTGAAGATCAAGAAATAATCGTCTAATCCCCTCAAAACCATTCTGTCCATTTTGAAGTTTGAGCAACTTTACATTGCCAAACTTGTCCAAATGTCCTCAAACTTAGTGCACATGCTAAAATGGTCTAATTATGTATCTAGACCAAATGGCACAGGTATTGAAGAAGCATAACTTGATCTAAGTGCCCCAAAACCATTTCTGACCAGATCCAAATTTGAACAACTCTACATTGCCAACTTTTTACTTGGGGCCTCAAATATTGTGGACATGCTCACAACCCCAAATGATGACACTACACCAAGTGGTGCATCAAGGAGAGATGATTTGCTTAACTTAATCTTGGAAAATCCATTTCTGTTGATTTATAGGGTTCACCAAAGTTACATTAGCAAGTTTCTTCAAATGAGCTCAAACTTGGTGGAATACCCTATTTCTATATGCCATTTGATCCTGTTAAGTCTCATGTCAAGTGGAGTTAATTTGCTTGCCCAAATTTGCATAAAACACCTTCTGCCATTTTTCCAAAACCGTACTTTTGACCCCTTTCACTATTCCCCTTTACCTCTAATTCTTACCACACGTGAACCTGATCACCCTCCACCTCCAGGAACTCCTTCCCCTCCTTAGATCAATGATTGAGGGGGGGGGGGGTAAAAACCCATTTACCCTTCTGGACAGCAGCATTCTCCTCTTTTCTCACCTCCCTCCTCACTCCAGTGGCCCTCCATGGCATCCAAGGCCACAACCCACTTCTTTACTCCTCCCGTGACCCCCTAGACACCATTGGACAAAGTGGACGCGTCCAGAGCGGTGAGGACACGGCCATGCCGGTCATACGGGCGCTCTGGAGCGCGCTACAATGTGCTCCCGCACTGTAGCCGCGTCCTGCCCGAGGCACCCGACAGCCTAGGGCGTTGGGATCGTGTCCCCCGAGGCCACCTCGACGTCTGGGACACGGCAGCTGGTCGGCCCCCTTCTTCCTCTCTCTCTCCGGCCCCTGCCCGCATGCTCACCGTGGTCACCGAGAGCTCCAATGAGCATGCTCACACGCGCGCTGCCCTGGTGCATCCCCTCTCCTTTCTCCCTTCCTATGGGCGTAGACCACCCCTACAAACACCCCGGGCACGCCCACGCGCACCCCCGTGGCTTGCAGCGATGGCAACTAGCTCGCCGGCGCATGAGTCCTCGGTGGACCGTCGCCCACCTATATAAGGCCTCCCCCAAGCCCCCTCGCTGCTCCTTGGGCTCTCTCTCTCCCGTACGCCCCCTGGGCCGCGCCATTCTTTCTCCCGTGCCCCCCATCCACCTCCAAGGCCGAAGCCGAGCCGCCGTCCATCGCCAAAATTCACGCTGTCCTGAGCTCACCTCGCTCCCTTTCCTCCACGCAGAGGCTCCCCGTGGTCCTGCGGACCTCCCCACCTCCTCGAACCGTCGCGGGGATGCTCGAACGCCGAGGACCACAGATGCCTGACGACCTCCCCCGCCACCGTCAAGCTGCGGTCAGCTCGGCCCCCTCCGGTCGTAGTGACCTGCACCAGTGGATGCGCCGCTCCGTGCTGAGCTCGCCCATAGGTAGAGCGCCGCGGGAGACAGCTGGAGGCGCCGGCTATCGCCGGACGAGCGCCGGCGTGCGCTCTGCCTCCCGTGCTCTGCCTCAAGCGGGAGGAAGAGGACGACCGCCCCGCCAGGTGGCAGGAGGGGCCCGCCCATCAGCGGCAGAGGCGATCGAGCCGGCCCACCAGTCGGGTTAAGTGTACACGGCTTCGAGCCGATTTGCTTGCCCCGCTGGGTGGCACCTTCCCGCAGTACGCCTTCAACGTCACCACTTCTGCCCGCACAGCCGAGCCGCTGGGCCGGCCCACTGTCTATCTGCCGCCATGTGCGCAGTATAAGGGTATAAACCCTTCCTCCTTTTCTTTTTCTTTTCCAGTCAACTTCAAAAATCCTTAATTAATTCAAATAAACTCCAAATTTGATGATTCAAATTTCTAGTAGTTTCTAAAATCATGCTCTATCACATGGTGCAACATGCACATTTTTCCAGAGACTTTTTCTTCACAAATATTTATCTAATCCTATTTTTCTATTTTTGTGGTAAACTTTAAAAAAATCACAAACAGCTCAAAGTTGATCCAAATGCAATGGTTCAAATTCCTAGATACTTGTAATATCAAAACTTAGATTTGGAACATTTTTCCTAATACTTTTTGTACCCCACAAAATAATGAGCCATTTTCTCATATTTGACAACTTTGCAAAATCCTAGGAAATTCATTTGAAATCCAAATCAAGTGAAACCAACTACTAGGTGCTTCTAAAATCATGATTAGTTAAATGGTTGCCTTTGCCCATTTTTCAAAATAATTCTTCTGTACACTTCTTGCAAATCCATAAATCCCCTGATTACCTCATATTGAAATGTTCCAAACTGTCCATTGATCATACTCCAATGAAACCACCTTGGTCATTTTTCATATGACCAGAGGTATCCTAGAAAAGTCCAACTCCTATTTTTAGAGCACTTTTATTTTTGCCTTGTTGTGTTGCTTATTATGATTGTTTCTGTCGTTAGTTGACGAAATAAACAGAGTACTTGGAGATGGACCAGAAGGTTTGAAGACTCAGAAGGACAAGGCAAGCAGCCCTTTGACCATGATACCCCTTTGTTCCTCGGAACCCTTTTATTTCCCTATGCATGATGATAAAGAGTGACGGTGGTAAACTTGTTGAGAGCCACCACATGATGGATACCCTACTCATGATCTTTACCATGTGCTTAGTTGCAATGACAAAAGATTAGTTGTGATGCATAGTGGTGCATATCAACCATGAACCCTTCGTGGTTACGTCCTTTCGAAAACCCCATCGGGTGCCCCTAATGCCCGAGGGTGATGTTGAGTTAAGGTCATCACTTGAGGAAGAAGTGGTGCACCAAAGAAAGTTCTTGTGGGAGTAAAATGATGGATTAGATTTATGTGTGATTACCGTCCCAACCAAACATGTGCAACCACTCTACCCCTTATGGGACGGGGCATTATTGATTACTTAGGTTGATACTAGCATGGTGCCCACATCACTAGTGACGGGGGAGACTTGAGGTCACTCCCGGGACGGGGTCGTGCTCGGATAGGCGACTATGACTGTTTTTACAGGGCACCGGACACACCGTTGGTCCCTTCGTGTATGTGTGACATTGTAAAAAGGGCAAGTCCCATGATCTATCATTTATACACGAGGTCCGTGCACCAACGAGTGGACCCTATGTTAGTGTCGTCTAGGGAAAGGTAATGACCGGGTGCTTCCCCCAAGTACTTGAGGTACTGCGGGATTGTGGGTGACACGAAAGATTCCCGGATCTTGTGGGTAAAGTGCGCAACCTCTGCAGAGTGTAAAACTATTCGAATAGTCGTGTCCACGGTCATGGACAGTTGGGAGGTGCTACTTAAACTATGTCCAGAATTTTACAATCTCGGTGAAAGTGTGTGTGTGTTGAGTCAAGGTGGCGACTTGACTCGTTGAAAGAACCAGATATGATTTGAACTTTATTTATGTTGATATCTGTAACCTGTCCTCGAGGTTACCCAAGTACATTGATGCATGTTTCACAAATGGTAGAATATCTTATCTAGCTTGTAGCTAGGTTGCTCATTGTTGAACCACTTGCATGGTTACCTTGAACCAAATCATGGGTTGTTTGCGAGTACATTCAAAGTACTCATTGGCTTGCCACTGGTTATTTTATTGGCCAGGCATGAAAGAAAAGGAAATGATGAAGATTTCTTGGTGACGAGCATGCGAGCTAGGACGGTTCCCAGTCAGAATGCATGTAGGGTTAAGGCAGATGGCATGGTTCCAAGTTGTTATTGAAGATTTCCGCTGCAATGATATACTCAAGACTCGACCATAATGGTCCTATTTGTGTAATACGGTATGTATGGATGTAAGGCTCTTGTTATTCAGCTTCTGTGTGTTCAGTGAGCATTGATCTCTGGGATCACTGTACACGTGCATTCGGGGATCACGGCTTATGAGTCGGGGTCCCCACAGAGCTGGTATCAGAGCCATCCTGACTGTAGGAAGCCTTAGTTAGCATGGTCGTTAGTTAGGGTAAAACTATTTCCAAAACTATTACTAGTTTTCAAAACTATCTATACTTCTCTTCCCTTCTCAGTTTTTCGAAAACTAGGCTATACTTGATCTCTTCCCCTTCAAAACTTTTGGTTGCTACAACCCTTATGCCCCTGACCACTGGATTTCCTGTAATCCTCGTGGATAATCTAGAAGGAAGATGCCTTGCCAAACACTCACCCACCTCTTCTGAACACAAGGTTGGTGACACCAGGACAAGACGATACCAACAGAAAATGCATCCTCGAGGAATGAGGACATGAAGACCCAGAAGATGGTGACACCCTTGACACTGCCCCAAGATGGTGCAACCTTAGCCTACGATGATCAAGGCACAGGATATGCAAGATCATGATGGGCATCGCTAATAGAGTAATCATGTCACTACCGTTGTTGTATCGGAAACCACCGGTGGATGAGAACCTCGTCATTTGGTCCACCTCACTATAGTGAGCAGGAAAATGGTTCTCTTCGTTCCCCGCTCTCGGTGTTGATGTTGCCATCAACATAACCGACATTTTGGACCTCTATTATGCCTTGTTATTGTCATTGCATCAGGATTACCTACCCAGTACCGTCGACGCCTTAGAAGACAAAAAAGGGGTTGTTATGATTAAGAAGACCAAGTCAACGCCAGCTACCAGGAGACACCTTCACTGCATCACCTCATCAGGCGAGAAGTTGTTGAAGATTCTTTAGGCTCAACCCGAATCGTTCATCAAACAACTACAAGGGACATAGCAACACCTGAGGAAACTCAGAAGACTGCACGAGGCACAAGGCGCGACTACTAGTCCGAGAACCCCTAGGGTAGGATGAGTCGTGTACCCCCTATGCGCAGTCCAGTCCGTATGATGGTTCGAATAGAACCATGATTGTGTGTTGCTTGATTTTATTTGTTTGTGTTTTGATATAAGTCGTACTTTGCCCTAGACAACAAGTACATGGCTATATCATCTTCCTCGCCTTGTTTCCTTTGTTCCGCCCTTTTTGCACCTGTTTGATTGCACTTGCACTATAGCACCCCCTTTAGGAATTCTCCCCCTCTATGCTGCCTTTTCCCTCACTTCTATCTCCTCAACTAAAGACCAGCAAGACAAGAAGTACCAAGGATTCCAACTCGGCAACCAACTAACAATGAAGACTTCTGCTACGACCTCCACGACCAAGTGCAACCCCGTAGAATTATGTTTAACCCTCCAGACTAGCAACCCATTCCGAGACCCTTTGAGACTTCATGAGATACCCCAGCTCGAATCCTTAACCATGTGCATAACCCATAGAATTACAAGAGAACCAGTTAAGCCTCTACAACCTTGCACAAAACTGGGTTCGTAATGGAACTAGTGGACACAGTGAGTGAGCACATTTTCATCCTAATATAACACAAGAACTGACGATGCCATAGATAGAACAATTTGAGGATATAAGACAGATGACTTGGCGGCTTTATATCAGTGACTTCGAGGAATTATCTGAGACCTTGATGGAATGCGAGGTTTTCATATTGGTGGGATCATGATTAATAGAGTAGCATAACTTTCATCTGTAATGCCCAGTATGAGATTATACCTCCCACGTGTCGAGGCACGACTTAAAGGTATAATATCATACTAGAATGATCTCAAGTATGGTATCTTTGCACGACTCATGTAAAAGACGGATGAAATTGCAAAAGAGTAGTTGGCTTACACTCACCACGTCACACAATGCATTACATAAACATTCATCATCCAAATAACATCAGAGTCCGACTACGGACGAAGATCCAAATGAAAGATACCATAAATAAACAACACATGGTCCCGATCGCCCCTAGTAGGAACCACTACTGATCGTCGAAACATCACATACATACGGCTACGCTCTTCATCGAACTCCCACTGAAGTTCTGATCCTCCTCCTGCACTGTTCTCGGATGTACCTACATCTGGTGTGTGTAGTAATCTGTGAGCCACGGAGGACTCAGCAATCCCGTTCCCGGGTATCAAAACTAACAAAGCCTTTAGGTGAGGAAAGGCTAACAATGTGGCTGCAGCAAGCGCTAAGCAACTAGCTTATGTGTTCAGAGCGAGAAGAGAGTAAGAGCGATCGATCGACAAGGTGATCAATAAGTGATCCTAGCTACTCACGTCAGACATAACCCCACCGTGTTCTTCTTCTCGAAACCCCTTCGAGAAGAGACAATCACGGAACTCACACATGTAGTGTATTCTTAAGGATAGAGTGTCATGTTATCTACAACCGGATATTAACAAATTCCCATCTGCCACATAACTGCGGGCATGGCTTTCGAAAGTTCAAAACCCTGCAGGGGTGTACCAACTTAGCCTATCACAAGCTCATGATCTGCGGAGTCGCAACTCCAAAGTGGGAAGACCCGAGTATTCTCAGAATTCCGTGCTCAAGATATTCCGACAAAGGTAAAACTAATCCAGCAAGACCTCCCGGCGTGCCGACACCCTGATAGTAGCCGCGCGTATCTCGTCTCAGGCCACGACCGGATGAGCTATGGTTACAGCATCCAAAATACCCCAAGTTGCCAAGGGGCGGTGTCGTAAGCTGCTCTAGGTTGGACCAACACTCAAAATGAGCACTGGCACAGGGGTTGATTAATAAATCCTTGGGTTAATTACTCCCTCGGCAAGTTATAGTTGTTAGGCAAATGTAGTACCAAAGTTGGTCCTCGCTGGAAAAGCTTTAGCACTAAGCGAGTGTCGGGGAAACTGATCCACGAACACCTATGGGGACCGGCGGACCGAGCCCCTTTCGGTTCGGCGGGGGGCGGAGATCGCACGAAGAGCAGATCGAGGCGAGGCACACGAGCAGTTTACCCAGGTTCGGGCCACACGGATGCGTAAAACCCTACTCATGCTTTGTGGTTTGTATTGAGTTCTTGCTCGGGAGCGCGGAGTGCTACAGTACACCCCAGCGGCTAGCGAGACCGAGCGTGAGTGTTCTAATGCTTCGAACCCCCTTCTACGTTGCGCATGGGCCTCCTTTTATATGCTCAAGGGGTCATCGACAGGTGGCAACGTAGGCAAGGGAAAAAATGGAAAGGTGTTGTAGTTGGTACAACTACCTGTACAGTGCATCATACCTAACCCTGACGGTAGGGGACAAGGGCATTAAATGCCCGTCTGTGTCGCCCAAACAATGCAAAAAGGGGCCGTCAGGGTCGCCACCGTTCGCCACGATGGTAATCTTGTCAGCACCGCTTGCCACTGCGCACCGCACGCTGCACAGCTTCCCGCCACGTACGCCTGGAAGGGTCCCAGGGCGACACGTTGGTGGATGCGCTGGAGCGTGTGTACAGAGTGGTAGCTTGCCGCGGCAAGCGCCTTGCCGCGGCCGTCGTCTTGTCGCGTCCGGGAGCTTGTCGCTCACCGGGCCTTGCCGGGACGCGTGGCGCGTTGCGGCAAGTTCCTTGAGATGCCTTGCTTGGCCTTCCCGGCAAGCGCCTCTTGCCGGGGTCTTTTGCCTTGAGTGGCCTTCCCGGCGAGCTCCTCTTGCCGGGGCCTTGTCTTCTTGGCTTGAATACTTTGTTCTTGAATGGCTCCAAAGGAACCACGGAGGACCTTGGCGGTCGCCCGGCAAGCCTTGCCGTGGGGTGCTGCGACTGCCCGTGCACAAGTTCGGGATACTAGGGTACCCCTACTCTAGTACACCGACAGGAGCCCCCGGGCCTGGGCCATACACGGTGCCGAGCGCTGTTGGGCCAGGCCCAAAACAGGGCACGGGCACGCGCGGCCTGGGTTACGCCGTATCTTTCTCCGTATCCACCACGCCCACCCCTAACGGCACGCGTTGGATGCGGCGTCGTGGGAGAGATCGTGGGTGGTTTCTTTATTCGAAAGGGCAAAACGTCCGCCTCCTCCCTCTTTATAAGCAGGGTAAACAGGGGCAGTTTGCCCATTCGCCTGTTGCCATTGCAATCTCAGAAACCGCCGCCGCTCCCCTTCTTCCCAAAGCTGAAAGAGAGCAGCGCTCCGCCCCCCATCGCCACCAGCACCACCAATGCCGCCGACCTCCCTCACCACTTCCGCCATGGCTCCGAAAACCAACAAGGGGAAGGGCGTGAAGTCGGCCGAGGCGCAGCGGCTCGCGGCGCTGCGAAAGGAGCGGGCAATCTCCCCCCCAAGCTTGCCGCGAGGGAGATGAGGGAGTACTACTACCTCTAATGATCGGGGGAGACGCGGGCGCACCTGCGCACGAAGGTACTCCCAGCTGCCGCTATGGAAATGGCTCCAAATGAATATCCATTCTTCGCCTTGTTTTTCTACTGCGGGCTCTGCCCGCCTTTCTCTGAATTTTTCTGCGACATTATGAACACCTACGGGTTCCACCTCCGTGATTTCACCCCCAACGCCGTTCTGACCATGGCAGTTTTCGCACATCTCTACGAAAACTTTGTCGGAGTCTATCCCAATGTAGCCCTTTTCCGCCACTTCTTTATTCCCCGAGTTGAGAGAGGAGAGCCTTTATCCGACGGAGTCTCCTGGATCTCGAGAGCCCACAAGAACGAAGCTTATCTGGAGGGAGAGCTCCGCTGCAAATGGGAGGAATGGAGAGCAAACTGGTGCTGGATCGTCGAGGAGAACCCGTAGCCATTTACCGCCTGGCGCCAAGCCCCAGTAGTACGCGGCAACGATTGGAGCAACTTGGCCCCGGAAGACGGTAGGCTGAAGATTGCCATCGCCCGGATCCAACGCCTCAGGCTTGCCGGGCTCACTGTAGGCGCAGTTGGCGCATATTTTCTTCCCCGTGGATTCACCGTGGAGGCAGAGGCAGCTGGGGCGCCTACAGATGAAGTACATCGCCACCCGTTTGGATTCACCGTGGAGGAGGCAGAGGCAGCATAGGCGGCAAGCCTTGCCGAGCGAGAGGAGTTTGCCGGCGAGGGAGAGCTTGCCGGCGAGGAAGAGCCTGCCGGGCATGACGTTGAGCCAAACGACCCGCTGAGGATACGAGCGGCTCGTTGGAGATCGACTCCTCCTCCTCCTCGTCTTCGGACAGCTCGCCGCAAGCAGAGCCCCCAGCTCCACCAAGGAGGCGTCTTCGCAAGGCCGGGGATGTAGCGGAGTGGCAGCGAGTCGACAGCCGCCGCGCCGCGCGACACGCTCCACCGCGACAAGTAGTGTTGCCGCTGGAGCACCTCGCGCTGCTGCGGCAACTGGAGCGGGGTCTTCCCGGGCCACCTCTTCTGCTCCTGCCACTTCTCACGCCGCGGCGGCAGCCGGGGCGGGGTCGTCTCAGACCACCGCCACTGCTCCCGCCAAGCGGCCAAGGGAGCCTACTCCTCCGCCTTCTCGCGCCAGACGTGAGCCGGACTTCGACTTCTCCGCGCTCAGCTCCGACGAGGAAGAAGAAGAGTAAGCTTCTTGTTATACTTGTGTTTCTTCAATTCTTGCTGTTCTGTCTTGTATCTGATTTGCTTTTCTCCGAACCTTATCCTTTTTCAGGACTCTGGCTCAGAGAGCAACGAAGAGAGTCAAGGTCCCGGCGAGGAGAGAGGAGGTGATTACCGTCGAGGACGAACCCACCGAGACCACCTTGCCGGACCTGGCAACTAATCTTCAGAGCAGCCCCCAGCGCAGCCCCCAGCGTAAGTATATGGTTTACTTTCTGCTGTTAGGCGCGCATGGATGCTCTTTCTTTGCTGATACATGTTTGTTGTTTTGTTTGTGTAGGAGTAGAGCAGCCCCACCAGGAGCGCCCGGAGACCGCCCCTGACATGCCATCTGCTTCGACCACACCGCCAAGGGATAGTTCTCCGGCAAGGGTCTCTCCGGCAAGGGAGAGTTCTCCGCCAAGGGAGAGTCCTCCGGCAAGGGAAAGGTCTCCGGCAAGGGAGAAGTCTCCGGTAAGGGACAACACCAGCGCCCCCCGGCGGCGGAGACTACAACTGCAGAAACTGGTGCAGGTAATCCTCTTGCTTCGAGACTTCCCTTGGGCTTTTCTTCTTTTGATTTTCTTTTTGGATATTTGCTTGACTGTTTTTTTCTTTTTCGGCTGTCAGAGCCACCCGCTGCTGAGCCGATGGAGACTGAGGTTGCTGCCGACGACGCCGCTGCCATCGAAGAAGAAGCCAGCGCCGATGAGACCGCCGGTGAAGAGGCCGCCAAGGCTGCCGCCGCAGCAGCTGGCGAGGGGTCTGGCGATCGCACTGACGGCCCTGAGGCCGCAGGAGCGCCAGGCGCTACGCCGACCGCCGACCCTTCCGCCGCTGCCGCTACGCCAGGCTCTGAAGAGCCCCAGCCAGGCGTCTACCTGAAGGCCGGCGATGGCATCTTCATCAACCTCCCCTGGGCGTCAATGTCCAGGGCGCCGGTCGAGGGAGAGGGCTTTGACGGAGAGGTGCTCGCCTCCGTCGGGCTGACGCTAGTTGACGCGCCATGTAGCAGCAGCGGCGAGCCTGAGGAGGAGCGGCTTCTGCGGAAGCTGTTGTCGCTCTACCGCGCTCGGCAAGCCAAGGAGGAGTCCCGCGAGGCGCTTGCCGCGAAGGCGGGAGCGGATACTGAGACGCGCGCGGAGGAGCTCCGGAGTCTTAACCAGGCAGCTCTCCGGTCCCTGGCAGAGGAGCGGGAGCAACTCACCGAGGAGCAGACGGCCTTCTTCCTCAAGAAGGCTGAAGCTGAAGAGCAACAGCGGCTTGCCGCTGAGAAGCAGTCCGCGCGGGAGGGCGAGCTGGCGTAGCGGAAGGTCAACCTTGATAGCCACGAGGAAGAGCTTGCCGCGCGCGAGCAATCACTTGGCGGAGCCCTCAAGCAAGCAGAGGATGCTGCCGCAGCTACCGAGGTCGCCAAGAAGGAGTTGGAGACGAAGGTGGCGCAGCTGGAGGCCGATCTCAAGACGAGCGGCGAAGAACTTGCCGCGCTCAAGCATGAGCGAGAGAAGGACGCCCGCAGCAACTCAGAGCTGCAGGTTTGCCTCGCCGAGAAGGGCAAGGAACTTGCCGTCGCCAAGGACTCCAATGCAGATCTTGAGTTGAAGCTGGCCACTTTGACCAAGACGCTGGACGGCGCCAGGGAGCGGGAGGCGGCCCTAAAGGAGGAGATCAAGGCCGACAAGGCTCTGCTGGAGAGTGCTGCTGCCGCCCAGAACACTTTCAGGGAGACCGTGGAGCACTGGACGGAGGGTCTCGTGAATGCTGCCACACATATCGACAAGGAGCTGGCGCAGCTGGGGATGGAGGATCTCGGGTATCCCTCTGATGAGAACCTCCAACCTAGCGCCAAGCTCACTTTGTTCTTCAAAGGCGTGGCGACGGCCCTCCAGCGACTCGGGGAGACGACTCCAAAGCGGCTGGCCGATGAGTCGCGCAAGATCTGCACGGGAGCTCTCCAAAAGGTGTTGGTGAAGGTGGCCTTCCGCAACCCGGGCCTCAACCTCACCAACGTCCTCAAGTCCCTGCCGCCGGATGCTGATCTGGAGGCGCTCAAGGCCCTTGTCGCACCCATTGTGGACAAGGTGAGCGGGATCAAGAGGGTTGAGGGCGGTCGCGTAGACTAGGCCGCCTGTTTTCTTCTTTTCTTGTCGCTGCTGGCCATGTTACGAAAACAATCTGTTAGAGCCGCGACAAGCTATCTTGTAATATAACTCTTATTTTGGTTAGTGACTGCAATGTTATTTCCTTTACTTGATTCCTTCCTTTGTATGTTTCTGCCCTATGCTTTTAGGGAACTTGCCGGCGCAGGCACCTTAGCCGCGAGCGTTGAGTGCGGGACGTCAGCAGCCTGCTGGCGGTGCCGTTACCGACAAGAAACCTTGTTGCAACTAGTCGCAGCTCACTTAAGTTGTTGAGCGAACTCGAAACAAAGTTGTTGAGCGGACTCGAAACAAAGTTGTTGAGCGAGCTCGAAACAAAGTTAAGGGCGCAACTAGCTACGAGTTGGTTCCTCCGTGCACAGGTTTTCCATACAAAGCACGGTCGTTCAAGGAAGATAACTTAAAAATTTAAAAATCTGATTGCTCAAGCTTTGGCAACTTAGCTTTTCTGTTGTTTGCTTCCCGGTAAGGCGAAACTTTCTTGAGCGACGCCTGGTCCATACCATCATCTTCTCCTTCCCC
>LR738713.1:246386895-246407557 GCA_902687465.1 Secale cereale
CGGCAAACTTGTGCGCGAGGGAACCTTCTTTTCCTTGAGAAAAATAAAGAAGAGAAAATACAGATATGGAGCTTTTCGGCTCGTTATTTCTTACCGGGGGTAGGTGCTGCACAAAGTGTCAGATAACACATGCAAAGAAGTAGAAAGCATGAAATTGAGCTTTACTTATGCACGGGGTCTGCTCCCGGCTTTGTACAAAGGATTACATGCAACAGCGGCAAGACTTGTACAAAAGGTGGTTGCCGAAATGGGTTCCGGCAACCGCGCCATACGGGTAAAACTTACGAAGATGCTCGATGTTCCAGGAGTTGCTCACCGGAAAGCCATCTTCGGTCTCAAGGCGGACAGCACCAGGCCTAGTGACTCGTTTCACCCGGTAAGGGCCTTCCCACATCGGTGTCAACTTGTTGGAATTCTTGGCGGACTGAACGCGCCGAAGAACAAGGTCGCCTTCCTCGAGACTTCTGGCGTTAACTTTGCGGCTATGGTAGCGGCGCAAAGCTTGCTGGTAGCGAGCAGCTCGTACAGTAGCCTGGAGACGGTCTTCCTCAAGGAGCAGCGCGTCATCTTGTCGCAGCCTCTCTTGCTCAAGCTCATCATAAGCGAGCACTCGAGGTGACCCGTATACGAGTTCCGTGGGGAGAACTGCCTCTGCTCCATAGACTAGAGCGAAGGGTGTATGTCCAGTGGGTCGATTTGGCGTCGTCCTGATCGACCAAAGAACCACCGGCAGCTCCTCGATCCAGTTTCTTCCGCACTTGCGCAGCCTGTCGAAAGTTCTAGTCTTGAGCCCGCGCAGCACTTCAGCATTTGCCCTCTCCGCTTGACCGTTGCTTTCGGGTGAGCAACAGAAGCGAAGCAGACCTTGGTGCCAAGATCTTGGACGTACTGCATGAAGGTGCGGCTCGTGAATTGCGTATCATTGTCGGTGATGATCCTGTTAGGGATCTCGAAGCGGCAAACAATCGACCTGAAGAACTTGACTGCTGACTATGCTGTCACCTTCCTCACTGCTTCCACTTCCGGCCACTTTGTGAACTTGTGGATTGCAACGTACAAGTACTCAAAGCCCCCGACTGCTCGGGGAAAGGGGCCGAGGATGTCGAGCCCCAGACCGAAAATGGCCAGGATAAAGGGATCGTCTAGAGAGCTTGAGCTGGCTGGTGTATCTGCTTGGAATGGAACTGGCACGCTTCACACTTGGTTACTTGTGCTGTTGCATCCTGGAGGGCTGTCGGCCAAAAGAAACCTTGCCGGAATGCTTTGCCGGCAAGTGCTCTTGCGCCAATGTGGTGACCACATATGCCTCCATGTATCTCTGCCAACAGCTTTTGTCCGTCTTCCCGGTGAATACACTTCAATTTCACACCGTTGAGTCTTCTTCTGTACAGCGTGTTGTCGATAAACTGGTACATACTTGACTACCGGGCTAGTCTTTCCGTTTCTTCTTGCTCTTCGGGAAGTTCTCCTCTCTGAAGGAAACGGACAATTCGCTGTGCCCATGCTGGAGGTTGTGGCTCGACAACAAGGACTAAAGGCACATCTGCTGCTGCGGGAACATCCGCTTCTACAGCGAGAACCTGCGGCTCAGGCGGAGCTTGACGTTCCCCGGCAAGCTTGCCGGAGCAAAACTTGTCGGGAGCGTTTGCTTCAACGGAACAAACCCTAGGGCTTGCCAGAGCAGACTACTCCTCAGCATTCTTGGTGTTGATCTTGGGGACCTTCTTGGCGGCGGCTTCGGGAAGCTCTGCCGGAAAATAGTCACCAGAAATCAAATTCCTCTTCTTGCTCTGTCCAGTTGATGGTGTTACAGACGGTTGAGTCAGCTTGAGCACAAAGATCCCTGGTTCCACAGGTAATTTAAGTGCGGCGCACTTTGACAGGCCGTCAGCAATGTCATTCTGAGCTCTTGGGACATGCTCCATCTGTAGGCCGTCAAAGTGCTCTTCTAGCTTTCTCACTTCATCAACGTAGGCTTCCATCAGCGGACTCTGATAATTCTTGTTCATTTGGCGGACGACAAGCTGCGAGTCACCCCTGGCAATGAGCTTCTTGATCCCAAGGTCTGCCGCGATCCTGAGGCCGGCAAGCAAACCTTCATTCTCTGTAGTATTGTTTGTTGCTTGCTCCTTGGGAAAGTGCATCTGGACTACGTACTTGAGGTGCTCTCCGGTGGGTGCGACAAGCAGCACGCCAGCACCGGCGCCTTGTAGCGAGAAGGCACCATCAAAGTACATCAGCCACTATTTGCTTGCCTCCTTGACGGGGATGCTCGTTTTTCAAATTTCTTCATCTGGTGTTGGCGTCCACTCTGCTACGAACTCTGCCAATGCTTTGCTTTGGATAGTTGAAGTGCTTTCAAACTTGAGGCCAAAGCTTGACAGTTCCAGTGCCCACTCAACAATCCTGCCTGTTGCTTCTGGATTCTGCAGTATCCCCTTCAGCGGAAAGCGAGTGACAACTATGATCTCATGTGCTTGGAAGTAATGGCGCAGCTTTCTCGAGGCCATAAGAAGGCCGAAAAGCAATTTCTGCACACCAGAGTACCTTGACCTAGCCCCTTGCAGAAGGGAGCTGACAGGGTAAACTGGGCGCTGCACCATTCTCTTCTGTTTCTCCTGCGCAGATCCATCTTTGTCGGGACTAGAGCTTGTCGGGGAAGCCCCCTGCTTGTCGCTGGATGCACTTGCCGCGGTTGCTGGCTCGTCATCTGCCTCCCTCTCCGCTACTAACGCAGCACTAACCACTTGATTGGTTGCCGCTATATACAGCAGCGACTTCTCTTGTGGCTTAGGTGCGACAAGTATTGGAGTGGAGGACAGGTATCTCTTCAAGTCTTGCAGCGCAGCCTCCGCTTCTGGAGTCCATTTCATTGGACCTGCCTTTTTTAGTATTTTGAAAAAAGGCAGGGCGCGCTCAGCAGACTTAGAGATAAACCTGCTGAGAGCAGCCACACAACCGGCAAGTCTTCGTACATCCTTGACGCGCTTTGGTGCTTCAAACTGCTCAATGGCCTTGATCTTGTCGGGATTGGCTTCAATTCCCCGCTGAGACACGAAGAACCCGAGAAGCTTGCCGGAAGGGACTCCAAACACACACTTCTCGAGGTTGAGCTTGAGCTTGATCTTGCGCAGGTTTGCAAAGGTCTCGTCTAAATCTTGAGTCAGAGTTGCCTTGTCCTTGCTCTTGACCACTATGTCATCCATGTAGGCTTCCACATTTCTGTGTATTTGTGGCTCAAAAGCATAATGGACTACCCTTGCAAATGTTGAACCAGCATTCTTCAAACCGAAAGGCATCCGTACAAAACAGTACGTGGCACATGGAGTGATGAATGCGGTCTTCTCCTCATCCTCTTCAGCCATGAAGATCTGATGGTATCCTGAGTATGCGTCAAGAAATGAGAGCAAATCACATCCGGCCGTGGAGTGAACAATCTGGTCAATGCGCGGCAAGGGAAATGGGTCTTTGGGACAAGCTTTATTGACATAGGTAAAGTCGATACAAAGCCTCCATTTCCCGTTTGCCTTGCGCATGACTACAGGATTGGCCAACCACGTAGGATGGAGCACTCCTCTGACAAGGCCTGCTGCTTCCAACTTCTTGATCTCTTCTGCTATGAATTCTTGGCGCTCCACTGCTTGTTTCCTGACTTTCTGCTTAACGGGCCGCGCGTGAGGACATACGGCAAGATGGTGCTCAATTACTTTCCTGGGAACGCCGGGGATGTCAGACGGTTGCCACGCAAACACGTCGACGTTCGCCCGCAGGAAAGCAATGAGCGCGCTTTCCTATTTAGGGTCTAGAGTGGCACTGATGGTGAAGGTACCACCAGTGCCGTCCTCCTTGGCGGACACCTTCTTGGTCTCTGGCGGAGCTGCCATTGTCTTCTTACACTTGCCGGTGGAGCTCGATGGTACGTCCTCGACGGTAGCGCAGCACTCCGAAGAGGTGCGCTTGCCGGAGTGGGCATCAGAACTCTTGTCGGACTTGGTCTTCTTCTTCCCTCCGAGAGCTTCAGCGGCAAGTGACTTGCGATCTGTTGCAGCTGCTGCTTCCCGGTAGATCTTGTCGGCGCAGATAAGAGCATCCTTCTTGTCGCCAGGGATAGATATGACGCTTATCGTGCCTGGCATCTTCAGCATGTTGTATGCGTAGTGAGAGGCTGCCATGAACTTGGCGAGTGCTGGACGGCCGAGAATCCCATTGTATGGCAATGGAAAATTGGCAATGTCAAAAGTGACCCTCTCAGTCCTAAAGTTCAACTCGCTGCCAAATGTTACCGGCAACGTAACCTTCCCCTTCGGCTAGCTCCTTCCCGGGTTGATTCCTTGGAATGTGCCGGTCTCTTCGAGCTCGCTGTCAGGGATCTGGAGTTTCTGGAGTACAGCGGAGGAGATCAGGTTCAAGCCGGCCCCGCCGTCAACTAACATCTTAGTGACCTTGAGGTAGCGTATAGTTGGTGAAACCAACATCGGCAAGCACCCTACCGCAGTTGTGCGATCAGGGTGATCCTCAATATCAAAGATGATAGGCGTGCTGGACCATTTCAGAAGTTTGCGCGACTCGACGGGTGGTTTTACCGCATTGACTTCCCGCACCCACTGCTTGAGTTGGCGGTGTGAAGTATGCAGAGAAGCACCGCCGTCAACGCACAAGACCTCTGTGGCTTTCTGGAACTCCTGCTCACTGGTCTCGACATCATCCATGTCTTCATCGTCGTCGTCATCTTCATCCTTGTCGCGGCCGCGGGGAGGTCTGTCTCCTTGCCGCTGCTTGGCCTTGCCGCGGCGTCCTCCCCAGCCGGTGTTCTTCTTGCCGGATCCCCCAACACCTCCTTGGGCCTTCTCCTTGTCGCGTCGCTCGTATTCAGCCTTTTGCTGCTCAACAAGCTGCTCGACCCTCTTGTAGTTCTGGAGGTCATGGCCCTTGGTGCGGTGGATCTTGCAGTACTGCTTGTCGGTGCCGTCCTGCTTGTCGGCGGCCGCCACAGCCTGGCAGTTGGTGCATGCGGCAGCCTCCTTGCCGGAGCTACCAAATTTGGCTTGCTTTGCGCCGCCTCCGTTGCTGGACTGCTCAACGACTAGCACATCTTTGCCTTTCCTCTTTCTGTTGTTCCGCCGCCGGTTTTTCTTTGCCGGGGCAGCATCTTCGCTATCGGATCCTCCTGCTCCTGTATCCTCTCCGGGGAGTTTCCTCCCTTCCCCAGCACGTGCACACTTGTCGGCCAGGGCATACAGCTCGCTGATGTCTTTGATCTTGCACATCGCCATCTCCTCCCTCATCCTGCGGTTACGCACGTTCGGATGGAACACACTGATGACCGCGGCAGGGTGGACATCTGGGATGTTGTGTTGTACACGGCTGAACCTTTGAATGTACTTGCGCAGGGGCTCTCCTTCCTTCTGGGCGAGCAGATGAAGGTCACTCTCCTGTCCATGAGGTTTGTGGCCGCCTGTAAAGGCGCCGACAAACTAATGGCATAGGTCTGCCCAGGAGGATATGGAGTTGTCCGGCAAGTGCATGAGCCAGGACCTGACGTTGGGCTTGAGCACCAGCGGGAAGTAGTTGGCAACGATCTTGTCGTCCCGCCCCCCGGCAGCCTGCACCGCGATGGTGTAGATGCTGAGGAACTCCGACGGATGCGACTTGCCGTCGTACTTCTCTGGTACATCTGGCTTGAAATTCTTCGTGCTGGGCCACTGGACTTGCCGCAGCTCACGAGTAAACGCAGGACAACCTACCGCGTACGGCAAGTCACTTGGTTCCCCTGGCGCATGCATGTCAATAGCGGGCCCAGCGCGCTGGTAGGATTGACGCCGCGCTTCTCTTCGGCGCTCGATGCGAGTACGAGCGTCTTCTTGTTGCCGTTCGTGAAGAACTTGGCGCTGGTCGCGACAAGCTCGCGGATCTGACGACGCGGTGGAGTCGCTGTCGAGGTGGATCCGGCGAGTCCGCGATCCTTGCCTTCGGGGAGGAGAGTGCACGGTGGTTGCACCCTCGCCGGTCTTGTCGCCACCGGCTCGTGCCTGGCTGACTTGCCGCGGCTGCGATGTATTCGGCTGCCGTGGAGTGTCGCCGTTGGCGAAGCCGATGAGACTCTGAATGGTGGCCCTCCAGTCGTCGATCTTCTCTGCCGTTGGAGGGTAGTCGAGGAGCTGTTGAGCTCGGGCCACAGCTTCTGCTGTAGTGGTGGGTAGCGGTGGCGAACGGTGCGAGGAGCGGGATATGCTCGGACTTCTAACTATGTTAGAAGGAGCAGCATCCCGTCCAGGTGACCGTGCCGCGCTCGTGCCAGCATGTTGGCGTGCATGCTGGTCTTGAGCATTCCGAGATCCACCAGCTCGATCTTGGTCCAACAAACGTATGGTACCGTGAGTACCATGACGCTGCCGGTCCCGCGCTTCCTGAGATGGGCGCGGCGCATGCACGGACGCCGAGGTTTTGGAGTGCGCCCGGTCGTTGTGGGAGTCGGCTACGCCGCCGATGGGTAGCGCAGCCTTGTCCTTGGACCTGGCAGCACCGTGAGCTCCCTCGTTGACGCGCGTTCTCCCGCCGGTGCCTACCCCACCAGCCGTTTGCTCCGGCGGTGGTGGGTTTGACGCGGACGGAGCAGCCGCCTCCGAAGCCTTCTTCTTCGGTGGCATGTTGATGAAGATGATGAAGATCTAGCTCGTGTAAACGCCGGATCAGGTTCACACAACCTCGACGCTCCCTACCTGGCGCGCCAAAGATGTCAGGGAAACTGATCCACGAACACCTACGGGGACCTGCGGACCGAGCCCCTTTCGGTTCGGCGGGGGGCGGAGATCGCCCGAAGAGCAGATCGAGGCGAGGCACACGAGCAGTTTACCCAGGTTCGGGCCGCACGGATGCGTAAAACCCTGCTCCTGCTTTGTGGTTTGTATTGAGTTCTTGCTCGGGAGCGCGGAGTGCTACAGTACACACCAGCGGCTAGCGAGACCGAGCGTGAGTGTTCTGGTTCTTCGAACCCCCTTCTACGTTGTGCATGGGCCTCCTTTTATATGCTCAAGGGGTCACCGACAGGTGGCAACGTAGGCAAGGGCAAAAATGGGAAGGTGTTGTAGTTTGTACAACTACCTGTACAGTGCATCATACCTAACCCTGATGGTAGGGGACTTGGGCATTAAATGCCCGTCTGTGTCGCCCAAACAGTGCAAAAAGGGGCCGTCAGGGTCGCCACCGTTCGCCATGATGGTAATCTCGTCAGCACCGCTTGCCACTGCGCACCGCTGGCTGCACAACTTCCCGCCACGTACGCCTGGAAGGGTCCCAGGGCGACACGTTGGTGGATGTGCTGGAGCGTGGGTACAGAGTGGTAGCTTGCCGTGGCAAGCGCCTTGCCGCGGCCGTCGTCTTGTCGCGTCCGGGAGCTTGTCGCTCACCGGGCCTTGCCGGGACGCGTGGCGCGTTGCGGCAAGTTCCTTGAGATGCCTTGCTTGGCCTTCCCGGCAAGCGCCTCTTGCCGGGGTCTTGTGCCTTGAGTGGCCTTCCCGGCGAGCACCTCTTGCCGGGGCCTTGTCTTCTTGGCTTGAATACTTTGTTCTTGAATGGCTCCAAAGGAACCACGGAGGACCTTGGCGTTCGCCCGGCAAGCCTTGCCGCGGGGTGCTGCGACTGCCTGTGCACAAGTTCGGGATACTAGGGTACCCTACTCTAGTACATCGACAGCAAGTTATCGAGGGGGGCCCATAAACCCCAACCGTGTTAGGAACGCAAAATCCGGGAACATAACACCGGTATATCGGGTCCTAAGGTGGCATGAGTGGAACAAATCACCGAGCAAAAGGCCAAGCCTTCCACCCATTGCCAAGTATATAGGTGTGTTAATATATTTAAGAGATATTGTGATATTCCAACAACAAGTTCCAACATGGAGCAATCTTCATCTTCACCTGCAACTAACAACGCTATAAGAGTCCAATTTCGAGGAACGCCATAAACAAAAATGCAAAAAGCATGCAATGCAAATATGATCTATGTATAACATTCCAAATTGAAAATTTGGGATGTTACAAACCTACCCCCCCTTAGAATGAATCTCGCCCTCGAGATTGGACTTGGCTAGAGAGCAGGTGTGGGTGGTCCTTGCGTAGATCATCTTCTCGTTCCCAGGTGGCTTCTTCCTGGGTGTGGTGACTCCACTGAACTTTGCAAAACTTGATAACCTTACTGCGAGTGACTCTGCTTGAAAATTCAAGAATCTTAAGAGGCTTCTCCTCGTAGGTCAGATCACTGTCCAACTGAATTGCTTCCAGGGGTACTGTGTCTCTAAGCGGTATATCAGCCATCTCCGCATGGCACTTCTTAAGCTGTGATACGTGAAACACGTCGCGCACTCCTGACAATCCTTCGGGCAATTCCAACTTATAGGCTACCTCTCCCATGCGTTCCAAAACACAGTAAGGTCCCACAAATCTCGGGGCTAACTTCCCTTTAACTCCGAAACGTTTAACTCCTCGCAGAGGCGATACTCTCAAGTACGCTCTATCTCCGATCTCATAGGCTATCTTCGTGCGCTTCGAGTCTGCATAACTCTTCTGCCTGGACTGAGCTACCTTCAGTCTATCTCGAATCAACTTCACCTTTTCCTCAGACTCTTTGATCAAGTCTGGTCCAAACAACTGTCGGTCTCCAACTTCGTCCCACGACAATGGTGTTCGGCATCTCCTTCCATACAATGCCTCGAACGGTGCCATCCTCAAACTGGCTTGGTAACTGTTGTTGTATGAGAACTCCGCGTAGGGCAAGTTGTCATCCCAACTAGATCCGTAATCTAATGCACAGGCTCTCAGCATATCCTCCAAAATCTGATTGACTCTTTCAGTCTGTCCATCTGTCTGCGGGTGAAACGCGGTGCTAAACTCTAGCCTGGTACCCAAAGTTTCATGTAACTGATTCCAGAACTTTGAGGTAAACTGGGTTCCTCTATCTGATACGATGCTCTTCGGAACTCCATGCAGACATACAATTCTGGTCATGTATATCTTTGCCAGCTTTGCACTGGTATATGTGGTTTTCACAGGGATAAAGTGGGCTACCTTCGTCAATCGGTCCACTACTACCCAGATTGAATCATATCCTACTTTGGTCCTTGGCAATCCGGTGATAAAATCCATGCCAAGCTTCTCCCACTTCCATTCGGGTATTGGAATAGGTTGTAACAATCCTGCTGGCTTCCGATGTTCTGCCTTTACTCTCTGACATACATCGCACACTGCTACATACTTTGCGATATCTTTCTTCATACCGGTCCACCAGAAAATGTCCTTCAAATCCAAATACATCTTATTATTTCCTGGGTGAATCGAGTACGGTGAATCATGGGCCTCCTTTAGAATCAACTTTATGATCTCCGGGTTATTGGGCACATAAACGCGGTCCTCAAACCATAAGGTGCCGTGTTCATCCTCACGAAAACCTTTAGCTCTTCCTTCGCTCATCCTCTCCTTTATAGCGACAACCTCCTTGTCAACTTTCTGAGCTTCTCTGATTTTATCCATCAGGGTTGACTGGATTTCTAATGTTGCTACATAGCCTCTCGGAACTATCTCCAAACGTAGTTCTCGTAGGTCCTCGGCTAACTCCTTTGGAAATTTCTCCATCATTAGCGTATTGACATGGCTCTTACGGCTTAGCACATCGGCTACTACGTTAGCCTTTCCGGGATGATAATGCAATCTCATGTCATAATCCTTAATGAGTTCCAGCCATCTCCTTTGCCTAAGATTCAGCTCCTTCTAAGTGAATATATACTTCAAACTCTTGTGATGCGTATATACTTCACAATGGTTCCCAATAAGAAAATGTCTCCACGTCTTCAATGCATGCACTACGGCTGCTAACTCCAAATCGTGGGTGGCATAGTTCAGCTCATGAGGTTTTAGCTATCGTGAAGCATACGAAACAACTCTTCCTTCCTGCATAAGAACTGCTCAAAGTCCTCGACGTGAAGCGTCGCAGTACACCTCATAATCCTTATGTTGATCGGGCAAAATCAACACAGGGGATGAGACCAAACGGTTCTTTAATTCCTGGAAACTGGCCTCACATTCTTCTGTCCACCTGAGCTTGGTGTCCTTCTTTAACAATTCCGTCATAGGCTTTGCAATCCTTGAGAAATTCTCGATGAATCTCCGGTAGTATCCTGCAAGTCCAAGAAAACTCCGGATCTCTCCAACTGTTGTCGGTGCTTCCCAATGTGTCATGGTGTCCACCTTGGCGGGATCTACTGCTATTCCTTCTCCTGATATAACATGTCCGAGGAATCCGACTTCCTTCAACCAAAACTCGCATTTGCTAAACTTGGCGTATAACTGATGTTCTCTGAGCTTCTCCAATACCAATCGCAAATGCTCTGCATGCTCCTCTTCATCCTTCAAGAAGATCAAAATATCATCTATGAACACTACGACGAACTTATCCAAATACTCCATAAACACTTTGTTCATCAGGTTCATAAAGTATGCCGGTGCGTTCGTTAGACCAAACGACATAACTGTATACTCGTACAACCCGTACCTAGTGGTAAAGGCCATCTTAGGTATATCGTGCTCTCGGATCTTCAATTGATGGTACCCTGATCGCAGATCGATCTTGGAAAATACCTTAGCTCCTGGCAATCTATCGAACAGATCATTGATCATCGGCAATGGGTACTTGTTCTTGATCCTTACTTCATTCAATCCACGGTAATCAACAACCATTCTTAACGATCCATCCTTCTTCTTCACTAGAAGTACTGGCGAACCCCAAGGCGAAGAACTTGGGCGTATGAATCCTTTATCCAGTAACTCCTTAATCTGCTTCTTAATTTCCTCCAAATCCTTTGCGGGCATCCTATATGGTCTCTCAGAAATTGGCCCGGAGCCTGGCAAAAGTTCGATCAAAAACTCTATATCTCTATCCGGTGGCATTCCTGGCAGTTCTTCTGGAAACACATCCGGATAATCCTTCACTACTGGCACTTCCTCCTGAACAACTCCTGATAAGGAATTTAACCTGTTCCTCTTTGACTCATGCCAGGATACATACTTGATCCTTCTTCCTTCCGGCGTAGTAAGCAAAATGGTCTTACTGGCACATTCAATATTCCCTTCATACTTAGATAACCAATCCATGCCTAATATCACATCCAGTCCTTGAGATTCCAATACTATTAGGTCCAAAGGGAAAATGTAATTACCAATACTTAAGGGCAACTGATCACACCATGACTTAGCCATATACTCCGCTCCTGGTGAGGTTACTAACATGGGCGATCTAAGGGCTTGGATCGGCAGCTTATACTTATCCACGAATCCCCTTGAAATGTATGAATGCGATGCACCAGTATCGAAAAGAACGAGTGCAGTAAAGGACTTAACTAAGAACTTACCTATAACCGCATCTGGTTGCTCCTCTACCTCCTCCACAATCATGTGGTTCACTTGTCCTTTGTTGAACGGGTTGGGCTTCTTCCCGGCGCTTCCATTGCCGTTCCCATTCTTAACTTCTGGGCATTCATTAGCATAATGTCCATTCTTCCTGCACTTGTAACAAGTGACATGGCTAAAATCCCTCTTGGTGGGTGAGGACGGTGTAGGGCGGTTCTGATTTCCATTGGCTCCATTTCCATTTCCATTCCCATTCTTGGTGCCATTGTGATTGTGCGAGCTACCTCCTCCGTGGGTATGCTGAAACTGTCCTACCGCTTTAGGGGTAAAACGAGGTTTCTGCTGATCTCCAGAGTTATACTTTCCTTGCCCATACTTCCTCTTGCGACTCTCAATCTGTTGATGCTTCCTTTCAATCATTAAGGTGCGGTCAACCAACTCCTGGTAGTTATTAAAAGTTGCCACCATCAACTGTACACTCATCTCATCATTCAGCCCTTCCATGAATCTCTCTTGCTTTTTGGCATCTGTGGCCACATCATCTGGGGCATAACGAGATAGGGTACTAAACTCATCCACGTACTGAGCCACAGTACGATTGTCTTGGCGCAGATTGCGAAACTCCTGCTTCTTCATACTCATAGCTCCGGTTGAGACATGGGCGGTACGAAAAGCTTGTTGAAACTGATCCCAAGTCACATTGGCTACGGGATAAGTGGCTGTGTAATTCTCCCACCATGCTGCGGCTGGTCCAGACAACTGGTGTGCGGCAAATCGCACCTTCTCAGCATCCGAGCAATTAGCGGTGATCAAATCCCTTCCAATCTTGCGTAGCCAGTCATCATCCACTATTGGTTCGATGCTGCTAGCAAACACTGGTGGTTGCAACCTTAAGAAACGTGTCAGGTTGTCCACGGGTGGTGGTGGTGGAGGGTTGTTGTTGTTCTGGTTGTTCTGAGTGTTCTGGACAAGAAGCTGCATCAGGGTGTTCTGCTGCTGGATCAACTGGGTGAGCTCAGGGGGAAACTCAAATTCACGTCTTGGAGGCATCTGATGGGTGTAGAGGGAAGAGATTAGAATAGAAAAGAGGTCTAAGGGGAAATCACTACCCATATGCACATGAAGCAAACACACAATCATATCACACCAATCAATTTCAAACAAGGTCTTACAAATCTAACTAACGTTACAAAAGTGCTATAATATATGGAGGTAAACTACTAGTCACAGGGTGGTCATCTAAAAATATTGATCCGCAGAGAATTCCATAATATCTGCTCCAGCTTCATCTTCATAGTCTTTGTCCTTGCTATCCTCAACTTCCGAATCTGTGTCATCTGTGATGATATAGTCTTCCGGTGGAATCTCCTTGGGTTCTTCTTCCTCGTCTTCTTCTCCCATGAGTATCCCTAACTTCCGTGTCAAGTCATCATTCTTCTGCACAAGTATTTTCATCTCCTCCTCATATCCGTCACGTGTAGACTTGAGTTCTTCCTCTAGCTCCAAATTCCTATTTAGGGCTTTCTTCAAATCAATCATCCCAGCACACATCTGGTGCTCCTGGCGACGAATGTGGTGGTTCAACTCCTGAATGAAGGCTGCAATGGATCTATCCTTCCGGGTGCTGAACATATCCCAATTCTCATCTCGGCATCCACAAATCTGGTAGATGGTGTCCTTTAGCTCCTGCTTGTAGACTTCTCCGATCCTTCCCATAGCAATGTGGGCTGCCATACTCCTGCCTAGGCTCCATGTAGGCGTATTAAAGGAAAATGCTATGAGTGAGGTGACAGGTGCGAACATCCTTCCTGGAACTTGAGCTTGAATCAACCAATGCTCCTCCTCAGGTAGAGTGACATTGTAGGTTCCGGTGAAACTTGGTAGTCCAATGTTTAGATATCTTGTGACTTCCTTCAGGTGTCGTCCAAATGGTGTATCATCATCCGGTTGCATGAACTTGTTCTTTGAATCCACCATCCAAAAGAGTAGAAAAGATGAGGAGTCAGAAAGAGAAGAATGAATTGTGCTCTAGGGCTTTAGATTAGTGGTCGTGTCCTACAGTCAGCGTGTGCTCTGATACCATCTTGCAGCGACTAGACCTCAAACAGTCTGATCTCTGTGCATCAGTGTCATCCCTGGATCAGTAATGCTGACACGCACAGTACTTGAAGGATTTATAACAGAGTAGCAATCACACACTTATTACATCGATAGTCCAACGATGAATTTATTACAAATAATATGGCTGAAGGCCATCTAACACGATAACAACGGAAGGCTTGGAAGATAAGTGAGTCCATCAACTCCAACGGCATCACTGAGTATAGAACCATGACCTAAAAGGCATCTTACTCGTCGTCTGAAAAGTCTGCAACATGAAACGTTGCAGCCCGAAAACGGGTCAGCACATGGAATATGCTGGCAAAGTAACACAAGAGAATGCAATGCAAGTAAGACTATACTATATGCAATATGGCTGGTGGAAAGCTCTATGGTTAAGTTTTTGTGTAAAGCCAATTTTTTCCTACTTCAAAGGAATAGATTTTAATTAACTATCATGGTAGTTGAAACATCGCTGAGAAGATAGACATCCTCTCAACCCCAATTAAAATAATCATTAAACCCAGCAATGTTAAATTAGGGTAACATGATGAGATTCACATGAAAATCCAAGTACCAGATGCTCAAGACGTCCATAACCGGGGACCCGGCTAATCATGATCAGTTTGTACACTCTGTAGAGGTTTGTGCACTTTTCCCACAAGACTCGATCGCCTCCATTTGGTTTCTCGCACTGCATTGGTGTTTGAGAAACGGATGACCGTGACATAGTCTTTCAGAAGCGCTAGCACCTTACGATCGGGCGAACTGTACCAACCTACATCCCCTACATCTGCTAGTCCACCACTGTAAGAGTTCGCATGACTTACTCATACTATGCTAGAGCCCATAATAGCATTGTGGCTGCACACGGAAGTTTCTAGTATGAATAATCTCATGATCCCTTTGAGCCTGGGTGGCGGTCCAAAAGAAAAACAGGCAATCACTGGAATACCCAGATGCCTCAGTCCACCCAGATGTGTATTAATGTTGCCACCTTAAGTTGAACCATTAATTAACAAACTCACATATGTCATGGATTTCACTCACCCAATCCACGTCTACGAGCATAGCATGTCCTAACAGCATACGTAGAAGTAACTCCCAAAGGTTTGAATGTAATGCAGGTAATAGGTACTACCTCAATCTACCTCCCAATCCCACGAGTTAATTGATCCTACTCATGCAATGTGTGAGGTTTGGACTAATGCAATGAAAACTGGGTAATTGAAAAGTATGATCAAAGTGTTACTTGCCTTGCTGATGATCCGCAAAACCTAGAGACTCAAAGTAGCAAGCGGCGCACTTCGGGTACTCTATCGCAATCAAACAAGCATACAATAAGTACTTAACTAATGCACGGGTACAACTCAAATAAGAGATCTAACCAGAAAGTTCAACTTAAGAACTCCGGTTTGCAAAAAGAATCAACTCGAAAGAAGCAATGAAACTCAAACTGCGAAAGAAACGAGCTCCGGTTTGCTAATTGGACTAAATTCAAATTTTACATTAGCCAAAACTTTGTTCTAGTTGATTAAACGTAAAGAGGGCATCGAGACGAAGATTTGGGATTTTGAATCACCTGATTCCTACTCTCGAGCGAAAAGAAAAACAAAAAACAAGATCAGGGCAAAAATCACGATCGGAAAAATCGCGGATAAATACCCCGAAAAAGAAAACAGACGAACAGGCTAACGAATGAACGTTCGCTGTCTGCGGCTAACTGACAAAAACCATTCGTTAAAGCGAACGTACGGACGAACGTCCGCTAAATAACTAAACCGAAGAAAACCGATCTGATCTAATCTAATAAAACAGATCTACGATTTAAAAAAAACGAGCGGTTCTTACAAAAAAAACGGCAACTACCTCGCGAACTCCGATGGGATCCGGTGCTCTGGCGGCGGCGGTGGTTCGGCAGCGGCGGGGTCGGCGGCGGCGGCGGCTAGCGGTGGCGGGGCGGCTAGCGGCGGCGGCGGCGGACGGCGGCGCCGCGGGCGGCGGCGGGCGGCGTTGGCGGCTTAGGGTTTCAGCGAGGCGCGGCTGGTGGGCTGGTCGGGCCGACGTTTGGCGCTTATAAAGCCCTGTCTCCCGACCCTATACGAGTCTAAGTCGGTTCACTTTTTTTTTAAATAGAGTCCTAGCGCAGGAAAAACTAACAAAATAAATAATAAACGGACTCCAAAAATCCCGAAATAAATTTTCACCGTCCTCTAATAATATTTAGGACAAAGTGAACATTTTTCCCGGACCTAAATGCAATTTTGAAAAACGCGCATTTTTCCTATGCAAATAAATTCGCAAATAAATCCAGAAAAATACCAAAGGTGATTTTAACATTTTTCCTCCAATATTTCTGTTATTTTGGAGGAGTCATATTATCTCCGCTCATATTTTGTATTTAGAAATATTTTTAGGAGAAAAAATAATTAGAATCACACTTTCCTCGTACCGGTATTCGAGCGAACTCAAATACGAAAACGGTAAAATTCCCAACTCTCTCCGTAAGTCCTTGAGTTGCTTAGAATTTCGAGGAACGCCACAAACAAAAATGCAAAAAGCATGCAATGCAAATATGATCTATGTATAACATTCCAAATTGAAAATTTGGGATATTACAACAAACAACACTACAATTTAAATGGAGCTCAATGTGCAACGAGTTGCATATTGACAAAACACCACATTTTATTTATTTAGTTGACTATCGTTTATTTATAAGACAAGATTATTTTTTTATATACAACATGGCAAGAGGTGAAGCATGAGCAAAACTACACTATCTAGTCAAATTAAATGATGCCGGAAATAACAACAACAATTCCGGAAACTCCTCATGTGCATATTTAGCAATTATTAAAGCAAACAACAATTTTAAGCATTTAAATGTTGTTATCATGATGCGGATGACATTTTCAAGTTTTATGCAAATTTTAGTTAAGGTTGACAATTAACAAGATATGAAGCATTTGGTCGCCACGACGGAAGGAAAGGAGTATCCTGGCGACGAGAACCGAAAATGATGCCACGACATCATATCGGTTCCGGTAACTTGTCGGAAGACCAGTGCAAAAGAAGGATCGGCGTGAGCGTGTCATGCAAGAGATATGTGGGGTGATCCCGTTATGGGTTCCCACGGGTTGGTGGCAAGGAAAACGAGGGGCACTCGGACTCGAGACAAACAAGCGAGTGCATCTCATACAACACAAGCATTCGGTCCGCGGGTGGTCGACTCGGTGGTATACCTTTGAAGCGTGCATTTCGGGGTGGTTCAAGTCGTCGAGGGAAGTAGCCATTCACGGACGTCGTGGAAGTAGTGGTACTTGGCAAAACGCACGGCGATGGTAGTTGTACATTTTGGCGGTAGTCGAACTCGGCGAGTGATGGTCGTCGTGGTACTTGTCGCGTTCCGAATGTGTAGTCGTACACGGTTCTTTGGCGAAGGAAGTGGTACATGTTTTTGTAGTCGCACACGGTTCGTAGCCATTTGGGCTTTTCCGTAGATGTTCGGGGTCGTCAGTAGTGGTACTTGGCGCATCCAACGTCTTCGGACTTGCCGGTCTCGAAGAACTGAGATCTTCTATCAATATCCCCTGGCTAGGTCAAAACCTTATACCTCGAAGAATTTCAATTTGCGATCACAATTGCCCTGCAAATCCAAGTTACTCCAGGGTGATGAAAGTTACGCTACTCTATTAATCATGATCCCACCAATATGAAAACCTCGCATTCCATCAAGGTCTCAGATAATTCCTCTAAGTCACTGATATAAAGCCGCCAAGTCATCTGTCTTCTATCCTCAAATTGGTCTATCTATGGCATCGTCAGTTCTTGTGCTATATTAGGATGAAAATGTGCTCACTCACTGTGTCGACTAGTTCCATTACGAATCCAGTGTTGTGCAAGGTTGTAGAGGCTTAATTGGTTCTCTTGTAATTCTATGGGTTAGGCACATGGTTAAGGATTCGAGCTGGGGTATCTCATGAAGTCTCAAAGGGTCTCGGAATGGGTTGCTAGTCTGGAGGGTTAAACATAATTCTACAGGGTTGCACTTGGTCGTGGAGGTCGTAGCAGAAGTCTTCATTGTTAGTTGGTTGCCGAGTTGGAATCATTGGTACTTCTTCTCTTGCTGGTCTTCAGCTGAGGAGATATAAGAGAGGGAAAAGGCAGCATAGAGGGGGAGAATTCCTAAAGGGGGTGATATAGTGCAAGTGCAATCAAACAGGTGCAAAAAGGGCGGAACAAAGGAAACAAGGCAAGGAAGATGATATAGCCATGTACTTGTTGCCTAGCTCAAAGTACGACTTATATCAAAACACAAACAAATAAAATCAAGCAATACACAATCATGGTTCTATTCGAACCATCATACGGACTCGACTGTGCATAGGGGGTACACGACTCATCCTACCCTAGGGGTTCTCGGACTAGTAGTTGCGCCTTGTGCCTCGTGCAGTCTTCTGAGTTTCCTCAGGTGTTGCTATGTCCCTTTTAGTTGTTTGATGAACGATCCGGGTTGAGCCTGAAGAATCTTCAACAACTTCTCGCCTGATGAGGTGATGCGGTGAAGGTGTCTCCTTGTAGCTGGCGTTGACTTGGTCTTCTTAATCATAACAACCCCTTTTTTGTCTTCTAAGGCGTCGATGGTACTGGGTAGGTAATCCTTATGCAATGACAATAACAAGGCATAATAGAGGTCCAACATGTCGGTTATGTTGATGGCAACATCGACACCGAGAGCGGGGAACGAAGAGAACCGTTTTCCTGCTCATTATAGTGAGGCGGACCAAATGGCGAGGTTCTCATCCACCGGTGGTTGCCAATACAACAACGGTAGTGACATGATTACTCTATTAGAGATGCCCATCATGATCTTGCATATCCTGTGCCCTGATCATCGTAGGCTAAGGTTGCACCATCTTGGGGCAGTGTCAAGGGTGTCACCATCTTCTGGGTCTTCATGTCCTCATTCCTCGAGGATGTATTTTCTGTTGGTATCGTCTTGTCCTGGTGTCACCAACCTTGTGTTCAGAAGAGGTGGGTTAGTGTTTGGCAAGGCATCTTCCTTCTAGATCATCCATGAGGATTACAGGAAATCCAGTGTTCAGGGGCATAAGGGTTCTAGCGACCAAAAGTTTTGAAGGGGAAGAGATCAAGTATAGCCTAGTTTTCGAAAAACTGAGAAGGGAAGAGAAGTATAGATAGTTTTGAAAACTAGTAAATGTTTTGGAAATAGTTTTACCCTAACTAACGACCATGCTAACTAAGGATTCCTACAGTCAGGATGGCTCTGATGGCAGCTCTGTGGGGACCCCAACTCATAAGCCGTGATCATCGGATGCACGTGTACAGTGATGCCAGAGATCAATGCTCACTGAACACACAGAAGTTGAATAACAAGAGTCTTACATCCATACATACCGTATTACACAAATAGGACCATTATGGTCAAGTCTTTAGTATATCATTGCAGCGGAAATCTTCAATAACAACTTGGACCCATGCCATCTGCCTTAACCCTACAGGCATTCTGACTGGGAAGCGTCCTAGCTCGCATGCTCGTCACCAAGAAATCTTCATCATATCCTGTTCTTTCATGCCTGGCCAATAAAATAACCAGTGGCAAGCCAATGAGTACTTTGAATGTATTCGTAAGCAACCCATGATTTGGTTCAAGGTAACCATGCAAGTGGTTCAACAATGAGCAACCTAGCTACAAGCTAGATAAGATATTCTACCATTTGTGAAACATGCATCAATGTACTTGGGTAACCTCGAGGACAGGTTACAGATATCAACATAAATAAAGTTCAAATCATATCTGGTTCATTCAACGAGTCAAGTCACTACCTTGACTCAACACACACACACTTTCACCAAGAATGTAAAATTCTGGACATAGTTTAAGTAGCACCTCCCAACTGTCCATGACCATGGACACGGCTATTTGAATAGTTTTATACTCTACAGAGGTTGCGCACTTTACCCACAAGATCCGGGAAGCTTTCGTGTCACCCACGATCCCGCAGTACCTCAAGTACTCGGGGGAAGCACCCGGTCATTAAATTTCCCTAGACGACACTAACATAGGGTCCACTCGTTGGTGCACAGCCCTCGTGTACAAAAGATAGATCATGGGATTTGCCCTTTTTACAATGTCACGCATACAAGAAGGGACCAACGGTGTGTCCGGTGCCCTGTAAAAACAGTCATGTTCGCCTATCCAAGCACGACCCCGTCCCGGGAGTGACCTCAATTCTCCCCCGTCACTAGTGATGTGGGCACGATGCTAGTAGCAGCCTAAGTAATCAATAATGCCCGGTCCCATAAGGGGTAGAGTGGTTGCACATGTTTGGTTGGGACGGTAATCACACATAAATCTAATCCATCATTTTACTCACACAAGAACTTTCTTTGGTGCACCACTTCTTCCTCAAGTGATGACCTTAACTAAACATCACCCTCGGGCATTAGGGGCACCCGATGGGGTTTTCGAAAGGACGTAACCATGAAGGGTTCATGGTTCATATGCAACACTATGCATCACAACTAATCTTTTGTCATTGCAACTAAGCACATGGTAAAGATCATGAGTAGGGTATGCATCATGTGGTGGCTCTCAACAAGTTTATCACCGTCACTCTTTATCATCATGCATAAGGAAATAAAAAGGTTCCGAGGAACAAAGGGGCATCATGGTCAAAGGGCTGCTTGCCTTGTCCTTCTGAGTCCTCAGACCTTCTGGTACATCTCCATGTACTTTGTTTATTTCGTCAACTAACGACGGAAACAATCACAATAAGCAACACAACAAGGCAAAAATAAAAGTGCTCTAAAAATAGGATTTGGACTTTTCTAGGATACTTCTGGTCATATGAAAAATGACCAAGGTCGTTTCATTGGAGTATGATCAATGGATGGTTTGGAACATTTCAATATGAGGTAATCAGGGGATTTGTGGATTTGCAAGAAGTTTACAGAAGAATTATTTTGAAAAATGGGCAAAGGCACTCATGATTTTAGAAGCACCTAGGAGTTGGTTTCACTTGATTTGGAGTTCAAATGAATTTCCTAGGATTTTGCAAAGTTGACAAATATGAGAAAATGGCTCATTATTTTGTGGGGTACAAAAAGTATTAGGAAAAATGTTCCAAATCTAAGTTTTG
>LR738713.1:246407567-246424572 GCA_902687465.1 Secale cereale
ACGGAAACAATCACAATAAGCAACACAACAAGGCAAAAATAAAAGTGCTCTAAAAATAGGATTTGGACTTTTCTAGGATACTTCTGGTCATATGAAAAATGACCAAGGTCGTTTCATTGGAGTATGATCAATGGATGGTTTGGAACATTTCAATATGAGGTAATCAGGGGATTTGTGGATTTGCAAGAAGTGTACAGAAGAATTATTTTGAAAAATGGGCAAAGGCACTCATGATTTTAGAAGCACCTAGGAGTTGGTTTCACTTGATTTGGAGTTCAAATGAATTTCCTAGGATTTTGCAAAGTTGACAAATATGAGAAAATGGCTCATTATTTTGTGGGGTACAAAAAGTATTAGGAAAAATGTTCCAAATCTAAGTTTTGATATTACAAGTATCTAGGAATTTGAACCATTGCATTTTGATCAACTTTGAGCTCTGTGTGATTTTTTTAAAGTTTACCACAGAAATAGGAAAATAGGATTTGATAAATATTTTTGAAGAAAAAGTCTCTGGAAAAATGTGCATGTTGCACCATGCGATAGAGCATGATTTTAGAAACTACTAGAAATTTGAATCATCAAATTTGGAGTTTATTTGAATTAATTAAGGATTTTTGAAGTTGACTGGAAAAGAAAAAGAAAAGGAGGAAGGGTTTATACCCTTATACCGCGCACATGGCGGCAGATAGACAGTGGGTCAGCCCAGCAAATCGGCTGTGCGGGCAGAAGTGGTGACGTTGAAGGCGTACTGCGGGAAGGCGCAATCCAGCGGGGCAAGCGAATCGGCCCAAAGCCGTTTCCACTTAACCCAACTGGTGGGCCGGCTCGGTCGCCTCTACCGCTGACGGGCGGGCCCCTCCTACCAGCTGGCGGGGCGGTCGTCCTCTTCCTCCCGCTCGAGGCAGAGCAGGGGAGGCAGAGCGCACGCCGGCGCTTATCCGGCGATAGCCGGCGCCTCCGGCCGTCTCCCACGGTGCTCTGCCTATGGGCGAGCTCAGCGCGGAGCGGCTCATCCACTGGTGCAGGTCACTACCGCCGGAGGGGGCCGAGGTGACCGCAGCTTGACGATGGTGGGGGAGGTCGTCGGCCATCTGTGGCCCTCGGCGTTCGAGCGTCCCCGCGACGGTTCGAGGAGGTGGGGAGGTTCGCCGGACCATGGGGAGCCTCTGCGTGGAGGAAAGGGAGGGAGGTGAGCTCAGGACGGCGTGAATTTTGGCGATGGACGGCGGCTCGGCTTCAGCCTTGGAGGTGGATGGGGGGCACGGGAGGAAGAATGGCATGGCCCGGGGGCGTACGGGAGAGAGAGAGAGTCCAAGGAGCAGCGAGGGGGCTCGGGGGAGGCCTTATATAGGTGGGCGACGGTCCACATAGGACTCGTGCACGGGCGAGCTAGTTGCCGTCGCTGCAAGCCACGGGGGCGTGTGTGGGTGTGTCCGGGGTGTTTGTAGGGGTGGTCTACGCCCATAGGAAGGAAGAGAAGGAGCGGGGATGCGCTAGGGCAGCACGCGTGTGAGCATGCTCATTAGAGCTCTCGGTGACCATGGTGCACGTGCGGGCAGGGGCCGGAGAGAGAGAAGAAGAAGGGGGCCGACCAGCTGCCATGTCCCGGACGTCGAGGTGGCCTCGGTGACATGATCCCAACGCCCTAGGCTGTCGGTTGCCTCGGGCAGGACACCGCTACAGTGCGGGAGCACACTGTAGCGCGCTCCAGAGCGCCCGTATGGCCGGCATGGCCGTGTCCTCACCGCTCTGGACGCGTCCACTTCGTCCAATGGTGTCTAGGTGGTCACGGGAGGAGTAAAGAAGTGGGCTGTCGCCTTAGATGCCATGGAGGGCCACTATAGTGAGGAGGGAGGTGAGAAAAGAGGAGAATGTTGTTGTCCAGAAGGGTAAATGGGGTTTTACCCCCCCCCCCCCTCAATCATCGATCTGAGGAGGGGAAGGAGTTCCTGGAGGTGGAGGGTGATCAGGTTCACTTGTGGTAATAATTAGAGGTAAATGGGAATAGTGAAAGGGGTCAAAACAATGGTTTTGGAAAAATGGCAGAAGGTGTTTGATGCAAATTTGGGCAAGAAAATTAACTCCACTTGACATGAGACTTATCAGGATCAAATGGCATATAGAAATAGGGTATTCCACCAAGTTTTCGCTCATTTGAAGAAACTTGCCAATGTAACTTTGGTGAACCCTAGAAATCAACAGAAATGGATTTTCCAAGATTAAGTTAAGCAAATCATCTCTCCTTGATGCACCACTTGGTGTAGTGTCATCATTTGGGGTTGTGAGCATGTCCACAAAATTTGAGGCCCCAAGCAAAAAGTTGGCAATGTTGAGTTGTTCAAATTTCAATCTGGTCAGAAAGGGTTTTGGGGTACTTAGATCAAGTTATGCTTCTTCAATACCTATGCCATTTGGTCTAGATGCATAATTAGACCATTTTAGCATGTGCACGAAGTTTGAGGACATTTGGACAAGTTTGGCAATGTAAAGTTGCTCAAACTTCAAAATGGACAGAAATGGTTTTGAGGGGATTAGATGATGTTTTCTTGATCTTCAAGGCATGAGGCTTTGTAAGATCATCAAATATGTCATATTTGACATGATAGAATTTCCCTGGAATTTTTGGAGAATATTTCCTTTGTAAATATTTCAACAGCTTGAAATATCCAGAAAGGGTTTTGGAAGGATTTGCCAAATATTTTGAACATGACCATGTGTTGAAACTCTTATATATGGACAATATATGTCCTATGAGTTTCCCTGAATTTTGGCAAATATTTTCGAAATAGTTAAATAATTTTTACCTATTAAAGACCATTTCTGGCCTAAAGAAAAAGGCTTTGAATAAAATAGGAAAATAACTTTTAAAAAATAAGATTTTGTGGTTTATGGGAGTACTATACCTAATAGGATTCAAATATAGTTTTTGAAAGTTTTTTCACACCCTATATAAGGTACTTGCAGTACAAACCTCAATTCAGGGGTTTTTGGAAAACTAATTTTAGAAAATACTATTTCGCCAAAATATTTTTGTAATAAAATACAATACAGTTCTATACACATGGTATGGTTATTGGGCAGAAGTTTGGAGCAAGGGGATGAAGTATAAGAGTTGGAGGATTTATTTGATTTTTAGAGCATATGCAAACAGCAGACAAAAATCAAATCAAGCAAAGTCCAAAACACTCAGAAAGTTTTTGTTAAACCACATTTTAGCATGACAATTAGCCTAAGTGTTTGTGGCATGAAAATCAAGTTCTGACGTACCTACCCCCTTACAAGAATCTCGTCCCCAAGATTCCCAGACTAGGCGTGGAAAGGAATACAGAGACTTGGATACGGGGTAGTCTTCACTTCTTCTTGCTGGTTCTGCTCCCGAGTGGTGCTCCATGGAACCTTAAAGTACTTGGTGGTGTGGCTTCTCGCGCGTTGCCCTTTTTGATTCAGGTTGCTGGGGGGGTCTCTTGCATAGGTTAGGTTGAGCTAGACGTCAAGGCTCGGTGATCGGTGTCCTCGCAGGGACCGGGCTAGTTAGGGAGTAAGAAGTACTTCCAGAGAAGTGACTCGTGGAAAATTTGGTGCACGGTGGGTAACTCAGGTGGTAAATCTGGCTGGTAGCCATCTACTCTTTGTCTTGGAAAGATCTTGAAGAAGGCCAATAGATCTTGGTGTGAGCGTCCCTTCGACACGGAAATGCTTGGTTCCTTCGAGAGGAGTGGTTTGCAGATACGCCAGGTCTTCGACGCGGAAGTTTACTTCTAGATGACAGTGGTAGGTGTAGTTCTTCCTTCTTGACATGTCTGTCTTCAAATGTCTTCTAACCAGCTGCATAGCTCTTCCTCCATCTTCGGGTAGTCAAGAATGTTGCCAAATAAAGCTGACAACTAACTTGTCCAAGTACTCCATGAAGTCTATGGGGTACGCAAGGTAGGCTGGGGTATTGGTGGCGGTCTCCGTTGAGTATTGGCAAGGGTCTTCTTGACTTAGAGTCAAGGCCTGTGGTCAGGATGTGACCATGTTGTGGCTTGGTGGGGCTTAAGGGTCTCAAGGATTCTAGTGTGTGAGTGAACGTTTATCATCTTATCCCTCAGCACGGTTTTTGAGATGCCAATAGCTCTATCTAGTACTCCAAACGAATAACCTTATACCACAAGCATCCTCTCGTATAGACCAACTTCAATCACCACTCATGCCATGCATATCCTCATGACTCCCAAAAGGAGGTCTAACAAAATTATACATGTCTACGATCCGCGAAAATCATATGTATGGCTACCCCTAAGAATCCATGGGTAAGGCATACAAGCTGCTAAGCTTGGATTAAACACGACAATCCAAGTGCTCATCCCATCCTTCCAAGGTTCACGATAAAGCATCTCTATTCTAAGGAAACACGGCACATGCCACTCCAAGATCTTGTTTCCTTCCTATATATCAGCTCCAACAGCTCGTTAACTTCCATCAATCACCACATAATCCAACAATTCTACAAATCCGATGTCTACGGTGTTCCACAAGATCTCAAGTCCCTATAATACCCAAATACTTGGAAGGACTATGCACTACGATAGTAAGTCCACCGATTCCCAGCATCCAGGTCAAGTAAACTCCAAGGTCATGCTTATATAGATCCCTAAATCAACTTCGACAAATAATCCAATCTCCTAGTTTATTGCGCACCGAGAAACACGGTATCAAGATCAATGGTCTAAATCCAATTTACTCCGAACCATGCAAACATATCTAGCATCTATACCCAACCAGAATCACCTACTTAAATCCAAATCTCATGTCCGATGAGAATTCCTACATTTCCCCCAAGTCATTCTCAAAATGTTAATTATCTTCTATCAATATCCCCTGGCTAGGTCAAATCCTTATACCTCCAAGAATTTCAATTTGCGATCACAATTGCCCTGCAAATCCAAGTTACTCCAGGGTGATGATGTGATGCCCGAAGACCGACGCTCCAGAAGATTCTAGATGTTCCGGGTTTTCCCGTGGGTTTCATTTGTGCTTGCTTTATTTATTTTGCATTGCATCATGTCATCATGCCATCAAGTCTTTTAAGTTTATAACTCAACTAAATAAACCGTATGGATCCTCGATGCATTTAAATTGAGGGATACTCACTATGGTGACTTCTCTTTATAACATATAAAAGCCTCTCAATATTATTAGGGAGCTATATTAAATTATTCCATTGCTTTGGAATCACCATAACCCACTTGCAATTTAATTCCATGCCTCTTCTGCTGCGAGTTTTTGACAAATATCAAATTCCCAAGGCAAAGTTCTTTCCTTCTTTATTTCTATTCCAAATTCAAGTTGCATTTTTCTACTTCAGGAAAATGTTCACTATTTTTCTAAAATCCCTAATCCATGCCAAGACCCCCTCCTCATATGTTTATACCTTTTAGACATGTTCTGGTTGGACTTTGAATTTATTCAAATTTGAAAGTGTTTCAAATTTGGCTGAATTTACAGTCTCTAAAAATTGCCAGAGCAATATATTCAAATAGCACATGTTTCCAGGAGTAGAGGGGTATATTTATATCTCTCGTATTCCTTCCCCAACCCTTTGACCTTTTCCCTTTTTATTCTGTGAAATTATATATTGGCAGAGAGTTTTAAAAGAGAAAGTAAGAGCTTGCTGCACTGGGCCGGCCCGCCAAACCCTCCAGAGAGCCGCGGCCCACCTAAGCTCCTAACCTAGCCCGATCCCCTCCTCACCTCTCTTCCTCCCATCGGTTCCACCGACCGCCGCCAGGACCCGCTCACCCGCTCCCCCGATCCCCAGCTCCTCTCCTCTCGATCCCCCACCTCTCTCGCAAAGCTCCCTCGCTCCCTCGCCTCACCCCCTCGCCACCCTCTCCTCCTCCCATCGCTAGCTGCAGCCAGCGCCCAGGCTGGACAGGAGCAGCCGCTCTAGTGCGTCGAGCGCTCGGGCCGTCCTCCTTCCCCGACGTGCCACATCCTCCTCCGCGCCTCACCACCCAGACTCCGCGCCAAGCCCGAGCCTCTGCTCCTCGTTGACGAGCCCCTCAGTCAGGCACCCGCGCTCGATCCCCATCGTCACATCCGGCCTCTTCCCCACCGTCCTGGCCTTCTCCAGCACCGCCCGGCTCCCACGCGACCTCGTCCTCGCCTTTGCTCCACCTCGCGCCTTTCATTGGCGACCCGCCAAGGCGCTCGCGTTGTCTAGCCGCGCTGGCGACCACGACCGGCGCTGCGATAGAGCTGCCGCTTGTCACCTTCGCCTCTCTGCACGACCTGCGTCTGCGAGCGTCCCAGGCCGCAGCCTCCTCCTCGTCCACGACCATCGCGGTACCTGCTGTATCCCACAGCCCATGCCGCACCTTCCTCCTTCTCGCCTCCACATCAACCCCGTCCTCCTCCGAGACGGATGCAGCAAGTTCTGCCCGGATCTGGCGCTGCCCTGAGGTCCTTGTGTTTTTGTTTTGGATCAAGCCAAGACCCGCTTCTATGTCTACATGCAAGTATCTCGACGCCCGATGCCAGTTCGACTCCATCGCCGAGAACGACTACATGAGGACCTTGGCTATGGGACCGAACAACCACAAGTACCCCTACAGTTCGTCGAGATAAGATATTGATAGAAGATATTTAACATTTTGAGAATGAATTGGGGGAAATGTAGGAATTCTCGTCGGACATGAGATTTGGATTTAAGTAGGTGATTCTGGTTGGGTATGGATGCTAGATATGTTTGCATGGTTCGGAGTAAATTGGATTTAGACCGTTGATCTTGATACCGTGTTTCTCGGTGGGCAATAAACTAGGAGATTGGATTATTTGTCGGAGTTGATTTAGGGATCTATATAAGCATGACCTCGGAGTTTACTTGACCCGGATGTTGGGAATTTGGTGCACTTACTATCGTAATGCATAGTCCTTCCAAGTATTTGGGTATTATAGGTACTTGAGATCTTGTGGAACACCGTAGACATCGGATTTGTAGAATTGTTGGATTATGTGGTGATTGATGGAAGTTAACGAGCTGTTGGAGCTGATCTATAGAAAGGAAACAAGATCTTGGTGTGGCATATGACATGCTTCCTTAGAATAGAGATGCTTTATCGTGAACCTTGGAAGGATGGGATGAGCACTTGGATTGTCGTGTTTAATCCAAGCTTAGCAGCTTGTATGCCTTACCCATGGATTCTTAGGGGTAGCCATACATATGATTTTTGCGGATCGTAGACATGTATAATTTTGTAAGACCTCCTTTTGGGAGTCATGAGGATATGCATGGCATGAGTGGTGATTGAAGTTGGTCTATACGAGAGGATGCTTGTGGTATAAGGTTATTCATTTGGAGTACTAGATAGAGCTATTGGCATCTCAAAAACTGTCCTGGTGGATAAGATGATAAACATTCACTCACACACTAGAATCCTTGAGACCCTTAAGCCCCACCAAGCCACAACATGGTCAGATCCTGACCACGGGCCATGGCTCTAAGTCAAGAAGACCCTTGCCAATACTCAACGGAGACCGCCACCAATACCCCAGCCTACCTTGCGTACCCCATAGACTTCATGGAGTACTTGGACAAGTTAGTTGTCAGCTTTATTTGGCAACATACTTGAATACCCGAAGACGGAGGAAGAGCTATGCAGCTGGTTAGAAGACATTTGAAGACCAACATGTCAAGAAGGAAGAACTACACCGACCATCGTCATCAAGAAGTAAACTTCCGTGTCGAAGACCAGGCGTATCTGCAAACCACTCCTCTCGAAGGAACCAAGCATTTCCATGTCGAAGGGACGCTCACACCAAGATCTATCGGCCTTCTTCAAGATCTTTGCAAGACAAATAGTAGACGGCTACCAGCCAGATTTACCACCTGAGTTACCCAACGTGCACCAAATTTTCCACGAGTCACCTCTCTGGAAGTACTTCTTACTTCCGAACTAGCCCTATCCCTGCGAGGACAACGATCACCGAGCCTTGACGTCTAGCTCAACCAAACCTATGCAAGAGACCCCCCCCCCCAGCGACCTGCATCAAAAAGGGCAACGCGCGAGAAGCCACACCACCAAGTACTTTAAGGTTCCATGGAGCACCACTCGGGAGCAGAACCAGCAAGAAGAAGTGAAGACTACCCCGTATCCAAGTCTCTATATTCCTTTCCACGCCTAGTCTGGGAATCTCGGGGACGAGATTCTTGTAAGGGGGTAGGTCTGTCACACCCAGATTTTCATGCCACAAACACTTAAGCTAATGGTCATGCTAAAATGTGGTTTAACAAAAACTTTTTGAGTGTTTTGGACTTTGCTTGATTTGATTTTTGTCTGCTGTTTGCAAGTGCTCTAAAAATCAAATAAATCCTCCAACTCTTATACTTCATCCCCTTGCTCCAAACTTCTGCCCAATGACCATACCATGTGTATAGAATAGTGTAGTATTTTCTTACAAAAATATTTTGGCCAAATAGTATTTTCTAAAATTAGTTTTCCAAAAACCCCTGAATTGAGGTTTGTACTGCAAGTACCTTATTTAGGGTGTGAAAAATCTTTCAAAAAGTATATTTGAATCCTATTAGGTATAGGACTCCCATAAACCACAAAATCTTAATTTTTAAAAGTTATTTTCCTATTTTATTCAAAGGCTTTTTCTTTAGGCCAGAAATGGTCTTTAATAGGTAAAAATTATTTAACTATTTCAAAAAGACTAGCCAAAATTCAGGGAAACTCATAGGACATATATTGTCCATATATAAGAGTTTCAACACATGGTCATGTTCAAAATATTTGGCAAATCCTTCCAAAACCCTTTCTGGATATTTCAAGCTTTTGAAGTATTTACAAAGGAAATATTCTCCAAAAATTCCAGGGAAATTCTATCATGTCAAATATGACATATTTGATGATCTTACAAAGCCTCATGCCTTGAAGATCAATAAAACATCATCTAATCCCCTCAAAACCATTTCTGTCCATTATTTGGACATGCCATATTTGGACATGCTCACAACCCCAAATGATGACACTACACCAAGTGGTACATCAAGGAGAGATGATTTGCTTAACTTAATCTTGGAAAATCCATTTCTGTTGATTTCTAGGGGTTCACCAAAGTTACATTGGCAAGTTTCTTCAAATGAGCTCAAACTTGGTGGAATACCCTATTTCTATATGCCATTTGATCCTGTTAAGTCTCATCTTAAGTGGAGTTAATTTTCTTGCCCAAATTTGCATCAAACACCTTCTGCCATTTTTCCAAAACCATTGTTTTGACCCCTTCCACTATTCCCCTTTACCTCTAATTATTACCACAGGTGAACCTGATCACCCTCCACCTCTAGGAGCTCCTTCCCCACCTCAGATCAATGATTGAGGGGGGGGGGTAAAACCCCATTTACCCTTCTGGACAGTAGCATTCTCCTCTTTTCTCACCTCCCTCCTCACTCAAGTGGACCTTCATGGCATCCAAGGCCACAACCCACTTCTTTACTCCTCCCCTGACCCCCTAGACACCATTGGACGAAGTGGACGCGTCCAGAGCGGTGAGGACACGGCCATGCCGGCCATACGGGCGCTCTGGAGCGCGCTACAGTGTGCTCCCGCACTGTAGCCGCGTCCTGCCCGAGGCACCCGACAGCCTAGGGCGTTGGGATCGTGTCCCCCGAGGCCACCTCGACGTCCGGGACATGGTAGCTAGTCGACCCCCTTCTTCCTCTCTCTCTCTCCGGCCCCTGCCCGCACGCGCATCGTGCACCGAGAGCTCCAATGAGCACGCTCACACGCGCGCTGCCCTTGCGCATCCCCGCTCCTTCTCTCCCTTCCTATGGGCATAGACAACCCCTACAAAAACCCCGAACATGCCCACGCACGCCCCCGTGGCTTGCAGTGACGGCAACTAGCTCGCCGGCGCACGAGTCCTCGGTGGACAGTCGCCCACCTATATAAGGCCTCCCCCGAGCCCCCTCGCTGCTCCTTGGGCTCTGTCTCTCTCTCCCGTACGCCCCCCGGGCCGCGCCATTCTTCCTCCCGTGCCCCCCATCCACCTCCAAGGCCGAAGCCGAGCCGCCGTCCATGGCCAAAATTCATGCCGTCCTGAGCTCACCTCCCTCCCTTTCCTCCACGCAGAGGCTCCCCGTGGTGCGGCGAACCTTCCCACCTCCTCGAACCGTCGCAGGGATGCTCGAACGCCGAGGGCCACAGATGGCCAACGACCTCCCCCGCCAACATCAACCTGCGGTCACCTCGGCCCCCTCCGGCGGCAGTGACCTGTAGCAGTGGATGCGTCGCTCCGCGCTGAGCTCGCCCATAGGCAGAGCGTCGTGGGAGACGGCAGGAGGCGCCGGATATCGCCGGACGAGCGCCGGCGTGCGCTCTACCTCCCCTGCTCTGCCTCGAGCGGGAGGAAGAGGACGACCGCCCCGCCAGCTGGCAGGAGGGGCCCGCCCGTCAGCGGCAGAGGCGACCGAGCCGGCCCGGGTTAAGTGGAAACGGCTTCGAGCCGATTCGCTTGCCCCGCTGGGTGGCACCTTCCCACAGTACGCCTTCAACGCCCCCACTTCTACTCGCACAGCCGAGCCGCTGGGCCGGCCCACTGTCCTATCTGTCGCCATGTGCGCAGTATAAGGGTATAAACCCTTCCTCCTTTCCTTTTTCTTTTCCAGTCAACTTCACAAATCCTTAATTAATTCAAATAAACTCCAAATTTGATGTTTCAAATTTCTAGTAGTTTCTAAAATCATGCTCTATCACATGGTGCAACATGCACATTTTTTCAGAGACTTTTTCTTCACAAATATTTATCAAATCCTATTTTTCTATTTTTGTGGTAAACTTTAAAAAAATAACAGAGAGCTCAAAGTTGATCCAAATGCAATGGTTCAAATTCCTAGATACTTGTAATATCAAAACTTAGATTTGGAGCAGTTTTCCTAAAACTTTCTGTACCCCACAAAATAATGAGCCATTTTCTCATATTTGTCAACTTTGCAAAATCCTAGGAAATTCATTTGAACTCCAAATCAAGTGAAACCAACTCCTAGGTGCTTCTAAAATCATGATTTGTTAAATGGGTGCCTTTGCCCATTTTTCAAAATAATTCTTCTGTACACTTCTTGCAAATCCAGAAATCCCCAGATTACATCATATTGAAATGTTCCAAACCATCCATTGATCATACTCCAATGAAACCACCTTGGTCGTTTTTCATATGACCAGAGGTATCCTAGAAAAGTCCAACTCCTATTTTTAGAGCACTATTATTTTTGCCTTGTTGTGTTGCTAATTATGATTGTTTCCGTTGTTAGTTGACGAAATAAACGGAGTACCTGGAGATGGACCAGAAGGTTTGAAGACTCAGAAGGACAATGCTAGCAGCCCTTTGACCATGATACCCTTTGTTCCTCGGAACCCTTTTATTTCCGTATGCCTGATGATAAAGAGTGACGGCGGTAAACTTGTTGAGAGCCACCCCATGATGCATACCCTACTCATGATCTTTACCATGTGCTTAGTTGCAATGACAAAAGATTAGTTGTGATGCATAGTGTTGCATATGAACCATGAACCCTTCGTGGTAGCGTCCTTTCGAAAACCCCATCGGGTGCCTCTAATGCCCGAGGGTGATGTTGAGTTAAGGTCATCACTTGAGGAAGAAGTGGCGCACCAAAGAAAGTTCTTGTGTGAGTAAAATGATGGATTAGATTTATGTGTGATTACCGTCCCAACCAAACATGTGCAACCACTCTACCCCTTATGGGACGGGGCATTATTGATTACTTAGGCTGATACTAGCATTGTGCCCACATCACTAGTGACGGGGGAGACTTGAGGTCACTCCCGGGACGGGGTCGTTCTTGGATAGGCGACCATGACTGTTTTTACAGGGCACCGGACACACCATTGGTCCCTTCGTGTATGCGTGACATTGTAAAAAGGGCAAGTCCCTTGATCTATCGTTTGTCCACGAGGGCCGTGCACCAACGAGTGGACCCTATGTTAGTGTCGTTTAGGGAAAGGTAATGACCGGGTGCTTCCCCCGAGTACATGAGGTACTGCGGGATCGTGGGTGACACGAAAGCTTCCTGGATCTTGTGGGTAAAGTGCGCAACCTCTGCAGAGTGTAAAACTATTCGAATAGCCGTGTCCACGGTCATGGACAGTTGGGAGGTGCTACTGAAACTATGTCCAGAATTTTACAATCTCAGTGAAAGTGTGTGTGTGTTGAGTCAAGGTGGTGACTTGACTCATTGAAAGAACCAGATATGATTTGGACTTTATTTATGTTGATATCTGTCACCTGTCCTCGATGTTACCCAAGTACATTGATGCATGTTTCACAAATGGTAGAATATCTTATCTAGCTTCTAACTAGGTTGCTCATTGTTGAACCACTTGCATGGTTACCTTGAACCAAATCATGGGTTGCTTGCGAGTACATTCAAAGTACTCATTGTCTTGCCACTTGTTATTTTATTGGCCAGGCATGAAAGAACATGATATGATGAAGATTTCTTGGTGACGAGCATGCGAGCTAGGACGCTTCCCAGTCAGAATGCCTGTAGGGTTAAGGCAGATGGCATGGGTTCAAGTTGTTATTGAAGATTTCCGCTGCAATGATATACTCAAGACTTGACCATAATGGTCCTATTTGTGTAATACAGTATGTATGGACGTAAGACTCTTGTTATTCAGCTTTTGTGTGTTCAGTGAGCATTGATCTATGGGATCACTGTACACGTGCATTCGGTGATCACGACTTATGAGTCGGGGTCCCCACAACTTCGCTATCCTTGTTGATGATTCCCCACCTGAACTTGGTAGTGTTTTATTATAATACTACTACGTGGTCATGCTTGTCTGGGACAACGTGTTCACATGTTTGTAGCAGAACCAGCTCATGTTTTGGAGATTACTACCGTAGTCCCTTTCTCGAGAATCTCGCAACGTCATCTCGTCGATTTGTGTTGCAAACTTTCATTTTTCTTTCTAGACTCGATGAGTCTGAATTATTCAGACACCAACCAGATCTGAATCTCACACAGATATGATGGTTGGAACGTGTTCCAAGTATTATAATATTGGTCTCTCTGTAACCCGGTAATGTGGATGTCGTGGCCAACCCACCTAGCCGGAAGGCCTATTATTGTAGTTTCTTGGTTTAAGAAGTTGGCCACCTCCCCATAGGGATTTCGTAGGATTTACTCCCTAGCTGTCCCTTATGGATTTTGTGTTTCCGAAGTCCGACCTGTTTCTTGATGTTCTAGATATCAAACCATATCTAGAATGGGTTGCGCTAGTACATCAAGGAGAACTTTACAAGCAGAGTGCTAAATGTCTCTCAATCGATCATCCAGATTTCATCCCCTTGGCCTTGCTAAGGTGAAATCCGAGAAGGTCTTATCTTCCTTTGCATATGCACAATCCATCATTATTCATCATGGTACTATGTTGTGTTGCCAGGATCCTCGACACGGATATTGGTAAAACCTTGATGAATATGGGAATGCTCAAGTTCTTGAGAGCAGGCACAAGCACTAGGTGTTATCGACACTAACTGGGATTGCTCCTAGTCTCTTCTTTTATGCTATAACCTCTCAAAGAGTAGATTCACTCTCAACTGTTGGGTTTCCTCCCAGTTACCAGAATCATTCCCAGCCTTTGCATTTTGTTCCCAGCTTGCACCGCCATTGTGCCATTTTACCATGGGTTCCATCCATTTCCGAGGATAAGAAAAATCATCCATTGTGTTGTCTTCAACAAGGTAGTCCACATCATCCATTCTGGCTGGAGAATGTCATTCTTTTGGACTCCTTCAAACGATCGTTTGTGATTGCCTTAGGCTGGTATAGGGAATTTCAATGATCTCTATATCAAAAGTAATTCTTTATGCCACTTAAGGTAATAACTCTACGAGTCACCTTCTCTAAGGTGCCCCGTCTGGTGACATTGATCACCATCTTCTTTAAGTGTGGAATTATTGCCTACCAAGTGAACCTTCATCATTTGCTTCACTCCATCCCTCTGGATGTGTGTTCTGTGTCTTAGCTCAAGAGATGGTTCAACGTCTCACTCCATGAGTTGATCTTGAGTTGCTCGATCTTTCAGAAGATCAATTTTGTAGAGTTTCTTTCGTCGTCACCGTATTGGACAAAGACCTTGAAAGCAAGGATGTCAGGATCAACATGATGCAAGCAATCAACATTCATATAAAGGACAGTTGGATCGTGAAGATTGTGTTAGTTGCGTCCCCCCTTCATCTTACCCTACGCTTGAATCTCGGGACGAGATTCTTGTTTAGTGGGGTGAGTTGTCACATCCCTAGTTCTGGTCTGCTCTGGTCTAGTTAGTCTTGTGTGCATTATGTTTAACTTTCTCTTAAACCTGAAATGGGGTTTTCCTAAACCCTAGAATCAAAGGAATTCACTAGGTTCAACTAAAATATTTTCAGTAAATCCAAATGGCTTTCAAAAATGTTCATCATTTATGGAAAATACTGTAAACAGTAACCACAAGTGATGCACATTTTTCCATGACATATTTGGGCTCTGAATTAAATCATACTCTATTTGCATTTGGGCATTTAAATGCTATAAAATAGTTTAAATGCTCAAATAATCATAAACTAAAATGTTTACTGTTGGATTTATTCTAAACAGTAGCCATGATTAGTTTCATGATTTTTGGAAATGCCCTGGCATTTTTAATAAAGCCCTAAAGTCTACAGAAAATAGAAAAAAGAAACAGTTTTTGTAAGAGAGATAGAGAAGGCTTACCTGGCCCAAGCTTACCTGGCGGCCCAGCTAGTGGCCCAGCCCACCACCGCTGCCAGTCATCTCCCTCCTCTCGCCAGGAGGACGAGAGACGCGTGCGGGCGCCTGCGGCCACACGCCATGGCCACCTGCTACCTCTCTGCGTGTCTCCTAGTCGCCCTGAGGTTGCCACGCACCTCCCTGCCTCTCTCTATCACTCTTCCTCGCTCTCACTCCCTGTCACTGAATCCCCTTCCCCTCCTCTGCTCCCTCACACCATGGCCGAAGCGCCGCAGCCGCTCCACCACGCCCATCGGCACCCCTCTCCCTGCCGCCGTGCCCATACCTGCCTCCATGTTGCCCTGAAGCTCCACGTCTACGCACGCAACCCCCGACGCCCTCTGATGTTGCCTTCGAGCTCGTCACTACCGCGTCTCCTCGCTGGACTTCGCCGTCGATTCGCCGTCCTCAACACCTCCCCGAGCCTGCTGAGCTTTGCTTCGACTCATCTGTGAGCTCCGCCGTCTTCTCCGCTACTCGCCGAGCTCGTTCTAGTTCCCTAACCATGCTAGCCGTCGGGGCCGAGAGCTCGTCGCCGCCGTTCATGTCACCGCCGCGGCCACAGCTGCTGCCGCTCGCGTCCGGACCCATAAACGAGCTCTGCACACACCTAGGAGACGAACACCACCACTAGTTCCCCCTCCGATGCTCTGTGGCGCCGTCTTCATCGACGCCCGAGCTCCGGCCGACGCCGCGCTGCTCGCCATCGTCAATTCTGGCCGCCCCAGGCCCGGCGACCACCATCGTTGGATGCACGAGAGCGCTAGCAAGCCGTAGCAACAAACCGCGCCTCAAATGGTGCCCTGTGGGCGTTTTCCGACGCGCCCCGCCGTCTCGGCACTCGCCGGGGGCGAGCCGCCGGCCAGTTTGACCCGTCTGACCAAGGGTTTGACTCCCCCTGGGTCTTTGACATGTGGGGCCAGCCCCTGCTAATTACCTACTTTAGGTTTAATTAAAGTAGGATTAGCCCCTGGCACACTGACGTCTGGGCCCAGGCCCCTGGTTAATTAGTGTTAATTAACTTAGTTAATTAGCTGAGTCGCTGACTTGTGGGCCCAGGCCCCACTGACAGTTTAGATTATTGTTAACTAAATTAGGTTAGTTTAGTTAGAGACTGACGTGTGGGACCGCATTGTCAGGTTTGACCTGGAGCAGTCAGTTGACCTGCTGACGTCACTCTGACGTAATGCTGATGCAATAAAACATTTTCTGGATTTAGTTCTTTTTTAAAAGAACCAGGAAATTCCAGAAAATGTTATAAACTTCAAAAAATCATAGAAAATAATCTATAACTCCAATGAAAATAATTTATATATGAAAAATGATCAGAAAAATTCAAGGAATCTGTTTACGACATTATCATGCATGTTAGAGCAACTTATGCCTGCTGATTAGGTCAAATCAACTAAATGGCATTTAAATAATCACATATGGAGTTTGAATTTGAACCTTTGGTTCAAACCAACTTCATTTAATATGGTTGCTAGTTGCATTAGCTCAATCAACAGCATATTGCCATGTCATGATCATGCATCATATTGTTGCATTGCATTGATTGTGTTCTCTCTTGTTTGCCGGTGGTTGTCCCTCTCAGTAGACGTTGTTCCGACGATGTGATCGATGACATTGATGAAGACACAGTGCCATCTTCAGAAGTGCCAGGCAAGCAAAACCCCATTGAGCATTTCGATACAATCCCACTCTCTTGCTCTTGCTCTCTTTTACTATATTAGGACAACAACGCACTACTATGAAAAGGGCTATAGATGGAATTGACACTAATGGCGCACCAGACATGCGGTGCGCCATTAGTATATTGGTGCGCCATTAGTATCCAAATACTAATGGCGCACCGCTGACGTGGTGCGCCATTAGTAACATTTTTTTTCATATTTTTCTCAAAACTACTAATGGCGCACCAGTGGATCAACTACTAACGGCGCACCACATCCACGGTGCGCCATTAGTAATTTTTTTTCAAATTTTGTTTTTATTTTTTTCCATATTTTTTTCAAAAAATACTAATGGCGCATCGTGGGAGTGGTGCGCCATTAGTAGTTCAACTTACTAATGGCGCACCACTCCCACGGTGCGCCATTAGTATTTTTTTTTCATATTTTGTTTTTATTGTTTTTTATTTTTTTTCAAAAAATACTAATGGCGCACCGTGGGTGTGGAGCGCCATTAGTAGTTGAACTACTAATGGCG
>LR738713.1:246425081-246441394 GCA_902687465.1 Secale cereale
TTTTCGAAAAAAAATTTATAATTTTTTTTCCAAAATATGATACGTAATATGACCGGGAAGTTTGAAATATATTTTTCAAAATTTCATCATACTCATGAACATTAACAAACTTCTAGACATCAAGAAGGGTTAATAGGATTGATATGATAGATATATCAACAAGTGCGTGTGAAGTGAGCTGGTGCTGGGGTTGGATAGAACTACGAAGTTAAGCGTGCTCGGGCTGGAGTAGTGTGAGGATGGGTGACCTTATGGGAAGTTTGACCACAGAGTGCAATTTGACTTGAGATTAAGCAAATTGACCCCAGATTAAGCCATAATGATCTGAGATTAAGAAAAAAAATTGAAAAAAAAATTTGAAAAAAAATACTAATGGCGCACTTCTACGTAGTGCGCCATTAGTATGCCAGATACTAATGGCGCACCTCTTAAGAAAAATAAATTGAAAAAAAAATTTGAAAAAAAATACTAATGGCGCACTTCTACGTAGTGCGCCATTAGTATGCCAGATACTAATGGCGCACCAGAGGTGCGCCATTAGTATCCAACTACTAATGGCGTGCTAGTAATGGCGCACCGGTAGTGCGCCATTAATGGGCAGAACCGGTGCGCCATTAGCAGCCCTTTTTGTAGTAGTGACGCTTCAACTGTTACCTGCTGCGGTAGTTGAACCCCTTTCCACTCCATGACCTGTCATTGCCATAGTAAATAGTTGAAACCCACTAGCATGAGTAGGAGTTATTTGAGCCATGTTGTGCCTACTCATTCATTCTTTCTGGTTATGCCTGCTATTTCTTAGAGTTGTGTCAGGTCTGATTCATCGGGGGTGAATTGGAATGTGGTAAACATGTCCTACTGTTGAGAGCTAAGTGTGTGAACACGATTTGGTAAAGGTAGCGATGAGAGGCCATGTAGGAGTACATGGTGGGTTCTCTCATTGCAGCGGTCCTCAGGAACTGAGTTCTGTGTTTGCGATCAATGAAACAGCTACTACCACACATTGGGATCCTTAATGGACTCTCTCGGCTTCTTAATCACCTTTGTCCTCTGTCCAGGAGTTGCAAGTAGTTTCTGGTGTTTGTAGTATGCTGGAGGCCGTGCGCAGCGCTAACCGGAGGGGTGGGCTGTGATGCGGTAGGCACGTGACCGGGTATGCCGGGCGCCCATTTGGTGTCGCGGAACCCTATACACATTGTTCGGGGCCGTATGTGGAAACCTCGGCCGGACTCCCTGCGGATGGAACCTGAATAAGCGATAAACCTGGACTAGAGACTTGCGTGTTTAGGTAGGCTGCGGCCGACACCCTCGCTGGGCTTCCGCTTGAAGGTTGCCGAGTACATGTCGTGTAAACGACAGTAAGTGGTGAGAGCGTGTGTGAAGAAGTACACCCCTGCAGGGTTAACATCATCTATTCGAATAGCCGTGTCCACGGTAATGGACTTCTGGGTTACCTGTACAGTTCATAGACAAGTGGAAGTGGATACTCTAAAACACGCAAGATAAGCGTGAGTGCTATGGATGGCCTTCTCTTAGGGAGACGGGAGCGGATCCATAGTGGTGTATTGATTGGTGAATATGTGGACTCGCGTGCGCCACCTCAAAAGAGTACTTGCAGTCGTAGTTCAGGATAGCCACCGAGTCAAAGTTAGCTTGCTGCAGTCAAACTCCACCATCCCTTTGATGATGCTGATGTATATGTAGCTAGTTTTGATGTAAGTCTTGCTGAGTACCTTTGTACTCACGTTCGCTTAATTTATGTTTTGCAGAGAGACTTCAGTCTCACTAGTGGTTCCGCGTGGACTTCGACGTTTAGCTTGTTACCTCAGCTACGATCTTGTACCCTTGGGAGGGTCTTGTAGATAGTCAGGCTTCTCAGCCTTTTTCATTTGTAGTTGTCTGTACTCAGACATGTTATGCTTCTGTTGCCTGCATGCTCTGTATGTTGGGTCATGTGACCTCTGTTTGTAATAAATGCTATGATGGCTCTTTTGGGACTTTATCTATAAGAGTTGTTGAGTTATGTTGTGATGCCATGTTGTACAACACATACTTGTATGTTATGCATACGTGTAATGTGTATTGCTATGTGTGGGATCCGACACCTAGTTGTTTACCCTTGGTAGCCTATATTAAAGGGAAATGCCTCCTAGTGCTTCCACTGAGCCTTGGTAGCTTGCTACTGCTCCGGAACACTTAGGCTGGCCGGCATGTGTCCTTCTTCGTTCCTGTGTTTGCCCCTTAGGGGAAATGTCACGCGTTGTTCCTTTAAGTCCTTGTAGCTTGCTACGACTTGGGTTCATACGTTGATGACCGACACATTCGTTCCTAGATCATGTATGCCTGTCTTTGTAATTTAGCGCCACTTTTGATTTATAACTAGTCATGTCGGCCCGGGTTCTCTGTCATATGGATGCTAGCGACACTATCATATACGTGTGCCAAAATGCGCAAACGGTCCCGGGCCAGGTAAGGTGGCACCCGTGGAGATACCGTGCGTGAGGCCGCAAAGTGATATGATGTGTTACAGGCTAGACCTGTGTGACTTATGATCGGGGTCCTGGCAGCGTTGGTATCAGAGCCTGACTGCCTGTAGGATTACCAAGCCAAACTGGTCGTAGTTCTGTCTAGAAACTCTTTAGTTATATTAAGGGAATTGATTGTGGAAGGGACGTAAGGCTCTTTTTACTCCTTTACCCTATGACCTTCTGAGCTGAGTCACCTTCTTCTTTCTACGGGGATTAAGAACTAGGATTCTCATTCTATATATCAGGATCACGTTAATTGTGGATTCAACCCTCAGTTTAGTTTCTTCTACCTCCGTGTGTTGATAGTTGGTCTCGGAATCTTGTTATTGTGATGTTGAGTGGTTATGCTACCATTTTTGCAGGATCTCTCAAATCTTTTGAGGATTTACAACCGTTATGTTGTCCCAGTCTTTCCATGTTTCTAAACAATCTGATGCGATTGTAAATCCCTTCCTCCTGTTCCCGATGCTCCTTTGGGCTAGATTAACCACACTAGTCGTTGTGTTGAGGTACTCCGTTGCCTCGACATACATGTTGGAGTTATTACTATGACCGTAGGTGTCTTAGAAGATCACCCAGTAATCTAGCAATACTCTGTATTCCGAGTGAGATAATTCTGACCATCATTCTCGAAAGCATCCTGTGATGCCATTTAGTTAGTAGGCATCCTATTTCTGGGTTCTTGAACCCTAGATCCACCCTACTTACCTCATGTCGATAGTGTTTGCTCATTCCTTTAGGATATTAGTAACCTTTGTAATAGTCCTCGAGGTCCGTGGTATTTCCTTCTTCCAATACCATGGACCATCAGGGCAGAAGTTCTTCTGAACCAAAAGATCACAACCAGAGTGCTCTTGATGAGATCTCCATTCCACATTTTTACTCCGCCAATTCTACCTTCTGCATGGGTTATCCGGAAGAAATATGTTGAACTAGTTCGACATGCTAATCTATGCATCCACAACTCAGAAAGATATATGTTCCTATGAGTTGTCCCCTTTTAGTTGTATTCTGACCTTCGTCTATGAATTGATAGTCAGGAGTAGTCGTGCATTCGTGTTCATCAATGCCTTTTACTTCTGTGGTCCGTCAAGCCATTCTATTCAGAATGACTAGGAGAAAGAAACCTCAGTACCTCATCTATATCCAGTATTAGGTCAAAGCAGTTGTACTCTGCAGATCAAAATGCAATCAAGCTTTTGATCCGTTCTACTCTGAAGTGTTACCCTCTTTACGTCAGGATCGTCATGAGAGTTGCACTATCTCTTATGAATTCTTGATGCAGTGATACTTCTTGCCATCATTGTCATTCCTCGGTTTCCGTGTTATTGTAACCGGAATGCCGACAAGTGAATCGTGGTGTGTGAAATCAATACTCCTAGCAACTCTGTTGCTTGGTAGTTAAATGTACAATAACCTCATCCTTAGCGAGTTGATTATTGAATCATCACCCTAAGGTTGATCGTGCTACCTAGTCCACTTTCCTGGTGCACTCCTCGATTGATGAGTTAGGATTTTGTTAAGTCCTCGCTCATTTGATCATATCATCTTGCCCTGAAAAGAAAGATTGTTCTCGAACTTAGTAACATATCGATGGTTCGTGATTTTCGGGTTATCTTCCCGGAAGTATCACCAGGTTGTCCCCTGACCAATGCGTTGAGCTCGTGATCAAGTTGGTTTCATATAAACCACCCCTTCTTCAAGAATATGTGTTGCATACCCCTGAGATGGTTGGTCAAGCTAAACAAGAACTTGGAAAGTTGGAAGATGGATGCTTGTTCGATTTAGTTCATCTTAAGGGATATCTTGTATGTTTGATGAGAAAAGATGATATCTTCATCGATTGATCCTCGTGACCAGTTGTTGGAGCTATTGTCTTGCCAAAACTTTGGTTTGAGTGTGGGCTATCCTCAAGTCAAATCAGAACCAACGATGTTCTTAATGTTGTCTTACTCGTTGTTGATCCCTAGAGCATTGACCATTATATCCTTTGGTCTGACCAATAATATAACTTGTTCTCATGATTATGGAATTCCATTTTTATGGAAACCAGGATGAATTGTAGTTGAGCCCATCGGCAACATCCTTATCTTTCCCATAATCTTGTTGAACATTAAGGTAGTATTGGAAACTTTTGAAAGCATTTCTTCATGCTAGTTCATGAAGCATATGTTCGGATGGAAGAAGTGACTTCCTCTAATTCATGTGCAGTTGATGCAAGTTGCCGCCGTGAATTCGAGAAAGTCAATGTTGCTTCCTTTGGAATCATCCCAAGTCGATCATGCATACGTGCGAAATATTCTGTGGTTTGGAGACTTGCAACCCCCATGCTATATGTATCCCTAGCACACCAAGCCACTGATAGATTTGTTCAACGAGAAGAAGTTCCTTCTTAAGAATCATGACTTATGTTAGGACTTCGCTATCCTTGTTGATGGTTCCCCACCTGAACTCGGTAGTGTTTTATTATAAGACTACTACGTGGCCATGCTTGTCTGGGACAACGTGTTCACATGTTTGTAGCAGAATCAGCTCATGTTTTGGAGCTTACTACCGTAGTCCATTTCCCGAGAATCTCGCAACGTCATCTCGTCGATTTGTGTTGCAAACTTTCATTTTTCTTTCTAGACTCGATGAGTCTGAATTATTCTGACACCAACCAGATCTGAATCTCACGCAGATATGATGGTTGGAACGTGTTCCAAGTATTATAATATTGGTCTCTCTGTTACCCGGAAACGTGGATGTCGTGGCCAACCCACCTAGCCGGAAGGACTATTATTGTAGTTTCTTGGTTGAAGAAGTTGACCACCTCCCCATAGGGATTTCGTAGGATTTACTCCCTAGCTGTCCCTTATGGATTTTGTGTTTCCGAAGTCCGACCTTTTTCTTGATGTTCTAGATATCAAACCATATCTAGAATGGGTTGTGCTAGCACATCAAGGAGAACATTAGAAGCAGAGTGCTAAATGTCTCCCGGCCGATCATCCAGATTTCATGCCCTTGGCCTCACTAAGGTGAAATCCGAGAAGGTGTTATCTTCCTTTGCATGTGCACAATCCATCATTATTCATCATGGTAGTATGTTGTATTGCCAGGATCCTTGACACGGATATTGGTAAAACCTTGATGAATATGGGAATGCTCAAGTTCTTGAGAGCACGCACAAGCACTAGGTGTTACCATCGACACTAACTAGGATTGCTCCTAGTCTCTTCTGTTATGCTATAACCTCTCAAAGAGTAGATTCACACTCTACTGTTGGGTTTCCTCCCAGTTACCAGAATCATTCCCGGTATTTGCATTTTATTCCCAGCTTGCACCGCCAATGTGCCATTTTTACCATGGGTTCCATCCATTTCCGATGATAAGCAAAATCATCCCTTGTGTTGTCTTCAACAAGGTAGTCCACATCATCCATTCTGGCCCGAGAATCTCATTCTTTCGGACTCCTTCAAACGATCGTTTGTGATTGCCTTAGGCTGGTATCGGGAATTTCAATGATCTCTGTATCAAAAGTAATTCTTTATGCCACTTAAGGTAATAACTCTACAAGTCACCTTCTCTAAGGTGCCCCGTCTGGTGACATTGATCACCATCTTCTTTAAGTGTGGAATTATTGCCTACCAAGTGAACCTTCATCATTTGTTTCACTCCATCCCTCTAGATGTATGTTCCGTGTCTCAGCTCAAGAGATGGTTCAACGTCTCACTCCATGAGTTTATCTTGAGTTGCTCGATCTTTCAGAAGATCATTTTTTTAGAGTTTCTTTCGTTGTCACTGTATTGGACAAAGTCCTCGAAAGCAAGGATGTCAGGATCAACATGATGCAAGCAATCAACATTCATATAAAGGACAATTGGATCGTGAAGATTGTGTTAGTTGCGTCCTCCCTTCATCTTACCCTACGCTTGAATCTCGGGACGAGATTCTTGTTTAGTGGGGGTGAGTGGTCACATCCCTAGTTCTGGTCTGCTCTGGTCTAGTTAGTCTTGTGTGCATCATGTTTAATTTTCTCTTAAACCTGAAATGGTGTTTGCCTAAACCCTAGCATCAAAGGAATTCACTAGGTTCAACTAAAATATTTTCAGTAAAACCAAATGGCTTTCAAAAATGTTCATCATTTATGGAAAATACTGTAAACAGTAACCAGAGGTGATGCACATTTTTCCATGACATATTTGGGCTCTGAATTAAATCAGACTCTATTTGCATTTGGGCATTTAAATGCTATAAAATATTTTAAATGCTCAAATAATCATAACTAAAATGTTTACTGTTGGATTTATTCTAAAAAGTAGCCATGATTAGTTTCATGATTTTTGGAAATGCCCTGGCATTTTTAATAAAGCCCTAAAGTCTACAGAAAATAGAAAACAGAAACAATATTAGTAAGAGAGAGAGAATGCTTACCTGGCCCAAGCTTACCTGGCGGCCCAGCTGGTGGCCCAGCCCACCACCACTGCCAGTCATCTCCCTCCTCTCGCCAGGAGGACGATTGACGCGTGCCGGCGCCTGTGGCCACACGCCGTGGCCACCTCCTACCTCTCTGCCTGTCTCCTCGTCGCCCTGAGGTTGCCACGCACCTCCCTGCCTCTCTCTGTCACTCTTCCTCGCTCTCACTCCCTCTCACTGGATCCCATTCCCCTCCTCTGCTCCCTCACGCCATGACCGAAGCGCCGCAGCCGCTCCACCGCACCCACCGGCCACCCCTCTCCCTGCCGCCGTGCCCATACACTCCTCCATGTCGCCCTGAAGCTCCACGTCTATGCACGCAACCCCGGACACCCTCTAATGTCACCTTCGAGCTCGTCACCGCCGCGTTTGCTCGCCGGACTTCGTCAACGATTCGCCATCCTCAACACCTCCTTGAGCCTGCTGAGCTCCGCTTCGACTCATCTGTGAGCTCCGCCGTCTTCTCCCCTGCTCGCCGAGCTCGTTCTAGTTCCCTAACCATGCTAGCCGTCGGGGCCGAGAGCTCGTCATCGCCATTCATGTCATCGCCGCGGCCACAGCTGCTGCCGCTCGCGCCCGGACCCATAAACGAGCTCTGCACACGCCTAGGAGACGAACACCACCACTAGTTCCCCCTCCCGTGCTCTGTGGTGCCGTCTTCATCGATGCCGAGCTCCGGCCGCCGCCGCGCTGCTCGCCATCGTCGTTTCCGGGCGCCCCGGGCCCGGCGACCACCATCGTTGGATGCGCGAGAGCGCCAGCAAGCTGTAGCAACAAACCGCGCCTCGAATGGTGCCCTATGGGCGTTTTCCGACACGCCCCGCCATCTCGGCACTCGCCGGCGGCGAGCTCGCGGCCAGTTTAACCCGTCTAACCAGGGGTTTGACTCCCCCTGGGTCTTTGACATGTGGGGCCAGCCCCCTGCTAATTAGCTACTTTAGGTTAAATTAAAGTAGGATTAGCCCCTGGCTCACTGACGTCTGGGCCCAGGCCCCTGGTTAATTAGTGTTAATTAACTTAGTTAATTAGCTGAGTCGCTGACTGGTGGGCCCAGGCTCCACTGACAGTTTAGATTATTGTTAACTAAATTAGGTTAGTTTTGTTAGACACTGACGTGTCGGACCACACTGTGAGGTTTGACCTGGAGCAGTCGGTTGACCTGCTGACGTCACTCTGACGTAATGCTGATGCAATAAAACATTTTCTGGATTTAGTTGTTTTTTTTAAATAACCAGGAAATTCCAGAAAATGTTATAAACTTCAGAAAATCATAGAAAATAATATAACTCCAATGAAAATAATTTATATATGAAAATGATCAAAAAAATTCAAGGAATCTGTTTATGGCATTATCATGCATGTTTGAGGAACTTATGCCTGCTGATCAGGTCAAATCAATTAAATGGCATTTAAATAATCACATATGGAGTTTGAATTTGAACCTTTGGTTCAAACCAACTTCATTTAATATGGTTGCTAGTTGCATTAGCTCAATCAATAGCATATTGCCATGTCATGATAATGCATCATATTGTTGCATTGCATTGATTGTGTTCTCTCTTGTTTGCCGGTGGTTGTCCCCTCTCAGTAGACGTTGTTCCGACGATGTGATCGATGACACTGATGAAGACATAGTGCCATCTTCAGAAGTGCCAGGCAAGCAAAACCCCATTGAGCATTCTGATACAATCCCACTCTCTCGCTCTTGCTCTCTTTTACTGCATTAGGACAACAACACTTCAACTGTTACCTGCTGCGGTAGTTGAACCCCTTTCCACTGCGTGACCTGTCATTGCCCCAGTAAATAGTTGAAAACCAGTAGCATGAGTAGGAGTTGTTTGAGCCATGTTGTGCCTACTCATTCATGCTTTCTGGTTATGCCTGCTATTGCTTAGAGTTGTGTCAGGTCTGATTCATCGGGGATGAATTGGAGTGTGGTAAACATGTCCTACTGGTGAGAGCTAAGTGAACAAACTTCCACGGTCTGAGGAGATAACTTGAGGAATGCCATGTAAGGACACAATTCTGGAAGTATAAAATTCTGCCAGTTGAGCTGCATTGATTGATTCTTTGACTGGAAGGAAGTGAGCGACTTTGGTAAGCTTGTCAATCACCAAAAAGATAGAATCATTCCCTCTCTTGGACTTAGGAAAACCAGTGACGAAATCCATTTCAATGTGGTCGAATTTCCACTCGGGAATATGAAGAGGTTGGAGAAGACCGGCTGGACGTTGATGCCCTGCCTTCACTCTTCTGCAGACATCACATTCATTCACGAATTGGGCAATCTCCCTTTTCATGCGTGTCCACCAGTAAGATTGCTTGAGGTCTTGGTACATCTTGGAACTGCCGGGATGAATCGAAAGGAGGGAATGATGTGCTTCTTCCATTATGAGCTTCCTGAGATCACCTTTGGGAACCACGAGTCTGTCCTCGAAGAACAAGGTATCTCTCTCATCAATGCGATAGCACTTGTATTTGGGAGTACCCTTTGCAATACCATGTTTCACTTTCTGCACCATAGCATCACTGAGTTGGCCCTCACGGATCTGATCTTCCAAGGTAGGAGAAACTTGAAGATTTGAAAGGAAACCTTGCGGAACAACTTGGAGGTTGAGCTTCCTAAATGCTTCACAAAGCTCAGGCTGGAACGGCTTGATAAGAAGGCTGTTGCAATATGCCTTTCTGCTCAAAGCATCTGCAATCACATTCGCCTTGCCAGGTGTGTATTCGATGCTTGGATCATACTCTTGGATCATTTCGACCCAACGAGTCTGGCGGAGGTTCAGATTCGGCTGTGTGAAGATGTACTTCAAGCTCTTGTGATCGGTGAAGATGTCGACTTTTCTTCCCAACAAAAGGTGTCTCCACGTAATCAAAGCATGTACCACAGCTGCTAGTTCAAGATCATGTGTGGGGTAGTTCTTCTCACTTGGCTTCAGTTGACGAGAAGTGTATGCCACAATTCTCTTGTCCTGCATAAGCACACCACCAAGTCCTTGAAGAGAAGCATCACATAATACTTTGTAGGGCTTGGACTCATCTGGAGGAGTAACAACTGGAGCAGAGACGAGCTTTTCTTTGAGAGTTTTGAATGCCACTTCACAATCTGGAGACCAGTAGTACTTGACATTCTTCTGCAGCAAGTTGGAGAGAGGCTTGGCAATCTTGGAGAAGTTCTCAACGAACCTTCTGCAATAGCTGGCAAGACTAAGAAAGCTTCGGAGTTGCTTGACGTTCTGAGGAGCTTCCCAGTTGACAATTGCTTCAACTTTCTCGGGGTTTACCGCAATACTGTCAGCGGGTATGATATGGCCTAGATACAAGACCTTATCGAGCCAAAATTCACACTTGGAGAACTTGGCATAGAACTTATGTTCACGGAGTCTGTCGAGAACCAGACGGAGGTGCTTTTCGTGATCTTCTTTATTCTTGGAAAATACCAAAATGTCATCCAGATACACAAGCACAAACTCGTCAGTGTAGGGGTTGAAAATGTAGTGCATCATTCTCGAGAAGGTAGGTGGAGCATTGGCGAGACCAAAAGACATGACTGTATACTCATATGAGCCGTAGCTCGTTCTGAAGGCAGTCTTGGGGATATCTTCTTCTCGAATGCGAATCTGGTGATAGCCCATTCGGAGATCGAGCTTTGAGAACACTTTAGCTCCTTTGAGCTGCTCGAACAGTTCGTTAATGTTGGGGAGCGGATACTTGTTCTTTATTGTCTTCTTGTTCAATGGCCGATAATCGACGCAGAGGCGCTCCGTGCCATCCTTCTTATTGACAAATAAGACACCACAGCCCCAAGGAGACGTACTAGGCCTGATCAGACCCATACGCTCCTGTTCATCAAGCTGCTTCTTCAACTCCTTCAACTCTTTAGGAGAGAGCTTGTACGGACGCCAGCATGCTGGCTCAGTACCCGGCTCGAGTTCAATGACGAATTCCACTTGACGGTGTGGAGGCATGCCTGGAAGTTCTTCAGGAAAGACGTCTTCATATTCGTTAACCACCGGAATTTGAGATATGGCATTCATCTCGCCCTTGTCATTGAGAGAGAAAAGCCTGATTGTGTTATCCCTGGAGGCGAAGATAATCACATCATCATCTGAATGAGTAATCTTGACTTCCTTCTGTGCACAGTCAATTTGAGCATCATGCTGAGAAAGCCAGTCCATTCCGAGGATAAGGTCGATGTCGGAATTGCCGAGAACCACCGGAGAGGCCAGAAAACGATAATCACCCATGCGAATAGAAAAATCCGGAGCATACACACTAGAAGTCATACGTCTCCCCGGAGAAATAACTTGCAACCTCTGAGGCAAATTTTTGGTGACAACATCGTGCTTGGATGCAAATGGATATGACATGAAGGAACATGAAGCACCCGAATCAAACAACACTTTAGCAGGAAAAGAGTTAACTGGAAGGTTACCCAAAATCACATCAGAAGAATTCTCCGCTTGCGCTGCATTCATCAGATTCACCCTTGCTGCCTTTGGATCATGCTTGACAATAGCCGAACTGACAGGTGGAGGAGGCGGAAGGCCCCTTGGGTTGTTGCACTTGTTGGAATAATGACCCTTCTGGCCACACTTGTAGCAAGTCACCTCAGAAAGAGGACGAGTAGGAGGAACACTTGGTCTTGGAGCTTGGAACTGCGACTTGGACTGCTTGCCTTGGTTGTGTGGGTGGGAGGAACCACGACCACCAGAGTTCTTGTTGATGTTGTTGTTGTTGTAGGGAGCTCGGATCACAGGAGGAGGAGGAAGCCAAAATTTCTGTTGCTTCGAGACCACTTGAGAAGATGAGGAAGAGTGAATGGCATCTCGAATCCTCTTTTTGGAAGCCTCCATCTTGAGCTGGGCTGCCTCTTGCTTGAGCGCCATGTTATAGAATTTGTCGAACTCATCGGGCTCGAACAAGGTGAGAGCAAGTTGAAGTTCATCCTTGAGACCTCCACAGAACTGATAGATCTTGCTCTTGGCATCTGGTATGTCTTGCATAGCATAACGGGCGAGGTTTTGGAACTTGACATTATACTGGTAGACAGTCATTGAGCCCTGCTTCAGGTTGCGGAATTGCTCACGCATACCCTCGATGACACTTGTTGGAATGTGGTGAGAGCGAAAGTCCTTGCAGAAATCATCAAAAGAGATCACACGCCCTTCTCTGGAGTCTTTGTACTACTGCCACCAGTCAGCTGCTTGGTCTTTGAGTTGGAAGGCAGCAAATTTCATATAGTCCTCAGGCCTTACGTTGTTGCACTCAAAATGCTTCTTGATATCAGTTATCCAATCTTCAGCATCGAGAGGGTCGACACAGTTACTGAAAGCCTTTGGTTGATTGGCCAAGAACTGGTTGAGCGTAGCATGGTGCTCTTGGTTGAAGAAATTGCCTTGGTTCCCTGGAACACCCTGATTTGCCTGATTTGCTTGCATCTGTGCATCATCTGCATCAACATCTGGGTGTTCTGATTTGTAGTTTGCATAATCGCTCTCCAAGCCTCAGACGGAGGAGGAGGGGAAGGAGGACGATCTGGAACCTCTTCACCCTCTGGGTTAGCGTTGGGAACTCGTTTCGGAGCCATCCTGAAAGAGATGAGCACGAATCAGCAATTTGATTGAAAGAAGGTATAAGCTGAAACAACGGATTGAAATGCAACATAGTCTTCACAAGAATCTTTCAAACACGAGGAACGAATGAAATTCTCAGTTTAATGATAACAACAATCTTCACGAGAAGCCACTGGGAGACAAAAGGTAAATAAGAAAACACAAGGTACAGATGGAAGAAACACAAGATAGGAGCTTCGTTCGACATCTTTGTGCTGTAAGATTATGGAACGCGTTACGAAAGGGTTTTGCAATCCCCGGATCAGCATAGCCAAGGACCCTTTAAGATGCAACTCCCGATCGGAACAACGGCCATAAAACCACTTCACTCAATGTAGAACCCCGAACTCGCTAACCTGCATTCGTTGGAAGAATGCCTACGATCTACTGGATGATCCCACCGATTAATTTCCGAAAGTTTCCAGTTATGCAATCAGGTGTTGGGGATACAGGGGAAGCACCGCGCAATCAAATCTCACCCTACATCCAGCTGTATCCATCCTTCAACACATAACCAGTTGTTCTCAGAAACCGTGTACCTCGGACCTTCGAAAAGCATCCACTATACAAAGCTATGGCAATACTCCCGCACTACCTCCCCAGTACTGGGTGATGTCGGGGTTATCTTGCCACTAACCGTATAGGAGAGTTTTTGAAGTCGGCCGTCTTAAGTATTCTAGTACTGTCGCGATATGCTTGTGACGACAATACCCCGAAGCTCAACTCCCCGGGACACTGCCACAACCCCTAATGTCAGGAGGCATCGAGAACAATATTCTCGTCACAAAGACATCGAAACAATCCAACAATACTCGCGAGATTCCTAAAAAAAATTTGGTGCAAATTTTGAAAGTAGAAGAGGCAAGAGTAGTCGTCAGGAGTCCTCACCAGAGTGAAAAATGACGAGGAGCAAAGAAATCCTACTCTCCGATATAAATATAGGACTCAAAAACTTTTTAAGTGTGTGCCTATACTCGACCGTCAACGATTCTATCAAACAGTGGGGGCTTCTAGGTCGGAGAAGGCTCTGAATACCAACTTGTAATGCCCAGGATGGGACTATATCTCCTACGTGTCGAGGCACGACTTAAAGATATAAGCCCATTCTGGAATGATCGCAAGTTTCGTACCTTTGCACATCTCATTTAAAAATAGGGATGGAAAACTGAAAAGATAGTTGGCTTACACTCGCCACGTCACACAAATACATTACATGTTCAAACATCATTCAATAAACATCACAGCCCATCTAAGGGTAAGATCCAAATGACAAGATACCAAACATAACTTAAACCACAGGTCTAGATCGAATCCTAGTAGAAGCTCTACTGATCAGCCGGATAGTTCACATAGTAACGGCTACGCTCCTCGTCGTACTCCCAGTCTAGCTCAGTGCCATCGCCTGTGTAGCTCACCATCGTACCTGCATCTGGGGTGGTGAAGTAACTGTGAGCCACAGAGGACTCAGCAATCCCGTTCCCGGGTAACACGACTATCCCAGCCTTGGGTGTGGAACAAGGCTGAAGAATGAATAAGAGTCTACAGCAGCACTAGCCTAGCTTACGTAAAAGAGAGCGAGAAGAGAAGGCGCCTCGGTCGAGAGATGATCACGAAGTGATCCTAACTAGCAAGTCAAACATAACCCCACCGTGTTCACTTTCCGAATCCCTTTCGGAAAATGACCATCACGGTACTCACGCTAGTAGTGTATTGGAACATGGTGTCAAGTTTTCTACAACCGGATATTAACAAGCTCCCATCTGCCACATAACCGCGGGCACGGCTTTCGAAAGTTCATAACCCTGCAGGGGTGTTCCAACTTGGCCCATGACAAGCCCACGATCCGCGGAGTCGCAACTCCAAGGTGGGAAGGCCCGAGTATCCTCGGAATCCCGTGCTCAAGATACTCCGACTAAGGTAAGGCTAATCCAGCAAATCCTCCCGGCTTTCCGACACCCTGACAATAGCCGCGCGTATCTAGTCTCAGGCCACGACCGGATGGGCGAAGCTACGGGTTTATATCAATCCTCGAGTTTCCTCGTGGTGACCTTGCAGGCTCCCCGTTTCGGACCAACACTCATGTGGAGACCTGGCCCGGGGTTGTTGATTAAGAACTCGGGTTTGCAAGACCCTATGCAAGTTTTTTAGTTATTAGGCAAATAGTACCAATGTTGGGACTTGCAGGAAAAGACTTAGCGCTTAGCGGTTTATCGAGGGGGTCCCATAACCCCAACCGTGTGAGGAACGCATAATCAAGGAACATAACACCGGTTTATACGGTTCCTAGCGGCATGAGTGGAACAAAACACCAAGCAAAAGGCTTAGCCTTCCACCCATTACCAATATATAGATGATTTCATTTAATAATTAATATAGTGTGATATCCCAACAAGCTTCAACAAGAAGCAAGAATCTTCAAACTTCACCTGCAACTAGCCATGCTATAAGAGGGGCTGAGCGAAGCCTACGTATAGCCAATCAAAGGTTTGCATAGGTAGGGTGGTTAAACAGGTTCATGGTTACAATAGGAGGCTGACAGGAAAACATGGGCATCGAGGCAAAACTATAGATCGAGACTTCTAGCAATAGGCAAAGATAGTAATGTTATCGGGGTTCGGTCATCTTGTCTGAAGAGTTGTCGATGGGATCGTAAGAGGGGTCCTCGTTCTCAACCTCGGTAGTAACCTCGTGCTCGAACTCGTACTCGGTCTCAGCTTCCGGCTCTACTCAAACACAAGAACACAAGGCAACGAATCAAACAAGATGCAATGCGCAGAAAAATTAATCGATGCATGACTGATGCACTATGGAAGCAAAACAGATGTACTAAGGAAGCACAGAAAGTCTACTTAGGAAGCACAGTGTTACAGCACAACAATATGCATCAAGCAAAATGCTTCAAAACATGATAACAATAGGATAATATGAGTCTACATGCAAAATCACACAAGTTTCATATAGGGCTTGCCCAAAACGGAGCAACGGGCTAAAAGTTACAACCGAAACAATAAATACGCAAAAGCTGAAAATAACAGCCACATAGCAACTTCGGAGCAAGAGATAAATGGCCTACAACACTCAAACATCATGGCAAGGAGCATGGACATAAACTAGACATATCCTACAGCAAACAATTCCATTCGAGCATCCCCAAAGGAGCCATGGATCAATAGCAACAAACTATGACATTTTGAACTTGACAACAAAATCCTGACAGCAGTAATTTGTTGCAACTTGGGAGCAAGAGTTAAATATGCTACAGCCACCCAAATAAGCATGTGAGAATATGAATGGATAGCCAACAACTTATACAACAAGGAACCATCAAGAGTCACCCCAAAACTATCATGGATTGGCCTAGAACAATAAGCAAACATGGCATCTGGAAATTACAGATTCCAGACTTAGTGAAATTTCACTAAGTGTTAAAACAGCAGTTTCATCATGGCATCTTTGTGAGCAAGTTTAAGTCACCTCAAAGAAAAGCATGGCAAGTGATAAACACCACAGCAAAGTACACATGATGGTGAATCCAAAACATCTAAGCATGCATCAAGGGGACAAACACATCAATAGCAACGAGCTCCTCTACGAGGCATCTCGTAACAAGTTTAACGACATAACAGCCACATAGCACTTTGCAAAGGAGATAACCATGGCAAGATGAAATCTATCATGCAAGCTAAAGCAATCAACATGTAGAGCATCTCAAGAC
>LR738713.1:246441404-246462379 GCA_902687465.1 Secale cereale
TAAACTAGACATATCCTACAGCAAACAATTCCATTCGAGCATCCCCAAAGGAGCCATGGATCAATAGCAACAAACTATGACATTTTGAACTTGACAACAAAATCCTGACAGCAGTAATTTGTTGCAACTTGGGAGCAAGAGTTAAATATGCTACAGCCACCCAAATAAGCATGTGAGAATATGAATGGATAACCAACAACTTATACAACAAGGAACCATCAAGAGTCACCCCAAAACTATCATGGATTGGCCTAGAACAATAAGCAAACATGGCATCTGGAAATTACAGATTCCAGACTTAGTGAAATTTCACTAAGTGTTAAAACAGCAGTTTCATCATGGCATCTTTGTGAGCAAGTTTAAGTCACCTCAAAGAAAAGCATGGCAAGTGATAAACACCACAGCAAAGTACACATGATGGTGAATCCAAAACATCTAAGCATGCATCAAGGGGACAAACACATCAATAGCAACGAGCTCCTCTACGAGGCATCTCGTAACAAGTTTAACGACATAACAGCCACATAGCACTTTGCAAAGGAGATAACCATGGCAAGATGAAATCTATCATGCAAGCTAAAGCAATCAACATGTAGAGCATCTCAAGACGAACACGTGGACATATCATTTGCATCATTTGGATAAACATGCACCAAGTTATCACATTGCAAAGATGGCATGAAAACAACAACTAACAGCAGTTTATAACAAGTAGCACTCATCTCATGAAGATTAAGACATCTAGATGACCTCAAACATGCATGGCACAATTGAACAAAACGTAGTACATGTCTCCACGATCATTTTGACATATCATTTGCTCAAATCGGACCATCACACAAAAAGTTATCACCATTGCAAAACAGCATCAGACAACTAAAACAACAGGGACTTAGTGGATTTCGGAGGCAACCTCAGGTCAAACGGATCTGGTCAACGGCGGCGCGGATCGGGCTGGCGGAGGCGGATCGGGCCGGCGGGAAGCGGATCGTGCCCGCGGCTGGAGCAGACTGGGCCACCGGGCAAAGGGAGGCTGGGGTCGGCCGGCTCGGACCTCGGCTCGGGCCTTGCGGGCGATGGAGGCAGGCCCAGGGAGGCCTGGCGGGGCGGACTGCTGCGGGGCCGGCCCAGCGGTCGGTGGAGGGAGCTGGGCGAGGCCGGCCCACCCGCGCTAGGGTTCGGCCCAGCGGGGCGCCGGATCGATCCGATCGGGGGATCCCTCGATCCCCGAGGGCGGCGGCGGATCGATGCGGCCAGGGGACCGGAGCGCGGCGGCGGAAGATGCCCCGGCCGGCGGAGGGGCGCTACGGCCCGGCCGGCAAGGTGGCGGCGGTGCCCGGACGGCGCGGTGACGGCGGAGGCGAGGGGCGCCGGCGGCGAGGGCCCCGCGGCGGCGGCGACCGGAGAAGGCGGCGGCGGCGGTCTTCCGGCAAGCTGCGAGAAACTCTGGCGAGGTGGCGCGGAACCCAGGGGCTAGAGGTAGGAGATGATGGTACTAGGGTTTTTCGGGCAAAAATTGGGGAAGATGGACAAATATATAGGCACAAGGAGCTAGGGTTGTCCAAATGAGGTGAGGTTTTCGGCCACGCGATCAGAATTGGATGGCCTAGATGAAGGGAGGGGTTTGGGTTGGTTTGGTGGGCTGTTGGAGGGGTGTCTTGGGACTCAAAGAGGGGGTACCTTCAGCCCACGAGAATAACTGTTGGAGCACCAAACGAACTCCAAACGCGACGAGATTCGACAGGCGGGTTACACACACCAAAACAACATCGCACGACAAGTCTCATGCTAAACCGGAAACGTTACACGGCCAAACACCAAAGTAGGCCTCGAGGATGCCACGGACACGTGAGGGAGCTCTGGAACTCGAAACGGACAACGGAAAGGAACGAGCGGGACCGGATGCAAACGACAACACAAATGCAATGCGATGCACATGACTACATGATATGAATGAATGCACACACGCAACACGACAAAATGACGAAAACCCGAAAAGACAAAGACCCGGAATGGAATTGATGGAGCCGAAGATATATTATATTGCCCAAAAGGGAAAGTATTACATCCGGGGCATTACAAACTCTCCTCTACTACAAAAAGATCTCGTCCCGAGATCTAGGACTGGAAGAAGGAAGGGTACTCGGAACGAAGGTCATCTTCTCGTTCCCACGTAGCTTCTCGGTCGGTATGATGTGACCACTTGACTTTCAAGAATTTGATGGACTTGTTGCGGGTCTTGCGCTCGGTTTGTTCGAGAATAGCAACTGGATGCTCTCGGTAGGACAAATCTTGTTGAAGATCAATCTCCTCAAACGGAATCATGCGTTCAGGAGTCTTGAAGCACTTGCGGAGTTGAGACACATGAAACACATCATGAACATTGGCAAAGTTTGAAGGTAGCTCAAGTTGATAGGCTAGATCGCCTCTTTTGCCAAGGATCTTGAAAGGCCCGACGTATCTAGGAGCAAGCTTTCCTTTGATATCGAATCTTTGGGTGCCTTTCATCGGAGAAACACGGAGATAGACGTGATCCCCAATGTTGAAAGCCAAATCACGATGCTTGCCGTCATAGTAGCTCTTCTGACGCGACTGAGCGGCCTTGAGATTCTCACGTATGACTTTGCACATTTCTTCGGCTTCTGAGATCAAGTCATTGCCAAGAAGTTGACGTTCGCCTGGCTCGGACCAGTTGAGAGGGGTACGACACTTTCTGCCATAGAGGATTTCAAACGGAGCTTTGCCGGCACTTGCTTGGAAGATGTTGTTGTAAGAGAACTTGGCAAATGGAAGGCAATCTTCCCATTTCATGCCAAAAGATATGACACAGGCTCTGAGCATGTCTTCTAGAATCTGATTCACTCGCTCGACTTGACCACTAGTCTGAGGGTGAAATGGAGTGCTGAACCTGATCTCAGTGCCGATGGCAAACTGAAAGGAGTCCCAGAACTTAGAAGTGAACAAACTTCCACGGTCTGAGGAGATAACTTGAGGAATGCCATGTAAGGACACAATTCTGGAAGTATACAATTCTGCCAGTTGAGCTGCATTGATTGATTCTTTGACTGGAAGGAAGTGAGCGACTTTGGTAAGCTTGTCAATCACCAAAAAGATAGAATCATTCCCTCTCTTGGACTTAGGAAAACCAGTGACGAAATCCATTTCAATGTGGTCGAATTTCCACTCGGGAATATGAAGAGGTTGGAGAAGACCGGCTGGACGTTGATGCCCTGCCTTCACTCTTCTGCAGACATCACATTCATTCACGAATTGGGCAATCTCCCTTTTCATGCGTGTCCACCAGTAAGATTGCTTGAGGTCTTGGTACATCTTGGAACTGCCGGGATGAATCGGAAGGAGGGAATCATGTGCTTCTTCCATTATGAGCTTCCTGAGATCACCTTTGGGAACCATGAGTCTGTCCTCGAAGAACAAGGTATCTCTCTCATCAACGCGATAGCACTTGTATTTGGGAGTACCCTTTGCAATACCATGTTTCACTTTCTGCACCATAGCATCACTGAGTTGGCCCTAACGAATTAGATCTTCCAAGGTAGGAGAAACTTGAAGATTTGCAAGAAAACCTTGCGGAACAACTTGGAGGTTGAGCTTCCTGAATGCTTCACAAAGCTCAGGCTGGAACGGCTTGATAAGAAGGCTGTTGCAATATGCCTTTCTGCTCAAAGCATCTGCAATCACATTCGCCTTGCCAGGTGTGTATTCGATGCTTGGATCATACTCTTGGATCATTTCGACCCAACGAGTCTGGCGGAGGTTCAGATTCGGCTGTGTGAAGATGTACTTCAAGCTCTTGTGATCGGTGAAGATTTCGACTTTTCTGCCCAACAAAAGGTGTCTCCACGTAATCAAAGCATGTACCACAGCTGCTAGTTCAAGATCATGTGTGGGGTAGTTCTTCTCACTTGGCTTCAGTTGACGAGAAGTGTATGCCACAATTCTCTTGTCCTGCATAAGCACACCACCAAGTCCTTGAAGAGAAGCATCACATAATACTTTGTAGGGCTTGGACTCATCTGGAGGAGTAACAACTGGAGCAGAGACGAGCTTTTCTTTGAGAGTTTTGAATGCCACTTCACAATCTGGAGACCAGTAGTACTTGACATTCTTCTGCAGCAAGTTGGAGAGAGGCTTGGCAATCTTGGAGAAGTTCTCAACGAACCTTCTGCAATAGCTGGCAAGACTAAGAAAGCTTCGGAGTTGCTTGACGTTCTGAGGAGCTTCCCAGTTGACAATTGCTTCAACTTTCTCGGGGTTTACCGCAATACTGTCAGCGGGTATGATATGGCCCAGATACAAGACCTTATCGAGCCAAAATTCGCACTTGGAGAACTTGGCATAGAACTTATGTTCACGGAGTCTGTCGAGAACCAGACGGAGGTGCTTTTCATGATCTTCTTTATTCTTGGAAAATACCAAAATGTCATCCAGATACACAAGCACAAACTCGTCAGTGTAGGGGTTGAAAATGTAGTGCATCATTCTCGAGAAGGTAGGTGGAGCATTGGCGAGACCAAAAGACATGACTGTATACTCATATGAGTCGTAGCTCGTTCTGAAGGCAGTCTTGGGGATATCTTCTTCTCGAATGCGAATCTGGTGATAGCCCATTCGGAGATCGAGCTTTGAGAACACTTTAGCTCCTTTGAGCTGCTCGAACAGTTCGTTGATGTTGGGGAGCGGATACTTGTTCTTTATTGTCTTCTTGTTCAATGGCCGATAATCGACGCAGAGGCGCTCCGTGCCATCCTTCTTATTGACAAATAAGACACCACAGCCCCAAGGAGACGTACTAGGCCTGATCAGACCCATACGCTCCTGTTCATCAAGTTGTTTCTTCAACTCCTTCAACTCTTTAGGAGAGAGCTTGTACGGACGCCAGCATGCTGGCTCAGTACCCGGCTCGAGTTCAATGACGAATTCCACTTGACGGTGTGGAGGCATGCCTGGAAGTTCTTCAGGAAAGACGTCTTCGTATTCGTTAACCACCGGAATTTGAGATATGGCATTCATCTCGCCCTTGTCATTGAGAGAGAAAAGCCTGATTGTGTTATCCCTGGAGGCGAAGATAATCACATCATCATCTGAATGAGTAATCTTGACTTCCTTCTGTGCACAGTCAATTTGAGCATCATGCTGAGAAAGCCAGTCCATTCCGAGGATAAGGTCGATGTCGGAATTGCCGAGAACCACCGGAGAGGCCAGAAAACGATAATCACCCATGCGAATAGAAACATCCGGAGCATACACACTAGAAGTCATACGTCTCCCCGGAGAAATAACTTGCAACCTCTGAGGCAAATTTTTGGTGACAACATCGTGCTTGGATGCAAATGGATATGACATGAAGGAACATGAAGCACCCGAATCAAACAACACTTTAGCAGGAAAAGAGTTAACTGGAAGGTTACCCAAAATCACATCAGAAGAATTCTCCGCTTGCGCTGCATTTATCAGATTCACCCTTGCTGCCTTTGGATCATGCTTGACAATAGCCGAACTGACAGGTGGAGGAGGCGGAAGGCCCCTTGGGTTGTTGCACTTGTTGGAATAATGACCCTTCTGGCCACACTTGTAGCATGTCACCTCAGAAAGAGGACGAGTAGGAGGAACACTTGGTCTTGGAGCTTGGAACTGCGACTTGGACTGCTTGCCTTGGTTGTGTGGGTGGGAGGAACCACGACCACCAAAGTTCTTGTTGATGTTGTTGTTGTTGTAGGGAGCTCGGATCACAGGAGGAGGAGGAAGCCAAAATTTCTGTTGCTTCGCGACCACTTGAGAAGATGAGGAAGAGTGAACGGCATCTCGAATCCTCTTTTTGGAAGCCTCCATCTTGAGCTGGGCTGCCTCTTGCTTGAGCGCCATGTTATAGAATTTGTCGAACTCATCGGGCTCGAACAAGGTGAGAGCAAGTTGAAGTTCATCCTTGAGACCTCCACAGAACTGATAGATCTTGCTCTTGGCATCTGGTATGTCTTGCATAGCATAGCGGGCGAGGTTTTGGAACTTGACATTATACTGGTAGACAGTCATTGAGCCCTGCTTCAGGTTGCGGAATTGCTCACGCATACCCTCGATGACACTTGTTGGAATGTGGTGAGAGCGAAAGTCCTTGCAGAAATCATCAAAAGAGATCACACGCCCATCTCTGGAGTCTTTGTACTACTGCCACCAGTCAGCTGCTTGGTCTTTGAGTTGGAAGGCTGCAAATTTCACATAGTCCTCAGGCCTTACGTTGTTGCACTCAAAATGCTTCTTGATATCAGTTATCCAATCTTCAGCATCGAGAGGGTCGACACAGTAACTGAAAGCCTTTGGTTGATTGGCCAAGAACTGGTTGAGCGTAGCATGGTGCTCTTGGTTGAAGAAATTGCCTTGGTTCCCTGGAACACCCTGATTTGCCTGATTTGCTTGCATCTGCTGCATCATCTGCAACAACATCTGGGTGTTCTGATTTGTAGTTTGCATAATCGCTCTCCAAGCCTTAGACGGAGGAGGAGGGGAAGGAGGACGATCTGGAACCTCTTCACCCTCTGGGTTAGCGTTGGGAACTCGTTTAGGAGCCATCCTGAAAGAGATGAGCACGAATCAGCAATTTGATTGAAAGAAGGTATAAGCTGAAACAACGGATTGAAATGCAACATAGTCTTCACAAGAATCATTCGAACACGAGGAACGAATGAAATTCTCAGTTTAATGATAACAACAATCTTCACGAGAAGCCACTGGGAGACAAAAGGTAAATAAGAAAAACACAAGGTACAGATGGAAGAAACACAAGATAGGAGCTTCGTTCGACATCTTTGTGCTGTAAGATTATGGAACGCGTTACGAAAGGGTTTTGCAATCCCCGGATCAGCATAGCCAAGGACCCTTTAAGATGCAACTCTCGATCGGAACAACGGCCATAAAACCACTTCACTCAATGTAGAACCCCGAACTCGCTAACCTGCATTCGTTGGAAGAATGCCTACGATCTACTGGATGATCCCACCGATTAATTTCCGAAAGTTTCCAGTTATGCAATCAGGTGTTGGGGATACAGGGGAAGCACCGCGCAATCAAACCTCACCCTACATCCAGCTGTATCCATCCTTCAACACATAACCAGTTGTTCTCGGAAACCGTCTACCTCGGACCTTCGAAAAGCATCCACTATACAAAGCTATGGCAATACTCCCGCACTACCTCCCCAGTACTGGGTGATGTTGGGGTTATCTTGCCACTAACCGTATAGGAGAGTTTTTGATGTCGGCCGTCTTAAGTATTCTAGTACTATCGCGATATGCTTGTGACGATAATACCCCGAAGCTCAACTCCCCGGGACACTGCCACAACCCCTAATGTCAGGAGGCATCGAGAACAATATTCTCGTCACAAAGACATCGAAACAATCCAACAATACTCGCGAGATTCATAAAAAAAAATTGGTGCAAGTTTTGAAAGTAGAAGAGGCAAGAGTAGTCGTCAGGAGTCCTCACCAGAGTGAAAAGAGACGAGGAGCAAAGAAATCCTACTCTCCGATATAAATATAGGACTAAAAAACTTTTTAAGTGTGTGCCTATACTCGACCGTCAACGATTCTATCAAACAGTGGGGGCTTCTAGGTCGGAGAAGGCTCTGAATACCAACTTGTAATGCCCAGGATGGGACTATATCTCCTACGTGTCGAGGCACGACTTAAAGATATAAGCCCATTCTGGAATGATCGCAAGTTTGGTACCTTTGCACATCTCATTTAAAAATAGGGATGGAAAACTGAAAAGATAGTTGGCTTACACTCGCCACGTCACACAAATACATTACATGTTCAAACATCATTCAATAAACATCACAGCCCATCTAAGGGTAAGATCCAAATGACAAGATACCAAACATAACTTAAATCACAGGTCTAGATCGAATCCTAGTAGAAGCTCTACTGATCAGCCAGATAGTTCACATAGTAACGGCTACGCTGCTCGTCGTACTCCCAGTCTAGCTCAGTGCCATCGCCTGTGTAGCTCACCATCGTACCTGCATCTGGGGTGGTGAAGTAACTGTGAGCCACAGAGGACTCAGCAATCTCGTTCCCGAGTAACACGACTATCCCAGCTTTGGGTGTGGAACAAGGCTGAAGAATGAATAAGAGTCTGCAGCAGCACTAGCCTAGCTTACGTAAAAGAGAGCGAGAAGAGAAGGTGCCTCGGTCGAGAGATGATCACGAAGTGATCCTAACTAGCAAGTCAAACATAACCCCACCGTGTTCACTTTCCGAATCCCTTTCGGAAAATGACCATCACGGTACTCACGCTGGTAGTGTATTGGAACATGGTGTCAAGTTTTCTACAACCGGATATTAACAAGCTCCCATCTGCCACATAACCGCGGGCACGGCTTTCGAAAGTTCATAACCCTGCAGGGGTGTTCCAACTTGGCCCATGAAAAGCCCACGATCCGCGGAGTCGCAACTCCAAGGTGGGAAGGCCCGAATATCCTCGGAATCCCGTGCTCAAGATACTCCGACTAAGGTAAGGCTAATCCAGCAAATCGTCCCGGCGTGCCGACACCCGGACAATAGTCGCGCGTATCTAGTCTCAGGCCACGACCGGATGGGCGAAGCTACGGGTTTATATCAATCCTCGAGTTTCCTCGTGGTGACACCGCAGGCTCCCCGTTTCGGACCAACACTCATGTGGAGCACCGGCCTGGGGTTGTTGATTAAGAACTCAGGTTTGCATGACCCTACGCAAGTTTTTTAGTTATTAGGCAAATAGTACCAATGTTGGGACTTGCTGGAAAAGACTTAGCACTTAGCGGTTGATCGAGGGGGTCCCATAACCCCAACCGTGTGAGGAACGCATAATCAAGGAACATAACACTGGTTTATACGGTTCCTAGCGGCATGAGTGGAACAAAACACCAAGCAAAAGGCTTAGCCTTCCACCCATTACCAATATATAGATGATTTCATTTAATAATTAATATAGTGTGATATCCCAACAAGCTTCAACAAGAAGCAAGAATATTCAAACTTCACCTGCAACTAGCAATGCTATAAGAGGGGCTGATCGAAGCCCACGTATAGCCAATCAAAGGTTTGCATAGGTAGGGTGGTTAAACAGGTTCATGGTGACAATAGGAGGTTGACAGGACAACATGGGCATCGAGGCAAAACTATAGATCGAGACTTCTAGCAATAGGCAAAGATAGTAATGTTATCGGGGTTCGGTCATCTTGCCTGAAGAGTTGTCGATGGGATCGTAAGAGGGGTCCTCGTTCTCAACCTCGGTAGTAACCTCGTGCTCATACTCGTACTTGATCTCAGCTTCCGGCTCTACTCAAACACAAGAACACAAGGCAACGAATCAAACAAGATGCAATGCGCAGACAAAATACTGGATGCATGACTGATGCACTATGGAAGCAAAACAGATGCACTAAGGAAGCACAGAAAGTCTACTTAGGAAGCACAGTGTTACATCACAACAATATGCATCAAGCAAAATGCTTCAAAACATGATAACAATAGGATAATATGAGTCAACATGCAAAATCACACAAGTTTCATATAGGACTTGCCCAAAACGGAGCAACGGGCTAAAAGTTACAACCGAAACAATAAACACGCAAAAGCTGAAAATAACAGCCACATAGCAACTTCGGAGCAAGAGATAAATGGCCTACAGCACTCAAACATCATGGCAAGTAGCATGGACATAAACTAGACATATCCTATAGCAAACAATTCCATTGGAGCATCCCCAAAGGAGCCATGGATCAATAGCAACAAGGTATGACATTTTGAACTTGACAACAAAATCCCGACAGCAGTAATTTGTTGCAACTTGGGAGCAAGAGTTAAATATGCTAAAGCCACCCAAATAAGCATGTGAGAACATGAATGGATAGCCAACACTTATACAACAAGGAACCATCAAGAGTCACCCCAAAACTATCATGGATTGGCCTAGAACAACAAGCAAACATGGCATCTAGAAATTACAGATTCCAGACTTAGTGAAATTTCACTAAGTGTTAAAACAGCAGTTTCATCATGGCATCTTTCTGAGCAAGTTTAAGTCACCTCAAAGAAAAGCATGGCAAGTGGTATACACCACAGCAAAGTACACATGATGGTGAATCCAAAACATCTAAGCATGCATCAAGGGGACAAACACATCAATAGCAACGAGCTCCTCTACGAGGCATCTCGTAACAAGTTTAACGACATAACAGCCACATAGCACTTTGCAAAGGAGATAACCATGGCAAGATGAAATCTATCATGCAAGCTAAAGCAATCAACATGTAGAGCATCTCAAGACAAACACGTGGACATATCATTTGCATCATTTGGATAAACATGCACCATGTTATCACATTGCAAAGATGGCATGAAAACAACAACTAACAGCAGTTTATAACAAGTAGCACTCTTCTCATGAAGATTAAGACATCTAGATGACGTCAAACATGCATGGCACAATGGAACAAAACGTAGTACATGTCTCCACGATCATTTTGACATATCATTTTCTCAAATCGGACCATCACACAAAAAGTTATCACCATTGCAAAACAGCATCAGACAACTAAAACAACAAGGACTTAGTGGATTTCGGAGGCAACCTCAGGTCAAACGGATCTGGTCAACGGCGGCGCGGATCGGGCTGGCGGAGGCGGATCGGGCCGGCGGGAAGTGGATCGGGCCCGCGGCTGGGGCAGACTGGGCCACCGGGCAAAGGGAGGCTGGGGTCGGCCGGCTCGGACCTCGGCTCGGGCCTTGCGGGCGAAGGAGGCCGGCCCAGGGAGGCCTGGCGGGGCGGACTGCTGCAGGGCCGGCCCAGCGGTCGGTGGAGGGAGCTGGGCGAGGCCGGCCCACCAGCGCTAGGGTTCGGCCCAGCGGGGCGCCGGATCAATCCGATCGGGGGATCCCTCGATCCCCGAGGACGGGGCGGATCGATGCGGCCAGGGGATCGGAGCGTGGCGACGGAAGATGCCCCGGCCGGCGGAGGGGCGCTGCGGCCCGGCCGGCGAGGTGGTGGCGGTGCCCGGCGGAGGCGAGGGGCGCCGGCGGCGAGGGCCCCGCGGCAGCGGCTACCGGAAAAGGCGGCGGCGGCGGTCTTCCGGCGAGGATTCCGGCGAGCTGCGAGAAACTCGGCGAGGTGGCGCGGAACCCGGTGGCTAGAGGTAGGAGATGATGGTCCTAGGGTTTTTGGGGCAAAAATTGGGGAAGATGGACAAATATATAGGCACAAAGAGCTAGGGTTGTCCAAATGAGGTGAGGTTTTCGGCCACGCGATCAGAATTGGATGGCCTAGATGAAGGGAGGGGTTTGGGTTGGTTTGGTGGGCTGTTGGAGGGGTGTCTTGGGCCTCAAAGAGGGGGTACCTTCAGCCCACGAGAATAACTGTTGGAGCACCAAACGAACTCGAAACGCGACGAGATTCGACAGGCAGGTTACACACACCAAAACAACATCGCACGACATGTCTCACGCTAAACCGGAAACGTTACACGGCCAAACACCAAAGTAGGCCTCGAGGATGCCACGGACACGTGAGGGAGCTCTGGAACTCGAAACGGACTACGGAAAGGAACGAGCGGGACCGGATGCAAACGACAACACAAATGCAATGCGATGCACATGACTACATGATATGAATGAATGCACACACGCAACACGACAAAACGACGAAAACCCGAAAAGACAAAGACCCGGAATGGAATTGATGGAGCCGAAGATATATTATATTTCCCAAAAGGGAAAGTATTACATCCGGGGCATTACACATCATCTATTCGAATAGCTGTGTCCGCGATAATGGACTTCTGGGTTACCTGTACAGTTCATAGACAAGTGGAAGTGGATACTCTAAAACACGCAAGATAAGCGTGAGTGCTATGGATGGCCTTCTCGTAGGGTGACGGGAGCGGATCCATAGTGGTGTACTGATTGGTGAATATGTGGACTCGTGTGCGCCACCTCAAAAGAGTACTTGCAGTTGTAGTTCAGGAAGCCACCGAGTCAAAGATGGCTTGCTGCAGTCAAACTCCACCATCCCTTGTTGATGCCGATGCATATGTAGCTAGTTCTGATTTAAGTCTTGTTGTGTACCTTTGTACTCACGTTTGCTTAATTTATGTTTTGCAGAGAGACTTTAGTCTCACTAGTGGTTCCGCGTGGACTTCAACGTTTAGCTTGTTACCTCAGCTACGATCTTGGATCCTTGGGAGGGTCTTGTAGATAGTCAGGCTTCTCAGCCTTTTTCATTGTAGTTGTATGTACTCAGACATGTTATGCTTCCGTTGCCTGTATGCTTTGTATGTTGGGTCATGTGACCTCTATTTGTAATAAATGCTATGATGGCTCTTTTGGGCCTTTATCTATAAGAGTTGTTGAGTTATGTTGTGATTCCATGTTGTACAACACATACTTGCATGTTATGCGTACGTGTAATGTGTATTGCTATGTGTGGGATCCGACACCTAGCTGTTTACCCTTGGTAGCCTATCTTACAGGGAAATGCCTCCTAGTGCTTCCACTGAGCCTTGGTAGCTTGCTACTGCTCCGGAACACTTAGGCTGGCCGGCATGTGTCCTTCTTCGTTCCTGTGTCTGTCCCTTAGGGGAAATGTCACGCGTTGTTCCTTTAAGTCCTTGTAGCTTGCTACGACTTGGGTGGATACGTTGATGACCGACACGTTCGTTGCTGGGTCATGTATGCATGTCTCTGTAATTTAGCGCCACTTTTGGTTTATAACTAGTCATGTCGGCCCGGGTTCTCTGTCATATGGATGCTAGCAACACTATCATATACGTGTGCCAAAATGCGCAAACGGTCCCGGGCCACGTAAGGTGGCACCCGTGGGGATACCGTGCGTGAGGCCGCAAAGTGATATGATGTGTTACAGTCTAGACCTGTGTGACTTAGGATCGGGGTCCTGACACTTCCCCCTGCGGCCTTAGGCACGGGTGCCGCGCTCGGGGCGTTCGATGACGCGTCCTTCGCAGAGGGCCCTGAGCTCTTGACATTCATGAGTGTTGTGGCTGTGCACGTTGTGGAAGGCGCAAAATGTTCGGCCGTTCTTGGGTTGCTCTAGGTGGTCACGGCTGCGCTTCATCTCTGGTTTGGCAGCAAGCACTGCCGCTCCCTTGCGCTTTACATCCTTGCTTTTGGCCTTCTTGTCTTCGGGTTCAGCAGCGGGGAGCTCGACGAGGGAGAGGTGCCCGTCCTCAGCTCTGGCGCACTTGGTCGCAAGGTTGAACAGCTCCAGGGACGTGCACAAATCTTCGTGGATGGCGAGCTCCTCTTTCATCTTGACGTTGCGAACGCCATCTGAGAACGACGAAATGATGGCCTTCTCCGTGACCTTGGGGATCTTGACGCGTACATTGTTGAAGCGTTGGATGAACTTCTGTAGGGTTTCTCCTGGTTGTTGCTTGATAGGCTGCAGGTCACCTGCGGCCGGGGGACGGCCTCGGGTGCCCTGGAAGTTGGCGATGAACCGCTCGCGCATGTCACTCCAGGTGGAGATCGATCCCCCGGGCAGGTTCAAGAGCCATGAGCGTGCACCATCCTTGAGGGCCATGGGGAACCAGTTCGCCATGATCTTCTCGTTGCCGCCGGACGCTTCGATGCTCAGCTCGTAGAGCTGAAGGAACTCCGTAGGGTCGGGGGTGCCGTCGTAGCATGGAGGCGGGTCGGGCTTGAACTTCCCAGGCCAGTTGATGTTGTGCAGCTCGGGGGCGAGGGCCTTAGAGCCTGTTGTCGACACCAGAGCTTGTTGGGGAGGTGGAACTTGATCTCGGTCCTCGCGCACCACTGCGACGGGGGGCACACGGTCTCGACGCAGCGGTGGAGGGAGTGCGGGCACTCCCCCACGGGGCCGCTGGATCTCTTGACAGCTTCCTTCTTCGTGAACAGGCACCGCGCGTGGGCGGTCACGCCACGGGGCCACGTGCCTTGGGTCTTGGACGACGCCTTGACGTGCGGGTAGCAGTGGATCTTCATGGGCCTCGTCGTCTCATGGGGAGGCGGACGAGGTAGGGACAGGGACGGCGTTGGAGAGCCCCCAGCGGCGCTGCCGAGCTCGGCGATGCGGTCAAGCCATTCTTCATAGAAGTCATCAACGGGGCGGTAGCACAGGAGCTCGCGTGCCATGAGCAATGCAGCCTGTGCGTTCGTGGGTCCGCGGGGAGCATGGGATAAAGAGACCGCTGGAGTCAGTGACGGGGTAGCGGTTCCTCCACCACGCCACTCGGAGGGGTGCTGGGACGATGCCTACTGTTCATTCCGCATCGGGCCGATGGTAGCATTGGTAGCAAGCGATGGAGTACGGCGGGGTGGTGCGCCGGTAGGAGCAGTCTGAGCAACGCGGGCAGCCCACCGCTCAGCATGGGCTCTGCGAGCGTCTGCCATGGAACTGTTGGAACGACGGAGCACTGATCGACGGAAGGGAAGTTTCAGCATACCCCTACCTGGCGCGGCAAATGTCAGATCTAGGGTGCGCATGAAGATCTCTCCTTCCGCCCTAGCTCATCTACTCAATAACCATAGGCCTAGCTCGTCGGATCCGAAGAACAAGTTACACAAGGTTTATACTGGTTGAGGAAGAACAAGTGACCCTAGGCTGAGGAAGAACTAGTACATGGGTGAACTTCCTCATGAGGAGAGGAGTTCTTGTGCTTGGGTGAGCTGGTGGTGTGTGGCCTTCTATCTGATCAACTCAAGATGAGATCAACTCCCGATCCGATGATCTGAGATGAGATGAGATGATCCCAATGGTGGTAGCTAGTCCTATTTATAGTGACCCTGGTCCTCATCCCATATATTGAGCGGGAAGGGATCCCACAAAGGCCAAATTTGAAGGGGGACAGCTAGTACAAGCTACCTGACAAAAGGTGGTCTTCGCCTACCAAAGGCTCTGATGGTGACGCCGCCGTGGGCTCCAGATGACCTTCGTCCTGCCATCCTGTTGGTGTTGGTCTTGTTGCACCGATTTGGAAACCTTTGCCTAACACTTCTAGACTCTTCGTCTGCACCTGCTTCTTTAGCACCAAAGAGGAAACTGGTACTCTGTGCCCACTGGCGCCCGCCTGGCGTTGATCGTCACTGCTCACGTCACGAGGACCTCGCGAGGTGTCCCTCGCCTCGATATCTTCGATCCTCACGAGCTGGCCTAGTGAGGTCGCCCCACGGGATGCCTTGTGTCGTCTGCCTCATGAGGCTTGGCCCCTTGTGAGGGTCTTGAGTGGTCGCTGAAGATGCTGGGTCGTACCAGGCCGCCTGGTGAGCCACGCCCTGGGCCGCAGGGAGGCATGTCTGGGTACACCCGTTCCCAGAACGCTGACAATATTGTTGATCATTATGCCTCTGCTTGTTGTGAGCTTGCAAGTACATTCAATGTACTCACCTGGCATGTCATGCTAGAATTTACGCTAGTTGTATCAGATCGGAGAGCTTTCCGCGTCTAGATCGTGTCCTCGTTGGCGCCCCTCTTAGGTTGGGCTCGGGGGTTCTCCTATGGAGGGCCTCTGACCTGGCCAATGTCACGAGGGAGGCGTTCGGGCAGCATGTGGAGGTGTGCTTCATCGCGCGCTTCCGTGAACAAGTCGAAGGGCGCGAAGTGCCAGGCACTCAGTAGTTCATCATCAAGGCAATCGAAGAGCTTCAGGGGGCGTGTGCCATGCGTGGCAGGCCCTAGCTATGGTGAAGTTTTACACAAGGTGTTTTACGAGTTTAGGCCCTTCGCGGAGGAAGTAACAGCCCTATGTCTCGGTACCCGGAGGCGGTCGACTGATATGTGTGTATGTGAGTTACAGGGGTGCGAACCCTTGTACAGGAGGAGGGGGTGGCTTATATAGTGTGCCAGGACCCCAGCCATGCTCCACGTTACCAAGGGTTCAATGTACATTAAGGCAAGCGTTACTGATAACGCCTACAGTAAAGAGTAATTAAGGCATTCACTATGGTGAGTAAATACCAGACCGTTATTGTCCTAAGGGACATTTGACCTTTGGGGGTCGAGTGCCTTGGATTGGTCGCATGGGGTTGAGTCGTCTTGTAGGTGATGTCCAGTCGAGTGGGATGTCCTCTTGGGCCGTCTCAGTCGACTGTCTTTGTCATCATAGGTTTTTCCTTTTGATCTTCTGGGGTAGTGACCTTGGGTGGGGTACCTGGGTCAGGCCTGTGACCCTACCCTAGGTCTGTAACCTCGTCAGTAGCCCCCGAATGGATTGAGGCTTGAGCAGGAGAGAGTGCTGAGGAAAGCCCCTGTTCTGGCTCGACGGCCCTGGGGTAGTCTTCTCTGAGCTCACAGACTAGACTGTCCTCCCCAATCTCGTCTTGGTCGCCTTGATCGATTCTGGAACCGTCGAGTGCGTTGATTGCGTCTTCCGTCGACTAAACTTTGCGCTAGGCGTCGGGTGTCTCTGGCGTGCGCAGTTTTCGGCGGGGTCGGTTTCTCTTTGGTCGTCGGACTCCACGGGGTTTCGAAATTTGGGGAAGCGCGCGGGGCGGGACGTGCCGCAACAATCGGACGGATATGCTCGAGTTGCCTCGATCCTCGCGCCACCTTTTTCGCCACGTATCGCGTCTGTGCCGGTTGCGGGATTTGATAAGATCGCTCGGGGCCACCGGTCAGTCACTCGACCGGGGTGCTATAAGTGCGCGCCGAGCCCGAAGCGGGGGAACTGTGCGCCCATCCCTTGCTCTTTCACCTCTGCCTCTCTACCGTGCCTCTGCTCCTTCTCGCTTTTCTCCACAGCAATCGCCGCCTTGTGTGCCATGGGCAAGGAGAAGACCGTGGCGATGGAGCGTTCGAAGAAGGCGGCGACGGGGAAGGGGAGGCGGTCCGGTCGTAGCGGATTGTCGTCGAGGTCCGGGCTCCCTCCTGGTTGGATCCAGGGGGATTGGATCCGGTCCACCATCACGGCGGAGGATCTGAAGGAGTTGGAGGAGGAGGGACTGGTCGCTCACGGCTCCTGGAGGGTGCCGGAGGGCGAGCTCGAGCCCCGGCCGCGGGAGGGCGAGTGCGTCCTTCTGACGACCCACGTCGACCGAGGTTTCTCCATGCCTCCACACCCTTTTTTCGTGCTTTCTTGGTATTCTTCAGCGCCCAGCTGGATTACTTCACGCCCAATTATATCGCTTTCCTTGCCGTGTTCATCTCCATGTGCGAGAACTTCCTCGGCTGCTTGCCGCATTGGGGTTTGTTCAAGCACATCTTTACTTGCCGCTCACAAACCGTCAAGAAGGCGAACCCGAGTGATGATAAGACGCACATCCTCCAGGCGTGCGGTGGACACGGCATCCAACTTAGGAATAGGCGTGCCTTTCCCCCTATGATCCTTCCGGAGTCGATTCGGGGCTGGTAGTCGACTTGGTTCTATTGCAAGGACAGTCCGATCCCGGGTCAGTCGACTAGTCTCCCTCCTTTCTCTCTTGGTCGAGCCAGTCAGCCTCCTTCAATGATGGTGGGTAAAGCCGAGAGGGCCGAAGTGAACATGTTGGTGGAACGGGTCGTCCAGTTGGTCCGCGAGGGAGTAACAGGGTTGGATCTGCTAGAGGTGTACCTCACGCGGAGGATCTAGCCGCTCCAGGCTCGGGACCACCCGATGTGGTTGTACTCCAGCACTGACGACTCGTCGCGAGTCCACCCAGAGGCTGCCGACGCGAAGTACGTGACACAGTGCCTGAAGTGCGTCACGGGGAACAAAGACAACCCCAGGGGGTCCGGGAGGGTCCTCCCATTCGACGCGGACCATTTGCCTGACAAGGTATGTTTCCGACTCCCGAGTGGTGTTCCTGTTGTTGGCTTGTAATTGTCTTGACGAGTCCGAATGATGTTTGGCTAATATTCCTTTTTCGCAGATTTATACTGAAATGTACTCGGTGCCCAACGGGGATTTGGTCCAGGAGGGCGAGGAGGGCGTGGGTGACGCCTCCGAGTGGTAGTCGGAGGAGGAGACCGAAGAGGAGAGCGAGGACTACAGCAGCGGGGAGGAGGTTGAGTCACCTCCCCGTGATGAGAAGCGGTCCAAGGGGAAGTAAGACCCAGGGGTTGTGCGCCCTCGGACAGGTCCCTCTAGCTCCCAAACGCCCAAGCGCGCTTGCACGGCCACTCCCGACCCATCTGAGAAGGCGCCCAATCATCCCAAGGTTATCACCGCCAAGCCCCGGAAGGCTCTGCCCAGGATCAAGCTGGATGTTCCCATCGCCTCCATGTAAGTACCATTCAATTTCGTTCCTTTCTGCCTTTCGGAGGTCGACCATGTCTTTGTCGACTCATCTTTGAGTGGATTCTTCAGTGCTGCCGCCTCCACGACCTCGATGGACATTGACAAGGGTCGGGACGACGAGGAGACCGCAGATGCCACAACATCCCGCGCACGTGCGAGTTGTAGATCGTGCCTTACTTTCCGTCGGTTAGGGATGACGGTCGACTGAACTTCAGTATTGTTTGTCTTGAAGTGCCGCGCCTCGTCATAGAGCTCCCAGATGATGATGATGTTGATGAGGATCGCTTGGCAGGGGCTCGACGACGAACGGGGAAGAAGGGCCGGAAGGTGCCTTCGGGCCCAGAGGCCCAGCAACAGGAAGACGCGGTCCGAGCCAAGGTCTCCTTTGCCGACCCCGTGTCGACCGTACGCTCCACTTCGTCAGCTGGAGGGGCCGTCGACCCAACGCTTGTCCCAGCTGTCGACCCAACGCCTGCTCCGGCCGTCGACCCAACGCCAGCTCCGGCCGTCGATCCAGCGCCAGCTCCGTCGTCCGTTCTCTTCACCTCCTATCGCCTCCCGGAGGATCCCGTGGCAGTAGCTCAAGAAGCCGTTCACCAGGCGGGGTTGATGATGGAGAAGACGAAGTCGGCGTACCAGGCCAACATGGCTGCTTACGACGCTAGTTCTGCTCTTCAGGCCAACGTCCAAGTTTGTTTTCTCCACTGGTTGGCTTGCTGCGCTGGAATAGTCTTTGGTTTTGAAAGAATCTGTTGCTTTGTTCGTAATATGATGTCACACCCACTGGGTGAGAGTCTTGATGTGTTTGCTTTCAACTTCCCTTGAACTCGAGCGAGACTGATCTTGGTCGAGTGAGAACCGGTGGGGGCACGCTCAGTGCTCCCACTGGGTGTAGTCCCCGAGACCGTGGTCGACTGCTGGCAGTCGGCCATGGTCTGATGATAGAACTTTTCTTCCTTGTTTTTTTGAGCTCGAGCCAGACTAATCTTGGCCGAGTGAGAACCTGTGGGGGCACGCTTAGTTCACCCACTGGGTGTAGTCCTCGAGACTACGGTTGAGTGTTTGACTCGACTGTAGTCTTAGAATCTTGTTTTGTTGTGTTGATGCAGAAGTCTTGCGAGTTTGGAGCCAAATTTGCAGACCTTGAGAAGAAGCAGAACCAGCTCAATCTCGACTTGCAGCTGGCTCGGGACCACCTGAAGAAGACGCAGGATGATGCGGCCGGTAACTGACGCTAACCATTTGTCGACTGACTTTTGATAAATATGCCTTGTGTCTCCTCATGTTCATCCGTCCAGTGATGTCTTCGGTAGGTCAACTGAAAGCGGCCTTGGAGCAGAAAGATCTCGACTTCGCAGCGCCGCAGCAGGCGGCTCAAGAGAAGGCAGAACTAGCGGCGCAGAAGCTGGCCTCCTTAGGCGCGCTCGAGGCGGAGGTCACCAGGCTGAGGGGCTCACTCGACGCAGCTAACCAAGAGGTGACTCGACTGAAGAATGCCAAGAGCGTCCTGAACGACAAGTACGAGGCCCTCTTCCAGAAGAGGATGGATCTTGAGGCTTATCTGGGTGATCTTACCAAGAAGTGGTACCTCGTGCTTGAAGGTATGTATGTTTGGCTCAGGCTAAATTAGATCTATCGACCCGTGTTTTGCTTGTTGAGTCGACTTGCTTTTTGTGGTGCAGAATTCTGCCGCAACTTCAAAGAAGAGACTGGGCGGGTCGAGCCCGGCCTGGACCCAGCCAATTCCATAGTGAAGGACAAGGTTGCCATGACTATCTTGAGGCTGGAGTCCCATCTTACTGCTGCCACGGACTACCTGGGACGGCAGAAGGCGGTGATGGCCCAGATCGACAGCGCGCTCTGGAGGGGAATCGTGTAGGAGAACGACCTCGAGTCTCTGATGATTCGGCTCAATGAGATCCCCAGCCGAGTGCAAGAGTGGAAGAAGTCATCCGCCCGGAGTGGAGCCGACGTGGCGCTATCCTTGGTCCGCGTGCACTACAAGGAAGTGAAGCAGAGAAGGCTCGCGGCGCTCAAGGTCGCCACTACGAAGGAGCTCCAATTCCAGTCGTTCATGGAGACTTTCTTGGAAGCCGCCACCCGTATTGCTGATGGGATCGACCTGGACCAGTTCGTTGCGCCTGCGAGTCTGCCTCCTCCTGAAGAATGAGTGAACTTTGATACTTTAATTCAATTTGCCTCGGAATGCCGAGCAGTCTTGTATCGTTAAACTCTGGTGGGCCCGTGGCCCAGGTACTCTTACCCGAATCTTGCGGGTCTTTTATCTGGATTTGATTCCTTGGCTTGTGACTCTTTTTTGATTGCTTGAATCGTTGAGTCGACTCCTTGATGGCGACGTTGTACTTGCGGCGGAGCTCGGAACGCCGCAGCTGAGCTTCCGAGTGAGAGAGCCGCTCTTCACTCGAAACGGTTTTTGAAACTTAGGCGATTCCAAGCTATGTTGTATTTGTGGCGGGGCTCGGAAGACAAAGCCACATTATACTTATGGCGCAGCTCGGAGGACCGCAGCTAAGCCTCTGGGTGAGAGGGTTGCTCTTCACTTGGAGTGTGTGTTTGTAACTTAGGCGAGTCACGGGGCCGCAGCTAAGCCCCCGAGTGAAAGGGTTGCTCTTCATTCGGAGTGGATGTTTGTAACTTAGGCGAGTCACGGGGTCGCAGCTAAGCCCCCGAGTGAGAGGGTTGTTCTTCACTCGGAGTGGATGTTTGTAACT
>LR738713.1:246462461-246527753 GCA_902687465.1 Secale cereale
AATACTTATGGCGCAGCTTGGAGGACCGCAACTAAGACCCCGAGTGAGAGGGTTGCTCCTCACTCAGAGTGAGCGTTTGAAACTTAGGCGAGTCACGGGGCCGCAGTTAAGCCCCCGAGTGAGAGGATTGCTCTTCAATCGGAGTGTATGTTGTAACTTCGGCGATTCCAAGCTACATTGTATTTGTGGCGGAGCTCGGAAGGCAGAGCCACATTATACTTATGACGCAGCTCGGAGGACCACAACTAAGCCCCCGAGTGAGAGGGTTGCTCTTCACTCGGAGTGAGCGTTTGTAACTTAGGCAAGTCACGAGGTCGCAGCTAAGCCCCCGAGTGAGAGGATTGCTCTTCACTCGGAGTGGATGTTTGTAACATAGGCGATTCGAAGCTATGTTGTATTTGTGGCGGAGCTTGGAAGATAGAGCCACATTATACTTATGGCGCAGCTCGGAGGAACGCAGCTAAGCCCCCGAGTGAGAGGGTTGCTCTTCACTCGGAGTGGGCATTTAAAACTTAGGCGAGTCACGGGGCCGCAGCTAAGCCCCCGAGTGAGAGGATTTCTCTTCACTCGGAGTGTATGTTTGTCACTTAGGCGATTCCAAACTACGTTGTATTTGTGGCGGAGCTCGGAAGGCAGAGCCACATTATACTTATGACGCAGCTCGGAGGACCGCAGCTAAGCCCTCGAGTGAGAGGGCTGCTCTTCACTCGGAGTGAGCATTTGTAACTTAGGCGAATCGGGGTCGCGGCTAAGCCCCCGAGTGAGTGGGTTGCTCTTCACTCGGAGTAAGCGTTTGTAACTTAGGAGAATCAGGATCACGACTAAGCCCCCGAGTTAGGGGTTTGCTCTTCACTTGGAGTAATTTTTTGAAACTTAGGCGAATTGGGTTCGCGGCTAAGCACCCACTGGGGGATTTTGAAGACCAGCGTTTTTAGAAAGCATCAATCATTAAAGGACCGCTGCAAACTTGTCTTTGAAACAAATCGGGAAATCTTTATTACAACTCGACTGTCGAGTGTCTCAACTGTAGAAGCGGCGGAGCAGGTCCGCGTTCCACGAATGAGGTTCGTCTTTCTTCTTGGCGACATTGTAGAGGTGGTACGCTCCGTTGTGCAGCACCTTGGTGATGATGAATGGGCCTTCCCAGGCCGGGGCGAGCTTGTGTTGTCGTTTCTGATGCACTCGAAGGACCAGGTCTCCTTCCTGGAATGCTCCGCTTCGGACGTTGCAAGCATGGAATCGACGCGGGTCTTGCTGATAGATGGTCGACCGGATCAAGGCCATCTCTCGTTCCTCTTCCAAAAAGGTCGACTGCATCCTGACAAGCTTGCTCTGCCTCGGCTTCAGAGAAGAGTTCCACTCTGGGGGTGTTGTGCAATAAGTCGCTCGGCAACACAGCTTCGGCTCCATAGACCATGATGAAAGGGGTACGTCCAGTCGATCGGTTTGGAGTTGTCCTCAGACCCCATAGGACAGATGGTAGTTCAGTTACCCAAGCCCCAGTGGCATGCTTAAGATCACGCATGAGCCGCGGCTTTAGGCCTTGGAGAATCAAACCATTTGCTCTTTCTGCCTATCCATTTGACTACGGATGCGCCACGGAGGCGTAGTCGACTCGTGTTCCTTGAGAAGCACAGAAAGCTCTGAATTCATCCGAGTCAAAGTTGGAGCCGTTGTCTATGATGATGTTGTGGGGAACTCCATATCTAAATATCAATTCCCTGACGAAGCTGATGGCAGTGCTCGACTCGAGGTTCTTGATGGGCTTGGCCTCAATCCATTTGGTGAACTTGTCGACTGCCACGAGTAGGTGGGAGAATTCGCTTCTGCCCGTTCTGAAGGGACCGACCATGTCCAAGCCCCAAACGGCGAAGGGCCAGAATAGCGGAATGGTCTTCAAGGCAGACGCCGGCTTGTGGGACATGTTGGAGTAGAACTGGCAACCTGCGCACTTGTCCACAATATCCTTGGCCATCTCGTTGGCACGGGGCCAGTAAAACCCGGCTCGGTATGATTTGGCCACTATAGTCCGAGAGGAAGCGTGGTGGCCACAAGTTCTCGATTGAATCTCATCCAAGATCAATCGACCTTCCTCTGGAGTGATGGCAATGCTGAGCGACTCCGGTGACGCTTTCCCTGTAGAGTTGACCCTGAATGACAGTGAATGCCTTGGATCGGCAGATGATCTGGCGCGCTTCCTACTCATCTTCCGGGAGTTCTTGCTGGAGCAGATATGATATGTATGGCACAGTCCAGTCTGGCGTAATCACTAGGACCTCCATGATAAAGGTCGACCACTGTAGGTTCTTCGACTTCAATCGGATCTGACGCACTGACTGGCTGCGGGGGCTCTTCCATGAAGGGGTCTTCTTTGACAAATGGGGTGTGCAGATGCTCCAGGAACACATTCTTGGGTATAGGCTCCTGAGTCGACCCAATTTTTGCGAGGTCATCGGCCAACTGATTCTTGGCTCTGGGCACGTGATGGAGCTCTAAACCTTGAAACTTCTTTTCAAGCTTCCGCACAGCACTGCAATAACTGGTCATTGCCGGGCTCCTGACATCCCATTCCTTCATCACTTGGTTCACCACTAAGTCAGAGTCGCCATAAACCATCAGGTGACGGACGCCGAGTGAGATGGCCATGCGTAACCCGTACAAAAGTGCTTCGTACTCAGCTTCGTTGTTCGACGAGTCAAAGTGAATCTGAAGGACGTAACTGAGCTTGTCGCCCTTGGAGAAACCAGGACCACGCATGCGCTGAACCCGTTCAGCATCTTGGATCCATCGAAGAACATAGTCCAGTGATCCGACTGAACTTGGGTCGGCAACTCTTGTTCTATCCACTCGGCCCCGAAATCTGCTATAGCCTGAGACTTGATGGCTTTCTTCGCTTCAAACTTGATATCTAACGGAAGAAGTTCAATCGCCCATTTTGCCACTCGACCGGTTGCGCCTCAGTTGTTGAGGATCTCTGACAGGGGGCGTCGCTGATGACTGAGATTGTATGGTCTGAGAAGTAATGGGCAACCTTTTTTGCAGTCAAGTAAATCTCATACAAGAGCTTTTGGTAATGCGGGTACCTTTGCTTGGAGGGAGTCGAAACTTCGGATATGTAATAGACCGGGCGTTGGACCTTGTATGCCTTGCCCTCTTCTTCCCGCTCGACCGTGAGTACAGTGCTGACAACTTGTCTGGTGGCTGCAATGTATAGTAGGAGAGGCTCTTTGCTGACTGGGGCAGCAAGCACCGGCTGGGTGGACAGCAGGGCTTTGAGCTCTTCAAACGCTGCTTCGGCTTCGGAATTCCACTCGAAAATGTCTGATTTCTTCATGAGTCGGTAGAGAGGTAGTGCCTTCTCACCGAGACAAGAAATGAATCGACTCAATGCGGCCAAGCAACCAGTAAGCTTCTGGACGTCGTGTATACGCTAGGGACGTTTCACTCGGAGGATGGTGCTGACCTTCTCTGGATTGGCGTCGATTCCCCGTTCAGAAACGAGAAAACCGACCAACTTGCCGCCAGGAACTCCAAATGTACACTTTGACAGATTGAGCTTGATATCGTAGCTTCTTAAGTTTGCGAATGTCTCAGCGAGGTCAGTCAGCAGGTCGGATCCTTTCTGTGACTTGACCACAATGTCAGCCATGTATGCCTCGACATTTCGACTGATTTCCTTTATTAAGCACTTCTGGATCATGCGCATGAAGGTAGCGCCGAAATTTTTGAGACCTAAGGGCATCGTGACATAACAGAAACACCCGAAGGGGGTGATGAAAGTTGTCTTGATTTCATCGGGTCTGGACAGATGGATCTGGTGGTACACGGAATACGCGTCCAGAAAGGACAAACACTCACATCCCGCAGTCAAGTCAACTATCTGATCGATGCAGGGAGAGGAAAATGATCCTTCGGGCAGGCCCGATTTATGTGCTTGAAATGGATGCACATGCGGAGAGACTTGTCCTTTTTTGGGACCATGACGACATTGGCGAGCCACTCGGAGTGGTAAATCTCGCGGATAAAGTCAGCTGCCAGAAGCTGAGCCACTTCCTCGCCAATTGCCTTTTGTTTCTCCGCAGCGGACCGACGGAGATGTTCCTTCACAGGCTTCACCTTTGGGTCGACTCGCAAATGGTGCTCAGCCAGTCCCCTGGGCACACCCGACATGTCTGATGGTTTCCATGCGAAGATGTCCCAGTTCTCACGGAGGAACTAGATGAGTGCTTCTTCCAATTTGCTGTCGAGTGTAGTGGAAATGTTGGTCGCAGCTGCGTTGGGGTCGGTGGAGTGGATGTGCACGGGTTTCGTGTCCCCGGCCGACTGGAAAGCTGACTCTGAAGCCGGCTTCTTTGCCCTCAGCTCCTCCATCTCTACTGCTGCCATCTACTCGTCAGCGATCTTCGAGCCTTTCTGGAAGCACTCTTCCGCTTTCTGATGGTTCCCAGTGACGGTTATAATGTCGTTGGGTCCCGGTATCTTCATCTTGAGGTAAACGTAACACGGTCGAGCCATGAACCTGGCGTAGGCGGGCCTACCTAGGATGGCGTGATAAGCGCTGTTGAAGTCCACCACTTCGAACGTCAGCTTCTCTTTGCGATAATTCTTCGACTCGCCAAAGACCACGTCGAGTGTGATTTGGCCAAGTGAGTCGGCCTTCTTCCTGGGGATGACCCCGTGGAACCTCATGTTACTTTCGCTCAGCTTGGACATTGGAATGCCCATATCCCGGAGGGTTGCTGCATACAAGATATTCAAGCCACTGCCTCCATCGATCAGAACTCTGGTCAGACGTGTGCCCTCGACCACAGGGTCGACCACCAGCGCTTGCCGCCCGGGGGTGGCAATGTGCACAGGGTGATCAGACTGATCAAAAGTGATGGGGGTCTTGGACCATTTCAAAAATGTGGGGGTCGCCGGGGCAACCATGTTTACTTCTCTATTGATGACTTTCAGTCGACTTTTGCTCTCGACGTCTGCGAAGATCACCAAAGTGGAGTTGATCTGTGGGTATCCTACATCCCCTTCTTTGTCTTCGGACTCTTCAGATATCTTTCCCTTGTCAGTCGACTGATCTTTCTGGAAGTTCTGGATCAGGACCCGACATTTTCGAGTGGTGTGCTTGGGATATACCAAGTTTCCCTCTTCATCTTTCTTCGTGTGAGTGGGACATGGCTGGTCGAGTACATCATTCCCATCTTGATACTTCACTTCCTTGGGGGCCCAGGACCCCTTCGGCTTTCCTTTGCCCTTTCCATAATTGACCACTGCAGCCTCGCACTGAGCAGCTGGCTCGGCCTTGCGCTTGTTCTTCCGATTGGAATTCTGATCATCCTGCCCGACTGATTTCTTGCCACTGCGGAGCCGATCAGCCTTTTCGCCGTTGGCGTACCGATTGGCAATCTCCATCATCCGTGACAGAGACATATCGCCTGTTCGACCAAACGTCAGATTCAGCTCTTGGTTACGTACGCCTTCCTTGAAGGTGCAAACAACCTGGTGCTGAGACACATTTTTCACCATGTGATGCAAAGTGGTCCATCGCTGGATGTAATCCCTCAAAGTTTCATTCGACTTCTGCGTGAAGTGCTGAAGCTCTGCGAGTCCAGCAGGCCACTTGCAGGTGCCTTCAAAGGTCTGAATGAACACTCGCGCGAGCTCTTCCCAACTGTAAATACTCCCGGGGGCCAACAGATTGAGCCACGCCCGAGCCGAACCACCCAGCATCAGAGGAAGGTGCTTCATGGCCACGTCGTCGTTGCCGCCTCCGATCTGTACAGCCACTCGGTAGTCTTCTAACCAGGTGTCTGGTTTTGACTCGCTGGTGAACTTTCTTACTCCTGTCGCTGACCTGAAGTTTGGGGGGATCTCTGCGGCTCTGATAGCACTGCAGAAACACTCGGGTCCAGAGACAGGTGCTCGGCTCCCACTCGGTTGATCTCTGCCTTGACCTTCTCTGAACGCCCTGTTTCGGTCGACCCATCCTTGCACAAGGATAGACCTTGCATCGAAACCTAGCCTCCGGGGATCTGGGGGAACCCTCCACTCGTTGTCGCGCAGGCGCCTGCCCTCGTGTCGCCGGGGCGAGTATGATCCGCTTCCCAGAGGAGGCGTAGGCACTCGGCGGCGATCATGATGACCGGGTCGACTGTCGTGTTGCTCGTCATTCCGACCCACATGTCGGTCTTGTCGCATGCCACGTTCCTCACGCCTTGGGGGTGATCTTGGACTGTGTGCTGACCAAACGGTGTCCGCAGCCACCGATCTGCTGTGGATCCTGTTGCGCGACTGAGAAACAGTCGCGTTTTGCTCTTCAGCCGTTCGGAGCAAAGCTCGGATCTGCTGAAGGCCTCTCCCAGCCTCCGACTAAGAAGGTTGAATCGACTCCGTGATGCGAGCCGCGGCTTCGAGGTTCTGTACTGGTGTGCGGAACACCTGAGTCTCACGAGGGTGCGATTGCCGCGGTCGTCGACTGGACTCGGGGACCAGTCGGCGGGCCTATTCGTTGAGTGCGCGTTGGATATTTTCCAAGCATGCGCGCTCGGCCACGGTAGCCAAGCGCGCAGCTTCCAGGGCCAGAGCCTCCGGAGAATCTCCCACGATGGGAGTGAAGAGTGCGTCTTCGTTGAGGATACAAAGCTCAGCCCTCTGCTCGGCGGTGAGGGGTTGAAGAATGTAGCCGTCGTTGTCGTGTGAACGGCCGCCGCCGCTGCCGCCGTCTCCACCATGAGGAAAACCCGGCGGGCTGCGGCGCGAGTAGACCATGAGGACTTTCGCTGCGGGATCGCTGCTCCCGCACTCAAAAACAGAATCTACAAGCTCGATCGACGGATCGACCGGCCCGTAGGGGTAACCGTCGGGCTCGATGGCCGCGATTGAGGGGTGGCCGTCTGACGGGCCACCGCGTGTTTCACCCACCGCTGGAGCCGTGAGCGACCGGATCGCTTGCGACGGCGTCCGACGGGGATGGGGGACGATGTAGGGATCGATGAATACTAAGTCGACGGCTGCCGAAGGAGGACGCCGCAGGCGCTGGCGCGGAAGTGCGCAGCCCCGCGGGTGGGCAGAGCCTCGACGTCGAGACGGGCCTCCTGGAGCCATGCGGAGTCGTCGGCGATCAAAACGAGCGCGTCGCGCCGGATCTCACGGCCCAACACTAAACCACCGCCTGACACCAAGATGAAGGAGGTCGGAGAAGAAATTGCAACCTGCCCAGATGTCGCTAAGACGCCTTGCCCCACGGTGGGCGCCAACTGTCGTGGTTCCAAGCCTAACAATACGAGTAGGGGGTACGAATGAGGAGGCAAGGCCCTAGCTATGGTGAAGTTGTACACAAGGTGTTTTATGAGTTTAGGCCCTTCGTGGAGGAAGTAACTGCCCTACGTCTTGGTGCCCAGAGGTGGTCGACTGATATGTGTGTATGTGAGTTACAGGGGTGCGAACCCTTGTACAGGAGGAGAGGGGTGGCTTATATAGTGTGCCAGGACCCCAGCCATGCTCCACGTTACCAAGGGTTCAATGTACATTAAGGCAGGCGTTACTGATAACGCCTACAGTAAAGAGTAATTAAGGCATTCACTATGGCGAGTAAATACCAGACCGTTATTGTCCTAAGGGACCTTTGACCTTCGAGGGTCGAGTGCCTTGGATTGGTCGAGTGGGGTTGAGTCGTCTTGTAGGTGTTGTCCAGTCGAGTGGGATGTCCTCTTGGGCCGTCTCAGTCGACTGTCTTTGTCATCATAGATTTTGCCTTTTGATCTTCTCGGGTAGTGACCTTGGGTGGGGTACCTGGGTCAGGCATGTGACCCTACCCTAGGTCTGTAACCTCGTCATTGACATCCCAGGGCTTAACAGAGCCGCCACTCAAGAGCTTTTTTGGACGTCTCATGTCGGCCGATGCGGAGGCCCCCCTCACCGCTATGTTCGCATGCCCTCCTGCCTATCGAACGCGACTGCAACACACCAGCGCCTCATGCGGGCCACTCTAGAGGCTCGCGAGGCCAGACACCACGAGATCCATACGGATAAGGCCCGGAGCACCCATGAGCCCCCCGGACCTGCGGAGCCTCACGAGGCTCAGGAACCGGACGACTCATGAGGATTGGCCTCATCGCGATCGTCTTCAGCTGCTCCGACACTACTACAACGATGGTGCCAGGTGACAGTTTGGTTTGTTCAAGTGGAGGGCGCCCCTTGGGCTGCATTTTCCTCAAGCTATTAGGGCCAGCCCCTGCAGCATGTATCATTTTGTCTGTGAATCGAAACTGGCTTTGCTTTCGAATGGATTATCCCTCGCGTTTTACAATCTGCCTGTTTGGTGTTTTGTCACGTTGAGTGTTGCCACACCCTCACTAGCAAGCCAGTGTGCGCAATCCAGTTCCTTCTTTGCTCATCCCATGGACTATTGCATAAAGAAGACTAAGCAGGTCGCCTGTGCTCGGGTCCGTCCCTGCAGTGTCGATAAATCCAAACAACTTAGCTCTATGTGGAGGGTCAGCCCAGTCCACGTCACCTCACGAGGTCCTTGGTGCTCGATCTTCCTATGCAATGGCCTCTGGAGGTTCATTCCGGCGCAGGTTACAGCTGTCACCTAAAGCGCTCGAAGACCAGGCGCAACCCGCGTTGAGGTAGGGCCTCGAGAATCCCGCGCTGGCGCACGAGTTTCCATATACACCTCCTCTAGCTAGGATGTACACGCCTGGAGTGCTGCCCCAGAGGGACCTCCCACCCACGCATCCAGTGGAAGCCCCATGCTCCGTGCTGGCGGACGACACGATCCAGGAGCGGCTATGACCATGCTAAGTGGTAGCCCTATGATCCACGCTAGGGATAAACAACTAAGGGCTCCTCCGGGCTGCACCAACCTGAGGATGGCCACTCGGACGACCGACTCAACCTCTCCCTATGATGAGCGCACGGGGGCTAGACACGGGGACTCCACCCAAGCTTGACCTGGCGCATGCCGCCTCACTGGGTTCTTGTACCTGGTCCTTGTTCGCCCCTCCCAGGCAAAGGTTGATGGGAAGAAGGTATGGAGCTCACTAGGGCAACTCGTATGTCAAGGGGGACCCCTGAGCATCACGACTCAGGGGCCTCACTGACCTCGTATCCCCTCACCCCTTGGTCATGTCCTGGTGATCCGGACGCCCCAACGGCGGATGACGTATGCGTGGGGTTGGGCCCTACCGACGCAGAGCATCATTGCCCTTATGATAATCTAACTCGCAGAACATTGAGCCTGTTCGCACATCAAGGGGGACCCCTGAGCATCGCGACTAAGGGGACTCACTAGTCACATAGCCTCTGACCCCTTGAGCTCGTCCTGGTGATCCAGACGCACCAACGGTGGCTGAGGTATGCGCGGGGCTGGGCCCTACCGACTCATAACACCGGGGAAAACAGAAAGGAAATCGAGAAGGAACGAAAGCAGATTATTACAAAGCATAATGTCTCATAAACTTGGAGCAAAAGTTCTCACGCCTCCACAAGGCATGGTATATGTCGCATGATCTATATAGGAAGGAGTGTCGCCTCAAACGCTGCTGTCGTCAGCCGTAGGAGACTCGTCATCGCAAGGCCCGCCATCCCTTTCCTCACGCAGACCGTTGGAACATTAAAGGGGGGACCCTAAGCACTGCGCCTCAGGGGCCTTACCGGCCCTCAACCCCTCACCCCCTGGCCTTGACCATGGCACCGCGAACTGGCATACCATCGGCGGCCAAGCCTCGCTCGAGGCTCGGGACCCAAAGACATAGGGCACTCAGGCAAGCAAACGGGAAAGGGTGGCCCAGGTCCAGCTCGAGAGTGTCGCCACCATCAGGGCTTCGCCGTCCGCCGCTCTACCCCGATGAAGGAATCCCTCCAGGGCCACCAAGATAAGTCCCCCTTCGCACAGACGTTGGCACGATGACTAGCGTTATGCTCCTCGTGACCTCACTCGGGCTGGGATGCCTTCCTTTCAACCTCTCGGGAGATACTTGCACACCAAAGGGGACCCCTTGAGCATCGCGCCCGAGGGGATCTAACTGGACTTTGGGCCGCTCACCTCCTAGCCTTGACCACGGCATCGCGACCTGACATACCAGCGACGGCAGAAGCCTGCCTGGGGACCGGGTCCTGTAGGCGTAGAGCACTATGCTACCGTGAGAGTGAGAGGGGGAACCACGCCGGAGCAAGAGACACAACCACCACATTGCTTCAAGGATAACAACATTTAGACAAAAGGCTCACAATTCTTACACGCCTCCGGGGGGCTCATTACGGATCCGGTGCAGGGATGAAAAACAAAAGGAGGAAGAACCGAAGACCACGCTAGACCATAGCGAGGCGGCATCACAGGTGGCGCCGGGACGACGCTGGTGCCACAGTCCGAACGCGGCGGCTCGAAGGCTCGTAGCTAATGTTATCGCTCAAATCCAAGGCAGCACTGCTACTATTAGAAGAACTGATGACAAGACCAAGGGCAAGTCCGCTGCCTGCAGCCTCGCCACTCTACCAGTTTCCCCTGGAGCAGGATCTCAGCCGCCGACCGTCCCCACCGAAGACTTTGAAGGAGAGCGTTGCCACTCAATCAGACTCGAAGTGGAGGGCAAGCGGCCCATCCGAGCGGCAGGCGCGAGCGATCTCGCCCTAGCCTTGAGTCATGAAGACATCGGTGGAGCTGATGACTTCAACTTCCACCTTTGTAGCTGGGTTGCAGCACCCATCATGCTGCAAACATAGCTCGACAGGCCCCCAAGGCGGTATCCCTTTTGTGAAGGGCCTTGGGAGCCGGATCCACTAATGTGGTGGCAAGGCCGCCCACACCACAAACTCGTGAGTCATTTCCTCGTCGTGGGACCTCGTACAACGCAACCGCGTAGTCACCACTCGCGCACTGCCATGTCCACGCACCTCATGGCGTCGAACGCCGCCCCAGCGTGTAGGGCTCAGCGCAGGAGCATACACGGGAACAGGGAAGCCTAGCGGAGGCCTCTCGCACTAAGGTCGCGTCACCATAGGATCCGCGATCGCGTTTTAGGAGCGATCGAGCCTTTTCTTCGACGGGAGAAGCTCGGGTTTCGCCTGAAGGGCCTTTCCGTTTGCTGCAATTGAGAACCTCCTGATCGGTGCCATAGACTTTGACAAGACAACATGACAACAGAGAAGAAAGAAAAGCAAGCGGCGAGGAGGTGGAGATGATCAAGGGACTCCGCCCCCTTCACCCACTTATAAGCAGAGGAAGGTAAACCACCGACCTCCCACGATTCATAGAAATGATGTTTTTTCTGCATGCAGCATGCATGTGTCAAGTCGAACATTTCCCCAGGCTGCATGGGGAAGTGGAGACGCCCACGTCCAATCAAGCGCCACACGTCGACAAGGTCCGCAGGCGATTGGGGCCCGCGGCGCTCCACAATTGTGTGACACCCCGAAACCGATGTGCAACGTGTCTTCCAAATATTCGCTGCCATTGCCATGTCATCTGCTTGCGTGTTGCACTTTGCCATGTCATCATGTGCATTGCATCTGCATCGTTTTCAAAACTTGCATCCGCCGTAGTTGCCGAGCCCCCTCGTCCTTTCCATTTCCGTTCTAAGTCCGGACACACTCGCCTGTGCCCGCGGCATCTCCGAATATTTTATAAGTCGCCGAAAAATGTTCTCGGAATGGGATGAAACTTGCGTGTGGTCTTATTATTCGGAGTTCATTTGGTAGCCCAACCGTTAAACCTATAGCGCCATCGTTGCCGGACTGACGTCGGACGTTTTCGGTCTTTGAAAACCTTCCCGGGCTGCACTTCTCTCTTCTCCTCTCACCCCGACGCCATCTACACAGCCCACTAGGCCCAGCTTACAATTCCCTCTCACCGGAGCCGTCCGATCGAGATCGAACGACTCGAAACGGCCACAAAACCCTCCTAGACCAAAAACCTAGCCACCTACCCTATATAAAATTCCCCCCTGCCAAAATTGGCCTTCTCCTTCCTCCTCCTCAAAGTCTGCGCAGCCAGCCAACGTCTCCCTCAAATTCTGCAGCCAGCCACCTCCTCCATGCCAAGTGGCAGCCAGCCATTGGCTCACAGCCACACAGCGCCGCCCACGGCCAATCCACATGCGCCACCTGGCCTCCTCCACATCGCTTGGCTCCTCTCCCCGCGCCGCGCCGCTGACACCTGCAATCGGCCCGCCCCTAGCCCGTTGGGCCCGGCCGCCGAAGCAGCAGGCCCGCGCTGTCGCGCCCGAGCCCGCGCGTCCCTCCTCTCCCCGCGCCTGGCCGTGCCCCGCCGCCAGCAGCACCCACGTCGTCCTCCGACGCCGTCTCCCCACTCCTCCGCCGCCGCCGATCACCGCCGCCCCCAGGGCCTCGCCGCTGGATCTCCTCTTCTCGCCGCTGCCCGGAGTACCCTGCCTCGCCGCATCTCCTCTTCGCCGCTCGGAGCCATCCCTCGCACTGCCTCCCCGCTCGTCCGTGCCGCTAGGCTCGCTCTGCCGCTCGCTGCCATCTCAACCCCAGCGCCGGCAAGCCATCGGCCAGATCCAGCCTGCCCCGACTGGATCCGGTCGTCCCCAACGCTTGCGCCCCATCACACCGACCTGGAACCTTGCCGGAGCCACGCCGAGTCCGCCGCCGTCGTCCTGCTTCATGAGGGGGAGTCGACCTCCTGCTCGATCCCCTTTGCCGTTCACCGCATTGCGCGTGGGCCGGCCCAACTCCTCCCGCCGGTCCAGCTCCTCCACGGCCCAGCTACACCACCTCTCCGTCTTGGGCCGAAGCCCATGGTTAGCACGGTTTTGCATAATCTCTTGCTTGTTTCTGGCCTCATTTAAACTTGCTTTGTTGTGTTGTTCTTGTATGCATAATCTCTTGCCTTGAGTAGCCTCATGTAGCCTTGTCATGCATCATACTTGGTTGAGCATCTTGTCTTGCTTATGTGTGGTGTGTTTACCATGTTGTTTGCTTCTTCTTTTTAGTTCCTGTTTTGTTGCGATAGTGAGGATTCGTTCTTCTACGCTTGGTTCGTTTACGTGGCTTCTTCTTCTTCTTCATGGACTCGTTCTTCTTCCTTGCTGGATTCTAGGCAAGATGACCGTCACCTTGGATATGATTACTATCATTGCCATGCTAGTTGTCTCGATGCTATCGCAATAAGTCGTGCTACCTATCTATTTGTTGTCAGCCTCTCATTGTTGCCATGAAACCTCTAACCTTTGAAACCATCCCAGCAAACCGTCGTTTGGCTATGTTACCGCCTGTTCAACCCCTCCTATTGCGTTGTTAGTTGCAAGTGAAGATGAAGATTGCTCCATGTAGGAACTTGGATTGTTGGCATATCACAATATCTATTACTATAATTAACACACCTATATACTTGGTAATGGGTGGAAGGCTTAGCCTTTTGCTTGGTGTTTTGTTCCACTCATGCCGCCTTAAGAACCGATAAACCGGTGTTATGTTCCTTGAGTTTGCGTTCCTAACACGGTTGGGTATATGGGGGCCCCTTGATAGTTCGCTTTGAATAAAACTCCTTCAGCAAGGCCCAACTTTGGTTTTATTTGCAACATAATAAAACCTTAATTAATTAATTAAATTTCATAGGTAGTTAGTGCTACCCGAGGATTCTTTTCCACATACAGGGGGAGGGGGCAGTGCTGATAATGTTGGTCCCAAATGGGCGGACTGCGGGGCCGGCTCGGGGAAACTCGAGGTATCTGGTATTACCTGTAGGCTGACCTATCCGGACGTGGCCTGAGACGAGATAAGCGCGGCTACTATCAGGGTGTCGGCACACCTGGAGGTCTTGCTGGACTTGTTTTACCATTGTCGAAATGTCTTGTGCACCGGGATTCCGAGTCTAATCGGGTCGTCCCTAAGATAAGGGTTTTTTACCTCTGCTGATCGTGAGAGCTTGTGGTGGGCTAAGTTGGGACACCCCTGCAGGGTTATGATCTTTCGAAATCCATGCCCGCGGTTACGTGGCAGATTCGATTTTGTTAATGTCCGGTTGTAGAAAACTTGACAAAGGATCCGAAATAAAATACACCAATCGCGTGAGTAACTGTGACTGCCTCTATTCATTTTGAGAAGAGAACATGGTGGGGTTATGTTTGATTCGTAGGTAGTTTAGGATCTCTTAGAGATCATTAATAGTTTGCGACCGTTTGCGTAGATGCTCATCTTATTCTTGTACTCGTAAGTTAGCCACCATATTATGCTTAGCCGATGTTGCAACCTCACCACTTAACCTCTCCATACCCATTAAGCTTTGCTAGTCTTGATACCCATGGTTGTGGGATTGTTGAGTCCTCGTGGCTCATAGATACCACAACAACAGTTGCTGGTGCTGTTTTTTGATGACTTGACGTGAGAGCGATGTTTATTTGTATTGGAGTTCCTTCTTCTTCTTCTTTGTTATTCTTGGGATAGGTTCCTGGTGGGCAGCCTGGGATAGTAGGATGGATGTCGTGTGTTTTTATGTGTTTTCATCCGTAGTCGGATGTCTTGTGTATGATGTGTTGTATTCATGTGGAATTGTATGACTTGCAAGTATCCCCATCTATGTATGTAATGGTACGATGTAATGATATCCATCTTGCTAAGCGCCCGAAATGCGGTTGTGCCCCAATCACGAGTTCATCATGTGATCGGGATAGAGTCGCATCTTGGGCGTGACAAGTTGGTATCAGAGCCTCGATCGACCATAGGACCCCCCTTGATTGATCGTAGTTTGGACGTTGTCGAGTCTAGAAGAAAAACTAGTTTGGAGTCTAGTCATATCGGAGAGTAGGAATTCTTTTTACTCCTCAGCCCCTTCGTAGCTCTGGTGAGGAATCTTGACGTAGGTGTTTTTGGATTACTCCTCTTCGCCTTCAATTTTTTTAGGATCACATTGTTAGTTTTCGTTCATTGCGATGTCAGCTCTTTGCATGTGGTGCATCTGTCGTCAAGTTGATTCGACCCTCCTCGTCTTTGGCAAGATCAGTCCTCAATTCTTTCTCAACCGACGTTGTTTTCCCCGTCCGATGTGGTCTTTCTTTTCCCACCCGCCCACCCTTTTTCTTCTCAGAGCCGGATTCCTTAATCGAGTATGCATCCTACTCGTCAGAAGTTTTGAATTGTTTCCTCAGTTATTTCAACCGGTGAATTCTCGTTTAGTTCGTCATCCTTTTTCTCTTTTCTTCTTCGTTGAATTCTCCTATCCTTCCACATTGTTCATCTCTTTTCTTTTCTGGTGGTCCTAATTCAATTTGTATTCGGTGCTCATCATATTTTTTTCCCACGGCTCAAATGATTCCCTTGCTTGTTTGAATCTCGCCATTTAATTGTTCCGGAGTTTCGAGGACATCTCAGAAGATTCGTGTTTGCATTCAATTAATTCGAGGTTGTCACCTCATTCGAGTCTTTCAATCGTTCCGGTGCATCATCTTCTTTTCAATCTTCTACAATGGTGTTTTTCTTTTCGGTGGGCTCATAACCCAAAGGTCTCTCCCAGGATCTTACCTGACTCTTCTAATTTTCTGGAGTGATTCCCAAATTCTTTTTAAGTGTGACGTAAGTATGGATTCCATCAGTCATGTGCCTTCTCCAAGATCGCTTTCAAATTCTTTTCATTATTGGTTCAACCTTTTTCCTCTTTTCGTTCTCCCGGAGTATCTCAACAATGTTGGTGTTGCATCTCGTCGTCATTCTCATCATTTGAAGACCTAAGAAGAGTTTTCCTCTAAATTTTGTCCATTCTCTTGAAGTTTCGTGATGGTAGCTTGATGCTATCCTCTTACTTTGTTCCGATCGTGTCAAATTCTTTTCCTCAACCATCCGAAGCATTTCATGAATTCTTTCAATTGTAGATCCCCCAAAGGCCATCATTTCAGAAGATTTCTTCGTCCTTAGTTTTCAACTTCATCCTCCAAATATTCTAAAGTGATGCCTCTTCGTTTATCTCCATATTCTTCTGGTGCTTCGTTCAAGTATTCTTTAATCCATCCGCGATCTCTTCATTCACTTGCATCAAAATTCCCGTAAGTTCTTCATTCGTTTTCGAATTTTATCCGATGATTCGTTCTCTTCTCTTCGTTCGTTCTCTAATTTTTCCCGACGATTCATTCTCTTCTCTTCGGTCAATTTCAATTCTTCACGGTGGTTCGTTCTTTTCTTCATTTGGTTTCAATTCTCACGGTGGTTCGCTCAAGAGTTATTTTCCTGTTATCATATCAATTCATTCGTTCATTCCAATCATGCCGATGGTTCATGAAGACTTTCTCAAGTGTTGTGCTATATCCCTCTTTAATCAATTTCAAGGCGAATAAGTGGTATGCCAATCCATTGCTTCTCATCAATCTAATTGGTGGAGGATAAGCATAATATAATTCTTATTCTTTTCATCACTTTGATTAAATACTTTCTTTGGAGATTGTTCATGAGGAATGATTTCTCGGTTCTAAATTGTTCGTTTTTTTCTTCTCCAGAGTTCAAAATTTTCTCGGTTATCTCGTCGGAACCTTCATCAAAATCATTGCTAGGCTTTAATCATATTCTTTTGATCATTCAATTCTGTCTCATCATCTTTTGTTACCGGATTTCTTTCTTCTGGCTCTTCACGATATAATTCATTCTTCAAGTGTTCATCAAAATTCTTCTGGAGCAGCTCAAGCATTATTCTTCATGCACCTTGGGAAGCAAATAATTCTCTGTATTGTTTTGAACTGGAGTTTTCAACCACTTCGCTCCTCTCATCGAATTCAATCTTTTGGTTGCGGCATAATTCACCTCAAGGTTTTAGATGTTTACATAAGTACACAACAAGCTTATTCTTTTGTTGTTTGTTGTTCAACACGTCAAGTTTCGTTTCATCTTCTATTCCATCCATGTTGAACCGGTGTGCCATTCCTTTCATTTTTAGCCGGAGTGCTCCCCAGAATCCTTCGCTCAAATTCCTTTTCAATATTTTTTAGCCCAACCGTTAAACATATAGCGCCACCGTTGTCGGACTGACGTCGGACGTTTTTAGTCTTTGAAAACCTTCCCGGGCTGCACTTCTCTCTTCTCCTCTCACCCCGATGCCATATACACATCCCACTAGGCCCAGCTTGCCATCCCCTCTCACCGGAGCCATCTGATCGAGATCGAACGGCTCGAAACGGCCTCAAAACCCCCCTAGACCAAAAACATAGCCACCTACCCTATATAAACTTCTCCCCCTGCCAAAATTTGGCCGTCTCCTTCCTCCTCCTCAAAGTCCGCACAGCCAGCCAACGTCTCCCTAAAATTCTGCAGCCAGCCACCTCCTCCATGCCAAGTGGCAGCCAGCCATTGGCTCACAGCCACCCAGCGCCGCCCACGGCCAATCCACATGCGCCACCTGGCATCCTCCACATCGCTTGGCTCCTCTCCCCGCGCCGCGCCGCCGACACCCGCATCCGGCCCGCCCCTAGCCCGTTGGGCCCGGCCGCCGAAGCAGCAAGCCCGTGCTATCGCGCCCGAGCCCGCGCGTCCCTCCGCTCCCCGCGCCTGGCCGCGCCCCGCCGCCAGCAGCACCCACGTCGTCCTCCGACGCCGTCTCCCCACTCCTCCGCCGCCGCCGATCACCGCCGCCCCCAGGGCCTCGCCGCTGGATCTCCTCTTCTCGCCGTTGCACGGAGTACCCTGCCTCGCCGCATCTCCTCTTCGCCGCTCGAAGCCGCCCCTCGCACTGCCTCCCCGCTCGTCCGCGCCGCCAGGCTCGCTCTGCCGCTCGCTGCCATCTCAACCCGAGCGCCGGCAAGCCATCGGCCAGATCCAGCCTGCCCCGACTGGATCCGGTCGTCCCCAACGCTTGCGCCCCATCACACCGACCTGGAACCTTGCCGGAGCCACGCCGAGTCCGCCGCCGTCGTCCTGCTTCATGAGGGGGAGTCGACCTCCTGCTCGATCCCCTTTGCCGTTCACCGCATTGCGCGTGGGCCGGCCCAACTCCTCCCGCTGGTCTAGCTCCTCCACGGCCCAGCTAAACCACCTCTCCGTCTTGGGCCGAGGCCCATGGTTAGCATCGTTTTTCATAATCTCTTGCTTTGTTTCTGGCCTCATTTAAAATTGCTTTGTTGTGTTGTTCTTGTATGCATATTCTCTTGCCATGAGTAGCCTCATGTAGCCTTGTCATGCATCATACTTGGTTGAGCATCTTGTCTTGCTTATGTGTGGTGTGTTTACCATGTTGTTTGCTTCTTCTTTTTAGTTCCTGTTTTGTTGAGATAGTGAGGATTCGTTCTTCTACGCTTGGTTCGTTTACGTGGCTTCTTCTTCTTCTTCATGGACTCGTTCTTCTTCCTTGCTGGATTCTAGGCAAGATGACCGTCACCTTGGATATGATTACTATCATTGCCATGCTAGTTGTCTCGATGCTATCGGAATAAGTCGTGCTACCTATCTATTTGTTGTCAGCCTCTCATTGTTGCCATGAAACCTCTAACCTTTGACACCATCCCAACAAACCGTTGTTTGGCTATGTTACCGCCTGCTCAGCCCCTCCTATTGCGTTGTTAGTTTCAAGTGAAGATGAAGATTGCTCCATGTAGGAACTTGGATTGTTGGCATATCACAATATCTATTACTATAATTAACACACCTATATACTTGGTAATGGGTGGAAGGCTTGGCCTTTTGCTTGGTGTTTTGTTCCACTCATGCCGCCTTAAGAACCGATAAACCGGTGTTATGTTCCTTGAGTTTGCGTTCCTAACATGGTTGGGTATATGGGGGGCCCTTGATAGTTCGCTTTGAATAAAACTCCTTCAACAAGGCCCAACTTTGGTTTTGTTTGCAACATTTTAAAAACTTAATTAATTAATTAAATTTCATAGGTAGTTAGTGCTACCCGAGGATTCTTTTCCACATACAGGGGGAGGGGGGCAGTGCTGATGGTGTTGGTCCCAAATGGGCGGACTGCGGGGCCGGCTCGGGGAAACTCGAGGTATTTGGTATTACCCGTAGGCTGACCTATCCGGACGTGGCCTGAGACGAGATAAGCGCGGCTACTATCAAGGTGTCGGCACACCGGGAGGTCTTGCTGGACTTGTTTTACCATTGTCGAAATGTCTTGTGCACCGGGATTCCGAGTCTAATCGGGTCGTCCCTAAGATAAGGGGTTCTTACCTCTGCTGATCGTGAGAGCTTGTGGTGGGCTAAGTTGGGACACCCCTGCAGGGTTATGATCTTTCGAAATCCGTGCCCGCGGTTACGTGGCAGATTCGAATTTGTTAATGTCCGGTTGTAGAAAACTTGACAAAGGATCCGAAATAAAATACGCCAATCGCGTGAGTAACTGTGACTGTCTCTATTCATTTTGAGAAGAAAACATGGTGGGGTTATGTTTGATTCGTAGGTAGTTTAGGATCTCTTAGAGATCATTAATAGTTTGCGACCGTTTGCGTAGAGGCTCATCATATTCTTGTACTCGTAAGTTAGCCACCATATTATGCTTAGCCGCTGCTGCAACCTCACCACTTAACCTCTCCATACCCATTAAGCTTTGCTAGTCTTGATACAAATGGTTGTGGGATTGTTGAGTCCTCGTGGCTCATAGATACTACAACAACAGTTGCAGGTGCTGGTTTTCGATGACTTGACGTGAGAGCGATGTTTATTTGTATTGGAGTTCCTTCTTCTCCTTCTTCGTTATTCTTGGGATAGGTTCCTGGTGGGCAGCCTGGGATAGTAGGATGGATGTCGTGTGTGTTCATGTGTTTTCATCCGTAGTCGGATGTCTTGTGTATGATGTGTTGTATTCATGTGGAATTGTATGACTTGCAAGTATCCCCATCTATGTATGTAATGGTACGATGTAATGATATCCATCTTGCTAAGCGCCCGAAATGCGGTTGTGCCCCAATCACGAGTTCATCATGTGATCGGGATAGAATCGCATCTTGGGCATGACAAGTTGGTATCAGAGCCTCGATCGACCATAGGAGCCCCCGTGATTGATCGTAGTTTGGACGTTGTCGAGTCTAGAAGAAAAACTAGTTTGGAGTCTAGTCATATCGGAGAGTAGGAATTCTTTTTACTCCTGAGCCCCTTCATAGCTCTGGTGAGGAATCTTGACGTAGGTGTTTTTGGATTACTCCTCTTCGCCTTCAATTTTTTTTAGGATCACGTTGTTAGTTTTCGTACATTGCGATGTCAGCTCTTTGCATGTGGTGCATCTGTCGTCAAGTTGATTCGACCCTCCTCGTCTTTGGAAAGATCAGTCCTCAATTCTTTCTCAACCGACGTTGTTTTCCCCGTCCGATGTGGTCTTTCTTTTCCCACCCGCCCACCCTTTTTCTTCTCGGAGCCGGATTCCTTAATCGAGTATGCATCCTACTCGTCTGAAGTTTTGAATTCTTTCCTCAGTTATTTCAACTAGTGAATTCTCGTTTAGTTCGTCATCCTTTTTCTCTTTTCTTCGTCGTTGAATTCTCCTATCCTTCCACATTTTTCATCTCTTTTCTTTTCTGGTGGTCCTAATTCAATTTGTATTCGGTGCTCATCATATTTTTTTCCCACGGCTCAAATGATTCCCTTGCTCGTTTGAATCTCGCCATTTAATTGTTCCGGAGTTCCGAGGACATCTCAGAAGATTTGTGTTTGCATTCAATTAATTCGAGGTTGTCACCTCATTCGAGTCTTTCAATCGTTCCGGTGCATCATCTTCTTTTCAGTCTTCTACAACGGTGTTTTTCTTTTCGGTGGGCTCATAACCCAAAGGTCTTTCCCAGGATATTACCTGACTCTTCTAATTTTCTGGAATGATTCCCAAATTCTTTTTTAGTGTGACGTAAGTATGGATTCCATCAGTCATGTGCCTTCTCCAAGATCGCTTTCAAATTCTTTTCATTATTGGTTCAACCTTTTTCCTCTTTTCGTTCTCCCGGAGTATCTCAACAATGTTGGTGTTGCATCTCGTCGTCATTCTCATCATTTGAAGACCTAAGAAGAGTTTTCCTCTAAATTTTGTCCATTCTCTTGAAGATTCATGATGGTAGCTTGATGCTATCCTCTTACTTTGTTCCGATCGTGTCAAATTCTTTTCCTCAACCATCCGAAGCATTTCATGAATTCTTTCAATTGTAGATCCCCCAAAGGCCATCATTTCAGAAGATTTCTTCGTCCTTGGTTTTCAACTTCATCCTCCAAATATTCTAAAGTGATGCCTCTTCGTTTATCTCCATATTCTTCTAGTGCTTCGTTCAAGTATTCTTTAATCCGTCCACGATCTCTTCATTCGCTTGCATCTAAATTCCCGTAAGTTCTTCATTCGTTTTTGAATTTTATCCGATTATTCGTTCTCTTCTCTTCGATCGTTCTCTAATTCTTCCCGACGATTCATTCTCTTCTCTTCGGTCAATTTCAATTCTTCACGGTGGTTCATTCTTTTCTTCATTTGGTTTCAATTCTCACGGTGGTTCGCTCAAGAGTTCTTTTCCTGTCATCATATCAATTCATTCGTTCATTCCAATCATGCCGATGGTTCATGAGGACTTTCTCAAGTGTTGTGCTATATCCCTCTTTAATCAATTTCAAGGCGAATAATTGGTATGCCAATCCATTGCTTCTCATCAATCTAATTGGTTTATGATAAGCATAATATAATTCTTATTCTTTTCATCACTTTGATTAAATACTTTCTTTGGAGATTGTTCATGAGGAATGATTTCTCGGTTCTAAATTGTTCGTTTTTTTCTTCTCCGGAGTTCAAAATTTTATTGGCTATCTCGTCGGAACCTTCATCAAAATCATTGCTAGGCTTTAATCATATTCTTTTGATCATTCAATTCTATCTCATCATCTTTTGTTACCGGATTTCTTCCTTGTGGCTCTTCACAATATAATTCATTCTTCAAGTGTTCATCAAAATTCTTCTGGAGCAGCTCAAGCATTATTCTTCATGCACCTTGGGAAGCAAATAATTCTCCGTATTGTTTTGAACTGGAGTTTTCAACCACTTCGTTCCTCTCATCGAACTCAATCTTATGGTTGCGGCATAATTCACCTCAAGTTTTGAGATGTTTACATAAGTACACAACAAGCTTATTCTTTTGTTGTTTGTTGTTCAACACGTCATGTTTCGTTTCATCTTCTATTCCATCCATGTTGAACCGGTGTGCCATTCCTTTCATTTTTAGCCAGAGTGCTCCCCAGAATCCTTCGCTCAAATTCCTTTTCAATATTTTTTAGCCGGAGCGGTTTTGAATTCATTCTTTTTCCTTCAACTCTTGCTTCATATCCTTCAACCTATTGGTTCTCGTCGATCCCTTGTCCCTCTTGTCTAACAATGTGTTTGCAACTTCGTTCTTCTCTGTCGTGTTCGTTCTTTCAAGTTGTTCAACCTCTCAAGGTTCATTGGCTTCACTCTTTTGTCCAAGAAGAACTTTGTTCTTCCTTTTTCCCTTCTGTCTCGTTCCTAAGATCTCGGGACGAGATCTCATGTTAGTAGGGGAGTGTTGTGACACCCCGAAACCGATGTGCCACGTGACTTCCAGTTATTCGCTGCCATTGCCATGTCATCTGGTTGCGTGTTGCACTTTGCCATGCCATCATGTGCATTGCATCTACATCGTTTTCAAAACTTGTATCCATCCGTAGTTGCTGAGCCCCCTCGTCCTTTCCGTTGTCCGTTCTGAGCCCAGACACACTCGCACGCGCCCACGGCATCTCCGAATATTTAATTTATAAGTGGCTGGAAAATGTTCTCGGAATAGGAGGAAACTTGGCGTGTGGTCTTATTATAGTGTAGGTAGACCGCCTGTCAAATTTCGTCACATTCGGAGTTCGTTTGATAGCCCAATAGTTAAACCTATAGCGGCACCATTGCCGGACTGACGTCGGGCGTTTTCGATCTCCGAAAACCTTCCCGGGCTGCACTTATCTCCTCTCCTCTCAGCAAAACCCCATCTACACAGCCCACTAGGCCCAACCTGCCACAACCTCTCGCTGGAGCCGTCCAATCGAGATTGAACGACTCGAAACGGCCTCAAAACCCCCTAGACCAAAACCCTAGCCACCTACCCTATATAAACTTCTCCCCCTGCCAAAATTGGCCTTCTCCTTCCTCCTCCTTGAAATACGTGCACCCAACCACCTTCTCCTTGAAATTTTGCAGCTAGCCACCTCCCCCATGCCAAGTGGGAGCTAGCCATTTGCTAACAGCCACCCAGCGCCGCCCGCGGCCAATCCCCATGGGCCACATGGCCTCCTCCACGTCGCCTGGCTCCTCTCCCCGCGCCGCGCCGCGCCACCGAAACCCGCAGCTGGCCCGCCCCTGGCCCGACAGGCTCGGCCGAGATGCCGCAGGCCCGCGCTGCCATGCCCGAGCCCGCGCATCCATCCGCTCCCCGCGCCTGGCCGCGCCCCGCCGCCAGCAGCTCCCAAGTCGCCCTTTGACACTGCCTCCCCACTCCTCCGCCGTCGGCGACCACCGCCGCCCCCAGGGCCTTGGCGCCGGATCTCCTCTGCTCGCCGCCGCCAGGAGTTCCCCACCTTGCCGCCTCTCCTCTTCGCCGCCCGGAGCCGTCGCTTGCACCGCCTCCCCGCTCGTCCCCACCACCGGGCTCCCTCTGCCGCTCGCCACCATCTCAGCCCCGCCGCCCGCAAGCAACCTTCCAGATCCGGCCTACCCGGACTGGATCCGATCGTCCCCAACGCTGGCGCCCCATCGCGCCGACCTGGAACCTTGCCGGAGCCACGACGAGTCCACCGGCGTCGTCTTGCTTCATGAGGGGGAGTCGACCTCCCGCTCGATCCCCTATGCCGTTCACTGCGTCGCGTGTGGGCCGGCCCAACTCCTCCCACCGGCCCATCTCCTCCACGGCCTAGCTGCGCCACCTCTCCATCTTGGGCCGAAGTCCATAGTGAGCAGCCTCTAAATCCCGCCCATGCGTCGAATAGCTAAATTGCACCCACTGTGTTTTTTCGTGAAAATTGCTAAGTCCCTGTTTTGCATCATTATGTGTGCATGTTTGACTGCTTGTAAATTTGTGCACGTAGATCCAAATGGAGTTTATGATATGTCAAAATGTTCATCTCACTGTGCTCTACATGATGGCTACATTTTCATGCATGTTAGGGTTCATCTTGATGCCATTATCTCTGTTTCAAAAGTGTTAAGTGCTGTTAACTACTGAAACTTGTTATAACTTGTTGATTTGTATTTTTCATATCTTTTTGTGTGATTTTTGTTTGGGCATCATGTCAATATGTGTTAGGAGGACAATTATGTTATCTTTGCTGTGGTGCAATCCACTTTTCATGATATGCCTTGTGTTGAGTGGAACAAGCTTGCAAAGTCTGAAACTGTTATATTGTGATGCCATGTTTGCTTGATGCTACAGTCATATCCATGCATCTTTGGAGATGTCCAATGATCATGTCTTGAAGTCAATGTTATGATCTATCCATCGATGCCCTTGTTTGCAATTATAGGTTGATGTATCTTGTCTCTTTCTTGCTCTCAAGTTGCTGTATAATATTTTTGTCAGCCTGTTATCAGTAAGTTCAATTTTGCCATGTGAATAGCTAGTGTTCTATGCATCCTATGACCATGTTCTTGCCATGAGTAGCTGCATAAGCATGTATTCTTGCTGTTGGTTATATTCACATGCCATGATATTCTTCGAGATGAGTTTCACAAGCTTGCAAACATGCCTACTTGTCATTGTTGCTGCCATGTTCAGTTATTTCACTAAGTCTGTGTAACTGTTATCATTTGCAATCTTACCATGATGTTTTGAGCATGTTCTAGTGGTGTTTGGCAGTATCTCAATGATCATGTTTGTAGTTCTTGACATGTACATGCTTGCCATGCCCTTTGATGTCAAGAAATGTTCCTATAGCATGTTGTTTTGATGATTGCAAATTGCTTAGTTGCTGTTTTGGGACAGCTTGTCCTTTAATCTTGTTTCGTGTGTATGTGTTGAACCGTTGCTCCGTTTTGGGCAAGCTCTATATGAAACTTGCTTGTTTTTTTGCATATAAACGCATCATATCATGTCGTATCCCTGTTTGAGTGTGTTTGCTTGATGTTTGAACGGATCTTGCATCTTCGCCATCCTTGACTTGTTTAGCTCATATCTTCTAGGCCGTAGCTCTGAATTAAATGAACTTTATAGGTAACTTGACTAGAATTTCGTGTAGATCATCATGGTGCATGTTAACTTGCTGTTTAAAAACTTGAGCTTAAGGTTTGTTCAGATCTGGACCAATTTCGAAATTTGCTTATGAGGACTTACCGGAGTTGTTATATGTTGTTTCTGGCCTCATTTAAGCTTCCTTTGTTGTGTTATTCTTGTGTGCAGCATATCATGCCATGAGTAGCCTCATGTAGCCTTTTCATGCATCATACTTGGTTGAGCATCTTGTCTTGCTTATGTGTGGTGTGTTTACCATATTGTTTGGTTCTTCTCATTAGTTCTTGTTTCGTTGCGATCGTGAGGATTCGTTCGTCTACGCTTGGTTCATCTACGTGGCATTTTCTTCTTCTTCATGGACTCGTTCTTCTTCCTTGCGGGATTCCAGGAAAGATGACTGTCACCTTGGATCTGATTACTATCAATGCCATGCTAGTTGTCTCGATGCTATCGCTATAAGTCACGCTACCTATCTATTTGTTGTCAGCCTCTCATTGTTGCCATGAAACGCCTAACCTTGGACGCCATCCCAGCAAACCGTTGTTTGGCTGTGTTACCGCATGCTCAGCCCCTCTTATAGCGTTGTTAGTTGCAGGTGAAGATGAAGATTGCTCCATGTCAGAACTTGGATTGTTGGCATATCACAACATCTATTACTATAATTAACACACATATATACTTGGCAATGGGTGGAAGGCTTGGCCTTTTGCTCGGTGTTTTGTTCCACTCATGCCGCCTTAAGAACTGATAAACCTGTGTTATGTTCCTTGTGTTTGCGTTCCTAACACGGTTGAATATATGGGGACCACTTGACAGTTCACTTTGAATAAAACTCCTCCAGCAAGGCCCAACTTTGGTTTTAATTTGCAACATAATAAAAACTTAATTAATTAATTAAATTGCATAGGGAGTTAGCACTACCCGAGGATTCTTTTCTACATACAGGGGGGCTAGTGCTAATGGGGTTGGTCCCAAATGGGCTGACTGTGGGGCCGCCTCAAGGAAACTCGAGGTATCTGGTATTACCCGTAGGCTGACCTATCTGGACATGGCCTCGGACGAGATACGCATGGCTACTATCAGGGTGTTGGCACGCTGGGAGGTCTTGCTGGACTTGTTCTACCATTGTCAAAATGTCTTGTGCACCGGGATTCCGAGTTTGACCGGGTCGTCCCTAAGATAAGTGTTTTTTTACCTCTACAGATCGTGTGAGATTTTGATGGGCTAAGTTGGGACACCCCTACAGGGTTATGATCTTTCGAAAGCCGTGTCCGCGGTTATGTGGCAGATTGGAATTTGATAATGTCCGATTGTAGAAAACTTGACAGACGATCCGAAATAAAATACACCAATCACGTGAGTAACCGTGACCGTCTCTTTTCATTTTGAGAAGAGAACACAGCGGGGTTATGTTTGACTCGTCGGTAGTTCAGGATCTCTTAGCGATCATTACTAGCTTGCGATCGTTTGCGTAGATGCTCATCTTATTCTTGTACTCGTAAGTTAGCCACCATAATATGCTTAGCCATTGCTACAACCTCACCACTTGACCTGTCCATACCCATTAAGCTTTGCTAGTCTTGATACCCATGGTTGTGGGATTGCCGAGTCCTCGTGGCTCACAGATACTAGAACAACAGTTGCAGGTGCAGGTTTCCGTTGACTTGACGTGAGAGCAATGCTTATTTGAGTTAGAGTTCTTTCTTCTTCTTCTTCGTCAACCTTGGGATAGGTTCCTGGTTGGCACCTGGGATAGCAGGATGGATGTCGTGCGTTTTCATGTGTTTTCATCCGTAGTCGGATGTCTTGTGTATGATGTGTTGTATTCATGTGGAATTGTATGACTTGTATGTATCCCCATCTATGTATGTAATGGTTCAACATAGTGATATCCATCTTGCTAAACGCCCAGAATGAGGTTGTGCCCCAATCGCATCTTGGGCGTGACAACTTGCCCCTTGGCTTCGCCTCAAAGCCAAGTCTGAGCACAACTTGGGCCCGGGGGCTACCGTCGGCGTACTCGGAACCGAGGAACCTAGACTTGCCTGCCTGCAGCCCACAGCGTGGCTTCACCAACGTCCTGGTATAGCCCGTCTTCGACATCTACAAGACAAGACCCTTGCGAGGGTCCAATCCTCACGAGCGAGACGATGCCAAGATCACCAGAAGGAGCAGGCTCCCTATGCTGGCTCCTGAGGAGCGGAGATTACTATGCAAGCACCGGCTTCGTGAGGATCGAGTGATGCCAGCCATGATGAACGAAGCCAGGCGGGCGCCAGCGGGTGTTGAACGACAGGTTTCCTATTTGGTGTTAAGGAAATAGGCTCATACGTGGAGTCCCGAGGAATTCGCCAAAGGTTTCCATTCTCGTGCTAACAGACCAAGACCACTAGGACAACAGGACGGAGGTCATCGCCGAGCCCACCATGGCGTCACGACCAGTAACTTTGCAGGCGAAGACCACCGTTCGTTTGGATAAGATGTACTTCTTGTCCCCTTTCAAATTGGCAGTTGTGGTATCCCTTCCCGCCTTCCTTTGGGCGGAAGAGGACCAAGGACTCTATAAGTATAGGATAGCTTCCACCCAGCAAGGGGATCGGATCAACCGAGAACACATCCACACCCACCTTCACAAGAACAGACCTCACGAGGTTATTCTTCCCCTTGTACTAGTTCATCCTCAGACCACGAGGCTAATCCACCACAAAGTAGGAGTGGGGTCTTACACCGCAAGGTGGCCCGAACCTGGGTAAATTGCTGTGTCTCTTTCCTTGGGAGTTCGATCGAGCTAGGCCTTGAGAGCGGCAAGAAGATAGGCTGAGGAGGTTGGGTTCTTCGCACACGCTCCTGTGTTCGAACCTTGCCTTGGGTCAGCAAAGCCCAGAATCCGACAACGGCAACGCTCGCTCTGGGGTGAATCACAACCCCATGGATGTTCCCGCTACGAGCACAGCCGCGGGCATGCGCCACCCCCAGGCCAAGCCTCCCAAGCCAGTGCATCGAATGGATTTCTCGACCACCAAGCACCTCTGCCTCGCCCTCACACCACCTTGGCAACTGGCTCACTGTGGCGAGAGCACAGTGTTACCATAACTGGGACCATCCGGAGCCAGGCGACGCTGCACTCTGCGTCATCATCCATGCCAAACACTGCTTCGGAGGCTATGCCAAGAAACCAGTGGTTGAAAGGAAAAGCGAAGGGAAAACATAGCAATTGAAAAGTTTCCTATGTTACTACAATTCTCTTACATTTGGTTCGATGGAATGGACCAAAGAAAAACTGTAGGAATTTTTCTTTTAGTGTCTCTTTCAAAGAAAAACTGTATGAATTTTAATATCCACTGGGACCTCCTTATCAAATTCCTATTCATGAAGAACAAGACATAGTGATAGTAGCATAATAGCATTATAACTGTACATTTTATTGTGGTTTGACTTAATTTGACCATGCTTCTTCACATTCCTATGATCTTCCAATTCATGTGAATGAAACACCCAGATTGACAGAAATCTTGTGTTTGCAAATGCTCTGTTTTGCACGTGCATTCCTATCATATTCATGTATTTCCTATCCCTGCATTGTTAGAATCATGTTATGTATGGCTCCTCAGAGCCTCTTAAGTAAATAATTTGAGTTGTACAGTTTTGTTGTGATGCCATATTGTATTTGCACATATCGAGCATATTGTGTGTATGTTATTGAAATGCTTTGTATGTGTGGGATCAGACACCTAGTTGTTTGTGGGAACCCAGACTCATAAGTCGTGATCACCGAATGCACGTGTACAATGATCTCAAAGATCAATGCTCACTGAACAGACAGAAGAGGAATGTAACACCCAGATAATTAAGCTACAATAATCCCCTACTATTGATGATACTTCACCTCGGTTATTGTCGTCAATCTCGCGTCAGTTAAAAACCGATTCAAATTCAAATTTTAATCTTAGTAGAATGGTAAAAGTTTTCAAACATTAAAACTAAAATGTTCGGAATGTGACATGATTACATATACTAAATTAGGTACAACTTTTGTATTTTGCTAAAACTTAAATATATTGGAAATAAGAGAAAATAGTAAACGAAAAATAACTAATAGGGGAAAAGTGACAAAAGAAACCAAAAAACTAGAATTAAACAAAGACCCCCACCGAGCCTCGGCCCAGCTCGCCTCTGCCAGGCCAACCCCAGGCCGACCCACCCCCACTCTCCCTTATCCCCCCACACCCCCATAACCCTAGCCATAACCCCCACTCGCCCGCTACTACGCCCTCATCCCCCCGATCTGGATTGTGGTCGACCCCAACCTTGACGCCGCTGCCCACCATCCTCCCCATCACCGATGTCAAGCCCCATCACTAGATCTCCTCCCCAATATCGCCGCCTCGCCTCGTCGTCCACTCCCACTGGCCGCTTCATCACACCACGCCGACCCATCTCGCCAGCAAGGCTAGTGAGCGCCACCCCCCCTCTCCCCTCGTTTGACGTGCCACGCCACGGTTGCCGCGCCCCGCACGTGCTCCGGACGCATGGCTGGCGCCGTCGGCGCCCCATTACGCTCTACCAGGCTGCGTCCGCAATAGCGCCCACGCCCGCCTGCCCAATACCCGTTAGCCCATTTAGGCCTATGACATATGGGCCCCACGCCCAGGACAAAAAAGAGAAATAAAAGAATAAACATAGTAATTAAAATAATTAGTTATTAAATTAACTAAATGAATGAATTAACCTAATTAATTATGTTTAATTAACCTAATCACTTAGTGAAACTAATTAACTCGATTTAGTTAATCTGTGTCAATGACAGATGGGTCCCACGTGTTAGTTGACCTAGTGAACAGTCAAGGTTGACTGACGACGTCATACTAAAGTCATTCTGGTGAAATAAACATCTTTTTGATTTAAATTAATTTTGTTAATTTAGAAAATGATTTAAAAACTTTGAAAATTAATATAAAATAATCCATATCTTGGATTAAAACACTTTGTACATGAAAGTTGCTCAGAACGACGAGACAAATCCGAATACATAGTCTGTTTGTTCACCACACGTCCCTAGCATAGAGAACATGCAACCGCCCCCTCCGTTCCATCTGTCCAAAAATTCCTAATACCGGGAATACTTTCCCGGATGTTTCCCCCCTTCGCCAGTACCGCCTAGTTCCACGTTAGGGCACACCTAGCACCGTTTATTGCCATGTCATGCATCGTCATGCATTTGTTTGCATTGTATTTATTGTTTCTTCCTCCTCTTCTCTTCGGTAGACTTCGATACTAACGCCGCTGCTGCCACTCCGATTGACTACGGTGTTGACGACCCGTCCTTCTATGCCGAGCTATGAGGCAAGCAAACCCCCTTTGATAACCAAATATCACCCACTCTCTTCTCTCTTATTCTTGCATTAGGTTTGCTACTATTGTTGATTCGGTAGCTCCTTTCTGCTGCATAGCCTATCATTGTTGCTACAACTATTGATACCTTTACCTACAATCATAAATGCTTAGTATAGGATTCTAGTATTCCATCAATGGCCCTACATTCTTGTCCTTCTGCTATGCTATACTAACGGGCCATGATGACCTCGGGAGGTGATCATAGGTATATACTATATGCATACTATGTACGTTACATGTTGTGACTAAAGCCGGGGCGGCTCGTAGAGTACCCGCGAGTGATTCACGGATTTGGGGCTGAAAGGACATTTTTCTCGATGACCCTTTGTGTGAATCTTTATGGAGGAGAGACAGGGATGGTTGCGACAACCAGTAGAGAGGTGGCCTAGTCCCTGGTCGTTGTCCGCGGTTATTTCATAATAACACGCTTTACGAGTTTGGATATTTGATGTGAGTTGGGTTGTTTGCCTTATACGCACTAATTTCCATGAGGGAAATGATATGGGCAACCAGCATTGTAGTATCAGCCGAAGCCATCCATATGTCAGCGACTGAGTGGCACGCGCCTAGTTGGACCGCGTAAAGCAACTTCCTTTGAAATGGAGGTTGCTTGGTCTTCTCACCGCCCGCGTTCGCAACGTGCAGGAGTGCAAAGGGCGATGGGCCCAAGATCCCTGCGCGCTTAGGATTTAGACCGGCGTGCTGACCTCTCTGTCGGGCCTAGGTAGGGCTGTGACGTATTGATCTTCTAAGGCCGGGTATGATCCCGGAAAGTGTGTCCGGCCCAAGGGATCGAGTGTGTCAGGTTATGTGGTGCACCCATGCAGGGAAGTAATCTATTCAAATAGCTGTGTCCACAGTAACAAGACGACCCTGAGTTGTATTCCGACATCATGACAATTAGAACCAGCCACTTAATAAAACACACCCTATCAAGTGCCAGGTACAACCCAGTGATCGCTTTCCCACATGGTCACGAGGGGAGGATCGTCGGGTAGGATTATGCTATACGATGTTACTTGGTGAACTTTCCAGCTACTTTCCTCTACTGCTGCAAGATGGAGGCTGCTAAAAGCATTGATACTTGTTGCTATTCCAGCTACACTCTTCTCTTGCTGCAAGATGGAGGCTGCAAGAAGCGTAGTCTTCGATAGGACTTGCTTTCCCCCTCATATTCTGGAATTCCGTAGTATGGTCCACAGATATTACCCCTTTACACAGATACCATTGCATATGTAGTGTAGATCCTTGCTTGCGAGTACTTTGGATGAGTACTCATGGTTGCTTTGCTCCACCTTTTCCCTCTTATTCCCTTCCTCTCGAACGATGCAACCAGATGGTGGAGCCCAAGAGCCAGATGCCACTGTCAACGACTACTACTACCCTGCCGGAGCCTTCTACTTCACGCTGCGAGTGGGAGTGGATTTAAGTGGGATTCACCATCCCATCCCACTTAAACTGCTTCAGTGGGAGCCCACTGGACAGGTAAAAAACTAAGTGGGCTAGCCCTATTAGCACACTAGAAAGCCACCTTAAGCCACAAACATCCATCGCCGGTTGGAGAGAGGAGGCGCTGCAACGCAGGCGCACTCCTGCCGCCGCCGCTTGATGGCCGACGCCGCCACATCACCTTCTCTCCCCTCCCCTACCTTGCATCTTCTTGCCGTCCCAATCAACACTCGTCGATCCCCTCGACCCCGATCAGACGCAATGTTCAGGTCGCCGCTAGCCCCCACCCCAACCCCCAGGTTGCCGGCTGCCCTAAATCCGACCTCCAGCTCGTCGGCTGCACCAAACCCAATATCCAGCTTGGCGGCTGCCCCAAACAAACCCCTAGGTTGGCGGCTGCCCCAAACTAGACCCCCATCTCCGCTGCTGCAGGTAATCCACCAGATTCATTCAGATGCTTGATTTCCTTTCCATGTACCATGTGTCCATGTACAATTCAGATATTGATGGATTGCCCATGGATTCTAGTGATAATTTCCAAGATTCTTGATTTTGTTTCTGTTAAGAGTCAAGATTAAGGCTGATGTTTTGCTCATGGATTCAGATGGTTGCCTTCCTTCCAAGTTCAGAGTCAAGATTTATTGAAATTAATTTCCCCATTTTTGTTTCTTTTGAAATTACTGATTCTAGTGAAAAGAAAAATTGTACTCTAGAACTCACAAGTTGTGATAGTGTAGCCTTGTAGGATTCCATGGATCATGCAAGTTCTTTCCTTATCATTGAATGGAAGAAAAGTTGTAGTATGCATGCTCATTACTACATATTTTAAGTCCATCATATTAATTCTAATAATGCAGTGGTATATATCAATGTTCCACTTAAATTGTTTCAGCATCTTCTTTCTTTCTTAATCTACGATGACCATGTATTTATGTATGCGTGTTGATCGAATGATACTCCACGAGCAAAACGAATTAGTAGTGGAAGGCACGGCACACGCCATGGCCATGTTAATGTTGATTGTTGGTATTTGAAAACTGTATTCGTAGCAGTCAGAACTCAGTTTCTTGCTCGCTTATTTGCTATTGAGATCGCCCAGTGTTCAACTGTTCCATACTCATTATTTAAAAAAGGGAGTGGCAGAAACAGTGCCCACAATAACAAAATTTTCTCTTATATGAGTTAATATTTTTTGTCTCATGTGTGCAAGTAATTACTAATAAGCATTCCTTGTTTCTTCAGGAGAAGAAGGATAAGTTGTCAACTTCATGCACTCATGGCAAAAGAAGAAAAAGTTGTCCAAGGACATGTTCTATGAAGCTACAAAGTTGAGTGTTGCAGTATTGCGGACTGAAAATTGTCTTAATTTGAGATGTTCATGTCTGAAAATTTTCTGTCCTAAGGTTTTGGATGCCCCTGTAGTGTGACACCTTGAGACCGATGCGCCAGGTGTTTTCGAGTTATTCGCGGTCGTTGCCATGTCATCTTCTTGCGTGTTGCATTTTTTCCATGTCATCGTGTGCATGTCATCAGCATGTTTTCAAAATTTGCATGCGTTCATAGTTGTCGTCTCTTGTTCTCTCCATTATCCGTTCTGAGCCCACACAAACTTAGACGGGCCCGTGGTACCTCCGAAACATCTTTTTGTATGTGGCTGAAAAACGTTCTCGGAATGGGTTGAAACTTGGCGTGCGGTCTTGTTATAGTGTAGGTAGACCGCCTATCAAATTCCATTCCATTTGGAGGTGGTTTGATGCCCCAACGGTTAACCACGTTAACTGCCGGACACCTCTCTCTTTGCAGCCCAACATCCCTCCACTACAGCCCACTAGCCCGACTAAACCCCCTTCATATTTTTCGCCGTTGGATCATGATCGCGTGGCCGAATACCGCAATGAAAAAGGCCTCTCCTAGCTCCCTCTAGCTATAAAACAGTCCCATCCCCCGAAATCTAAGGAAACCGTGCCACTCCCACTCCCTCTCCATCCAGCCGCCAGGGTCCGCCAAGTCCGTCGCCGGCCATCCCGAGCCCATCTGGGCCCAAGCGCACCGCCGCCCACGCCGTACCTCGCCGGACCTCACCGTCGCCTCGTCGGACTTTGCCTCCGCCCTGACCTCGCCGGCTCACGCCTCCGCCAGCGCTCACCATCGCCCCCATGGCTGTGAGCTCCACCACCCCCGCCGACCACCTCCAACCGCCGCCGCACGGCTCTCCACCTTGCCGCGCCGCCGCTACGAGCCCCAGGCTCATCGCCACCTCGCGCACCACCGCCCATGCCCCTCATCGATCTGCCGCCACGCCATGGCCTCCCACTCCTGGACGAACTCGGGAGGACGAACGGCGCCACTCGCCTCCATCGTTCATCCATGTGGGCTGCCTCGCCTGAGCCGCGGCCTACATTCCCCCGCTCGTGGGCCTTGCCTGCTCATGGGCCTCGCCTCGGCCTGCCAGCCCCGCTGGCCCAGCCTCCCTCAGGCCGTCCGCCTCCTCCACAGACCGACCCATGGGCCCTACTGAGCATCGCCTCGCTAACCCACGCCCGTGCGCTTTTTAGTTTACTGCCGCTCGTCTGTTTTCTCTGTTAAAAAATAGCTAAGTCCTCAGATCACAACAATATGTGTGCATGTTTGAGTGGCTGTAACTTTGTGCATATTTGTCCAAATTGAGCATGTGATATGTCAAAATGATCGTCTTCGAATGATCTACATGTTGGTGTGCTTTGCATTCATGTTAGAATTCACCTATGTGTGCTAATCTCTGTTGCAAAAGTGCTAAGTGTTGTTAACTGCTGAAACTTGTTATAACTTGCTGATTTGTCTTTTTCATATCTTTTTGTGTGATTTTTGTTTATGCATAATGTCAACATGTTTTAGGAGCACAATAATGTCATCTTTGCTGTGGTGCAATCCACTTTTCATGTTATGCCTTGTGTTGATTGCAACAAGCTTGCAAAGTGACCTACTCATTGTTTGCTGTTTTCCGAGACTTGTTGAAAACTGCTAAGTCTGAAACTGTTATATCATGATGCCATGTTTGATTGATGCTACAGTCATATCCGTGCATGTTTTGGGATGTTGATTGACCACGACTTGAAATCCATGTTATGCTCTATCCATACACGCCCTTGTTTGCAATTATAGGTTGCTCAAGCTAGTCTCTGTCTTGCTCTCAAATTGCTATATAATGTTTCTGTCAGCCTGTTATCAGTAAGTTCAGTTTTGCCATGTGAATAGCTAGTGTTCTATGCATCCTATGACCATGTTCTTGACATGAGTAGCTGCATAAACGTGTCTTGTTGTTGTTGGTTGTATTCACATGCCATTATATGCTTTGAGATGAGTTGCACAAGCTTGCAAACATGCCTACTTGTCGTTGTTGCTGCCATTCTCAGTTTATTTCACTAAGTCTGAGAATCTCCTATATCATGTTTGCTTCTTGTTTTGATGAATGCCATGAACCTGTTGCTCCCAATATATATGCCATCTTGTGTTCCTTGACCTCGATGTTGTGTTCTAGCATGCCATGCTTTTGCGTGCCATGTTCTTGTGATGTAGCTTATTTATTTCTTGCCTCCCAGCAAACCGTTGTTTGGCTATGTTACCGCTTGCTCAGCCCCTCTTGTAGCGTTGTTAGTTGGAGGTGAAGATGAAGATCGCTCCATGTCGAAACTTGGATTGTTGTCATATCACAATATTTATTACTATATTTAATGTACCTATATACTTGGCAATGGGTAGAAGGCTTTGCCTTTTGCTCGGCGTTTTATTCCACTCATGCCGCCTTAAGAACCGATAAACCGGTGTTATGATCCTTGATTTTGCATTCCTACCGCGATTGGGTATATGGGGACCCCCTTATAATTCGCTTTGAATAAAACTCCTCCAGCAATGCCCAACTTTGGTTTTAATTTGCAACATAATAAACCTTAATTATTTAATTAATTCGCATAGGGGGTCGCGTCATCGAGGATTCTTTTCGACATATAGGGAGGGGCCAGTGCCGATGGTGTTGGTTCCCAGATAGAGCACTGAGCAGGGCCGCCCCTTGGCAAGTTGGGGTAACTGGCTCCCGTACGCGTCCCTCATCCAGATGTAGCCTGAGGCGAGATACTCGTGGCTACTATCGGGGTGTCGGCACACCGGGAGGTCTTGCTGGAATTGTTTTACCATTGTCGAAATGTCTTGTGCACCGGCATTCCGAGTCTGATCGAGTTGTCCCTAAGATAAGGGGTTTTTACCTCTGCTGATCGTGACAGCTTGTTATGGCTAAGTTGGGACACCCCTGCAGGGTTATGATCTTTCGAAAGCCGTTCCCACGGTTATGTGGAAGATTGGAATTTGTTAATGTCCTTTTGGAGATAACTTGAGAGAGGATCCGAGATCAAACACACCAATCGCGCGAGTAACTGTGACCATCTCTTTTCAATTTGAGAAGAGAACACGGTGGGGTTATGTTTGACTCATAGGTAGTTCAGGATCACTTAGCGATCATTACTAGTTTGCTACTGTTTGCATAGATGCTCATCTTATTCTTGTACTCGTAAGTTAGCCACCATATTATGCTTAACCGCTAATGCAACCTCACCACTTATCCTTTCCATATCCATTAAGCTTTGCTAGTCTTGATACCCATGGTTATGGGATTGCTAAGTCCTCTTGGCTCACAGATACTACAACAACAGTTGCAGGTGCAGGTTTTCGATGACTTGGCGTGAGAGCGATGTTTACTTGTGTTGGATTTCTTTCTTCCTCTTCTTCGTCAGTCTTGGGTTAGGTTCCTGGTCGGCAGCCTGGGATAGCAGGATGGATGTCGTTGTGTTTTTCATGTTTTCATCCGTAGTCGGATGTCTTGTGTATCATGTGTTGTATTCATGTGACTTGTATCACTTGTATGTATCCCCATCTATTTATGTAATGATATGATGCAATGATATCCATCTTGCTAAGCGCCCAAAATGCGGTTGTGCCCCAGTTACGAAGTTATCATGTGATCGAAATATATTCGCATCTTGGGCTTGACAAGTTGGTATCAGAGCCTCGACCTACCATAGGAGCCCCATTGATTGATCATAGCTTGGCCTTTGTCGAGTCTAGCAGAAAACTTTTTCGGAGTCTAGTTATATCGGAGAGTAGGAGTTGTTTTAACTCCTCAGCCCCTTTATTGCTTTGGTGAGAAATCTTGACGTAGGTGTTTTGAATTACTCCTCTTCCCCTTCAAATTCTTTTTAGGACCACGCAGTTAGTTTTCGTTTAGTGCGATGTTAGCTCTGTTCATCCGGTGCATTTCTCGTCGAGTTGATTCGATCCTCTTCAACTTTTGCTAGTTCAGTCCTTAGTTCTTTTCAATCGACGTTGTTTTCCCCGTCCGAAGTGGTCTTTCTTTTCCCACCCTCCCACCCTGTTTCTTCTAAGAGCCACAGTCCTTAATGAAGTATCCATCCTACTCGTGGGAAGCCTTTGCTTTCTTTCCTCAATCATTTCAACTGGTGAATTCTGGTCTTGTTTGTCATTCTTAATATCTTTTTCTTTTCCGGTGGATTCAATTCAAGTATTCGGTGTTCATCATATTCTTTCCCTTGACTAAAATGGTTCCCCTTGCTCATTGGCCTCTCGCCATTTAATTGTTCCAGAGTTCCGAAGAAATCTCAGGTGATTCGTTTGTGTTCCAATTTGTTCAAGGTTTTTACCTCATTCGAGTATTTCAATCATTCTGGTGCATCATTCTTTTTCGAACCATCCTTTTCAACGGTGTTTTATTTTCAGTGGGCCTTAACCCACAGGTTTTTTTCCAGGATCTAACCTGACTCTTCTAATATTTTGGAGTGATTCTCAAATCTTTTGAAGTATGACGTAAGTATGGATTACATCAGCCATATGCCTTTTCAAAGATTGCTTTTGAATTCTTTCCATGCGTGGTTCAACTTTTCCTCTTTTCATTCTTCCGGAGCATGTCACAAATTCTTCATGGTATTTCTCGTCATCATTATCAACATTTGAAAATGGAAGAAGAGTTCCTCTAAATCTTGTCTGTTCTCTTGAAGATGCGTGGTTCTAGCTTCATGCTATTCCCTCGTATTATTTCATCGTCAGGAAATCTTTCCCTTACCAATCCGAAGCATTTCACGAATTCTTTCCATTGTGATTCTCCGAAGGCCATCATTTCAAAAGATTTCTTCGTTCTCAGTTTTCAACCTCGTCCCCCAACTATACTTCATTGATGCCTCTTCGTTCGTCTCCGTATTCTTCCGGTGCTTCGTTCTAGTATTCCTTAACCAGTTCGCGATCTCTTTGTTCTCTTGTATCAAAATTCCCTCAAGTTCTTTATTCTTCCCGGCGATTCATTCTCTTGCATTCACTCAATTTCAATTCCTTATGGTGGATTATTCTCTTTCATCACTTGGTTTCAATTCTTACGACGGTTCGTTCAAGAATTCTTTTCCTTTGTTATGACATCAATTCATTTGTTCTTTCCAATTCTACCGGTGGTTCATGAAGATTTTCTCAAGTTCAATCTATATCTCCCCTTAATATTTTTCAACACAAATAAGTAATATGCAAAATCCATTGCTTCTCATCAATTTAATTGGTGGAGGATAAGCATAACATAATTCTTATTTTTCTTTCATAAAGTTGATTAATTCCTTTCTTCGGAGTTTGTTCTTGAGGAATAAATCCTAATCTCAAGTCCTTTCATCTTTTCTTTTCTGGAGTACAAAGTTTCTCGACCATCTCAGCGGAAGCTCCATCTAAATCACCGCAGGGCTTTAATCTCATTCTTGCATCCTTCACTTCTATCTCATCATCCTTTTGTACCAGAGTTCTTCAGGGTGGTTCTTCATGATTTAATTCATTCTTCAAGTGTTCTTCAAAATTCTTGTGGAGCAACTCAAGCATTATTCTTGCGTCTCGAGATGCAAATAATTCTCCATGTTCTTTTGAAGTGGAGTTTTGCATTTCTTCCTTCATCTAATCTATTCAATCTTTTCGTAGTGGCGGAAATTCACCTCATGCTTCGAAATGTTGTTCATAAGTCCACAACAAGCTTATTCTTCCATTGTTGATTTTCTCAACAACTCCGTTCATCCCTTCTTCGCAAGGATGCTTTTAATTCATTCTTGTTGGAAGTTGTCTTCTACTTATCCATTCTTTCAATTCTTCCAGAGACATTGTGTGGTTCCTCTTGTCATATAGCATTCCCTGTTGTCATGTTTATGTCCTATTGCATTCATATACAACCGGAGTACTGTCTAAATTTTCTTCTTTTTATTCCTTTCTATCTCTTATCAACCAGAGTGGTTTTCGAATTCATTCTTTTTCCTTCAACTTTTGTGTGATGTCTTTCAACCATCATGGTTCTCTTTTACTCCGCGTTCCTCTTTTGTAACGGAGTTTCTCATATCTCGTTCATCTCTGTTGTATTCTCTCTTCCAAGTGTTCAAACTCTCGAGCTTCTTTGGTTTCATCTTCTTCCTTTTTTCTCTCTTCCGTCTCATTCCTAAGATCTCGGGACGAGATCTCTTGTTAGTAGGGGACTGTTGTGACACCCCGAGACCGATGCACCAGGTGTTTTCCAGTTATTCATTGTCGTTACCATGGCATCTGCTTGCGGGTTCCATTTTTGCCATGTCATCGTGTGCATGTCATCAGCATGTTTTAAAAACTTGCATCCATTTGTAGTTGTCGTCTCCCGTTCTCTGCATTATCCTTTCCGAACCTAGACAAACTTACACGTCCCCGCGGCACCTCCGAAACCTCTTTTTGTACGTGGCCGAAGAACATTCTCGGAATGGGTTGAAACTTGGCATGCGGTCTTGTTATAGTGTAAGTAGACCGCCTATCAAATTTCGTTCCATTTGGAGGTCGTTTGATGCCCCAACGGTTAACCGCCGGAACCCTCTCTCTTTGCAGCCCAGCAACCCTCCACAACAGCCCACTAGCCCGACTAAACCCCCTCCATGTTCTTCGCCGTTGGATCACGATCGTGTGGCCGAAAACCGCACTGAAAAAGGCCTCTCCTAGCTCCCTCTAGCTATAAAAGAATCACATCCCCCGCAATCTGAGGAAACCCTAGCTCCGCCTCAAAATTTGTGCCACTCCCACTCCCTACCCCTCCGACCGCCAGGGCCCGCCAAGCCCATCGTCGGCCTGCCCGAGCCCACCAGGGCCCGAGCGCACCGCCGCCCGCGCCGGACCTCGCCAGACTTTGCCTCCGCCCGGACCTCGCCGGCTCGCACCTCAGCCAGCGCTCGCCGTCGCCCCCGCCGCCGTGAATGCCACCACCCCCGCCGGCCACCTCCAACCGCCGCCGCGCCATATCCACACCACCCCGCACCGCCACCAACCACCGGTCGCCGCCTCTGCGCAGATCTCTGCTTTGCCACGCCGCCGATGCGAGCCGCAGGCTCACCGCCACCTCGCGCATCGCCGCCCACGCCCCCTCGTCGATCCGCCGCCGCGCCATGGCCTCCCGCTCCTGGACGAGCTCGGGAGGAAGAACAGCGCTGCTCGCCTCCGCCGTTCAGCAGCGTGGGCCACCTCTCCCCTCTAAGGCCCAGCCGCGGCCCGCCTTCCCCGCTCGTGGGCCTCGCCTGGCCTGCCAGCCCCACCGGCCCACCCTCCCTCAGGCTGGCCGCCTCCTCCATCGACCGGCCCATGGGCCCTAGGTGAGAGTCACCTCGCTAACCCATGCCCGTGCACTTTTTAGTTTACCGTCGCTCGTCTGTTTTCTCTGTTAAAAAAACTGCCAAGTCCTCAGATCCCAACAATATGTGTGCATGTTTGAGTGGCTGTAACTTTGTGCATATTTGTCCAAACTGAGCATATGACATGTCAAAATGATCGTCTCTTGATGATCTACATTTTGGTGTGCTTTGCATTAATGTTAGGATTCACCTATGTGTGTTAATCTCTATTGCAAAATTGCTAAGTGCCGTTAACTGCTGAAACTTGTTTTAACTTGCTGATTTGTCTTTTTCATATATTTTTGTGTGATTTTTGTTTGAGCATCATGTCTACGTTTTAGGAGCACAATCATGTCATCTTTGCTGTGGTGCAATCTAATTTTCATGTTATGCTTTGTGGTGAGTGCAACAAGCTTGCAAAGTGACCTACTCACTGTTTGATGTTTTCTGAGACTTGTTTAAAACTACTAAGTCTGAAACTGTTATTTCATGATGCCATGTTTGATTGATGCTACAGTCATATCCATTCACGTTTTGGGATGTCCAATGACCACGACTTGAAGTCCATGTTATGCTCTATCCATACATTACCTTGTTTGCAATTATAGGTTGCTGTAGCTAGTCTCTTTCTTGCTCTCAAATTGCTATATAATGTTTCTGTCAGCCTATTATCAGTAAGTTCAGTTTTTCCATGTGAATAGCTAGTGTTCTATGCATCCTATGACCATGTTCTTGACATGAGTAGCTGCATAAACATGTCTTCTTGATGTTGGTTGTATTCACATGCCATGATATGCTTTGAGATGAGTTGCACAAGCTTGCAGACATGCCTAGTTGTCATTGTTGCTGCCATGTTCATTTTATTTTCCGAAGTCTGAGAATCTGTTATATCATGTTTGCTTCTTGTTTGATGAATGCCATGAACCTGTTGCTCCCATGTATATGCCATCTTGTGTTCCTTGTCCTCCATGTTTTGTTCTAGCATGCCATGCTTTTTCTTGCCATGTTCTTGTGATGTAGCTTATTTATTTCTTGCCTACAACATGCCAACATTTTAACTCTTCTCATGTATATGCTCTGTTTTCCACTAAGTCTTAATTTGTGATATAAAGTTTTTTTGTTGCCTTGATCATGTTGGATTACTCTTGATTCATATGGACCTGATACTTGTTGATATTAGAAGCATGTTACCTGTACTTTGAACTCATGCCTTGCTTATGCCTATCTTGTACTTGTAGCATGTTGTTTTGATGCTTGTGATATGCCTAGTTGCAGTTGTGGACAACTTGTCCTTTAAACTTGTTTCTTGTGTATGTGTTGAACCGTGGCTCCGTTTGGAGTATGCTCTATATGAAACTTGCTTGGTTTTGCATATAGTCGCATCATGTGATGTTGCATCCATGTTTGAAGTGTGTGCTTGATGTTTGAATGTATTTTGCATTAATGCTATGTTCATCTTGTTTTGCTCATATCTTCTAGGCCATAGCTCCGAATTAAATGAACTTTATATGTAACTTGACTAGAGTTTCGTGTAGATCATCATGATGCATGTTAACTTGCTGTTTAACAACTTTAACTTAAGGTTTGTTCAGATCTGCACCAATTTCGAAATTTGCATATGAGGACTTACCGGAATTGTTATATGTTGTTTCCGGCCTCATTTAAACTTGCTTGGTTGCATTTTTCTTGTATGCGTCATCTCTTGCCATGATTAGCATCATGATATCTTGTCATGCATCATACTTAGTTGAGCATCATGTCGTGTTTGTGCGTTGTGTGTTACCATGTTGTTTTCTTCTTCTCGTTAATTCATGTTTCGTTGTGATCGTGAGGATTCATTCGACTACGCTTGGATTGTCTTCATGGCTTCTTCTTCTTCATGGACTCTTTCTTCTTCCTTGCGGGATCTCAGGCAAGATGACCTCCACCTTCGATCTCATTACTATCATTGCTATGCTAGTTGTCTCAATGCTATCGCTATATGTCCCGCTACCCACCATTTATTGTCAGCCTCCCTTTGTTGCCTTGAAACACCCTCTAACCTTTGTCACCGTCCTGGCAAACCGTTGTCTGGCTATGTTACTGCTTGCTCAGCCCCTCTTATAGCGTTGTTAGTTGCAGGTGAAGATGAATATTGATCCATGTCAGAACTTGGATTGTTGGAATATCATAATATTTATTACTATAATTAATGCACCTATATACATGGCAATGGGTGGAAGGCTTGGCCTTTTGCTTGGCATTTTGTTCCACTCATGCCGCCTTAGAAACAGATAAAATGGTGTTATGTTCCTTGATTTTGCGTTCCTAACGCGGTTGGGTATATGGGGACCCCTTGATAGTTCGCTTCGAATAAAACTCCTCCAGCAAGGCCCAACTTTGGTTTTAATTTGCAACATAATAAAACTTAATTAATTAATTAATTCGCGTAGGGGGTCGCGTCCCCGAGGAATCTTTTTGACATATAGGGAGGGTCTAGTGCCGATGGTGTTGGTCCCAAATAGAGCACTGTGCGGGGCCACCCCTTGGCAACTTGGGGTATCTGGCTTCCATATGCGTCGCTCATCCAACGCATGGCTTGAGACAAGATACGCACGGCTACTATCAGGGTGTCGGCACGCCGGGAGGTCTTGTTGGACTTGTTTTACCATTGTCGAAATTTCTTGTGCACCGGGATTCCGAGTCTGATCGTGTTGTCCCTAAGATAAGGGATTTTTACCTCTGCTGATCGTGAGAGCTTGTGATGGGCTAAGTTGGGACACCCCTGCAGGGTTATGATATTTCGAAAGCCATGCCCGCGGTTATGTGGCAGATTGGAATTTGTTAATGTCCGTTTGCAGATAACTTGACAGAGGATCCGAGATAAAACACACCAACCGTGTGAGTAACCGTGACCGTCTCTTTCCAATTTGAGAAGAGAACAAGGTGGGGTTATGTTTGAATCGTAGGTAGTTCAGGATCACTTAGCGATCATTACTAGTTTGCGACCGTTTGCGTAGATGCTCATCTTATTCTTGTACTCGTATGTTAGCCACCATATTATGCTTAGCCGCAACTGCAACCTCACCACTTATCCTTTCCATACCCATTAAGCTTTGCTAGTTTTGATACACGTGGTTAAGGGATTGCTGAGTCCTCCTGGCTCACAGATACTACAGCAACAGTTGCAGGTGCAAGTTTCCGATGACTTGACATGTGAGCGATGTTTACTTGTGATGGAGTTCTTTCTCCCTCTTCTTCGTCAGTCTTGGGTTAGGTTCCTGGTCGACAACCTGGGATAGCAGGATGGATGTCGTTGTGTTTTTCATGTTTTCATCTGTAGTCGGATGTCTTGTGTATCGTGTGTTGTATTCATGTGACTTGTATGTATCCCCATCTATTTATGTAATGGTACGATGTAATGCTATCCATCTTGCTAAGCGCCCGAAATGCGGTTGTGCCCCAGTCACGAAGCTATCACGTGATCGGAATAGAATCGCATCTTGGGCATGACATGTAGCCTGCAATTTCTTTTGTGTTTTGTTGAAGTTATTCTCTGTTCCATTTCCTAAGTGTATGCTCATGTGAAGTGAAGTTATGCATATAAAGTGGGAAAGAAGAATATGTAGCCTGTTTGAAGTGAGAAGGGGAAGGGAAAACTTGTAGGTTGTAGTCTTCTTAATTTTCTGTTGTATTCTATCCTCAAACGAGATCCCACATGTGCCCCACATAATCCACAAAATTCTAGTGGGTTGTCCCCTAATGCCCACCAAGCAGCGGTGGGACTGGGTGGGGCTGTGGTGGGACGCCCACCTGCAGTCCCACCTACAGCGTGACTACTACTACGTGGAGACCGCCGACGACCAGGAGTAGTTTAGGAGGATCCCAGGTAGGAGGCCTGCGCCTCTTCGATCTGTCTCCCTGTTTGTGCTAGCCATCTTATGGCAACTTGTTTATCTTATGTCTGTACTCAGACATTGTAGCTTCCGCTAACTTGTTTATGATGGAGCTTATGTATTTGAGCCCTCAAGGCCCCTAGCTTGTAATATGAAGCTTGTATGATCTTTAATTTGTGTCTAGAGTTGTGTTGTGATATCTACCCTTGAGTCCCTGATCTTGGTCGTACACATTTGGGTGCATGATTAGTGTACGGTCAAATTGGGGGCATCACAAGTTGGTATCAGAGCTGACTGCCTGTAGAAATCCCCCTTTCCAACTCCTTGGCCGATGTTGAGTCTAGTCATTGAAAAACATTTACTAACATGGTTGTGTGTCTTAGTGGCCCACGTCGCCATTGGGTTGTATTAGGAAATTTTATTCCTCACCTTTACTCTGGGGCTCTAATTTCTCTTCTCTTCGGGTTAAACAATTTGCTAACGTTAACATTAGGATATCATGATCACATCAATCCGGAGAGCCCCTTATAACAGATGATCACCTGATGCACCAGAAGATTCTGAAGATCCTCTATGATGTTCTCTTGAGACTTTGTGCCATCACTTCTGCGATTCCCTTCCATCGATAAACCCACATGGATAACCACGTACACTGCCATTCATACAATCATTCCCCGTTGACCTTGTTATTATAAGATACCCTGAAATTATCTCTATTGTCCCGAGAATACTTTGTGTCTGCTGCCTTGCAGTTCTTTGCCACCTGGAAGGCCCTACAAATAATTTCTTGCAGTTACCGAGTAACCACTCATCCCCAATTGATTCATGTATTTCACCAAAGTCTTCGAAATACCATTCGATCTTCCGCAAATCCTCAACATCCTATTGCTCTTGAAATTCTTGCTTCCTGGCTTTATGAATAATCTCATAAGTCTAGTAATCTTATTGTCATCCTTTGCCATTATTATTTTGAGTCCGTTGATTCAATATGTTGCGATTGCTAGCAATCGCTTGTCGAATCCTAGAATTCATCCTTCTGGCTCAGACGTCATTTTGAATAGGAGCTGGTTCCCAATAAATCAAATTGTCGTCGACTGTGCCCCTAAGTCTATCGAACATACCCGTCCTGAATCAGAGTGTTTGCTTCTAATCCCTTGATTTGGAAATCATAATACCTTTGCATTTGAGCTTTTAATTAGTCAGTTCTTTCTATGATCCGATGCCTTTGCATTCCTTCTTCCTCTACTTGAGTACCGATACTCACATCTGCTCGGTTGTAGACCACAAGACCCGTTGTTCGATTATTATCCGATAGTGTCCTTTTGTGATAGCCGGGCTTATTAGGGATGATAGACTAGTCATATCAATAGTAAATTCCTTCTTTTCCGGGAGCCCATTCGGATAGAACTCCAAAGTTAAGCATGCTCAGCTTGGATTAGTTTCTGGATGGGTGACCGACCGGGAAGTTGCTCCCGGGTGCGCGCGAGTGAGGACAAAGTGCGCAGAAAAGACTAGTACAGATCTATGGGGCCAGTCTAGATCCCGCCAGGAGTAACGGCCATCGACGGGTGTGTCCGGGGCGTTACAAGTTGGTATCAGAGCCGACCCTCACGGTTACACGGATGTTTGTGGACATGTGCATGGTCATGTTGTGCATAACATTTGTGACCCGTCGTGGCACACGGCATGTCACATGTGTCGGACTGGAAGCACAGACGTATGTGCCAAGAGGGAACGTTCCTGTGGCCCGACGAGGACGTCGGTTCCTCTTAGTGGGTGTGTATGTGATAGCATGGCTTATTAGGGATGATAGACTACTCATATCAATGAGAATTTCCTTCTTTTCCGGGAGCCCATTCGGGTAGAACTCAAAAGTTAAGCGTGCTCAGCTTGGAGTAGTTTCAGGATGGGTGACCGACCGGGAAGTTGCTCCCGGTTGTGCACAATTGAGGACAAAGTGCACAGAAAAGAGTAGTATTGATCTATGGGGCCAGTCTAGATCTCGCTAGGAGTAACGTCCACCGGCGGGTGTGTCCGGGGCGTTACACATTCACATTCAATATTCTTGCGAGTTCTTACCCTGATACATAATGCCCTTCACAATTTGTGTCCTCTGGTTTTCTCAACCATGCTCTACCTTCGAGCTTGTGTTAAATACTCCTGAATTTTGTGGCATATGTTCCTAAGTTGCCCCGATGGGTCGAACCAATGCATTCCCTAATCTATGTGAACCCGAAATTTTCACAGGTCATACTCATATGGTATTTCACGAAGTAGAACTTTCAACACTAATGCCATTCTTGAAACAAGTAGTGAATGTAAGGTTGTGCTTTGGAGAAATGGGAGTCAACCTTGAACTTTGTGTTCATGCCCATGGACCCGATGTGGAACTTCTCATGGAAGCTTCTTATAAATATTAATAATTCCCTTGTTATTTGTTCAACTTGTATCTATGGGTGGTCCTTGGCAACCGCGGTTCTGACCATGATTGTTTTTCTTTGATCCCATTTTTAGACAAGTTAAAGCACTTGGCTTCTATAGATCAATACGCCTGCATAACCTCTATTTCGATCCGCCTTTAATTATTACCCATGGTATCTCGAGGATATCACGTGATCGCACTAGATCTTATGAATTTACGAGGAAGTAGTATCCTTCCTGTCATAGTAACTCCACGGGTTCTGGGTTGTTGTCAGTCGAGAACGCAGAGTATTGAATCGAATCCGCAGTGCAATTCAGTACTTCTAGTAGTTTGTTGCTGGGAAGTTTAATACTCCATCACGTCATTCCTAGCTGGATCAGCTATACCATTATCGTGATAAATTTTAACTGTACTACATGGTCCTTCCTGGAGCACAATTTTCGACGATGAGCTAAGCTTACGTCGATCTTCCTTGTCATATTGTATTGGCTCGAACAACAAGCTTGATTCCGAGTTTGTGTCGTATCCGTGGTTCCAGTAGTCTTTTTTGCTTCACCATTCCTTTCGCTTGATGTTGCCGCTGTTCAATGGCATCCTTGTGAATCCTCTCGATTAATAGTGTCGTGATCACCATCAATATTTTAACTCCTTCTTACATATTAATTGAATTTATGATGAGAAATTCCATGCTTGCCCTCAATGATCTGTGTTATCATCAACCACATCCATGCCTGCCTTCCAAAACACAGTCTTGTTTTGAATGAACTTTAAGTTCCTAGTTATCCAACTTATGTTATGTTTTGCCTTGGAGTATTACCATCTTTTATGTCAAGAATGTTGTGAGAAATTCGCCGCTTTTTAAGAATTCTCTATATAGTAATACTTCTTGCCATCTCCATTCATATCTTGGTCCCTGTGCTAACTAGAATAGCGACCTTTGAACTATGATGTGTGGATTCAAAACTTCTACAAACCCTATTGCTTCTAAGTTAATGAATGATTGTTTCATTCTTCATGTGTTGGTAATTGACTCATCATCCTAACATTAATCGTGCTAATTAGTCTAAATGTTCGGGTGCACTTTTCAATCAATGTTTAATTTCGCATGTTTTTTCGAGCCTATGTATATATATCATTTGATTTGACAAATGATATGACATCGCTCACTTAATTTATGGAAATCTCGCTGAGTTGTTACCGAGCCCATCGGCCACATCCTCATCTTTTCTATGAAGAATTTATACAAGATGTTCTAGCAGTTCCTGCTAGATCCTTTGTGATTTTGAAGTTCGACTTATACCACTGACCATGTCGATGCTACCTCAAAGCATGAATGTAGTATCCCGAATATCAACATGAACATTGAAAGCGCAGTGCTAAATGTTTCTTGATCATTATCCAAACACCGTGTATGGGCAAACATCATGAATCTCTTTGCCCTTTTGTCTAAAGGGTTATGAACTTGATGTCCATCAAGTATGACTTGCTCTGCTTGTCTTTGAAAAGGACACACTTGTGTGTAGTCACATTTTCCTCTTCATTGGTTTGTTTAAACAAATAAGCATATTTTCCTTTCTGTTGGTTTGTTTAACCTTTCTTGTCATCTATATGATCTAAGCAGTAATATTCTTCTGCTTATGTAAACACCTCGATGTACAATTATGTCAGCAAGACCTTGTTACTATTGTTGATGACATTCCGGTAACCACCTGTGGACAAGAATTTTTCCTATTGGTCCGCCTCGTTCAACGAACAGGAAAATGGTTCTCTTCACCCCTCGCCCTTGGTACCGATGTTGTTGCCGCCATAACTGAACGGCTATCCTTTGACCGGCCTTGCTATCATGACCGTACAAGATGTTAGCGCCCCTCCTACTTTTGACCCACATGTTGGGTGTCGGTGTACAAAAGTAGGGGCCCTTTTGCACCCCTTTACTTGTGCACGAGCAGTTGTAGCCACACCTACGACCACACTTGGAGGAGCAGAAGAAGGAAAAGCACGGGACTTCCAAGGCAGCACTCAAGCATGAGGCATGAAGAAGAGAGGGGCAAGGTGGACTCCCCCGGCAACGCCCTTGTCGAGACGGCCTACGTGACCCCGGCAAGAGCCTTGCTGGGGAAACTTGCGCAACACCAGCTAGGCCACCACCCTTGGGTCTAAGAGCTCTGACACCGTCGACAATGTCAAGACCAAGATTCAGGGGCTCCTGCCTGGTGGCATGCAGATCTTTGTGGAACCAAGGGCCTGGAGACCTAGACAAGGGACCAGACGACGAAGACCCCCGGCAAGAGCCTTTCCTGGGATGATCGAAGACCCCCGGCAAGATCCTTGCTAGTGACAGCCACAAGACCCTGGCAAGATCCCTTGCCGAAGGCGTCTATGGGGCCACAACCAGGCCCGCGCTGCCAAGGTTTTGCTGCCCCGCGGCCGCTCCTACGAGGCAACCAACTCGCCAACTTGCGAAGTTCCTGTGTGGCAGCATGCAACCTCCAAGCCAAATAGCCAAGCACCCATGTGGTGGTATGCAGATCTTCATGAACACCCTACCACCATGCCAGCCAGCAGCTAGTGTGGCGCTGCATGTCTTGTCAGCCTAGACACGTGTCGGAGCAAGGTGAGGCGGCGACGGGCGGGACAAGATACATTGCCGTCCCCGATAAAGCTAGAGGACAGATAGGTGGCGCATTAAATGCGTTTGTCCTATGATGTCGGGAGATAACCTTGTACACTGTAGATACTTTCCACCTCCTGTGTGCCACTGTGGCATCCACTTTGTCGTATACAAGGAGGCCCAAGGCGTACTGGGAGAGGATTCAGACTTTTTTGGATAGGCACGCATATTAGCCAGTTCGAGAGCTCAGGAACACCGAATATAGGAAGCCAAGCAGGACTAGGGTTTTACGCATCATTTGTGGCCCGAACCTAGGTAAAAATTCCGACACGTTGATTGACTAAACCTGCTCTTTGCACAGCTCTATGCCCTGCCAACCATAGTAGGGGTCCCCGGGATCCCATAGGTGTCGTTTTCCCCAACATCTTTGGCGTGCCAGGTAGGGGCGCTAGGTTGTGAAAATCTGGTCTAGGAGTGAACGCACCGCCTCCTCCATCGCGATGGCCATGGAGAAGAAGGCGGCGGAGGAGGTCAACATCATCCACATCGTTTTGGTACCGTCGACCAGGTGGGCGGTTTTGTCTGCAGCCGCACCCAACATTTACATGGCAACAAAAAAGCTAAGTCACACAAAATCTAGAACAATTTTCTTTCTATAGGGTTATTTTCCTCGAAAGATCTTCCTCCTTGTATGGAGAACCTACAGGCATAGGAACCTTTTCGCTATTGGCAACGCCCTTGTTTTGTTTCGAGTCCGCTCAACAGTTTAAGTGGATGCACCGAGAACGGCAAGGTGGCTTGCCCGGCAGCAAGCGCCCTCGGCAGGCTGCTAAGGATCTGTCCTCAAAGCGCCGCGGCACAGGTTTATGCGCCGGAAAGCCTATCCAAATAAGCGTACGGTGCGTGCATACAAAGAAGGATCAAACAGGAAGATAACATGCACTGTTTCAAAATAATGCGAAGTTATATTATATTAGTGGTTGCCGCGGTTCTAACATAAGATAAATTTGTCTTGGGCATGAACTCGCAGCGGCAATGAGAAGCGGGGTGACTAGTCCCAGCGCTGGCCTTCCAACCTCTTGACTCCGTCAACACAGCTGATGATAGGCTCGATACGCTCCTCGAGTGCCGCAAGGTCCATACCCTCCGGCAAGCTCTCAAGCGCGTTGGCGAAGTTGACACTAGGGTTCCAGAACGCCACCTTGGTGAGCACCTTGGTCAGGGCGCCCCGGTAAAGGTTTCGAGCCTCATTGGCTAGATAAGTGGCTCGATTGGAGCGGAGCTGCTCCATGGCGTCAAGGACGTGCCCGAAGAACATGGTCAGCGTGGCGGTGGGGCTTATGCTCGCCTCCTGGGAGAACTTGAACTCCGGCATACCAATGACGGATAGCTGCGTGTCGAGCCTCCTTGCGATGTCGATCAGGCCGTTGGTCTATAGCTGTACCCTGTCCACATAGTCCTTGAGGGCAGTGGCGTCATCATCATGCTGCTGCTTCTCGCTCTCAAGGGCCTTGTTCAGGGTCTCCTCATGGTCCCGAACCTCCGAGAGCGTCCCTTCCGCTGTCCCTCTCCCCCTTTTATAGAGTGGCGGGACCGGGTCTCGGCCCCCAACCTAAGAGCGGCCGCCCCACTCAACCAATCCAGCCGCCAGGGGCGCAGGGAATTAGGACTAACCCGCTGCTCCAATCAGCGATGCCTGGTTCCCCATCTCAGCGTTAATCCCTGTGCCCTCCGTATCCACCACTTACCTTCCCCAAGGCATGGGCGACACGTGGCGGGTGAGCCAGAATAAAGAAGACAAGTGGGGCGACCGTTCCCCGCCCCACGATCATGGGGCGCAGACGCCGTGATGGCCACGACCCGAGTCCACTTTGTAAATGAGCAGCGCCCCTGCGGTTTCCTCTTTTTATGGGAGAGACGCGGAACGCCTCTTTACTATCCACTGTGACATGACGCAAGCACGTTGCAACCGGTCTGCGCACGACCCCCACGTCACGCGCCCAATGCGAGTCATGGGGAAGCACAACTTGCTAAATAATCGTCATAGTTAAAACGCTGCCACGCGTGCCCGCGCACCATTCTGGGCCTGGCCCAACAACCGTCTACGCTTATGTGTGCCCCAGGCACCGGCGTCTCCTGTCGGTGTACAAAAGTAGGGGCCCTTTTGCACCCCTTTACTTGTGCACGGGCAGTTGTAGCCAGACCTACGACCACGCTTGGCAAAGCAGAACAAGGAAAAGCATGAGACTACCAAGGCGACACTCAAGCCAGAGGCATGAAGAACATATGGGCAAGGTGGACTCCCCCGGCAACGCCCTTGCCAGGATGGCCTATGTGACCCCGGCAAGCGCCATGCTGGGGTAACTTGCCCAACGCCAGCAAGGCAACCACCCTTTGGTCTCAAAGCTCTGACACCATCGACAACGTCAAGACCAAGATTAAGGGGCGCCTTTGTGGTGGCATGCAGATCTTTGTGGAATCAAGGGCTTGCAGACCTAGACATGGGATCAGAAGACGAAGACCCCCGACAAGGGCCTTGCCGAGGATGACCGAAGAACCCCGGCAAGATCCTTGCCGAGGACAGCCATAAGACCCCGACAAGACCCCTTGCCGAGGGCATCTTCGGGGCAACAACCAGGGCCGCGCCCTCCAAACTATTGCTGCCCCGCGGCCGCTCTTACGAGGCAACCAACTCTCCAACTAGACAAGTGCATGTGTGGCAGCATGCAGCCTCCAAGTCAACTAGCCAAGCACCTGCGTGGTGGTACGCAGATCTTCATGAAGATCGTGCCACCACACCAGCCAGCAGCCAGCGTGGCGCTGCATGCCTTGTCAGCCTGGATGCGTGTCGGAGCGAGGTGAGGCGGCGACGGGCGGGAGAAGCTCCATTGCCGTCCTCGATAAAGCTAGAGGACACATAGGCGGCCCATTAAATGCATTTGTCATATGATGTCAGGAGATAACCTTGTACACTTTAGATACTTTCCACCACCTGTGTACCGCTCTAGCAACCCCTTTGTCATATAAAAGGAGACCTGAGGCGTGCTGGGAGAGGACTCAGACTTTTTGGACAGGCATGCATAGTAGCCAGTTCGAGAGCTCAAGAATACCAAATATACACAAACAAGCAGGACTAGGGTTTTACGCATCATCTGCGGCCCGAAGCTGGGAATAAATAACCATGCGTTGATCGACTAGACCTGCTCTTTGCACATCTCTACGCCCCACCAACTGTAGTAGGGGTCCCCGGGATCCCGTAGGTGTCGTTTGCCCTTTCATCTTTGGCGTGCCAGGCAAGGGGCGCTAGGTTGTGAAAATCTTGTCTAGGAGAGAATGCACCGCCTTCTCCATCGCGATGGCCGCAGAGAAGAAGGCGGCAGAGGAGGTCAACATCATCCCCATCGTTTTGGTGCCGTCGGCCAGGCGGGCGGTGTTGTCTGCAGCCGCACCCACCATTTACATGGTGACGAAACAGCTAAGTCATGCAAAATCTGGAACAATTACATTTCTATAGGGTTATTTTCCTCGAAAGATCTTGCTCCTTGTATGGAGAACCTACACGCAAAGGAACCTTTTCGCTATTGGCAATGCCCTTGTTCTGTTTCAAGTCCGCTCAACAGTTCAAGTGGCTGTGCCGAGAACGGCAAGGTGGCTTGCCCGACAGCAAGCTCCCCCGGAAAGTTGCTAAGGATCCGTCCTCAAAGCGCCGCGGCACGGGTTTATGTACCGGCAGGACTATCCAAATAAGCGTACGGTGCGTGCATACAAAGAAAGATCAAACAGGAAGATAACAGTGGTTGCCGCGGTTCTAACTTAAGATAAATTTGTCTTGGGCATGAACTCACAACGGCAATATGAAGCGGGGTGACTAGTCCTGGCGCTGGCCTTCCAACCTCTTGAATCCGTCAACGTAGCTGATGATGGGCTCGATACGCTCCTCGAGTGCTATGAGGTCCACACCCTCCGGCAAGCTCTCAAGAGCGTTGGCGAAGTTGACGCTGGGGTTCCAGAACGTCACCTTGGTGAGCACCTTGGTCAGGGCGCCCCGACAAAGCTTCCGAGACTCATTGGGTAGATAAGTTGCTCGATTGGAGCGGAGCTGCTCCATGGCGTCAAGGACGTGCCCGAAGAACAGGGTCAGCCTGGCGCTGGGGCTTACGCTCGCCTCCAGGGAGTACTTGAAGTCCGGCATACCCATTATGGATAGCTGCATGTTGAGCCTCTCTGCGATATTGATCAGGCCATTGGTCTAGAGTTGTACCTATCCACGTAGTCCTTGAGGGCACTGGCATCATCCTCCCACTACTGCTTGTCGCTCTCAAGGGCCTTGTTCAGGGTCTCCTCATGGACCCAGACCTCCGAGAGCATCCCTTCCGCTGTCCCTCTCCCCTTTTTATAGAGGGTCAGGGCCGGGGCTCGGCCCGCCAACCTAAGAGCGGCCGCCCAACCCAATCAATCCAGCCACCAGGGGCGCAGGGAATCAGGACTGACCCGCTGCACCAATCAGCGACACCCGGTTCCCCGCCACAGCATCTTACCACTTACCTTCCGTATCCGCCACTTACCTTCCCTAAGGCATGGGGGACACATGGCGGGCGAGCCAGAATCAAGAAGACAAGTGGGGTGACCGTTCCCCGCCCCACGATCGTGGGGCGCAGACGCCGTGATGGCCACGACCTGAGTCCACTTTATAAATGAGTAGCGCCCGTGCGGTTTCCTCTTTTATGGGGAAGATGCGGGCCGCCTCTTTACTATCCACCACGACATGATGCAAGCACGCTTCAACCGCTCCGTGTATGACCCCCACGTCACGCGTCCAATGCGAGTCATGGGGAAGTGTAACTAGCGAAAGAATCGTCACTGTTAAAAACCTGCCACGCGTGCCCACGCACCGTTCTGGGCCTAGCCCAACAATGCTCCGCGCTTATGTGTGGCCCAGGCCCGGGGGCTCCTACCGGTGTACAAAAGTAGGGTCCCTTTTGCACCCCTTTAATTGTGCACGTGTAGTTGTAGCCACACCTATGGCCAGGATTGGTGGAGAAGAAGAAGGAAAAGCACAAGACTGCCAAGGCGACACTCAAGCCAAAGGCATGAAGAACAGAGGGGCAAGGTGGGATCCCCCGGCAATGCCCTTGCCGGGACGGCCTAGATGACCCCAGCAAGAGCCTTGCCGGGGCAACTTGCCCAACACCAGCAAGGCCACCACCCTTGGTTCTGAGAGCTCTGACACCATCGACAACGTCAAGACCATGATTCAGGGGCGTCTGCGTGGTGGCATGTAGATCTTTGGGGAACGAAGGGCCTATAGACCTAGACAAGGGACCAGAAGACGAAGCCCCCAGCAAGAGCCTTGCCAGGGACTACCGAAGACCCACGGCAAGATCCTACGAGGCAACCAACTCGCCAACTGGAAAAGTTCCTGCATGGCAGCATGCAGCCTCCAAGCCAACTAGCCAAGCACCTACGTGGTGGTATGCAGATCTTCGTGATGACCCTGCCACCACACCAGCCAACAACCATCGTGGCGCTGCATGCCTCGTCAGCCTGGACGTATGTCAGAGCGAGGTGAGGCGGTGACGGGCGGGACAAGCTCCATTGCCATCCCCGATAAAGCTAGAGGACACATAGGCGGTGCATTAAATGTGTTTGTCCTATGATGTCAGGTGATAACCTTGTACACTGTAGATACATTGCACCTCCTGTGTGATGAGGACATCACTAACGAGGTTACACCCACAACCCGAACTGATACATATACAAGACCAATTACTAGAGCTCGCGCACGCCAATTAAATTACTAGGTACTTTCGTTTCTTGGTAATGATTCTAATGTTCATGAGAATATGATGCTGCCTAAATTGGATACATTTGTTTTGCTTACAAATGAAGGGCCTAGCTTGGATAGGAAGGATGAACATTGGAGCAAGATCAAGCATGTAGATGATGGCATGCGCAAGGGGAACAAGAACGGAGTTACAAGTGATGATTTCAGGACTTTGAAGCCACCATAATGAGTGTGTGAAGCCTTGGACGAAATATACAAGATGCCACTTCATAAATTTCGTCTAGAAGTTATTATAGGTGTTGCGTCACCTTATTATTGGGCCAGGCCCATGTAATTTCAAAATACTTGAGTATAGGCTGTTTTTAGAGTCTGTATGTGTGGGGAAACAAGAGTTAGGGTTGGTTTCGGACCCCTCCTCCAAGGGCCACGAAATTCCCCCCTTTTCCTCCATATATATAGCCCTTAGGGTGTCGTTTAGACTTTGGGTTTGGTTTAGAATAAAGTTCGCCATAGCTCCAACTTTGTGTACTTCATCTGGGTTCAACGACCAAACAAAGACGTCACAGAACCCCACTTGATCAATAAAGCTTTCCTCTTGAATTCGCAATATCCATATTGTAATCTCAGTTTCTTGCTTGTTCTTCATTTGCCTATAGGAAACAAACCTTCGTGGTCAGGTTGATCATGCTCCGGCATGGTTAATAACCTCTCGAAGTTGGTTTAGCGATTGCTAAGGCGCGACGTCCTCACACATTCGTAGTCGGATCGTCAAAGTCGACTTCCTCCAAAACGATAGCCACCGTCTCATCGAAAGACGGGACACCTTTGCCTCTATCAAGTGGTATCGGATTTCCAGGTTGCTCGGTGAGATTTTACAGTTTTTCGTAGATTAGATCGAGTATGCTCTTCATACCTACAGTCCACGGAAAAGCCAAAATTTTTTTGGGTTAGTTCATCATATCCGAACCAGTCTGAGCCATTGCATAATCCTTTTCGTGTTTGCTTAGTTGAATTTGTGGTTGCATCGTCGTGTCGAGTTGCTGGTCTTAGCGTCTAGTTCTTTAGAGTTTCAAGTTCTGTTCACAGTTTGTCAGGCCGCCGCCGCACCATATTCATCGCTGCTGCCATACCCCCACCACTGCCATATCCCACCACCGCTGCCATATCCCACCACCGCTGCCACATACCACCACCGCTGCCATATCCTACCATCATATATCCACCACCAATTCGAGTTCTTTTCATATTAGGTTTGTTCTCGAGATCCATCTAGGTTTCGGATTCGTGTTTCCTTGCCTGCGTAGGTCTCAGAAAAAAAAGAAAAAAAAAGAGTCTGGAGACCCCCGGGCAGTTTTTAGGCCAAAATTTCGGCAGGTGAAAATATGTTTTCCCTATCCTATTTTTAGGCTTTTCTGAGTCTTTTGAGACACGTGCCATCATACTGTTTTTTACCACACTTTTTCGTCGTCGCTGTCCTGATTCCGAAAAAAATTCGTCAAAAAAATTTCGTTCCTATCATCTTAGTTTGACTTGGGAAGAGTTTTGAGACACTCGCCATTATAGTGATTTCAGCAAAAAAAAAGGAGCGCAAAAAAGGTGAAAAAAATGTTCAGAGTGTGCTTTCCCCTAGTTTACGTGCAGCACCGTGATTTTGTTAGTGTTCTAGGCTCGCGTCTCTAGTATGGTCTAGCCTAGGACCAGCACAGTACCGTCGTTGAGCGCTTATTCAAGTTTGCATCTTTGAATTGATTATTGCTGACCCATTTTGCTACTATATTATAAGTCTTCCCAGCTCCATATACATCTACGTCGTGCGTTTGACTCTCCCTGGTAATCGCTTTATCTAAGCTTTGAGAGTTTTGACTACCACGGTTGCCGATCACCACCTGCTGCTGGGTATAAACTGGTAAGAATTTGAGATTTGCTTGATGGATTTGTGACGCGCCACCACACCATTTTCTAGTAGTCTTTAGGATCATATTTTTGTGTGTTTCTCTTGCTACTAACCATGCCAGGATCACAAGTCGACGAGACTGGCTGGGAGAACATGACGAACAAGGAGATGCATGATAAATTTCAGCAAATGATGGGTCAACAGGTAGAAGATGTGATGACCAGTTTTGACAACGCGCTAGCGAGGATGGATGGCATTGAGAAGTCAATTGACACCAAGTTGGATGCCAAATTCGCTGAAGTGCTTGCGCGTCTACCTCCAACTGCTGCACCATTGCAACAACAACAACAACCACCTTCACATCGCGAAACAACCCTCCGCAAAGCGAGCCGTGTCGCTCTTTAGCCTGGCCAAACTGTTGGTGCTACTGTTGATACTTCTGTGGCTCCTGCTTCTGCTGAGGAGGAGGACGATTACGCGGGAGATTACGAGGACGAAGTTGATCAAAATCAGAACTACGTGCAACAACTAGCACCACAGCCACTAGGTCGTCCAAATGCAAATAATCGTAATGGTAGGGCTGCACCACACCCTCGGGTATGAGATAATGACCATCTCCCTAAACTAAAATTGAATATTCCACCATTTGAGGGTAGATATGTTCCTGATATATATCTTACTTGGGAGTCAGAAACCGAACAACGTTTTACATGTTTAAAATATCCCGAGGAGAGACGTGTTGCTGCTGCTCTTTGTGCTTTCACTAGTTTTGCTTGTGTGTGGTGGTCTGAATATTGTAGATTATATCCGGATAATATTCCAACTATTTGGGCTGCTTTGAAAACTACTATGCATACTCGTTGGGATCCACCATACTATCAACGCGAATTACTACAGAAATTGCAGCGTTTAAGACAAGGAATAAATTCTGTAGAGGAATATTATCAGGAATTACAAACTGGCCTAATTAGATGTGGCCTTGTTGAGGATAATGAGGCTATGCTTGCACGTTTTATGGGTGGCTTTAATAGAGAGATTCAAACAATTCTAGAGAATAATGTCACTTGTTTATTCCATCTTGCTTCCAAAGCTGAACGTGAAGTGCAAGATCGACAGGCCTTGGCGTGAACTAATTATTCTGCAAGTCGACCTTCATCATGGACACCGTGTGCATCATCTACTTCGACATGTCCGGCTGCACCATCGCCTACTTCATCCGTAACTTCTAGCCGTGATAAAAGCAAACCGGCACCACCACCATCAACCAGGAGTACACCTTCCGGTCTTGTGCAGAGCTCTTCTTCACCCACGATATCCACAGGGCCAACACATGATGTTATATGTCATTGTTGCACTGGTCGTGGTCATTATGCGAGCAAATGCCCATCTCAACGTGTCATGATTGCTACTGAGGATGGTGGTTCTGAGTCTGCTAGTGACTGTGATGAGGAGATTTTGGCTCTTATTACACATGAAGAACACGGTGCAGATGATTCTGAAAATGAGATGCAATACATGGCTCCTGAAGATGCTGACAGGTATGAATGTTTAGTTGCTCAACGTCTTTTGGTTGTGCAGGTCACACAAGCGGAGCAAAATCAGAGGCATAATTTGTTCCGTACAAAGGGAGTTGTGAAGGAACGTTCTGTTCGCGTCATCGTAGATGGAGGGAGCTGCAACAACTTGGCTAGCATGGAGATGGTGGAGAAGCTATCTCTCACCGCAAGACCACATCCACATCCTTACTACATCCAATGGTTCAACAACAGCGACAAGGTTAAGGTAACACGTACTATTCGTGTGCATTTTAGTATCTCCACATATGTTGATTATGTTGATTGTGATGTGGTACCCATGCAAGCATGTTCATTATTACTTGGTAGACCATGGCAATTTGATAAAAATTATGTACACCATGGTAGAGACAATCAGTATACTCTTGTTCATAAGGATAAACGTATTACTTTGCTTCCTATGTCTCTTGATTCCATTTTCAAAGATGATATTCATAGAGCTAATAAAGCAAAACAGGAGAAAAATAAGTGTGAAAATCAGATTGTGGCAAAAGAATTTGAGCAACATATGAAGCCTAATAACACACCATCATCTCATGTTGCATCTGAAATTAAATTAAAAAGTGGATGTTTACTTGCCACCAAATCTGATATTGATGATCTAGATTTAAGCAAATCTGTTTGCTATGCTTTTGTGTGCAAAGAGGTATTATTTTCATTCGAGGACGTGCCTTCCTCTTTGCCTCCTGCTGTCACTAACATTTTGCAGGAGTTCGCGGACGTCTTTCCACAAGACGTGCCACCGGGATTAACACCTATTCGAGGGATTGAGCATCAGATTGACTTAATTCCCGGTGCATCGCTACCCAACCGCTCACCATACCGTACCAATCCAGAGGAGACGAAGGAGATTATGCGTCAAGTACAGGAGCTACTCAACAAAGGTTATATACGCGAATCTCTTAGTCCTTGTGCTGTTCCTATTATTCTAGTGCCGAAAAAGGATGGTACATCGTGTATGTGTGTTGATTGTAGAGGCATTAATAATATTACTATTCGTTATCGTCATCCTATTCCTAGGCTAGATGGTATGCTTGATGAATTGAGTGGCTCTACAATATTCTCCAAAGTTGATTGGCGTAGTGGATACCATCAAATTCGTATGAAATTGGGAGATGAATGGAAAACAACATTTAAAACTAAGTTTGGATTATACGAGTGGTTATTTATGCCTTTTGGGTTATCTAATGCACCTAGTACTTTCATGATATTAATGAATGAAGTTTTACGTGCTTTCATTGGACGATTTGTGGTAGTTTACTTTGATGATATATTGATTTATAGCGGATCTTTGGAGGAACATTTGGAACATTTATGTGTTATTTTTATTGCTCTACATGATGCACGTTTGTTTGGTAACCTTGGAAAGTGCACCTTTTGCACCGACCGAGTATCTTTTCTTGGCTATGTTGTTACTCCACAGGGAATTGAGGTTGATAAAGCCAAGATTGAAGCTATTGAGAGTTGGCCGCAGCCCAAAACGGTCACACACGTGAGGAGTTTCCTTGGCCTCGCTGGATTCTATAGGCGTTTTGTGAGAGATTTCAGTACCATTGCTGCACCTCTCAATGATCTTACAAAGAAGGCTATGCCTTTTGTTTGGGGTACTGCACAGGAAGAAGCATTCATGGTATTGAAAGATAAGTTGACACATGCTCCTTTACTCCAACTTCCTGATTTTAATAAAACTTTTGAGCTTGAATGTGATGCTAGTGGAACTGGGTTAGGAGGTTTGTTATTACAAGATGGTAAACATGTTGCATACTTTCTGAAAAATTGAGTGGGCCTAGTCTGAATTATTCTACTTATGATAAGGAATTATATGCTCTTGTTCGGACTTAGGAAACATAGCAACATTATTTATGGCCCAAAGAATTTGTTATACATTCTGATCATGAATCTTTGAAGCACAATAAAAGTCAAGCAAAACTGAACCATAGACATGCTAAATGGGTTGAATTCACAAAACTTCCCCTTATGTTATTAAACACAAGAAGGGAAAAGAAAATGTTATTGCTGATGCATTGTATCGTCGTTATATTATGCTTTCACAACTTGACTGTAAAATATTTGGTTTGGAGACCATCAAAGATCAATATGTGCATGATGCTGAATTTAAAGATGTACTACAGAATTGCAAAGAAGGGAGAACATGGAACAAGTTTGTCGTTAATGATGTATTTGTGTTTCGTGCTAACAAGCTATGTATTCCAGCTAGCTCTGTTCGTCTTTTGTTGTTGCAGGAGGCGCATGGAGGAGGATTAATGGGACACTTTGGCATGAAGAAGACGGAGGACGTACTTGCTACACATTTCTTTTGGCCAAAGATGAGACGGGATGTTGAGCGTTTTGTTGCTCGCTGCACTACATGTCAAAAAGCTAAGTCACGACTCAGTCCTCATGGTTTATATATGCCTTTGCCTGTCCCTAGTGTTCCTTGGGAAGATATATCTATGGACTTTGTTTTGGGTTTACCTCGAACAAAGAAGGGGAGGGATAGCATATTTGTTGTCATGGATAGGTTCTCGAAGATGGCACACTTTATACCATGTCATAAAAGCAATGATGCTGCTAATGTTGCTGATTTGTTCTTTCATGAAATTATTCACTTGCATGGTGTGCCAAAATACTATTGTTTTAGGTCATGATACTAAATTTCTTAGCCACTTTTGGAGATGTTTATGGGCTAAGTTGGGGACTAAACTGCTTTTTAGTACTACTTGTCACCCCAAACTGATGGACAAACTGCAGTAGTTAATAGAACCTTGTCTATTATGCTTAGGGCTGTTTTGAAGAATAACAAGAAAATGTGGGATGAATGCTTGCCTCATATTGAATTTGCTTATAATCGTTCATTGCATTCTACTACTAAGATGTGCCCTTTCGAAATTGTCTATGGTTTCCTACCTCGTGCACCTATTGATTTGTTGCCTCTTCCATCTTCGGAGAAGGTTAATTTTGATGCTAAACAACGTGCTGAATTGATCTTAAAAATGCATGAAAATATTGAGCGCATGAATGCTAAATATAAACTTGTTGGAGATAAGGGTAGAAAACGTGTTGTCTTTGCACCTAGAGATCTTGTTTGGTTACATTTGCGTAAGGATAGGTTTCCTAATTTGCGCAAGTCAAAGCTAATGCCATGTGCTGATGGTCCTTTTAAGGTGTTAGATAAAATAAATGATAATGCATATAAACTTGAGTTGCCTGCAGATTTTGGGGTTAGTCCCACTATTAACATTGCTGATTTGAAGCCTTACTTGGGTGAGGAAGATGAGCTTCCGTCGAGGACGACTTCAATTCAAGAAGGGGCGGATGATGATGACATCACTAACGAGGTAACACCCACAACCCCAACTGATACATATACATGAACAATTACTAGAGCTCGCGCACGCCAATTAAATTACCAGGTACTTTCGTTTCTTTGTAATGATTCTAATGTTCATGAGAATATGATGCTGCCTAAATTGGATACATTTGTCTTTCTTAGAAATGAAGGGCCTAGCTTGGACAAGAAGGATGAACATTGGAGCAAGATCAAGCAAGGAGATGATGGCATGTGCAAGGGAACAAGAACGGAGTTACAAGTGATGATTTCAGGACTTTGAAGCCACCATTATGAGTGTGTGAAGCCTTGGACGAAATATACAAGATGCCACTTCATAAATTTCGTCTGAAGGCTATTATAGGTGCTGCGTCACCTTATTATTGGGCCAGACCCATGTAATTTTGAAATACTTGAGTATAGGCTATTTTTAGAGTCCGTATGTGTGGGGAAACAAGATTTAGGGTTGGTTTCGGACCCCTCCTCCAAGGGCCACGAAATTCCCCCCTCTTCCTCCATATATACATCCCTTAGGGCGTCATTTAGACTTTGGGTTTTGTTTAGATTAAAGTTCGCCATAGCTGCAACTTTGCGTAATTCGTTTGTGTTCAACGACCAGACAAAGACGTCACAGAACCCCAGTTGATCAATAAAGCTTCCCTCTTGAATTCGCAATATCCAGATTGCAATCTCAGTTTCTTGCTTGTTCTTCGTTTGTGTGGGGACCCCGACTTAGAAGTCGAGATCACCGAATGCACGTGTACAGTGATCCCAGAGATCAATGCTCACTGAACACACAGAAGCTGAATAACAAGAGTCTTACATCCATACATATTGTCTTACACAAATTAAGGCCATTATGGCCAAGTCTTACATAGATAAAGCCTCACGGGCTGAATAGAAAATAACTTAAGTAGCGGAAGTCTTCGATGATAGGTAGAACCCATGCCATCTGCCTTAACCCTACAGGCATTCTGACTGGGATAGCGTCCTAGTTCGCATGTTCGTCTCCAAAGATCTCTTCCTCAAATTCCTGTTCCTCCATGCCTGGCCAATTAAATAATCAGTGGCAAGCCAGTGAGTACTTTGAATGTACTCGCAAGCAACCCATGATGTGGTTCAAAGTAACAATGCAATTGAATAATAATGAGCAATCTAGCAATGGGCTAGAATAAATATTCTACCATCAAGTGTATGCATCAACGTGTTCACTTAACCTAGAAGACAGGTTACCGATATCAACATGAATATGATTCACCTCATTGAGTCAAGTCACCACCTTGACTCAACATACATACACACACACAAGGTTTTGCAAACATTGGACGTAGCCCAAGAGCGGTTACCCAACTGTCCTTGACCATGGACACGGCTATTCGAATAGTTTTACACTCTGCAGAGGTTGTACACTTTACCCACAAGATCCGGGAAGCTTTCGTGTCACCCACGATCCCGCAGTACCTCAAGTACTCGGGGGAAGCACCCGGTCATTATCTTTCCTTAGACGACACTAACATAGAGTCCACTCGTTGGTACACGGCCCTCGGGTACAAACAATAGATCACGGGACTTGCCCTTATTTCCATGTCGCGCGTACCCGAAGGGACCAACGGTGTGTCCGGTGCCCTGTAAAAACAGTCATGGTCGTCTATCCAAGCACGACCCCGTCCCGGGAGAGACCTCAAGTCTTCCCGTCACTAGTAATGCGGGCACCATGCTAGTATCGGCCTAAGTAATCAATAAAGCCCCGTCCCATAAGGGGTACAGTGGTTGCACATGTATGGTTGGAATAACGGTCGCAACTTAAACCAATCCGTTTTCAAAACAACACACACACTTATCTCGGTACACCACTTCGTCATCAAGTGGTTACCCAACTCATCATCTCCCTCGGGCATGAATGGCACCCGACGGGGTTTTATGTAAAGATTTCAACCACGAAGGTTCATGTCACACATGCATCACTAAGCATCACTACTAACCATTTGAATGACATCTTGCACATAGCAAGATCACGAGCAAAGCATGCATCACGTGGTGGTTTCAACTAGGTCACCATCGTATCTCTATCATCATGCATCGGAAACAAACGGGTTCCGAAGAACAAGCGTATCATGGTCAAAGGGCTGCTTGCCTGGATTGGCTTGGTCTTCAAAGTCTTCAAATCCTTCTCCTTCTCCTTCTTCAGCAACTTCGTCAAATACGGTATCTATACGCCGCATAATAACAATGGAAAAATAAGACCACAAACAAAACAGAAAAAAATCAAAGTGCTCAGAAAAATCTCAACTTATTTTTGTTAAATACTAGAGGGAAATCTAAGATGGGGAAAATTCTTAGTTGGAGTTTTGGAGTTACAGAATGGAATCTAGGAATTTTAGAACAGGAGTTTTAATGCTCAAATTTGAATTTAAATTTGAACAGAACAGAAAAGTTTCATGGACATGTGTGAAAGTGACACCATTAAATAGGTTGGAATATTACAAGAATTTAGGAGTTGGAATTATTTCATTCGGACAAATATTCATTTTTGTAAAATTATTTGAAATAATTACAGAAAAGAAAAGAAGAAAATGGCCTGTGCAACTGGGCCAGAGTGGCCACAGTGCACGGCCCAGGGCATCTAGCCCAGCCGCACGGGCGCCAGCGCGCGCACGTCAGGTTTTCAAACCTGACGGGCGGGGCCCGGCGGTCAGCGGCTGTGAGGGGAGGGAGAGAGGGGTGAGGATGACAGGCGGGGCCCGCCTGTCATCTTCAACCTCTCGGCCACGGCCACGGCGACGATTCCGGCCAGGGCGAAGGCAACGGAGGGCAGGGATGGCTTCAGCGACGAGTTGCGGAGGTAGTGGCGGTGGTGCGGCACGCCGGGGAGGTCGGGTTCGTCGACGGCGAGGTGGGACGGCGGAGGGTCGTCGGGAACCTGCTGGCTGGCTCGTTTCCGGCAGCTGCAGAAGGGGAAAACATAGGGGAACGCATCAGTGATGCATGGCGGTTCTAAATCGAGCTAAAGGAGAGGCGGAGGAGGCCCGTACTATGAGATCGCCGGCGGCCCGACGCGGCGGAGCTCCGGTCGATCCCGAGCACTGGGGCTCTCTGGGGAAGAACGGGTGGTGCTGGAGTGTTGCTGGGGATGAGGACAGGCCGTTGGTGCTGAGTGGAGG